>OZ020606.1:58602224-59202224 GCA_963971545.1 Philophylla caesio
GCTTTTGCCGTTATTATGTTGTTCTTCCTAAATTTCTGTTTCACACTCTTCATAATCTTACTTTCGTGGCTATATCTTCCATTTTCATTTATTTTAATTTGGTTTTCTATAATATCTCTGCATGTGTGCCTTGCGTGTTCTTGGTCCTCACTTGGCAGCAAAGATATTCCTACTTCCGTATCTATAATGGCTTGTTCTGCTATCCTTGTCCTGTTATTGTCCTTTATATTGTGTTTAAGTCCTTTCTGCAATAGTTTGGTTTCTTCCTCGTTGATGGATATATTTGCAAGATTCACTAGTCTGGTGTGAAAGTCATGACCTTGTGACTTTTCTTTTACTTCATATGGCCCAGTTAGTTTTTCCAGTTTTTTCTGTAATTTTTCGTATACCCGCTTTATTATGTGCTCTGTGTTTGTTTTTATATGTTCGAATAGGTCCATGAGAATATCTACCGGTATAACGTCCGCCAGTCTTAAGTGAATAGAAAGCAATTCCTCGTTTGATCGACCCTTCTTAGCGTACAAACTTCTTACTTCATTCTTTACAAAGTCCCTTTCAGCTTTCCTGATAGTTTTTCGGCCCGCTTCCGTGTTTGCTTTTATTCTGATTCTTGCAAATTTTGGTGTAACGTTGCAAGAATCAGAATAAAAGCAAACACGGAAGCGGGCCGAAAAACTATCAGGAAAGCTGAAAGGGACTTTGTAAAGAATGAAGTAAGAAGTTTGTACGCTAAGAAGGATCGATCAAACGAGGAATTGCTTTCTATTCACTTAAGACTGGCGGACGTTATACCGGTAGACATTCTCATGGACCTATTCGAACATATAAAAACAAACACAGAGCACATAATAAAGCGGGTATACGAAAAATTACAGAAAAAACTGGAAAAACTAACTGGGCCATATGAAGTAAAAGAAAAGTCACAAGGTCATGACTTTCACACCAGACTAGTGAATCTTGCAAATATATCCATCAACGAGGAAGAAACCAAACTATTGCAGAAAGGACTTAAACACAATATAAAGGACAATAACAGGACAAGGATAGCAGAACAAGCCATTATAGATACGGAAGTAGGAATATCTTTGCTGCCAAGTGAGGACCAAGAACACGCAAGGCACACATGCAGAGATATTATAGAAAACCAAATTAAAATAAATGAAAATGGAAGATATAGCCACGAAAGTAAGATTATGAAGAGTGTGAAACAGAAATTTAGGAAGAACAACATAATAACGACAAAAGCGGACAAAGGCAATACAACGGTACTCATGAAGAGAGAGGAATATATACAAAAAACTAAAACACTAATATGTGAAATGAAGTGCAGAGAAATTAGAGAAGACCCAACGGACAGGTACCAAATAGAGATAAAGAAGGCCATAAAAGAAGCGGGCAATATTATAACCCCCCACACAGCACACTTATTAAGCCAAATGAATCCGGCAGCACCACCACTGATAGCGCTTCCAAAAATCCACAAAACGGACACTCCAATGAGACCCATAATTAACTATAAGTCGGCTCCTGCTTATAGACTCTCCAAACATCTGAAAATGCTGTTAAATGATAACTTGGAACTTCGTAACGAGCACATTGTAGCAAACACGACGGAACTCATCCATAAACTGGCAAACGTGAAAATTACACAGCAAAGCATGCTAGTATCATTTGATATTAAGGACTTGTACCCATCGATTCCACAAACAGAAACAATAGATATGGTCCGGAAAACACTACTCGAAAAAACGAAGGACCATATAAAAACAACCCAAATCACAAACACATTACGAACTACACTGCGACAAAATTATTTTAAGTTTAATAATAAAATATACCGACAAACAAACGGATTGGGAATGGGAAATCCAACCTCGGCCATCCTCATGGAGGTATTTATGCAAGAACTGGAGGGACAGTATATGGAAGAACTGAAAGCCGAGTTAGGCGTAGTATTCTATGCAAGGTACGTGGATGACATTATTTGCGTGATCACCAAGGACAATGAAGAGCAGATACTGGATTACCTGAACAAACAACATGGATGTATTATGTTTACGATGGAAATGGAAAAGAAGGGAACAATAAATTACCTGGATCTGACGATTAACATAGACAAAATTGCCAAAAAACTTGTCTACGAAATTTACAGAAAACCGACAGCTACAGACACCATAATACATAACACATCAAATCATCCTCAAGAACACAAATACGCCGCTATAAGACAACTAATAAACAGACTTGAACGAATACCTCTATCGCCAGAGGCATACGGAAAGGAACTAAACACAATATACAACATAGCAACATAGCAACAAACAACGGATATAAAAAGGAGCTCGTGAATAAATTCAGAAAAATGTATGCAGTTCAAAAAACAAGCGACAGAGAGCTAGACGAAAAAACTTGGACAGTAATGACTTATACAGGAAAAATGACATACAAACTTGCAAATTTTTTCAGAAAGTATAATATCCACACGGCGTTCAAAACTGGAAACAACTTGGGAAGGATACTTAAAAGCAGCACGAATGAAGAAGACCCATTGAACAAACAAGGCGTGTATAAACTGACCTGTGAGTGTCAATATAGCTATATAGGACAAACAGGCCGCAAAGTAAGAACCAGATTCCGTGAACACATAAGGGACTACAACAAAAGGATACAAAAACCCACGGCAATACCTGAATCTAATTTTGCAAACCATTTGGTAAACGCAAAATGTTCACCCGCAAACATAAAGAAAACCGTGAAGGTACTGCACGTACAACAAAAAGGACGGCGCCTAAATGCTCTTGAAAACATGGAAATATATAAACAAAAAACATTTGATGGGAGGATAATAAACGAACAAATAAACAGCAACTCTGATGCGATATTTGCACCATTAAGGCTTGTTTACAAAAAACAAAACAAAGACGTAGGTAAAATGACAGATACCAACATACAAAACAAACCTGCAATACCTAAACGGACTAAAATTACTGACTATATACCTGCTCTTACCGCAAAGACAGATTCGTGATAAAATATACATTTTTGGACTCTAACCGCGCGAGACTTTAGGTACCTATATTCAGGACACTTAACATTTGCTAACATTTACGATTGACCAAATAAATGAAATAAATACGGAACAACAGACATAAACTGTACAGAACGAAATTTGACACTGAAGATGGCACAACGCCGAAACCGGTTTGTCTCTAAACCAAACTTGACAAGGGATGACGGAAAATCGTTCCAACAAATATCAACAATTCACCCTGTCGGACAAGAAAAAGAAGAAAACAATGCAGAAAATTACCTTTGCTGGAGTTTTACTCGTCGTTTCGTGTACTGCTGGAACAATGGTATATGGACATCCCAATCTTTCTGATACTTGTCGACTACCTTCCTAAAATGTTCTTCCAAGGTTCGGTTAAATCTCTCTACCATGCTATTTGATTTAGTATGAAATGCCTAGTATCTGGCACATCTCTTGAAATATTGCTGACTCAAAATTTCTTTCTTGGTCGGAGTGCAGTTCTATAGGCACACAATATCTCGCAACCCAATTGTAACTGAATACCTCCGCTATCGTGTTTGCTTCTTGTTTAGGAATCGGGTACACCTTAGGCCACTTGCTAAAGTAATCCATAACCACGAGAGCATACTTATTTCCATGTCTGCTCATTGGAAAAGCTCCAGCTACATTCATCGCAATCCGCTCAAATGGCGCTCCAGTGTTATGCTGGCTCATTTGACCATGACTTCTATATTTCAGTCCTTTGGCTGCGATGCACTCTTTACAGTTGCCCATCCATTCTTCTATTGATTGCCGACATCCAACCCAATAGAACCTCTGTTTGATTTTTTCCATGGTCTTCGTGATTCCCAAGTGTCCTCCACTCGGTCCATTTTGCAATTCTTTGAGAACATCGGGGAATTCTTGCCCTTTGGACTACTATGAGATTGCGAGAGAATTGACCATTCCCGCCCTCCTAAGTCCTATACAAACAGCCGGATATTGTTTTTAAGCTGTTCCACAGCAGACAATATGCTCTGGCGATTGGACTTTCTGCTGCCATTTGCTCTTTGGTTGGATGTGTGTTCATCTCCAGCCCATAAATCCGAAGTTCCAAATTCCGATCTTTCTGCCAGCATGTCTTCAGTTTCTCTGCCTCCCAGTCCTCTGCTGGTGTTACTGTCGTTAGCCGAACGTCTATTCTGTGTTTTTTAGCCTCAGCTTTGGAGCAGTGCTTACATTACCGGTTGCAAGTCCGGCGGAACAAAGTCTCAGCATTTCTGTGAGCACTGCCTTTTCGATGCTCTATAGAAAAATCTTCGCTTTGTAATTTCTCAATCCATCGAGCAAGATGTCCTTCTGGATTCTTGAATTGTAGTAACCATTTCAGTGCCGCATGAACAGTACGAACTGGGAATCGTTCTCCATAGAGATACATATGGAAATGTTTGGCACACTCTAACAACGCTAGAATTTCTCTCCGGGTAACGTAGTAGTTCTTTTCTGGTAGTTCCTGTCCGGCTATATAAGGCCACCACCATTTCTTGTCCATCAATTACCTGCTACAATACACCTCCTATCGCATATCCGCTAGCATCTGTTTCCAAAACAATAGTTGACCCTGGAACCGGGTATGCTAGCATTAGTGCAGTGCACAGCCGTTCCTTCAGAGCCTCGAAAGCTTCCTCCTGTTCTTTATTCCATTCGAAGGCTCTGTTTTTCCTCGTAAGTTCATGTAGGCTATTAGGATCACTAGCGAAGTTAGGCACAAAGCGACGGCAATAAGTGCACAGTCCCAAAAAAATTCGTAGCTCGTGCAAATTTCCCGACTTTGGCCAATTTTTTACTGCTTTTATCTATTCCTCTGCAGTATACACACCCTCTGTAGTCATTTTGTGTCCAAGATAATTTACTACCTTCTTAAACAACGAGCACTTCTTTGGACTTAGCTTAAGACAAGCGTCAGTTATCCTCTGGAAAACCTATTTCAAGTTACTCAGGTGTTCCTCCAAGTCCTTACCCAATACAATTATATCATCCAGATACACCACGCGCGTATTCCAATGCAATCCTTTGAGCACGTGATCCATGAGTCTTTCAAAAGTAGCAGGAGCGTTGCACAATCCAAAAGGCATAACCGTTAATTGCCACAAACCATCTCCAACACTGAAGGCCGCCTTCTCCTTGTCTTTTCCATTTACCTCTACTTGCTAATAGCCGCTTTTCAACCTTGAGAACCAGTTTGTCCCAGACAATGAATTCAGAGTAGCTGTCTTTCTTTGTAACATCATTTAACTTCCGGTAATCCACGCAGAATTGCATCTGCCCGTCTTTCTTCTTCACAAATACTACCGGGGAACTCCTTGGACTCGCTGATGGTTCAATCTCACCACTTTTGCCCATTTCTTTTATAGTTTCTCGCTTGGCTAGTCGAACACTCTGTGAAGCTTGACGAATCGGCCTTGAATCCCCAGTATCTATTCGGTGTTTCACCAGACTCGTCCTGCCAGGTTTGTTACCATCTTTGTCGAATATCCTGGAATATTTACGGAGAAGCTCTTCTGCCTTATACCGGTACCTTTCCTCTAATTTTTCTCTCCATGCACTGATGTCTACCGCCATCCTGTTTTCGCTTAAGAAGTCGCTTCTAGGTCGTTCAGGCTGAGGTGGCTGCTATACAGGAGACGGTAGACTACCTAAGAACAGAAGAGGTTGAATTCAAAGATGTCTTCATATTTTCCGACAGTCAAGCAGCACTAAAGGCACTTGATTCGGTCAACTGTAATTGTAAAACGGCAGCAAACTGTCGCAAATCTCTAAACGATATGGCGGAGCAGTTTGCTCTTTACTTGGTATTCGTGCCAGGGCACAGCAACATACCAGGCAACGAAACAGCGGATGAGCTTGCAAGAAGGGGGACATCCACTCCGCTTTCATCACGCTGGAAGGGTTTAGGTATGCCGCTCGCTACCTGCAAGCTCTTTCTAAGGGACTCAACCCTTAAGGAAGCAGGGGACCGTTGGAAAAACGGAAATACCTGTATTAAGTCCAAGCTCTTGTGGCCGGAGTGGGACGTCAAGCGATCACAAGGTCTTCTCATGCTGAGCAGAGAAAACCTGTCCCTAGCTTTAGGAATCATAACAGGTAATATACTAATCGGCAGACACGCCGAGAGACTAGGTGTTCCCAGCAAATACTTCTGCAGAAGCTGCAGAAATGAAGAAGAGTCCAAGCTCTTGTGGCCGGAGTGGGACGTCAAGCGATCACAAGGTCTTCTCATGCTGAGCAGAGAAAACCTGTCCCTAGCTTTAGGAATCATAACAGGTCATATACTAATCGGCAGACACGCAGAGAGACTAGGTGTTCCCAGCAAATGCTTCTGCAGAAGCTGCAGAAATGAAGAAGAGCCTGAAACCATGAGGCATCTTTTATGTGAATGTCCTGCACTATGGACTAGAAGAAGTAAATTCTTGGGATCAGAGTTCTTCGGAGACCTTAGCGACCTGGCCAAAGTAGAGATGCGCAAGCTATTAAAATTCGCAGTTTCCACATGTTGGTTCGAGTAGGGGGATTTTTCAAATCCGCGTGGGGCCACAATGGGCCTAAAGAAGGCCTAGGTGTGCTCGCGCGATCGAAAGCAGTCACTTTATTCTAACCTAACCTAACATGGTCCATCGTAAGATGGTGAGAATGAAGGTCTTATAAGGTCGTTGCGGACCAGGACGTGTGTGCACGTGTGAAGATTCCTGTAAATAAAAACGGATTGCTTTCCGTGTCGCGACATTTCAGACGGTGCCAACGTGTTAAAATGATTTTTTAGGATACTTAGTACACTATGCTACGAAATTCGTTTCTGTGACGGCGTAAGGAGTTCGCCTGATAGACGTATTGCCTCGCCATAGACCAGTTCTGCAGGTGTTGCGCCAATATCTTATTTCCAAGCAGCTCGCAATCCTAGCAACACGGCTGGTAAAGCATCGTACCACGACTCATTATGGCACAGGAGCGCTGCTTTCAATTGCCAGTGAAGACGTTCAACAAGCCCATTTGCTCGCGGGTGGAATGCTGTCGTGCGCAAATGCTTGATTCCGAATAATTCGGTGAGAGTTCGAAATAAGGCTGATTCGAACTGACCTCCCTGGTCAGAGGTAATACGTTTGGGTACACCGTACCGTGCGATCCAATGATGAATTAAAGCACTTGCCACACATTCGGTTGTGCCGTTTTCAAGTGGGATTGCTGGAAATCTTGTAAAGCGATCGATAATGGTGAGACACCGCTTGCAATCTTTTGACACTGGCAGAGTTACGAGGTCGATATGGATGTGCTCGAATCGTTCGGAAGGCGGTTGAAAGTTTGCGATCTGTGATGAAACATGTCGTTGCACCTTGTTCCTCTGACAATCGATGCAGGCTTTCGCCCTTTCTCGACAATCCTTATTTATGGACGGCCAAACATACCGTTTTATTACCAGCTTTTGCAATGCTTGGACGCCAGGATATGCACGTGAATGAAGCGAAGCAAAAACTTTCTTCCTGAGTTGCGCCGGCACGTATGGGCGAACTTTACCAGTCGTGATGTCACAATACACTGCCGGGCCGTTGTCAAGTTGAATGGATTTCAAATTCAAAGCTCTAGTACTCTTCAGAAGCTGGTGTAATTCTCTATCATCTTTTTGAGCTTCGGCAAGTTCCTGAGGCGTAATTGGCATTACGATTGCAGCGAGGCATGATAACATGTCAGCGACAATGCTCGTTCTGTTCGTTGCTGGAATGCGTGCTGTAAAGGCTTGTGATCGGTAAAGATTGTGATGTGCCTACCTTGAAAAATGTGGTGAAAGTGTTGAACAGCATCGTATATCGAGTGCAACTCACGGTCGTACGTTGAAAGCTTACGAACGGATGGCGTCAATTTTCGGTTGAAGAATGCCATCGGTGGCCATTCCTTGTTCACTCGTTGTTAAAGGACGGCTCCGATTCCGTATTCGGACGCGTCTGTAAAAACGGCCCATTCCGCGGATGTTGTTCGGAAGAACTAGCATAGTAGCGTCAGCAAGAGCCCGTTTGGCGGAATCGAATGCATATTGCAGTTCTGCTGTTCAGTGAACCAGGTGAGATCCTTTAACGTTAGGACCTTCAAAATCTTTGTTCAAGGGCGATAAAACTTCTGCAGCGTTCCTGATGAACTTTCTGTAAAAGTTTATTGTGCCGAGAAATCCACGTAATGGTTTGATAGTTTTCGGTGGTTCCTTCTTGATGATGGCCTCGACTTTGTCCAGGAGTGGTCTTATTCCATTTTCATTGATGAGATGGCCCAGGAACTTGACTTCTGATTGCGCGATTTGACAATTTGGTAGATTAATAACTAGTCCGTAGTCTCGAAATCGTTGAAACAAAATTCGAAGATGTTCTAAATGCTCATTTTCGTCTTTGGATGCAACGAGAAGATCGTCAATATATGGAAAAACAAAGTTTAAGTCTCGTGTGATGTCATCGATAAACCTCTGGAAGGTTTGGGCAGCATTCCTGAGTCCAAAAGTCATAAACATGAACTCAAATAGCCCAAAAGGTGTTATAATTGCCGTTTTTGGCACATCTTCTGGTGCTACGAGAATCTGTAGAAATGCGCGGACTAGATCGAAGACAGAGTAAATTTTCTTTCGTGCAAATTAGCGGCAAAGTCTTCAAAGTAGCGCAGAGAATAGTTATCTGGTATTGTCCGAGCATTTAAAGGACGGTAATCACCACACGGTCTCCATTCACCGGACTTCTTCTACACAAGGTGCAGTGCCGAATACCAGCAACTATCGGAAGGTCGACAGACACCGAGTTCTATCAGTTTTTTGAATTTATCTTGTGCGATCTTAAGTTTTTGTGGGCAAAGACGACGGGCTTTACATTTTATAGGCGGACCGTCAGTGGTCTTGATGTGATGCATCGTTGCGCGTTTTTTGGTCTTGGAGTAAGTGCTATCAGGCCGAGTGATATATTCATACTCACGTAGCAGTCTGATATAAATGGAATCTCCGCTGATCGCCTTGATGGAATCGGTAGAGTTACTAACCAAATTTGTGATTCCGTCACGTAAACATTTACGCTTTAAATCGACTAGCAAGTCAAAATAACTAAGAAAGTCGTCGCCAATAATTGGTTTTGTGACGTCAGCGACGATAAATCGCCACGTAAAGTCTCGCCTTAGTCAGAGGTCGGGTACTAGAGTGACTAACCCATAGGTCTGGATAATCGTCCCATTGGCTGCATAAAGTTGGTAGCCTATCGGGGTGCAAAATACTTTATTCAAGAAGCTGCGCGGATAAACGGAGAAGTCTGAACCGGTCTCCACAAGGTAAAACAAACGCGTCGACACGACACTTAATGGTGCATATGATAATTGAATTATCGCAATTTGATTTGCATATGTTTGCGTCCCTCAAATATGACCAGTGCAGCACTGGGTGCTCCGCAATGCACCAGCGGCGTTAATTTATGCACAAAACTTTCTTACATTCACTTAGCACCGCTTTGAGTAATTGAGAGGAAAAAAAAAATTAACTCGTAACACGAAAAAAAACGCTTTCCTTAAAAGGAATCACGTCGGGGTCACCAGTTTAGCGATTATGCGGGTGTATGAAATGAAACACTATAGTCTATCAGCTAAAAAATAAGTTAGTTTTCATTATCTCCGTAAGTTTGAGCACAGCGTACCGTGCGATCCAATGATGAATTAAAGCACTTGCCACACATTCGGTTGTGCCGTTTTCAAGTGGGATTGCTTCTGGAAATCTTGTAAAGCGATCGATAATGGTGAGACACCGCTTGCAATCTTTTGACACTGGCAGAGTTACGAGGTCGATATGGATGTGCTCGAATCGTTCGGAAGGCGGTTGAAAGTTTGCGATCTGTGATGAAACATGTCGTTGCACCTTGTTCCTCTGACAATCGATGCAGGCTTTCGCCCTTTCTCGACAATCCTTATTTATGGACGGCCAAACATACCGTTTTATTACCAGCTTTTGCAATGCTTGGACGCCAGGATATGCACGTGAATGAAGCGAAGCAAAAACTTTCTTCCTGAGTTGCGCCGGCACGTATGGGCGAACTTTACCAGTCGTGATGTCACAATACACTGCCGGGCCGTTGTCAAGTTGAATGGATTTCAAATTCAAAGCTCTAGTACTCTTCAGAAGCTGGTGTAATTCTCTATCATCTTTTTGAGCTTCGGCAAGTTCCTGAGGCGTAATTGGCATTACGATTGCAGCGAGGCATGATAACATGTCAGCGACAATGCTCGTTCTGTTCGTTGCTGGAATGCGTGCTGTAAAGGCTTGTGATCGGTAAAGATTGTGATGTGCCTACCTTGAAAAATGTGGTGAAAGTGTTTAACAGCATCGTATATCGAGTGCAACTCACGGTCGTACGTTGAAAGCTTACGAACGGATGGCGTCAATTTTCGGTTGAAGAATGCCATCGGTGGCCATTCCTTGTTCACTCGTTGTTAAAGGACGGCTCCGATTCCGTATTCGGACGCGTCTGTAAAAACGGCCCATTCCGCGGATGTTGTTCGGAAGAACTAGCATAGTAGCGTCAGCAAGAGCCCGTTTGGCGGAATCGAATGCATGTTGCAGTTCTGCTGTTCAGTGAACCAGGTGAGATCCTTTAACGTTAGGACCTTCAAAATCTTTGTTCAAGGGCGATAAAACTTCTGCAGCGTTCCTGATGAACTTTCTGTAAAAGTTTATTGTGCCGAGAAATCCACGTAATGGTTTGATAGTTTTCGGTGGTTCCTTCTTGATGATGGCCTCGACTTTGTCCAGGAGTGGTCTTATTCCATTTTCATTGATGAGATGGCCCAGGAACTTGACTTCTGATTGGGCGATTTGACAATTTGGTAGATTAATAACTAGTCCGTAGTCTCGAAATCGTTGAAACAAAATTCGAAGATGTTCTAAATGCTAATTTTCGTCTTTGGATGCAACGAGAAGATCGTCAATATATGGAAAAACAAAGTTTAAGTCTCGTGTGATGTCATCGATAAACCTCTGGAAGGTTTGGGCAGCATTCCTGAGTCCAAAAGTCATAAACATGAACTCAAATAGCCCGAAAGGTGTTATAATTGCCGTTTTTGGCACATCTTCTGGTGCTACGAGAATCTGTGGAAATGCGCGGACTAGATCGAAGACAGAGTAACTTTTCTTTCGTGCAAATTAGCGGCGAAGTCTTCAATGTAGCGCAGAGAATAGTTATCTGGTATTGTCCGAGCATTTAAAGGACGGTAATCACCACACGGTCTCCATTCACCGGACTTCTTCTACACAAGGTGCAGTGCCGAAGACCAGCAACTATCGGAGGGTCGACAGACACCGAGTTCTATCAGTTTTTTGAATTTATCTTGTGCGATCTTAAGTTTTTGTGGGCAAAGACGACGGGCTTTACATTTAATAGGCGGACCGTCAGTGGTCTTGATGTGATGCATCGTTGAGCGTTTTTTGGTCTTGGAGTAAGTGCTATCAGGCCGAGTGATATATTCATACTCACGTAGCAGTCTGATATAAATGGAATCTCCGCTGATCGCCTTGATGGAATCGTTAGAGTTACTAACAAAATTTGTGATTCCGTCACGTAAACATTTACGCTTTAAATCGACTAGCAAGTCAAAATAACTAAGAAAGTCGTCGCCAATAATTGGTTTTGTGACGTCAGCGACGATAAATCGCCACGTTAAGTCTCGTCTTAGTCCGAGGTCGGGTACTAGAGTGACTACCCAATAGGTCTGGATAATCGTCCTATTGGCTGCATAAAGTTGGTAGCCAATCGGGGTGCAAAATGCTTTATTCAAGAAGCTGCGCGGATAAACGGAGAGGTCTGAACCGGTCTCTACAAGGTACAACAAACACGTTGACACGACACTTAATGGTGCATATGATAATTGAATTATCGCAATTTGATTTGCATATGTTTGCGTCCCTCAAATATCACCAGTGCAGCACTGGGTGCTCCGCAATGCACTAGCGGCGTTAATTTATGCACAAAACTTTCTTACATTCACTTAGCACCGCTTTGAGTAATTGAGAGGAAAAAAAAATTAACTCGTAACACGAAAAAAACGCTTTCCTTAAAAAGGAATCACGTCGGGGTCACCATTTTAGCGATTATGCGGGTGTATGAAATGAAACACTATAGTCTATCAGCTAAAAAATAAGTTAGTTTTCATTAACTCCGTAAGTACCTTCACAAAGGGTTTTTTACTTTTTAACTATCGCCAGAGAATGTTAACAATGCGTATTAATCGTATGAATTAAAGGAATAGGCGAAAAGTGCTGAATAAGATTAAATATAGTACGGATAAATACAAGTAATAAAGATGATAAACGTAACCGATAACTTTATCGATCACATTCGATTAAGTTCGATATTTAATAATTTAGAGATATTTTATTGTGGCTGTCGCCACATATATATATAAATTTCATTAAAATTTCAGGTAGTAGGCAAGTATTATTTTAGGTAATGTTATACATAAAATTCAATTAATATTTAAGTAAATATAGTATTTTATATTAAGGAAATTTTTTATTCAAATTCAATCAAATTCACATCCATGTCTTCAACATATTTTTTGATGAATGCATATGTACATACTTACATACATATTTGTTGCTAGCAGGTTAGCAAATTTTCTAAAAATCAAACGTTAAAAATTTTGATGAACGTTTTTTTTTATTGTTGGATTATTGTAAAATTTGTATTAAACTTAAAACATAAAATTATTTGGGAGAATCACTTACGAGTACTTCTGAATCAAAAGTTTTAGTTATGCGTTTATAATGTGTTTCCTATATTCCTTCTTATTGCTTTTGCTTCAGCTAAATATTGTGATAAAGTTGTTGGGAATTCGTGTTCTTCTAGCGGCTCCAGTACCTCCATTTCCTCCATTTAAATATTAGCGGTGGCCTTAAAATGGATGTAAATATTGTGTAAAGCGCAGCATACGTTAACTATTTGAGCTGTTTTTTCGGCGTATAATGCAATTCCCGTGCACCAAGAATGGAGCTCCATCTGTTCTTCAACACTCCATTAGTTCTTTCAATTATATTTCTGCGTTTTGAATGTGCATTGTTGAACTTAATTTCGGATGAACCTTCCTCTGGAGGCGTATGAGGTGTCAACAGCCACGGTTCCAAAAGATACCCGGCATCACCTTATACATAATACGTCAAGCTGTATAGTTGTGTTTTCTCTATGCTACTGATTTGTATATTGAAATTTCATTATTTCTTTGTATATAAATTAATATTTTAGTGATAAAAGTTTTGGAGATTTATCTGTGCGCATTTAAAGCTAAGTACAATATATGTTGAGCATTTTTTGCATTGATTTTATACACTTTAATTTAGTTTTCAATTGCCGAGTCATTAGTTGATTTGCATTGTTATTGTTTCTTATTTATGTTGTTTTTGCTTCTTTTTTTGTTTTAAACTTTGTGTATTTGTTTAAGTTTGCGCGCATTTCCTTTTCTCTTTTTGATTGTCATTCTTTAAACAGCTGTTTGCGTTTAGTTTTTTAGGTGTCTATTACTGTGCATCTAAAACTGTTCGTTGCATAAATACATAGCTCTCAAACCTTAAATAATTATAAAACTTGCCCTACCTTGCAAACTGCTTTCTTCTTTGATTTATTACTACAATTTTAGTTTTTACGCATATTGAATTTTACTGTTTCAATTATGTCTTGCATTTTTGACAACTGCAAAAATAAAAGCGATAATGAGCAACGCTCTGTTGCATGCTGGTTGTGCGATGGCATTGCTCATATAAAATGTGCCGGATTGACTGGTAGAGTCCTAGACTTAATAAATGAAGGAAGAGGTATTCGTTGGTCTTGTTTAAAATGCAGATCAACTGAGGTTGAACTTTTCCAATTTTTTAGAGAAACCAGAAATGGATTTTTCGAAATCGGCAAAGACCTTCGGGCACTTAATGATAAATTTAAACGTTATGAAAACGTGTTTAAATCATTTAAGTGCCTAGATAAACAAACTTCGCAACCTGTAAGAGAGACCAAACGCAAACGGACACACAGTCCATCCAAGGAAAGTATTGTGGCTTCTCTTACATTACATCAAAAAAATATTTTGCCTCAACCCCAACAAATTGAGCTAATTAATCTTTTGTCTCCTGTCCCTCCGCCTCAGGGCCCGTCTTCTTCAACTTCATCAAGAGCTATCTGCACTCGCGCTTCTTCCTCTAATAAAAGCAACTCTGATCATGAGAACTTACAGGCATCTTCATCTGAGGAGGGTCCATCACCTCCTCAATCGCTTCCACCATCCCAATCTGCTCCTATTGTTGCAAAAACTGTAGCACCATTGGATGAGGCTGACTGCTCTGCAAAGAAGCTGGTTGTGGTTCCTTTGAGAAAATCGATTTTTGTTTCTAGATTTGCTAGGGACACTTCTTCTGATGATATAGAGTTTTACATTTCATCAAAAATTAAGACTTGTAACTTAGCAATCCGAAAATTTAACTTTAAATACGAACGTAACTTATCATCTTTTAAAATTGATGTGGCACCTGAAGTTTTTGATACTTTGCTTAACAATTCTTTTTGGCCAACCGGGGCATTTGTTCGCGAATTTGAATACAAGCCGCATAAAAATAAAAATAAAAATAAAATAAATAACTTAGCTTCAATTCCTCATCGTGACACTGAGCCAAAAAACTAATTTTAAATTCTACTTTAAGTATTTTCTACCAAAACGTTAGAGGTTTAAATACTAAATTGAACGATTTATATTTAAAAGGCTTAGACTGTGACTATAACGTAATTTGCTTTACTGAAACTTGGCTTAAACCACATATTTTTAATTCAGAGATCCTCCCTAATCAATATCAAATTTATAGAAATGACCGTGAGGGGTGTTCTTTTTGCAGTTCATTCTCGAAGATGGTAATATCCCCCTCATCGAGTCAATCGAATTTAAAGCCATACGAGTTATGGTAGGAAATGGTTTCTTTTATTTAGCTGCTTGCTACATCCCTCCTAACTCTGACTTATCGGTTTATTCTCAACATATTGCGTTACTTAGATCTTTAAGTTCAATGATTACTGCACATGACTCGATGATTGTACTTGGTGACTTCAATATGCCAGGCATATCATGGACTCTTATAGACGACGTTATCGTTCCAATATCATCAAAGGATAGATACTATGTGTTTTTAGAAGACATGGCTGAGCTCTGTCTAAATCAGATCAATTTAACTCCAAACAATTTTGGCACCATTCTGGATCTTGTTTTTGTTGATGACGTATCTAAGTCATCTATGAAGATGTGCGAACCCTTGGTTATTCCAGAGGACTCTTATCACCCTGCGATTGAGTTAAATTACGGGGTTATTGGTGATTTTGGAAATAATGTTGATAAATCAAGTAGCTCAAACGCTCGCGAAAGCCAATTTCAAGAAATTAGATCGAGAATTATCAAAATTATCATGGCCGACGTATAAAGATGATGTTGAACGCTGCGTCCAGTATTTTAATAACACTATATTTAGCTTATTTCAAAAGTTTGTACCAAAACGGGTTTGCGTACAAAAGGAGCAATCACAATCTTGGTTTACTAAAGCACTAAAAAATTTAAAAAATAGGAAGTCGCGATCGTTTAAATTGTACAAAAAAAAGATGTTAGTGTTTGAACTCAAGGTAGATGTGTAAACTGTTAAATTTGCAGTATTTAGAAATATTAACCCCTATATAATACTTTACAATCTCGTTAATAATGGTTGTATCTTTAAAGGTATCATGGGCATTCAAGGGTTAAGTCAATCATACATATTTATCTTGTTTAATTTTTAAAATTTAATTTATTTTATTATTTATGTTGCAATAGTTAAAATAGGCTTATGATAGCTAAAATAAGAAACGTACACCTTTGATTCAATACTGGTAAGTAGTCTGGAAAAAACGGCCAGCAGGCATAGCTTTAAGGTCGTTTTTAAACCACAATCTATCACACACAGCGCATGCGTATCCAAAGTCGTTGTCGATCATTTTTAATTTAAATTGCTTATGGGCATTAACATGGTTAAGATAATGCTCATATTGCAATTCAATGTTTTGGTAATTTGGTTGTTGTTGCTGTTGTTGTTGCCGCTGTAAATGTCCACGTAGCCTATTAATTTTTTTTTGGCGTTGACGTTCTCGGTAGGCACGTTGATATCCAGCGTTTCTGGATCTTCTTAATGATTGCGATGTTCTCTACAATAATAATTAATATTAGTATTTGACCTGTAATTTATTTAGAAACATGAATATTACCTGCATTTCGGTTATATACCTGCAGTTTAAACGATTAATTTATTGTTTTAAAGAACACCAATCAGCTGAGTTGTAGAAACACAAAGCGATCAGCTGTTCAAAAGTAGTACCAACGCAAAGCGAATAAGGGAATTTCAATCAAAATTTAGAGAACACGCTGTGCTCTAATTCACTCAGCAAAGAACGTAGATAATGTACGTTCTTTGCACACAGTTTGTAAAAATTTGCGCCTAATTGCATGCAACTCAAAGGTACAGGGTGCTCCCGATGAAATATAATTAATTTAGCTTTTTGTGTCAACAAAGGACGTAAATCTATAAGAAGCGACAAAAGAACGTAAATCTATTAGATTTACGTTCTTTGATAATACTAACACATACGTCAGACGGCACACGTATTTTCACACAGAGTCGTTCTTGACCAATCAAAAACGTCTTAGTTTTTTTATATGGAGTTTTTATGGTAGTATTAGCGTAAGAGATTTGCCCTACCGCGGCTATAGATGTTTACACATCAAAAACTGGTTTGCACACTAACTATATTAAATACTCAGTTATCCGACACGCTTATTTTGAATTAAATAAAAAATGCTACAGATCTTATTTGTGCAAAGTTAAAAGGAATCTAATAAAAAACCCTGAATCATTTTATGACTTCGTTAACTCTAGGCGCAGAGTGACTAGTTTTCCGTCTGCTATGATATATCAAAATACCGTTTCTTGTGACTCCCAATCAATTTCCAACATGTTTGCCCAATTCTTCAGGTCAAATTACTCCATTAACTCGCCTCTGAGCAAACCTTATCCATATAAACTCTGTTCCCTTACCTCTGCTATTATTCCGCAGATATCTTCCGAGGAAGTATTTTATTATTTGAGTAACTTAAAAGAATCATTTAAGGCTGGCCCCGATTCGATCCCGACGTGTTTCCTCATAAACTGTGCTAAACATATTTATGTTCCCTTAACTGATTTATTTAATCTTTCTCTTAAGCTTGGGATTTTCCCTTCAGCTTGGAAAGAATCATTCATTATACCCCTTTATAAGACCGGGAGTAGGTCCTCTATAGAAAATTACCGCGGTATAGCTAAGCTTTCTGCTATTCCTAAATTATTCGAAGCTATTGTTGTTGACCATTTAACGTATTCCATATCCTCTACAATTTCTAGCACACAACATGGGTTCTCTAAGGGTAAATCTACAGTTAAAAACTTGCTTGAGTTCACAACTCATGTTTCAAATGGATTCAGAGAATTTATGCACACTGATGTTATATACACTGATTTTAGTAAAGCATTCGACAGAGTAAGTCACTCTTTACTGATCCATAAACTCGATCTCCTTGGTTTTCAACCTAATATCCTTCGTTGGATGTCTTCTTACCTCATTGACAGAACATAACGAGTTCTTTTTAAAAATAGTTCCTCAAACATTATTCATGTTTCTTCAGAGGTCCCGCAAGGAAGTCACCTTGGTCCGATTCTGTTTTTACTTTTTATAAATGACTTACCTTCTGTAATAAATTATTCAAAAATTTTATTGTATGCCGATGATGTAAAGCTTTTTAGATCGTATCATTCTGTTGAGGAAAGGTTCTTACTACAAGCGGATTTAAATAGCATGACTAACTGGTGTGAAATAAATTACATGCCACTAAACCTTAAAAAATGTAAAGTAATGTGCTTTTCTCGCAGAGCAGTTCAACCAGCTTCTTATGAAATATGTAACAATAACCTCGAACAAGTGTTTAACTTTGTTGATCTTGGAATTACAATGGACCCGAAATTTAATTTTAATCTTCACATAAATGTTACAGTTAACAAAGCCAAGGATGTTTTTGCATTTGTAAAACGGTGGTCAAAAGAATTCAATGACCCTTACATCACGAAGGCTCTATTCACAACGTTAGTGAGGCCCATACTGGAATATGGATCTGTTGTTTGGAACCCGCGCTATCAAGTTCATTCCTACAGAATAGAGTCAATTCAAAAACAATTTCTACTTTTTGCTTTAAGGAATTTTCGTTGGGATTCTCAGTACAACCTGCCGCCATATATAAGTCGTTTAAAACTCATTAATCTTCCTACACTTGCTAGTCGCAGAGAAATGCTAGGCATTGTATTTTTGGTCAAGTTACTGACAGGCTTGATCTCTAGCCCATCTCTTCTTAGCGAAATAAAACTAAACGTTCCCTCCAGAATTTCAAGAAATTTCCGGCCTCTCTTTCTCTTTATTATAAAAGGTGATACTGGAAACGTTACCTAAAATCCAAGATTTTGTATCGCCTCGCACGTATTCGCTTTCAAAAAAAGCATGTAAATCACTTGAATTCCATATTGTTACGCTTTTACCCTGAAACGCCGATGTTTTCCAAAATCCTTTAGGTTCGACCACTGGATTGTTAAATAAAACACGCTCGGATTTCCTTTATGCTAACTTTATTTGTTTACAAATAATCGACAACACTTAACAACGATATTTAATTCACGCATACTTATACTTGCGCACTCGCAACTCTAAAAATCTTAACTTATGGCATTACAACTTCACTCTTAAAAGTTGCCACTGCGTTGTTATACTCCGAGCTGTGTATACTGTGGCAGCTCTAGAATATTATCGATTGTTATCGAAAGTTCTCGGCTGCGATTGTTCTTTTGCGTTTTCTCAAAGTCTCTATCTCTTTCTCTTGCGTCATTCGTGTTTTGGAATATCGTCCCGATCAGAGACACTAACAGTTTCAAATGACGCAAGTCTTTCCAAATGAACCACCTTCATTTTGTTTCTAGGCCTTCCAACTTTATAGATTCGATAAACCATGTCATTTATTTCTGTACGGACCTTCCCAGTTGCACTGCAATTTCGGGGACACACCTTTCTTTCGACAGCACCAAATCTCCTCTTGGAAACGTTCAAAATTCATCGCCTTGTCATAAGTGGCCTTCATCTTATCACTCATAATTTGCGTACGCTGCCTAACAAGATCATGTACTTCTCGCAACTCCTCCTCCAGAATGTTGGACGTTTCCCTACCATTTTTGCGCGCATCACCAGTAACTCCAAACTTCAGAACCCTTGGTAACCGAAGTTCACCGCAGAAAATTACCTTTGCTGGAGTTTTACTCGTCGTTTCGTGTACTGCTGGAACAATGGTATATGGACATCCCAATCTTTCTGATACTTGTCGACTACCTTCCTCAAATGTTCTTCCAAGGTTCGGTTAAATCTCTCTACAATGCTATTTGATTTAGTATGAAATGCCCAGTATCTGGCACATCTCTTGAAATATTGCTGACTCAAAATTATTTTCTTGGTCAAAGTGCAGTTCTATAGGCACACAATATCTCGCAACCCAATTGTAACTGAATACCTCCTCTATCGTGTTTGCTTCTTGTTTAGGAATCGGGTACACCTTAGGCCACTTGCTAAAGTAATCCATACCCACGAGGGCATACTTATTTCCATGTCTGCTCATTGGAAAAGCTCCAGCTACATTCATCGCAATCCGCTCAAATGGCGCTCCAGTGTTATACTGGCTCATTTGACCATGACTTCTATATTTCAGTCCTTTGGCTGCGATGCACTCTTTACAGTTGCCCATCCATTCTTCTATTGATTGCCGACATCCAACCCAATTGAACCTCTGTTTGATTTTTTCCATGGTCTTCGTGATTCCCAAGTGTCCTCCACTCGGTCAATTGTGCAATTCTTTGAGAACATCGGGGAATTCTTGCCCTTTGGACTACTACCGTTCCTTCAGAGCCTCGAAAGCTTCCTCCTGTTCTTTATTCCATTCGAAGGCTCGGTTTTTCCTCGTAAGTTCATGTAGGCTATTAGGATCACTAGCGAAGTTAGGCACAAAGCGACGGCAATAAGTGCACAGTCCCAAAAAAATTCGTAGCTCGTGCAAATTTCCCGGCTTTAGCCTATTTTTGACTGCTTTTATCTCTTCCTCTGCAGTATACACACCCTCTGTAGTCATTTTGTGTCCAAGATAATTTACTACCTTCTTAAACAACGAGCACTTCTTTGGACTTAGCTTAAGACAAGCGTCAGTTATCCTCTGAAAAACCTATTTCAAGTTACTCAGGTGTTCCTCCAAGTTATTACCCAACACAATTATATCATCCAGATACACCACGCACGTATTCCAATGCAATCCTTTGAGCACGTGATCCATGAGTCTTTCAAAAGTAGCAGGAGCGTTGCACAATCCAAAAAGCATAACCGTTAATTGCCACAAACCATCTCCAACACTGAAGGCCGCCTTCTCCTTGTCTTTTCCATTTACCTCTACTTGCTAATAGCCGCTTTTCAACCTTGAGAACCAGTTTGTCCCAGACAATGAATTCAGAGTAGCTGTCTTTCTTTGTAACATCATTTAACTTCCGGTAATCCACGCAGAATTGCATCTGACCGTCTTTCTTCTTCACAAATACTACCGGTGAACTCCTTGGACTCGCTGATGGTTCAATCTCACCACTTTTGCCCATTTCTTTTATAGTTTCTCGCTTGGCTAGTCGAACACTCCGTGAAGCTTGACGAATCGGCCTTGAATCCCCAGTATCTATTCGGTGTTTCACCAGACTCGTCCTGCCAGGTTTGTTACCATCTTTGTCGAATATCCTGGAATATTTACGGAGAAGCTCTTCTGCCTTATACCGGTACCTTTCCTCTAATCTTTCTCTCCATGCACTGATGTCTACCGCCATCCTGTTTTCGCTTAAGAAGTCGCTTCTAGGTCGTTCAGGCTGAGGTCGCTGCTATACAGGAGACGGTAGACTACCTAAGAACAAAAGAGGTTGAATTCAAAGATATCTTCATATCGACAGTCAAGCAGCACTAAAGGCACTTGATGCGGTCAACTGTAATTGTAAAACGGCAGCAAACTGTCGCAAATCTCTAAACGATATGGCGGAGCAGTTTGCTCTTAACTTGGTATTGGTGCCAGGGCACAGCAACATACCAGGCAACGAAACAGCGGATGAGCTTGCAAGAAGGGGGACATCCACTCCGCTTTCATCACGCTGGAAGGGTTTAGGTATGCCGCTCGCTACCTGCAAGCTCTTTCTAAGGGACTCAACCCTTAAGGAAGCAGGGGACCGTTGGAAAAACGGAAATACCTGTATTAAGTTCAAGCTCTTGTGGCCGGAGTGGGACGTCAAGCGATCACAAGGTCTTCTTATGCTGAGCAGAGAAAACCTGTCCCTAGCTTTAGGAATCATAATAGGTCATATACTAATCGGCAGACACGCCGAGAGCCTAGGTGTTCCCAGCAAATACTTCTGCAGAAGCTGCAGAAATGAAGAAGAGTCCAAGCTCTTGTGGCCGGAGTGGGACGTCAAGCGATCACAAGGTCTTCTCATGCTGAGCAGAAAAACCTGTCCCTAGCTTTAGGAAATATAACAGGTCATATACTAATCGGCAGACACGCAGAGAGACTAGGTGTTCCCAGCAAATGCTTCTGCAGAAGCTGCAGAAATGAAGAAGAGCCTGAAACCATGAGGCATCTTCTATGTGAATGTCCTGCACTATGGGCTAGAAGAAGTAAATTCTTGGGATCAGAGTTCTTCGGAGACCTTAGCGATCTGGCCAAAGTAGAGATTCGCAAGCTATTAAAATTCGCAGTTTCCACATGTTGGTTCGAGTAGGGGGATTTTTCAAATCCGCGTGGGGCCACATTGGGCCTAAAGAAGGCCTAGGTGTGCTCGCGCGATCGCAAGCAGTCACTTTAACCTAACCTAACCTAACATGGTCCCTCGTACGGTGGTGAGAATGAAGGTCTTATAAGGTCGTTGCGGACCAGGACGTGTGTGCACGTGTGAAGATTCCTGTAAATAAAAACGGATTGCTTTCCGTGGAACGACATTTCAGACGGTGCCAACGTGTTAAAATTATTTTTTAGGATACTTAGTACACTATGCTGCGAAATTCGTTTATGTGACGGCGTAAGGAGTTCGCCTGATAGACGTTTCGCCTCGCCGTAGACCAATTCTGCAGGTGTTGCGCCAATATCTTATTTCCAAGCAGCTCGCAATCCTAGCAACACGGCTGGTAAAGCATCGTACCACGACTCATTATGGCACAGGAGCGCTGATTTCAATTGCCAGTGAAGACGTTCAACAAGCCCATTTGCTCGCGGGTGGAATGCTGTCGTGCGCAAATGCTTGATTCCGAATAATTCGGTGAGAGTTCGAAATAAGGCTGATTCGAACTGACCTCCCTGGTCAGAGGTGATACGTTTGGGCACACCGTACCGTGCGATCCAATGATAAATTAAAGCACGTGCCACACATTCGGTTGTGCCGTTTTCAAGTGGGATTGCTTCTGGAAATCTTGTAAAGCGATCGATAATGGTGAGACACCGCTTGCAATCTTTTGACACTGGCAGTGTTACGAGGTCGATATGGATGTGCTCGAATCGTTCGGAAGGCGGTTGGTTTGCGATCGGTGATGTAACATGTCGTTGCACGTTGTTCCTCTGACAATCGATGCAGGCTTTCGCCCATTCTCGACAATCCTTATTTATGGACGGCCAAACATACCGTTTTATTACCAGCTTTTGCGATGCTTGGACGCCAGGATGTGCACGTGAATGAAGAGAAGCAAAAACTTTCTTCCTGAGTTGCGCCGGCACGTATGGGCGAACTTTACCAGTCGTGATGTCGCAATACACTGCCGGGCCGTTGTCAAGTTGAATGGATTTCAAATTCAAAGCTCTAGTATTGTTTAGAAGCTGGTGTAATTCTCTATCATCTTTTTGAGCGGCGGCAAGTTCCTGAGGCGTAATTGGCATTGCGATTGCAACGAGGCATGATAACATGTCAGCGACAATGTTTTGGTTGCCCGCTATGTGGCGAATATCGGTCGTAAATTGACCGATAAAGTCGAGTCTTCGAAATTGCCAGGGCGATGCTCGTTCTGTTCTTCGCTGGAATTCGTGCTGTAAATGCTTGTGATCGGTAAAGATCGTGATGTGCCTACCTTGAAAAATGTGGTGAAAGTGTTTGACAGCATCGTATATCGCGTGCAACTCACGGTCGTACGTTGAAAGCTTACGAACGGATGGCGTCAATTTTCGGCTGAAGAATGCCATCGGTTGGCATTCCTTGTTCACTCGTTGTTGAAGGACGGCTCCGATTCCGTATTCGGACGCGTCTGTAAAAACGGCCCATTCCACGGATGTTGTTCGGATGAACTAGCATAGTAGCGTCAGCAAGATCCCGTTTGGCGGAATCGAATGCATGTTGCAGTTTTGCTGTTCAGTGAACCAGGTGAGATCCTTTAACGTTAGGACCTTCAAAATCTTAGTTCAAGGGCGATAAAACTTCTGCAGCGTTCCTGATGAACTTTCTGTAAAAGTTTATTGTGCCGAGAAATCCACGTAATGGTTTGATAGTTTTCGGTGGTTCCATCTTGATGATGGCCTCGACTTTGTCCAGGAGTGGTCTTATTCCATTTTCATTGATGAGATGGCCCAGGAACTTGACTTCTGATTGCGCGATTTGACAATTTGGTAGATTAATAACTAGTCCGTAGTCTCGAAATCGTTGAAACCAAATTCGAAGATGTTCTAAATGCTCGTTTTCGTCTTTGGATGCAACGAAAAGATCATCAATATATGGAAAAACAAAGTTTAAGTCTCGTGTGATGTCATCGATAAACCTCTGGAAGGTTTGGGCAGCATTCCTGAGTCCAAAAGTCATAAACATGAACTCAAATAGCCCAAAAGGTGTTATAATTGCCGTTTTTGCCACATCTTCTGGTGCTACGAGAATCTGTAGAAATGCGCGGACTAGATCGAAGACAGAGTAAATTTTCTTTCGTGCAAATTAGCGGCGAAGTCTTCAATGTAGCGCAGAGAATAGTTATCTGGTATTGTCCGAGCATTTAAAGGACGGTAATCACCACACGGTCTCCATTCACCGGACTTCTTCTACACAAGGTGCAGTGCCGAAGACCAGCAACTATCGGAGGGTCGACAGACACCGAGTTCTATCAGTTTTTTGAATTTATCTTGTGCGATCTTAAGTTTTTGTGGGCAAAGACGACGGGCTTTACATTTAATAGGCGGACCGTCAGTGGTCCTGATGTGATGCATCGTTGAGCGTTTTTTGGTCTTGGAGTAAGTGCTATCAGGCTGAGTGATATATTCATACTCACGTAGCAGTCTGATATAAATGGAATCTCCGCTGATCGCCTTGATGGAATCGGTAGAGTTACTAACCAAATTTGTGATTCCGTCACGTAAACATTTACGCTTTAAATCGACTAGCAAGTCAAAATAACTAAGAAAGTCGTCGCCAATAATTGGTTTTGTGACGTCAGCGACGATAAATCGCCACGTAAAGCCTCGTCTTAGTCCGAGGTCGGGTACTAGAGTGACTAACCCATAGGTCTGGATAATCGTCCCATTGGCTGCATAAAGTTGGTAGCCTATCGGCGTGCAAAATGCTTAATTCAAGAAGCTGCGCGGATAAACGGAGAGGTCTGAACCGGTCTCCACAAGGTAAAACAAACACGTCGACACGACACTTAATGGTGCATATGATAATTGAATTATCGCAATTTGATTTGCATATGTTTGCGTCCCTCAAATATCACCAGTGCAGCACTGGGTGCTCCGCAAAGCACTAGCGGCGGTAATTTATGCACAAAACTTTCTTACATTCACTTAGCACCGCTTTGAGTAATTGAGAGGAAAAAAAATTAACTCGTAACACGAAAAAAACGCTTTCCTTAAAAGGAATCACGTCGGGGTCACCAGTTTAGCGATTCTGCGGGTGTATGAAATGAAACACTACAGTCTATAAGCTAAAAAATAAGTTAGTTTTCATTGACTCCGTAAGTACCTTCACAAAGGGTTTTTTTACTTTTTAACTATCGCCAGAGAATGTTAACAATGCGCATTAATCGTATGATCGTAGTTAACTGTAATATATTTATGTGCGAATTTCAGGAATTAAAGGAATAGGCAAAAAGTGCTGAATAAGATTAAATATAGTACGGATAAATACAAGTAATAAAGATGATAAACGTAACCGATAACTTTATCGATCACATTCGATTAAGTTCGTTATTTAATAATTTAGAGATATTTTATTGTGGCTGTCGCCACATATATATATATATTTCATTAAAAATTCAGGTAGTAGGCAAGTATTATTTTAGGTAATTGTATAAATAAAACTCAATTAATATTTAAGTAAATATAGTATTTTATATTAAGGAAATTTTTTAGTCAAATTCAATCAAATTCACATCCATGTCTTCAACATATTTTTTGAAGAATGCATATGTACATACGTATTTGTTGCTAGCAGGTTAGTTGTACCGTACTCCAAATTTTCTAAAAATCAAACGTTAAAAATTTTGATGAACTTTTTTTTTTATTGTTGGATTATTGTAAAATTTGTATTAAACTTAAAACATAAAATTATTTGGGAGAATCACTTACGAGTACTTCTGAATCAAAAGTTTTAGTTATGCGTTTATAATGTGTTTCCTATATTCCTTCTTATTGCTTTTGCTTCAGCTAAATATTGTGATAAATTTGTTGGGAATTCGTGTTCTTCTAGCGGCTCCAGTACCTCCATTTCCTCCATTTAAATATTAGCGGTGGCCTTAAAATGGATGTAAATATTGTGTAAAGCGCAGCATACGTTAACTATTTGAGCTGTTTTTTCGGCGTATAATGCAATTCCCGTGCACCAAGAATGGAGCTCCATCTGTTCTTCAACACTCCATTAGTTCTTTCAATTATATTTCTGCGTTTTGAATGTGCATTATTGAACTTAATTTCGGATGAACCTTCCTCTGGAGGCGTATGAGGTGTCAACAGCCACGGTTCCAAAAGATACCCGGCATCACGGTATACATAATAAAATTTGACATTTAATGTATTATAAAAGGTGATACTGGAAACGTTACCTAAAATCCAAGATTTTGTATCGCCTCGCACGTATTCGCTTTCAAAATAAGCATGTAAATCACTTGAATTCCATATTGTTACGTTTTTACCCTGAAACGCCGATAATTTCCAAAATCCTTCAGGTTCGACCACTGGATTGTTAAATAAAACACGCTCGGATTTCCTTTATGCTAACTTTATTTGTTTACAAATAATTGACAACACTTAACAACGCTATTTAATTCACGCATACTTATACTTGCGCACTAGCAACTCTAAAAATCTTAAGTTATGGCATTACAACTTCACTCTTAAAAGTTTAATTACAAACTGAATTACATAACGCAGTGGCAACGCCTTGTTATACTCCGAGCTGCGTATACTGTGGCAGCTCTAGAATATTATCGATTGTTATCGAAAGTTCTCGGCTGCGATTGTTCTTTTGCGTTTTCTCAAAGTCTCTATCTCTTTCTCTTGCGTCATTCGTGTTTTGGAATATCGTCCCGATCAGACACACTAACAGTTCCAAATGACGCAAGTCTTTCCAAATGAACCACCTTCATTTTGTTTCTAGGCCTTCCAACTGTATAGATTCGATAAACCACGTCTTTTATTTCTGTACGGACCTTCCCAGTTGTACTGCAGTTTCGGGGACAAACCTTTCTTTCGTTGTGGATTATAGAACAGCACCAAATCTCCTCTTGGAAACGTTCAAAATTCATAGCCTTATCATAAGTGGCCTTCATCTTATCACTCATAGTTTGCGTACGCTGCCTAACAAGATCATGTACTTCTCACAACTCCTCCGCCAGAACGTTGGACGTTTCCCTACCATTTTTGCGCGCATCACCAGTAACTCCAAACTTCAGAACCCTTGGTAACCGAAGTTCACCGCAGAAAATTACCTTTGCTGGAGTTTTACTCGTCGTTTCGTGTACTGCTGGAACAATGGTATATGGACATCCCAATCTTTCTGATACTTGTCGACTACCTTCCTCAAATGTTCTTCCAAGGTTCGGTTAAATCTCTCTACAATGCTATTTGATTTAGTATAAAACGCCCAGTATCTGGCACATCTCTTGAAATATTGCTGACTTAAAATTTCTTTCTTGGTCGGAGTGCAGTTCTATAGGCACACAATATCTCGCAACCCAATTGTAACTGAATACCTCCGCTATCGTGTTTGCTTCTTGTTTAGGAATCGGGTACACCTTAGGCCACTTGCTAAAGTAATCCATAACCACGAGGGCATACTTATTTCCATGTCTGCTCATTGGAAAAGCTCCAGCTACATTCATCGCAATCCGCTCAAATGGCGCTCCAGTGTTATACTGGCTCATTTGACCATGACTTCTATATTTCAGTCCTTTGGCTGCGATGCACTCTTTACAGTTGCCCATCCATTCTTCTATTGATTGCCGACATCCAACCCAATAGAACCTCTGTTTGATTTTTTCCATGGTCTTCGTGATTCCCAAGTATCCTCCACTCGGTCCATTGTGCAATTCTTTGAGAACATCGGGGAATTCTTGCCCTTTGGACTACCATGAGATTGCGAGAGAATTGACCACTTCCCAACCTCCTAAGTCCTATACAAACAGCCGGATATTGTCTTTAAGCTGTTCTTCAGCACCCAATATGATCTGGTGATTGGACTTTCTGCTGCCATCTGCTCTTTGGTTGGATGTGTGTTCATCTCCAGCCCATAAATCCGAAGTTCCAAATTCCGATCTTCCTGCCAGCATGTCTTCAGTTTCTCTGCCTCCCAGTCCTCTGCTGGTGTTACTGTCGTTAGCCGAACGTTTATTCTGTGTTTTTTAGCCTCAGCTTTGGAGCAGTGCTTACATTCCCGGTTGCAAGTCCGGCGGAACAAAGTCTCAGCATTTCTGTGAGCACTGCCTTTTCGATGCTCTATAGAAAAATCTTCGCTTTGTAATCTCTCAATCCATCGAGCAAGATGTCCTTCTGGATTCTTGAATTGTAGTAACCATTTCAGTGCCGCATGAACAGTACGAACTCGGAATCGTTGTCCATAGAGATACATATGGAAATGTTTGGCACACTCTAACAACGCTAGAATATCTCTCCGGGTTACGTAGTAGTTCTTTTCTGGTAGTTCCTGTCCGGCTATATAAGGCCACCACCATCTCTTGTCCATCAATTACCTGCTACAATACACCTCCTATCGCATATCCGCTAGCATCTGTTTCCAAAACAATTGTTGACCCTGGAACCGGGTATGCTAGCATTAGTGCAGTGCACAGCCGTTCCTTCAGAGCCTCGAAAGCTTCCTCCTGTTCTTTGTTCCATTGCAAGGCTCTGTTTTTCCTCGTAAGTTCATGTAGGCTTTTAGGATCACTAGCGAAGTTAGACACAAAGCTACGGCAATAAGTGCACAGTCCCAAAAAAAATTCGTAGCTCGTGCAAATTTCCCGGCTTTGGCCAATTTTTGACTGCTTTTATCTATTCCTCTGCAGTATACACACCCTCTGTAGTCATTTTGTGTCCTAGATAATTTACTACCTTCTTAAACAACGAGCACTTCTTTGGACTTAACTTAAGACAAGCGTCAGTTATCCTCTGGAAAACCTATTTCAAGTTACTCAGGTGTTCCTCCAAGTCCTTACCCAATACAATTATATCATCCAGATACACCACGCACGTATTCCAATACAATCCTTTGAGCACGTGATCCATGAGTCTTTCAAAAGTAGCAGGAGCGTTGCACAATCCAAAAGGCATAACCGTTAATTGCCACAAACCATCTCCAACACTGAAGGCCGCCTTCTCCTTGTCTTTTCCATTTACCTCTACTTGCTAATAGCCGCTTTTCAACCTTGAGAACCAGTTTGTCCCAGACAATAAATTCAGAGTAGCTGTCTTTCTTTGTAACATCGTTTAACTTCCGGTAATCCACGCAGAATTGCATCTGACCGTCTTTCTTCTTCACAAATACTACCGGTGAACTCCTTGGACTCGCTGA
This sequence comes from Philophylla caesio, assembly GCA_963971545.1. Taxonomy (NCBI): domain Eukaryota; kingdom Metazoa; phylum Arthropoda; class Insecta; order Diptera; family Tephritidae; genus Philophylla; species Philophylla caesio. Next base: position 58,631,441 of record OZ020606.1, read on the forward strand.
TGGTTCAATCTCACCACTTTTGTCCATTTCTTTTATAGTTTCTCGCTTGGCTAGTCGAACACTCTGTGAAGCTTGACGAATCGGCCTTGAATCCCCAGTATCTATTCGGTGTTTCACCAGACTCGTCCTGCCAGGTTTGTTACCATCTTTGTCGAATATCCTGGAATATTTACGGAGAAGCTCTTCTGCCTTATACCGGTACCTTTCCTCTAATCTTTCTCTCCATGCACTGATGTCTACCGCCATCCTGTTTTCGCTTAAGAAGTCGCTTCTAGGTCGTTCAGGCAGAGGTCGCTGCTATACAGGAGACGGTAGACTACCTAAGAACAGAAGAGGTTGAATTCAAAGATATCTTCATATTTTCCGACAGTCAAGCAGCACTAAAGGCACTTGATTCGGTCAACTGTAATTGTAAAACGGCAGCAAACTGACGCAAATCTCTAAACGAGATGGCGGAGCAGTTTGCTCTTTACTTGGTATTCGTGCCAGGGCACAGCAACATACCAGGCAACGAAACAGCGGATGAGCTTGCAAGAAGGGGGACATCCACTCCGCTTTCATCACGCTGGAAGGGTTTAGGTATGCCGCTCGCTACCTGCAAGCTCTTTCTAAGGGACTCAACCCTTAAGGAAGCAGGGGAAATACCTGTATCAAGTCCAAGCTCTTGTGGCCGGAGTGGGACGTCAAGCGATCACAAGGTCTTCTCATGCTGAGCAGAGAAACCCTGTCCCTAGCTTTAGGAATCATAACAGGTCATATACTAATCGGCAGACACGCTGAGAGACTAGGTGTTCCCAGCAAATACTTCTGCAGAAGCTGCAGAAATGAAGAAGAGCCTGAAACCGTGAGGCATCTTCTATGTGAATGTCCTGCACTATGGGCTAGAAGAAGTAAATTCTTGGGATCAGAGTTCTTAGGAGACCTTAGCGATCTGGCCAAAGTAGAGATTCGCAAGCTATTAAAATTCGCAGTTTCCACATGTTGGTTCGAGTAGGGGGATTTTTCAAATCCGCGTGGGGCCACATTGGGCCTAAAGAAGGCCTAGGTGTGCTCGCGCGATCGCAAGCAGTCACTTTAACCTAACCTAACCTAACATGGTCCCTCGTACGGTGGTGAGAATGAAGGTCTTATAAGATCGTTGCGGACCAGGACGTGTGTGCACGTGTGAAGATTCCTGTAAATAAAAACGGATTGCTTTCCGTGGCGCGACATTTCAGACGGTGCCAACGTGTTAAAATGATTTTTTAGGATACTTAGTACACTATGCTGCGAAATTCGATTCTGTGACGGCGTAAGGAGTTCGCCTGATAGACGTATTGCCTCGCCGTATACCAGTTCTGCAGGTGTTGCGCCAATATCTTATTTCCAAGCAGCTCGCAATCCTAGCAACACGGCTGGTAAAGCATCGTACCACGACTCATTATGGCACAGGAGCGCTGCTTTCAATTGCCAGTGAAGACGTTCAACAAGCCCATTTGCTCGCGGATGGAATGCTGTCGTGCGCAAATGCTTGATTCCGAATAATTCGGTGAGAGTTCGAAATAAGGCTGATTCGAACTGACCTCCCTTGTCAGAGGTGATACGTTTGGGCACACCGTACCGTGCGATCCAATGATAAATTAAAGCACGTGCCACACATTCGGTTGTGCCGTTTTCAAGTGGGATTGCTTCTGGAAATCTTGTAAAGCGATCGATAATGGTGAGACACCGCTTGCAATCTTTTGACACTGGCAGTGTTACGAGGTCGATATGGATGTGCTCGAATCGTTCGGAAGGCGGCTGAAAGTTTGCTATCGGTGATGTAACATGTCGTTGCACATTGTTCCTCTGACAATCGATGCAGGCTTTCGCCCATTCTCGACAATCCTTATTTATGGACGGCCAAACATACCGTTTTATTACCAGCTTTTGCGATGCTTGGACGCCAGGATATGCACGTGAATCAGGCGAAGCAAAAACTTTCTTCCTGAGTTGCGCCGGCACGTATGGGCGAACTTTACCAGTCGTGATGTCGCAATACACTGCCGGGCCGTTGTCAAGTTGAATGGATTTCAAATTCAAAGCTCTAGTATTGTTTAGAAGCTGGTGTAATTCTCTATCATCTTTTTGAGCTTCGGCAAGTTCCTGAGGCGTAATTGGCATTGCGATTGCAGCGAGGCATGATAACATGTCAGCGACAATGTTATCGTTGCCCGCTATGTGGCGAATATCGGTCGTAAATTGACCGATAAAGTCGAGTCTTCGAAATTTCCAGGGCGATGCTCGTTCTGTTCGTTGCTGGAATGCGTGCTGTAAAGGCTTGTGATCGGTAAAGATCGTGATGTGCCTACCTTGAAAAATGTGGTGAAAGTGTTTGACAGCATCGTATATCGCGTGCAACTCACGGTCGTACGTTGAAAGCTTACAAACGGATGGCGTAAATTTTCGGCTGAAGAACGCCATCGGTTGCCATTCCTTGTTCACTCGTTGTTGAAGGACGGCTCCGATTCCGTATTCGGACGCGTCTGTAAAAACGGCCCATTCCGCGGATGTTGTTCGGATGAACTAGCATAGTAATGTCAGCAAGAGCCCGTTTGGCGGAATCGTAATGGTTTGATAGTTTTCGGTGGTTTCATCTTGATGATGGCCTCGACTTTGTACAGGAGTGGTCTTATTCCATTTTCATTGATGAGATGGCCCAGGAACTTGACTTCTGATTGGGCGATTTGACAATTTGGTAGATTAATAACTAGTCCGTAGTCTCGAAATCGTTGAAACCAAATTCGAAGATGTTCTAAATGCTCATTTTCGTCTTTGGATGCAACGAAAAGATCGTCAATATATGGAAAAACAAAGTTTAAGTCTCGTGTGATGTCATCGATAAACCTCTGGAAGGTTTGGGCAGCATTCCTGAGTCCAAAAGTCATAAACATGAACTCAAATAGCCCAAATGGTGTTATAATTGCCGTTTTTGGCACATCTTCTGGTGCTACGAGAATCTGTAGAAATGCGCAGACTAGATCGAAGACAGAGTAAATTTTCTTTCGTGCAAATTAGCGGCGAAGTCTGCAATGTAGCGCAGAGAATAGTTATCTGGTATTGTCCGAGCATTTAAAGGACGGTAATCACCACACGGTCTCCATTCACCGGACTTCTTCTACACAAGGTGCAGTGCCGAAGACCAGCAACTATCGGAGGGTCGACAGACACCGAGTTCTATCATTTTTTTGAATTTATCTTGTGCGATCTTAAGTTTTTGTGGGCAAAGACGACGGGCTTTACAATTTACAGGCGGACCGTCAGTGGTCTTGATGTGATGCATCGTTGAGCGTTTTTTGGTCTTGGAGTAAGTGCTATCAGGCCGAGTGATATATTCATACTCACGTAGCAGTCTGATATAAATGGAATCTCCGCTGATCGCCTTGATGGAATCGGTAGAGTTACTAACCAAATTTGTGATTCCGTCACGTAAACATTTACGCTTTAAATCGACTAGCAAGTCAAAATAACTAAGAAAGTCGTCGCCAATAATTGGTTTTGTGACGTCAGCGACGATAAATCGCCACGTAAAGTCTCGTCTTAGTCCGAGGTCGGGTACTAGAGTGACTACCCAATAGGTCTGGATAATCGTCCCATTGGCTGCATAAAGTTGGTAGCCAATCGGGGTGCAAAATGCTTTATTCAAGAAGCTGCGCGGATAAACGGAGAGGTCTGAACCGGTCTCCACAACACGTCGACACGACACTTAATGGTGCATATGATGAATGAATTATCGCAATTTGATTTGCATATGTTCGCGTCCCTCAAATATCACCAGTGCAGCACTGGGTGCTCCGCAATGCACTAGCGGCGTTAATTTATGCACAAAACTTTCTTACATTCACTGAGCACCGCTTTGAGTAATTGAGAGGAAAAAAAAATTAACTCGTAACACGAAAAAAACGCTTTTCTTAAAAAGGAATCACGTCGGGGTCACCAGTTTAGCGATTATGCGGGTGTATGAAATGAAACACTATAGTCTATCAGCTAAAAAATAAGTTAGTTTTCATTAACTCCGTAAGTACCTTCACAAAGGGTTTTTTACTTTTTAACTATCGCCAGAGAATGTTAACAATGCGTATTAATCGTATGAATTAAAGGAATAGGCGAAAAGTGCTGAATAAGATTAAATATAGTACGGATAAATACAAGTAATAAAGATGATAAACGTAACCGATAACTTTATCGATCACATTCGATTAAGTTCGATATTTAATAATTTAGAGATATTTTATTGTGGCTGTCGCCACATATATATATATATTTCATTAAAATTTCAGGTAGTAGGCAAGTATTATTTTAGGTAATTGTATACATAAAATTCAATTAATATTTAAGTAAATATAGTATTTTATATTAAGGAAATTTTTTATTCAAATTCAATCAAATTCACATCCATGTCTTCAACATATTTTTTGATGAATGCATATGTACATACATACATACATATTTGTTGCTAGCAGGTTAGCAAATTTTCTAAAAATCAAACGTTAAAAATTTTGATGAACGTTTTTTTTTATTGTTGGATTATTGTAAAATTTGTATTAAACTTAAAACATAAAATTATTTGGGAGAATCACTTACGAGTACTTCTGAATCAAAAGTTTTAGTTATGCGTTTATAATGTGTTTCCTATATTCCTTCTTATTGCTTTTGCTTCAGCTAAATATTGTGATAAAGTTGTTGGGAATTCGTGTTCTTCTAGCGGCTCCAGTACCTCCATTTCCTCCATTTAAATATTAGCGGTGGCCTTAAAATGGATGTAAATATTGTGTAAAGCGCAGCATACGTTAACTATTTGAGCTGTTTTTTCGGCGTATAATGCAATTCCCGTGCACCAAGAATGGAGCTCCATCTGTTCTTCAACACTCCATTAGTTCTTTCAATTATATTTCTGCGTTTTGAATGTGCATTGTTGAACTTAATTTCGGATGAACCTTCCTCTGGAGGCGTATGAGGTGTCAACAGCCACGGTTCCAAAAGATACCCGGCATCACCTTATACATAATACAATTTGACATTTAATGTATTATAAAAGGTGATACTGGAAGCGTTACCTAAAATCCAAGATTTTGTATCGCCTCGCACGTATTCGCTTTCAAAAAAAGCATCTAAATCACTTGAATTCCATATTGTTACGCTTTTACCCTGAAACGCCGATGATTTGCAAAATCCTTCAGGTTCGACCACTGGATTGTTAAATAAAACACGCTCGGATTTCCTTTATGCTAACTTTATTTGTTTACAAATAATTGACAACACTTAACAACGCTATTTAATTCACGCATACTTATACTTGCGCACTCGCAACTCTAAAAATCTTAACTTATGGCATTACAACTTCACTCTTAAAAGTTTAATTACAAACTGAATTACATAACGCAGTGGCAACGCCTTGTTATACTCCGAGCTGCGTATACTGTGGCAGCTCTAGAATATTATCGATTGTTATCGAAAGTTCTCGAATGCGATTGTTCTTTTGCGTTTTCTCAAAGTCTCTATCTCTTGCTCTTGCGTCATTCGTGTTTTGGAATATCGTCCCGATCAGACACACTAACAGTTCCAAATGACGCAAGTCTTTCCAAATGAACCACCTTCATTTTGTTTCTAGGGCTTACAACTGTATAGATTCGCTAAACCACGTCATTTATTTCTGTACGGACCTTCCCAGTTGCACTGCAATTTCGGGGACAAACCTTTCTTTCGTTGTGGGCTATAGAACAGCACCAAATCTCCTCTTGGAAACTTTCAAAATTCATAGCCTTATCATAAGTGGCCTTCATCTTATCACTCATAATTTGCGTACGCTGCCTAACAAGATCATGTACTTCTCACAACTCCTCCGCCAGAACGTTGGACGTTTCCCTACCATTTTTGCGCGCATCACCAGTAACTCCAAACTTCAGAACCCTTGGTAACCGAAGTTCACCGCAGAAAATTACCTTTGCTGGAGTTTTACTCGTCGTTTCGTGTACTGCTGGAACAATGGTATATGGACATCCCAATCTTTCTGATACTTGTCGACTACCTTCCTCAAATGTTCTTCCAAGGTTCGGTTAAATCTCTCTACAATGCTATTTGATTTAGTATAAAACGCCCAGTATCTGGCACATCTCTTGAAATATTGCTGACTTAAAATTTCTTTCTTGGTCGGAGTGCAGTTCTATAGGCACACAATATCTCGCAACCCAATTGTAACTGAATACCTCCGCTATCGTGTTTGCTTCTTGTTTAGGAATCGGGTACACCTTAGGCCACTTGCTAAAGTAATCCATAACCACGAGGGCATACTTATTTCCATGTCTGCTCATTGGAAAAGCTCCAGCTACATTCATCGCAATCCGCTCAAATGGCGCTCCAGTGTTATACTGGCTCATTTGACCATGACTTCTATATTTCAGTCCTTTGGCTGCGATGCACTCTTTACAGTTGCCCATCCATTCTTCTATTGATTGCCGACATCCAACCCAATAGAACCTCTGTTTGATTTTTTCCATGGTCTTCGTGATTCCCAAGTATCCTCCACTCGGTCCATTGTGCAATTCTTTGAGAACATCGGGGAATTCTTGCCCTTTGGACTACCATGAGATTGCGAGAGAATTGACCACTTCCCAACCTCCTAAGTCCTATACAAACAGCCGGATATTGTCTTTAAGCTGTTCCTCAGCACCCAATATGATCTGGTGATTGGACTTTCTGCTGCCATCTGCTCTTTGGTTGGATGTGTGTTCATCTCCAGCCCATAAATCCGAAGTTCCAAATTCCGATCTTCCTGCCAGCATGTCTTCAGTTTCTCTGCCTCCCAGTCCTCTGCTGGTGTTACTGTCGTTAGCCGAACGTTTATTCTGTGTTTTTTAGCCTCAGCTTTGGAGCAGTGCTTACATTCCCGGTTGCAAGTCCGGCGGAACAAAGTCTCAGCATTTCTGTGAGCACTGCCTTTTCGATGCTCTATAGAAAAATCTTCGCTTTGTAATCTCTCAATCCATCGAGCAAGATGTCCTTCTGGATTCTTGAATTGTAGTAACCATTTCAGTGCCGCATGAACAGTACGAACTCGGAATCGTTGTCCATAGAGATACATATGGAAATGTTTGGCACACTCTAACAACGCTAGAATTTCTCTCCGGGTTACGTAGTAGTTCTTTTCTGGTAGTTCCTGTCCGGCTATATAAGGCCACCACCATCTCTTGTCCATCAATTACCTGCTACAATACACCTCCTATCGCATATCCGCTAGCATCTGTTTCCAAAACAATTGTTGACCCTGGAACCGGGTATGCTAGCATTAGTGCAGTGCACAGCCGTTCCTTCAGAGCCTCGAAAGCTTCCTCCTGTTCTTTGTTCCATTGCAAGGCTCTGTTTTTCCTCGTAAGTTCATGTAGGCTTTTAGGATCACTAGCGAAGTTAGACACAAAGCGACGGCAATAAGTGCACAGTCCCAAAAAAAATTCGTAGCTCGTGCAAATTTCCCGGCTTTGGCCAATTTTTGAGTGCTTTTATCTATTCCTCTGCAGTATACACACCCTCTGTAGTCATTTTGTGTCCTAGATAATTTACTACCTTCTTAAACAACGAGCACTTCTTTGGACTTAACTTAAGACAAGCGTCAGTTATCCTCTGGAAAACCTATTTCAAGTTACTCAGGTGTTCCTCCAAGTCTTTACCCAATACAATTATATCATCCAGATACACCACGCACGTATTCCAATGCAATCCTTTGAGCACGTGATCCATGAGTCTTTCAAAAGTAGCAGGAGCGTTGCACAATCCAAAAGGCATAACCGTTAATTGCCACAAACCATCTCCAACACTGAAGGCCGCCTTCTCCTTGTCTTTTCCATTTACCTCTACTTGCTAATAGCCGCTTTTCAACCTTGAGAACCAGTTTGTCCCAGACAATGAATTCAGAGTAGCTGTCTTTCTTTGTAACATCATTTAACTTCCGGTAATCCACGCAGAATTGCATCTGACCGTCTTTCTTCTTCACAAATACTACCGGTGAACTCCTTGGACTCGCTTATGGTTCAATCTCACCACTTTTGCCCATTTCTTTTATAGTTTCTCGCTTGGCTAGTCGAACACTCCGTGAAGCTTGACGAATCGGCCTTGAATCCCCAGTATCTATTCGGTGTTTCACCAGACTCGTCCTGCCAGGTTTGTTACCATATTTGTCGAATATCCTGGAATATTTACGGAGAAGCTCTTCTGCCTTATACCGGTACCTTTCCTCTAATCTTTCTCTCCATGCACTGATGTCTACCGCCATCCTGTTTTCGCTTAAGAAGTCGCTTCTAGGTCGTTCAGGCTGAGGTCGCTGCTATACAGGAGACGGTAGACTACCTAAGAACAGAAGAGGTTGAATTCAAAGATATCTTCATATTTTCCGACAGTCAAGCAGCACTAAAGGCACTTGATTCGGTCAACTGTAATTGTAAAACGGCAGCAAACTGTCGCAAATCTCTAAACGAGATGGCGGAGCAGTTTGCTCTTTACTTGGTATTGGTGCCAGGGCACAGCAACATACCAGGCAACGAAACAGCGGATGAGCTTGCAAGAAGGGGGACATCCACTCCGCTTTCATCACGCTGGAAGGGTTTAGGTATACCGCTCGCTACCTGCAAGCTCTTTCTAAGGGACTCAACCCTTAAGGAAGCAGGGGAAATACCTGTATCAAGTTCAAGCTCTTGTGGCCGGAGTGGGACGTCAAGCGATCACAAGGTCTTCTCATGCTGAGCAGAGAAAACCTGTCCCTAGCTTTAGGAATCATAACAGGTCACGTACTAATCGGCAGACACGCAGAGAGACTAGGTGTTCCCAGCAAATACTTCTGCAGAAGCTGCAGAAATGAAGAAGAGCCTGAAACCGTGAGGCATCTTCTATGTGAATGTCCTGCACTATGGGCTAGAAGAAGTAAATTCTTGGGATCAGAGTTCTTCGGAGACCTTAGCGATCTGGCCAAAGTAGAGATTCGCAAGCTATTAAAATTCGCAGTTTCCACATGTTGGTTCGAGTAGGGGGATTTTTCAAATCCGCGTGGGGCCACATTGGGCCTAAAGAAGGCCTAGATGTGCTCGCGCGATCGCAAGCAGTCACTTTAACCTAACCTAACCTAACATGGTCCCTCGTACGGTGGTGAGAATGAAGGTCTTATAAGGTCGTTGCGGACCAGGACGTGTGTGCACGTGTGAAGATTCCTGTAAATAAAAACGGATTGCTTTCCGTGGCGCGACATTTCAGACGGTGCCAACGTGTTAAAATGATTTTTTAGGATACTTAGTACACTATGCTGCGAAATTCGTTTATGTGACGGCGTAAGGAGTTCGCCTGATAGACGTATTGCCTCGCCGTAGACCAGTTCTGCAGGTGTTGCGCCAATATCTTATTTCCAAGCAGCTCGCAATCCTAGCAACACGGCTGGTAAAGCATCGTACCACGACTCATTATGGTACAGGAGCGCTGCTTTCAATTGCCAGTGAAGACGTTCAACAAGCCCATTTACTCGCGGGTGGAATGCTGTCGTGCGCAAATGCTTGATTCCGAATAATTCGGTGAGAGTTCGAAATAAGGCTGATTCGAACTGACCTCCCATGTCAGAGGTGATACGTTTGGGCACACCGTACCGTGCGATCCAATGATGAATTCAAGCACGTGCCACAAATTCGGTTGTCCCGTTTTCAAGTGGGATTGCTTCTGGAAATCTTGTAAAGCGATCGATAATGGTGAGACACCGCTTGCAATCTTTTGACACTGGCAGTGTTACGAGGTCGATATGGATGTGCTCGAACCGTTCGGAAGGCGGTTGAAAGTTTGCTATCGGTGATGTAACATGTCGTTGCACATTGTTCCTCTGACAATCGATGCAGGCTTTCGCCCATTCTCGACAATCCTTATTTATGGACGGCCAAACATACCGTTTTATTACCAGCTTTTGCGATGCTTGGACGCCAGGATATGCACGTGAATCAGGCGAAGCAAAAACTTTCTTCCTGAGTTGCGCCGGCACGTATGGGCGAACTTTACCAGTCGTGATGTCGCAATACACTGCCGGGCCGTTGTCAAGTTGAATGGATTTCAAATTCAAAGCTCTAGTATTGCTTAGAAGCTGGTGTAATTCTCTATCATCTTTTTGAGCTTCGGCAAGTTCCTGAGGCGTAATTGGCAATGCGATTGCAGCGAGGCATGATAACATGTCAGCGACAATGTTATCGTTGCCCGCTATGTGGCGAATATCGGTCGTAAATTGACCGATAAAGTCGAGTCTTCGAAATTGCCAGGGCGATGCTCGTTCTGTTCGTTGCTGGAATGCGTGCTGTAAAGGCTTGTGATCGGTAAAGATCGTGATGTGCCTACCTTGAAAAATGTGGTGAAAGTGTTTGACAGCATCGTATATCGCGTGCAACTCACGGTCGTACGTTGAAAGCTTACAAACGGATGGCGTAAATTTTCGGCTGAAGAACGCCATCGGTTGCCATTCCTTGTTCACTCGTTGTTGAAGGACGGCTCCGATTCCGTATTCGGACGCGTCTGTAAAAACGGCCCATTCCGCGGATGTTGTTCGGATGAACTAGCATAGTAATGTCAGCAAGAGCCCGTTTGGCGGAATCGTAATGGTTTGATAGTTTTCGGTGGTTTCATCTTGATGATGGCCTCGACTTTGTACAGGAGTGGTCTTATTCCATTTTCATTGATGAGATGGCCCAGGAACTTGACTTCTGATTGGGCGATTTGACAGTTTGGTAGATTAATAACTAGTCCGTAGTCTCGAAATCGTTGAAATCAAATTCGAAGATGTTCTAAATGCTCATTTTCGTCTTTGGATGCAACGAGAAGATCGTCAACGAGAAGATCGTCAATTAAGTCTCGTGTGATGTCATCGATAAACCTCTGGAAGGTTTGGGCAGCATTCCTGAGTCCAAAAGTCATAAACATGAACTCAAATAGCCCAAATGGTGTTATAATTGCCGTTTTTGGTGCTACGAGAATCTGTAGAAATGCGCGGACTAGATCGAAGACAGAGTAAATTTTCTTTCGTGCAAATTAGCGGCGAAGTCTTCAATGTAGCGCAGAGAATAGTTATCTGGTATTGTCCGAGCATTTAAAGGACGGTAATCACCACACGGTCTCTATTCACCGGACTTCTTCTACACAAGGTGCAGTGCCGAAGACCAGCAACTATCGGAGGGTCGACAGACACCGAGTTCTATCAGTTTTTTGAATTTATCTTGTGCGATCTTAAGTTTTTGTGGGCAAAGACGAGGGGCTTTACATTTAATAGGCGGACCGTCAGTGGTCTTGATGTGATGCATCGTTGAGCGTTTTTTGGTCTTGGAGTAAGTGCTATCAGGCCGAGTGATATATTCATACTCACGTAGCAGTCTGATATAAATGGAATCTCCGCTGATCGCCTTGATGGAATCGTTAGAGTTACTAACCAAATTTGTGATTCCGTCACGTAAACATTTACGCTTTAAATCGACTAGCAAGTCAAAATAACTAAGAAAGTCGTCGCCAATAATTGGTTTTGTGACGTCAGCGACGATAAATCGCCACGTAAAGTCTCGTCTTAGTCCGAGGTCGGGTACTAGAGTGACTACCCAATAGGTCTGGATAATCGTCCCATTGGCTGCATAAAGTTGGTAGCCAATCGGGGTGCAAAATGCTTTATTCAAGAAGCTGCGCGGATAAACGGAGAGGTCTGAACCGGTCTCCACAAGGTACAACAAACACGACACGACACTTAATGGTGCATATGATAAATGAATTATCGCAATTTGATTTGCATATGTTCGCGTCCCTCAAATATCACCAGTGCAGCACTGGGTGCTCCGCAATGCACTAGCGGCGTTAATTTATGCACAAAACTTTCTTACATTCACTTAGCACCGCTTTGAGTAATTGAGAGGAAAAAAAAATGTACTCGTAACACGAAAAAAACGCTTTCCTTAAAAGGAATCACGTTGGGGTCACCAGTTTAGCGATTCTGCGGGTGTATGAAATGAAACACTATAGTCTATCAGCTAAAAAATAAGTTAGTTTTCATTAACTCCGTAAGTACCTTCACAAAGGTTTTTTTACTTTTTAACTATCGCCAGAGAATGTTAACAATGCGTATTAATCGTATGATCGTAGTTAACTGTAATATATTTATGTACGAATTTCAGGAATTAAAGGAATAGGCAAAAAGTGCTGAATAAGATTAAATATAGTACGGATAAATACAAGTAATAAAGATGATAAACGTAACCGATAACTTTATCGATCACATTTGATTAAGTTCGATATTTAATAGTTTAGAGATATTTTATTGTGGCTGTCGCCACATATATATATATATTTCATTAAAATTTCAGGTAGTAGGCAAGTATTATTTTAGGTAATTGTATACATAAAATTCAATTAATATTTAAGTAAATATAGTATTTTATATTAAGGAAATTTTGTAGTCAAATTCAATCAAATTCACATCCATGTCTTCAACATATTTTTTGAAGAATGCATATGTACATACGTATTTGTTGCTAGCAGGTTAGTTGTACCGTACTCCAAATTTTCTAAAAATCAAACGTTAAAAATTTTGATGAACGTTTTTTTTATTGTTGGATTATTGTAAAATTTGTATTAAACTTAAAACATAAAATTATTTGGGAGAATCACTTACGAGTACTTCTGAATCAAAAGTTTTAGTTATGCGTTTATAATGTGTTTCCTATATTCCTTCTTATTGCTTTTGCTTCAGCTAAATATTGTGATAAATTTGTTGGGAATTCGTGTTCTTCTAGCGGCTCCAGTACCTCCATTTCCTCCATTTAAATATTAGCGGTGGCCTTAAAATGGATGTAAATATTGTGTAAAGCGCAGCATACGTTAACTATTTGAGCTGTTTTTTCGGCGTATAATGCAATTCCCGTGCACCAAGAATGGAGCTCCATCTGTTTTTCAACACTCCATTAGTTCTTTCAATTATATTTCTGCGTTTTGAATGTGCATTGTTGAACTTAATTTCGGATGAACCTTCCTCTGGAGGCGTATGAGGTGTCAACAGCCACGGTTCCAATAGATACCCGGCATCACCTTATACATAATACAATTTGACATTTAATGTATTATAAAAGGTGATACTGGAAACGTTACCTAAAATCCAAGATTTTGTATCGCCTCGCACGTATTCGCTTTCAAAAAAAGCATCTAAATCACTTGAATTCCATATTGTTACGCTTTTACCCTGAAACGCCGATGATTTCCAAAATCCTTCAGGTTCGACCACTGGATTGTTAAATAATACACGCTCGGATTTCCTTTATGCTAACTTTATTTGTTTACAAATAATCGACAACACTTAACAACGCTATTTAATTCACGCATACTTATACTTGCGCACTCGCAACTCTAAAAATCTTAACTTATGGCATTACAATTTCACTCTTAAAAGTTTAATTACAAACTGAATTACATAACGCAGTGCCAACGCCTTGTTATACTCCGAGCTGCGTATACTGTGGCAGCTCTAGAATATTATCGATTGTTATCGAAAGTTCTCGAATGCGATTGTTCTTTTGCGTTTTCTCAAAGTCTCTATCTCTTTCTCTTGCGTCTTTCGTGTTTTGGAATATCGTCGTGATCAGACACACTAACAGTTCCAAATGACGCAAGTCTTTCCAAATGAACCACCTTCATTTTGTTTCTAGGCCTTCCAACTGTATCGATTCGATAAACCACGTCATTTATTTCTGTACGGACCTTCCCAGTTGCACTGCAATTTCGGGGACAAACCTTTCTTTCGTTGTGGATTATAGAACAGCACCAAATCTCCTCTTGGAAACGTTCAAAATTCATCGCCTTGTCATAAGTGGCCTTCATCTTATCACTCATAATTTGCGTACGCTGCCTAACAAGATCATGTACTTCTCGCAACTCCTCCTCCAGAATGTTTGACGTTTCCCTACCAGTTTTGCGCGCATCACCAGTAACTCCAAACTTCAGAACCCTTGGTAACCGAAGTTCACCGCAGAAAATTACCTTTGCTGGAGTTTTACTCGTCGTTTCGTGTACTGCTGGAACAATGGTATATGGACATCCCAATCTTTCTGATACTTGTCGACTACCTTCCTCAAATGTTCTTCCAAGGTTCGGTTAAATCTCTCTACCATGCTATTTGATTTAGTATGAAATGCCCAGTATCTGGCACATCTCTTGAAATATTGCTGACTCAAAATTTCTTTCTTGGTCGGAGTGCAGTTCTATAGGCACACAATATCTCGCAACCCAATTGTAACTGAATACCTCAGCTATCGTGTTTGCTTCTTGTTTAGGAATCGGGTACACCTTAGGCCACTTGCTAAAGTAATCCATAACCACGAGGGCATACTTATTGCCATGTCTGCTCATTGGAAAAGCTCCAGCTACATTCATCGCAATCCGCTCAAATGGCGCTCCAGTGTTATACTGGCTCATTTGACCATGACTTCTATATTTCAGTCCTTTGGCTGCGATGCACTTTTTACAGTTGCCCATCCATTCTTCTATTGATTGCCGACATCCAACCCAATAGAACCTCTGTTTCATTTTTTCCTTGGTCTTCGTGATTCCCAAGTGTCCTCCACTCGGTCCATTGTGCAATTCTTTGAGAACATCGGGGAATTCTTGCCCTTTGGACTACTATGAGATTGCGAGAGAATTGACCATTCCCGCCCTCCTAAGTCCTATACAAACAGCCGGATATTGTTTTTCAGCTGTTCCACAGCACCCAATATGCTCTGGCAATTGGCCTTTCTGCTGCCATTTGCTCTTTGGTTGAATGTGTGTTCATCTCCAGCCCATAAATCCGAAGTTCCAAATTCCGATCTTCCTGCCAGCATGTCTTCAGTTTCTCTGCCTCCCAGTCCTCTGCTGGTGTTACTGTCGTTAGCCGAACGTCTATTCTGTGTTTTTTAGCCTCAACTTTGGAGCAGTGCTTACATTCCCGGTTGCAAGTCCGGCGGAACAAAGTCTCAGCATTTCTGTGAGCACTGCCTTTTCGATGCTCTATAGAAAAATCTTCGCTTTGTAATCTCTCAATCCTTCGAGCAAGATGTCCTTCTGGATTATTGAATTGTAGTAGCCATTTCAGTGCCGCATGAACAGTATGAACTCGGAATCGTTGTCCATAGAGATACATATGGAAATGTTTGGCACACTCTAACAACGCTAGAATTTCTCTCCGGGTTACGTAGTAGTTCTTTTCTGGTAGTTCCTGTCCGGCTTTATAAGGCCACCACCATCTCTTGTCCATCAATTACCTGCTACAATACACCTCCTATCGCATATCCGCTAGCATCTGTTTCCAGCCGTTCCTTCAGAGCCTCGAAAGCTTCCTCCTGTTCTTTATTCCATTCGAAGGCTCTGTTTTTCCTCGTAAGTTCATGTAGGCTATTAGAATCACTAGCGAAGTTAGGCACATAGCGACGGCAATAAGTGCACAGTCCCAAAAAAATTCGTAGCTCGTGCAAATTTCCCGGCTTTGGCCAATTTTTGACTGCTTTTATCTATTCCTCTGCAGTATACACACCCTCTGTAGTCATTTTGTGTCCTAGATAATTTACTACCTTCTTAAACAACGAGCACTTCTTTGGACTTAGCTTAAGACAAGCGTCAGTTATCCTCTGGAAAACCTATTTCAAGTTACTCAGGTGTTCCTCCAAGTCCTTACCCAATACAATTATATCATCCAGATACACCACGCATGTATTCCAATGCAATCCTTTGAGCACGTGATCCATGAGTCTTTCAAAAGTAGCAGGAGCGTTGCACAATCCAAAAGGCATAACCGTTAATTGCCACAAACCATCTCCAACACTGAAGGCCGCCTTCTCCTTGTCTTTTCCGTTTACCTCTACTTGCTAATAGCCGCTTTTCAACCTTGAGAACCATTTTGTCCCAGACAATGAATTCAGAGTAGCTGTCTTTCTTTGTAACATCATTTAACTTCCGGTAATCCACGCAGAATTGCATCTGACCATCTTTCTTCTTCACAAATACTACCGGTGAACTCCATGGACTCGCTGATCGTTCAATCTCACCAATTTTGCCCATTTCTTTTATAGTTTCTCGCTTGGCTAGTCGAACACTCCGTGAAGCTTGACGAATCGGCCTTGAATCCCCAGTATCGGTGTTTCACCAGACTCGTCCTGCCAGGTATGTTACCATCTTTGTCGAAAATCCTGGAATATTTACGGAGAAGCTCTTCTGCCTTATACCGGTACCTTTCCTCTAATCTTTCTCTCCATGCACTGATGTCTACCGCCATCCTGTTTTCGCTTAAGAGGTCGCTTCTAGGTCGTTCAGGCTGAGGTCGCTGCTATACAGGAGACGGTAGACTACCTAAGAACAAAAGAGCTTGAATTCAAAGATATCTTCATATCGACAGTCAAGCAGCACTAAAGGCACTTGATTCGGTCAACTGTAATTGTAAAACGGCAGCAAACTGTCGCAAATCTCTTAACGAGATGGCGGAGCAGTTTGCTCTTTACTTGGTATTGGTGCCAGGGCACAGCAACATACCAGGCAACGAAACAGCGGATGAGCTTGCAAAAAGGGGGCCATTCACTCCGCTTTCATCACGCTGGAAGGGTTTAGGTATGCCGGTCGCTACCTGCAAGCTCTTTCTAAGGGACTCAACCCTTAAGGAAGCAAGGAAAATACCTGTATCAAGTCCAAGCTCTTGTGGCCGGAGTGGGACGTCAAGCGATCACAAGGTCTTCTCATGCTGAGCAGAGAAAACCTGTCCCTAGCTTTAGGAATCATAACAGGTCATATACTAATCGGCAGACACGCAGAGAGACTAGGTGTTCCCAGCAAATACTTCTGCAGAAGCTGCAGAAATGAAGAAGAGCCTGAAACCGTGAGGCATCTTCTATGTGAATGTCCTGCACTATGGGCTAGAAGAAGTAAATTCTTGGGATCAGAGTTCTTCGGAGACCTTAGCGATCTGGCCAAAGTAGAGATTCGCAAGCTATTAAAATTCGCAGTTTCCACATGTTGGTTCGAGTAGGGGGATTTTTCAAATCCGTTGGCCCACATTGGGCCTAAAGAAGGCCTAGGAGTGCTCGCGCGATCGCAAGCAGTCATTTTTACCTAACCTTACCTAACATGGTCCCTCGTACGGTGGTGAGAATGAAGGTCTTATAAGGTCGTTGCGGACCAGGACGTGTGTGCACGTGTGAAGATTCCTGTAAATAAAAACGGATTGCTTTCCGTGGCGCGACATTTCAGACGGTGCCAACGTATTAAAATGATTTTTTAGGATACTTAGTACACTATGCTGCGAAATTCGATTCTGTGACGGCGTAAGGAGTTCGCCTGATAGACGTAATGCCTCGCCGTAGACCAGTTCTGCAGGTGTTGCGCCAATATCTTATTTCCAAGCAGCTCGCAATCCTAGCAACACGGCTGGTAAAGCATCGTACCACGACTCATTATGGCACAGGAGCGCTGCTTTTAATTTCCAGTGAAGACGTTCAACAAGCCCATTTGCTCGCGGGTGGAATGCTGTCGTGCGCAAATGCTTGCTTCCGAATAATTCGGTGAGAGTTCTAAATAAGGCTGATTCGAACTGACCTCCCTGGTCATAGGTAATACGTTTGGGCACACCGTACCGTGCGATCCAATGATGAATTAAAGCACGTGCCTCACATTCGGTTGTGCCGTTTTCAAGTGGGATTGCTTCTGGAAATCTTGTAAAGCGATCGATAATGGTGAGACACCGCTTGCAATCTTTTGACACTGACAGTGTTATGATATGTCGATATGGATGTGCTCGAATCGTTCGGAAGGCGGTTGAAAGTTTGCGATCGGTGATGTAACATGTCGTTGCACATTGTTCCTCTGACAATCGATGCAGGCTTTCGCCATTTCTCGACAATCCTTATTTATGGACGGCCAAACATACCGTTTTATTACCAGCTTTTGCGATGCTTGGACGCCAGGATATGCACGTGAATCAGGCGAAGCAAAAACTTTCTTCCTGAGTTGCGCCGGCACGTATGGGCGAACTTTACCAGTCGTGATGTCGCAATACACTGCCGGGCCGTTGTCAAGTTGAATGGATTTCAAATTCAAAGCTCTAGTATTGTTTAGAAGCTGGTGTAATTCTCTATCATCTTTTTGAGCTTCGGCAAGTTCCTGAGGCGTAATTGGCATTGCGATTGCAGCGAGGCATGATAACATGTCAGCGACAATGTTATCGTTGCCCGCTATGTGGCGAATATCGGTCGTAAATTGACCGATAAAGTCGAGTCTTCGAAATTGCCAGGGCGATGCTCGTTCTGTTCGTTGCTGGAATGCGTGCTGTAAAGGCTTGTGATCGGTAAAGATCGTGATGTGCCTACCTTGAAAAATGTGGTGAAAGTGTTTGACAGCATCGTATATCGCGTGCAACTCACGGTCGTACGTTGAAAGCTTACCAACGGATGGCGTCAATTTTCGGCTGAAGAATGCCATCGGTTGCCATTCCTTGTTCACTCGTTGTTGAAGGACGGCTCCGATTCCGTATTCGGACGCGTCTGTAAAAACGGCCCATTCCGCGGATGTTGTTCGGATGAACTAGCATAGCACAGCGTCATCAAGAGCCCGTTTGGCGGAATCGAATGCATGTTGCAGTTCTGCTGTTCAGTGAACCAGTTGAGATCCTTTAACGTTAGGACCTTCAAAATCTTTGTTCAAGGGCGATAAAACTTCTGCAGCGTTCCTGATGAACTTTCTGTAAAAGTTTATTGTGCCGAGAAATCCACGTAATGGTTTGATAGTTTTCGGTGGTTCCATCTTGATGATGGCCTCGACTTTGTCCAGGAGTGGTCTTATTCCATTTTCATTGATGAGATGGCCCAGGAACTTGACTTCTGATTGCGCGATTTGACAATTTGGTAGATTAATAACTAGTCCGTAGTCTCGAAATCGTTGAAACAAAATTCGAAGATGTTCTAAATGCTCATTTTCGTCTTTGGATGCAACGAGAAGATCGTCAATATATGGAAAAACAAAGTTTAAGTCTCATGTGATGTCATCGATAAACCTCCGGAAGATTTGGGCAACATTCCTGAGTCCAAAAGTAATAAACATGAACTCAAATAGCCCAAAAGGTGTTATAATTGCCGTTTTTGGCACATCTTCTGGTGCTACGAGAATCTGTAGAAATGCGCGGACTAGATCGAAGACAGAGTAAATTTTCTTTCGTGCAAATTAGCGGCGAAGTCTTCAATGTAGCGCAGAGAATAGTTATCTGGTATTGTCCGAGCATTTAAAGGACGGTAATCACCACACGGTCTCTATTCACCGGACTTCTTCTACACAAGGTGCAGTGCCGAAGACCAGCAACTATCGGAGGGTCGACAGACACCGAGTTCTATCAGTTTTTTGAATTTATCTTGTGCGATCTTAAGTTTTTGTGGGCAAAGATGACGGGCTTTACATTTTATAGGCGGACCGTCAGTGGTCTTGATGTGATGCATCGTTGAGCGTTTTTTGGTCTTGGAGTAAGTGCTATCAGGCCGAGTGATATATTCATACTCACGTAGCAGTCTGATATAAATGGAATCTCCGCTGATCGCCTTGATGGAATCGGTAGAGTTACTAACCAAATTTGTGATTCCGTCACGTAAACATATACGCTTTAAATCGACTAGCAAGTCAAAATAACTAAGAAAGTCGTCGCCAATAATTGGTTTTGTGACGTCTCGTCTTAGTCCGAGGTCGGGTACTAGAGTGACTAACCCATAGGTCTGGATAATCGTCCCATTGGCTGCATAAAGTTGGTAGCCTATCGGGGTGCAAAATTCTTTATTCAAGAAGCTGCGCGGATAAACGGAGAGGTCTGAACCGGTCTCCACAAGGTAAAACAAACGCGTCGACACGACACTTAATGGTGCATATGATAATTGAATTATCGCAATTTGATTTGCATATGTTTGCGTCCCTCAAATATGACCAGTGCAGCACTGGGTGCTCCGCAATGCACTAGCGGCGTTAATTTATGCACAAAACTTTCTTACATTCATTTAGCACCGCTTTGAGTAATTGAGAGGAAAAAAAATTAACTCGTAACACGAAAAAAACGCTTTCCTTAAAAAGGAATCACGTCGGGGTCACCAGTTTAGCGATTATGCGGGTGTATGAAATGAAACACTATAGTCTATCAGCTAAAAAATAAGTTAGTTTTCATTAACTCCGTGAGTACCTTCACAAAGGGTTTTTTTACTTTTTAACTATCGCCAAAGAATGTTAACAATGCGTATTAATCGTATGATCGTAGTTAACTGTAATATATTTATGTACGAATTTCAGGAATTAAAGGAATAGGCAAAAAGTGCTGAATAAGATTAAATATAGTACGGATAAATACAAGTAATAAAGATGATAAACGTAACCGATAACTTTATCGATCACATTCGATTAAGTTCGATATTTAACAATTTAGAGATATTTTATTGTGGCTGTCGCCACATATATATATTTATTTCATTAAAATTTCAGGTAGTAGGCAAGTATTATTTTAGGTAATTGTATACATAAAATTCAATTAATATTTAAGTAAATATAGTATTTTATATTAAAAGAAATTTTTTAGTCAAATTCAATCAAATTCACATCCATGTCTTCAACATATTTTTTGATGAATGCATATGTACATACATACATATTTGTTGCTAGCAGGTTAGTTGTACCGTACTCCAAATTTTCTAAAAATCAAACGTTAAAAATTTTGATGAACGTTTTTTTTATTGTTGGATTATTGTAAAATTTGTATTAAACTTAAAACATAAAATTATTTGGGAGAATCACTTACGTGTACTTCTGAATCAAAAGTTTTAGTTATGCGTTTATAATGTGTTTCCTATATTCCTTCTTATTGCTTTTGCTTCAGCTAAACATTGGGATAAAGTTGTTGGGAATTCGTGTTCTTCTAGCGGCTCCAGTACCTCCATTTCCTCCATTCAAATATTAGCAGTGGCCTTTAAATGGATGTAAATATTGTGTAAAGCGCAGCATACGTTAACTATTTGAGCTGTTTTTTTTCGGCGTATAATGCAATTCCCGAGCACCAAGAAAGGAGCTTCATCTGTTCTTCAACACTCCATTAGTTCTTTCAATTATATTTCTGCGTTTTGAATGTGCATTGTTGAACTTAATTTCGGATGAACCTTCCTCTGGAGGCGTATGAGGTGTCAACAGCCACGGTTCCAAAAGATACCCGGCATCACGGTATACATAATAAAATTTGACATTTAATGTATTATAAAAGGTGATACTGGAAACGTTACCTAAAATCCAAGATTTTGTATCGCCTCGCACGTATTCGCTTTCAAAATAAGCATGTAAATCACTTGAATTCCATATTGTTACGTTTTTACCCTGAAACGCCGATGATTTCCAAAATCCTTCAGGTTCGACCACTGGATTGTTAAATAAAACACGCTCGGATTTCCTTTATGCTAACTTTATTTGTTTACAAATAATTGACAACACTTAACAACGCTATTTAATTCACGCATACTTATACTTGCGCACTCGCAACTCTAAAAATCTTAACTTATGGCATTACAACTTCACTCTTAAAAGTTTAATTACAAACTGAATTACATAACGCAGTGCCAAAGCCTTGTTATACTCCGAGCTGCGTACACTGTGGCAGCTCTAGAATATTATCAATTGTTATCGAAAGTTCTCGACTGCGATTGTTCTTTTTTTCGTTTTCTCAAAGTCTCTATGTCTTTCTCTTGTGTCATTCGTGTTTTGGAATATCGTCGCGATCAGACACACTAACAGTTCCAAATGACGCAAGTCTTTCCAAATGAACCACCTTCATTTTGTTTCTAGGCCTTCCAACTGTATAGATTCGATAAACCACGTCTTTTATTTCTGTACGGACCTTCCCAGTTGTACTGCAGTTTCGGGGACAAACCTTTCTTTCGTTGTGGATTATAGAACAGCACCAAATCTCCTCTTGGAAACGTTCAAAATTCATCGCCTTGTCATAAGTGGCCTTCATCTTATCACTCATAATTTGCGTACGCTGCCTAACAAGATCATGTACTTCTCGCAACTCCTCCTCCAGAATGTTGGACGTTTCCCTACCATTTTTTCGCGCATCACCAGTAACTCCAAACTTCAGAACCCTTGGTAACCGAAGTTCACCGCAGAAAATTACCTTTGCTGGAGTTTTACTCGTCGTTTCGTATACTGCTGGAACAATGGTATATGGACATCCCAATCTTTCTGATATTTGTCGACTGCCTTCCTCAAATGTTCTTCCAAGGTTCGGTTAAATCTCTCTACAATGCTATTTGATTTAGTATAAAACGCCCAGTATCTGGCACATCTCTTGAAATATTGCTGACTAAAAAATTCTTTCTTGGTGGGAGTGCAGTTCTATAGGCACACAATATCTCGCAACCCAATTGTAACTGAATACCTCCGCTATCGTGTTTGCTTCTTGTTTAGGAATCGGGTACACCTTAGGCCACTTGCTAAAGTAATCCATACCCACGAGGGCATACTTATTTCCATGTCTTCTCATTGGAAAAGCTCCAGCTACATTCATCGCAATCCGCTCAAATGGCGCTCCAGCGTTATACTGGCTCATTTGACCATGGGTTCTATATTTCAGTCCTTTGGCTGCTATGCACTCTTTACAGTTGCCAATCCATTCTTCTATTGATTGCCTACATCCAACCCAATAGAACCTCTGTTTGATTTTTTCCATGGTCTTCGTGATTCCCAAGTGTCCTCCACTCGGTCTTTTGTGGAATTCCTTGAGAACATCGGGGAATTCTTGCCCTTTGGACTACTATGAGATTGCGAGAGAATTGACCATTCCCGCCCTCCTAAGTCTTATAGAAACAGGCGGGTATTATTTTTAAGAT
This sequence comes from Philophylla caesio, assembly GCA_963971545.1. Classification (NCBI taxonomy): domain Eukaryota; kingdom Metazoa; phylum Arthropoda; class Insecta; order Diptera; family Tephritidae; genus Philophylla; species Philophylla caesio. The sequence continues at coordinate 58,654,351 of OZ020606.1, forward strand.
GTTCCACAGCGCCCAATATGCTCTGGCGATAGGACTTTCTGCTGCCATCTGCTCTTTGGTTGGATGTGTGTTCATCTCCAGCTCATAAATCCGAAGTTCCAAATCCCGACCTTCCTGCCAGCATGTCTTCAGTTTATCTGCCTCCCAGTCCTCTGCTGGTGTTACTGTCGTTAGCCGAACGTCTATTCTGTGTTTTTTAGCCTCAGCTTTGGAGCAGTGCTTACATTCCCGGTTGCAAGTCCGGCGGAACAAAGTCTCAGCATTTCTGTGAGCACTGCCTTTTCGATGCTCTATAGAAAAATCTTCGCTTTGTAATCTCTTAATCCATCGAGCAAGATGTCCTTCTGGATTCTTGAATTGTAGTAACCATTTCAGTGCCGCATGAACAGTACGAACTCGGAATCGTTGTCCATAGAGATACATATGGAAATGTTTGGCACACTCTAACAACGCTAGAATTTCTCTCCGGGTTACGTAGTAGTTCTTTTCTGGTAGTTCCTGTCCGGCTATATAAGGCCACCACCATCTCTTGTCCATCAATTACCTGCTACAATACACCTCCTATCGCATATCCGCTAGCATCTGTTTCCAAAACAATTGTTGACCCTGGAACCGGGTATGCTAGCATTAGTGCAGTGCACAGCCGTTCCTTCAGAGCCTCGAAAGCTTCCTCCTGTTCTTTGTTCCATTGCAAGGCTCTGTTTTTCCTCGTAAGTTCATGTAGGCTTTTAGGATCACTAGCGAAGTTAGACACAAAGCGACGGCAATAAGTGCACAGTCCCAAAAAAAATTCGTAGCTCGTGCAAATTTCCCGGCTTTGGCCAATTTTTGAGTGCTTTTATCTATTCCTCTGCAGTATACACACCCTCTGTAGTCATTTTGTGTCCTAGATAATTTACTACCTTCTTAAACAACGAGCACTTCTTTGGACTTAACTTAAGACAAGCGTCAGTTATCCTCTGGAAAACCTATTTCAAGTTACTCAGGTGTTCCTCCAAGTCTTTACCCAATACAATTATATCATCCAGATACACCACGCACGTATTCCAATGCAATCCTTTGAGCACGTGATCCATGAGTCTTTCAAAAGTAGCAGGAGCGTTGCACAATCCAAAAGGCATAACCGTTAATTGCCACAAACCATCTCCAACATTGAAGGCCGCCTTCTCCTTGTCTTTTCCATTTACCTCTACTTGCTAATAGCCGCTTTTCAACCTTGAGAACCAGTTTGTCCCAGACAATGAATTCAGAGTAGCTGTCTTTCTTTGTAACATCATTTAACTTCCGGTAATCCACGCAGAATTGCATCTGACCGTCTTTCTTCTTCACAAATACTACCGGTGAACTCCTTGGACTCGCTTATGGTTCAATCTCACCACTTTTGCCCATTTCTTTTATAGTTTCTCGCTTGGCTAGTCGAACACTCCGTGAAGCTTGACGAATCGGCCTTGAATCCCCAGTATCTATTCGGTGTTTCACCAGACTCGTCCTGTCAGGTTTGTTACCATCTTTGTCGAATATCCTGGAATATTTACGGAGAAGCTCTTCTGCCTTATACCGGTACCTTTCCTCTAATCTTTCTCTCCATGCACTGATGTCTACCGCCATCCTGTTTTCGCTTAAGAAGTCGCTTCTAGGTCGTTCAGGCTGAGGTCGCTGCTATACAGGAGACGGTAGACTACCTAAGAACAGAAGAGGTTGAATTCAAAGATATCTTCATATTTTCCGACAGTCAAGCAGCACTAAAGGCACTTGATTCGGTCAACTGTAATTGTAAAACGGCAGCAAACTGTCGCAAATCTCTAAACGAGATGGCGGAGCAGTTTGCTCTTTACTTGGTATTGGTGCCAGGGCACAGCAACATACCAGGCAACGAAACAGCGGATGAGCTTGCAAGAAGGGGGACATCCACTCCGCTTTCATCACGCTGGAAGGGTTTAGGTATACCGCTCGCTACCTGCAAGCTCTTTCTAAGGGACTCAACCCTTAAGGAAGCAGGGGAAATACCTGTATCAAGTTCAAGCTCTTGTGGCCGGAGTGGGACGTCAAGCGATCACAAGGTCTTCTCATGCTGAGCAGAGAAAACCTGTCCCTAGCTTTAGGAATCATAACAGGTCACGTACTAATCGGCAGACACGCAGAGAGACTAGGTGTTCCCAGCAAATACTTCTGCAGAAGCTGCAGAAATGAAGAAGAGCCTGAAACCGTGAGGCATCTTCTATGTGAATGTCCTGCACTATGGGCTAGAAGAAGTAAATTCTTGGGATCAGAGTTCTTAGGAGACCTTAGCGATCTGGCCAAAGTAGAGATTCGCAAGCTATTAAAATTCGCAGTTTCCACATGTTGGTTCGAGTAGGGGGATTTTTCAAATCCGCGTGGGGCCACATTGGGCCTAAAGAAGGCCTAGATGTGCTCGCGCGATCGCAAGCAGTCACTTTAACCTAACCTAACCTAACATGGTCCCTCGTACGGTGGTGAGAATGAAGGTCTTATAAGGTCGTTGCGGACCAGGACGTGTGTGCACGTGTGAAGATTCCTGTAAATAAAAACGGATTGCTTTCCGTGGCGCGACATTTCAGACGGTGCCAACGTGTTAAAATGATTTTTTAGGATACTTAGTACACTATGCTGCGAAATTCGATTCTGTGACGGCGTAAGGAGTTCGCCTGATAGACGTATTGCCTCGCCGTAGACCAGTTCTGCAGGTGTTGCGCCAATATCTTATTTCCAAGCAGCTCGCAATCCTAGCAACACGGCTGGTAAAGCATCGTACCACGACTCATTATGGCACAGGAGCGCTGCTTTCAATTGCCAGTGAAGACGTTCAACAAGCCCATTTACTCGCGGGTGGAATGCTGTCGTGCGCAAATGCTTGATTCCGAATAATTCGGTGAGAGTTCGAAATAAGGCTGATTCGAACTGACCTCCCATGTCAGAGGTGATACGTTTGGGCACACCGTACCGTGCGATCCAATGATGAATTCAAGCACGTGCCACAAATTCGGTTGTCCCGTTTTCAAGTGGGATTGCTTCTGGAAATCTTGTAAAGCGATCGATAATGGTGAGACACCGCTTGCAATCTTTTGACACTGGCAGTGTTACGAGGTCGATATGGATGTGCTCGAACCGTTCGGAAGGCGGTTGAAAGTTTGCTATCGGTGATGTAACATGTCGTTGCACATTGTTCCTCTGACAATCGATGCAGGCTTTCGCCCATTCTCGACAATCCTTATTTATGGACGGCCAAACATACCGTTTTATTACCAGCTTTTGCGATGCTTGGACGCCAGGATATGCACGTGAATCAGGCGAAGCAAAAACTTTCTTCCTGAGTTGCGCCGGCACGTATGGGCGAACTTTACCAGTCGTGATGTCGCAATACACTGCCGGGCCGTTGTCAAGTTGAATGGATTTCAAATTCAAAGCTCTAGTATTGCTTAGAAGCTGGTGTAATTCTCTATCATCTTTTTGAGCTTCGGCAAGTTCCTGAGGCGTAATTGGCATTGCGATTGCAGCGAGGCATGATAACATGTCAGCGACAATGTTATCGTTGCCCGCTATGTGGCGAATATCGGTCGTAAATTGACCGATAAAGTCGAGTCTTCGAAATTGCCAGGGCGATGCTCGTTCTGTTCGTTGCTGGAATACGTGCTGTAAAGGCTTGTGATCGGTAAAGATCGTGATGTGCCTACCTTGAAAAATGTGGTGAAAGTGTTTGACAGCATCGTATATCGCGTGCAACTCACGGTCGTACGTTGAAAGCTTACGAACGGATGGCGTAAATTTTCGGCTGAAGAATGCCATCGGTTGCCATTCCTTGTTCACTCGTTGTTGAAGGACGGCTCCGATTCCGTATTCGGACGCGTCTGTAAAAACGGCCCATTCCGCGGATGTTGTTCGGATGAACTAGCATAGTAGCGTCAGCAAGAGCCCGTTTGGCGGAATCGGAATGGTTTGATAGTTTTCGGTGGTTTCATCTTGATGATGGCCTCGACTTTGTACAGGAGTGGTCTTATTCCATTTTCATTGATGAGATGGCCCAGGAACTTGACTTCTGATTGGGCGATTTGACAGTTTGGTAGATTAATAACTAGTCCGTAGTCTCGAAATCGTTGAAATCAAATTCGAAGATGTTCTAAATGCTCATTTTCGTCTTTGGATGCAACGAGAAGATCGTCAACGAGAAGATCGTCAATTAAGTCTCGTGTGATGTCATCGATAAACCTCTGGAAGGTTTGGGCAGCATTCCTGAGTCCAAAAGTCATAAACATGAACTCAAATAGCCCAAATGGTGTTATAATTGCCGTTTTTGGTGCTACGAGAATCTGTAGAAATGCGCGGACTAGATCGAAGACAGAGTAAATTTTCTTTCGTGCAAATTAGCGGCGAAGTCTTCAATGTAGCGCAGAGAATAGTTATCTGGTATTGTCCGAGCATTTAAAGGACGGTAATCACCACACGGTCTCTATTCACCGGACTTCTTCTACACAAGGTGCAGTGCCGAAGACCAGCAACTATCGGAGGGTCGACAGACACCGAGTTCTATCAGTTTTTTGAATTTATCTTGTGCGATCTTAAGTTTTTGTGGGCAAAGACGAGGGGCTTTACATTTAATAGGCGGACCGTCAGTGGTCTTGATGTGATGCATCGTTGAGCGTTTTTTGGTCTTGGAGTAAGTGCTATCAGGCCGAGTGATATATTCATACTCACGTAGCAGTCTGATATAAATGGAATCTCCGCTGATCGCCTTGATGGAATCGTTAGAGTTACTAACCAAATTTGTGATTCCGTCACGTAAACATTTACGCTTTAAATCGACTAGCAAGTCAAAATAACTAAGAAAGTCGTCGCCAATAATTGGTTTTGTGACGTCAGCGACGATAAATCGCCACGTAAAGTCTCGTCTTAGTCCGAGGTCGGGTACTAGAGTGACTACCCAATAGGTCTGGATAATCGTCCCATTGGCTGCATAAAGTTGGTAGCCAATCGGGGTGCAAAATGCTTTATTCAAGAAGCTGCGCGGATAAACGGAGAGGTCTGAACCGGTCTCCACAAGGTACAACAAACACGACACGACACTTAATGGTGCATATGATAAATGAATTATCGCAATTTGATTTGCATATGTTCGCGTCCCTCAAATATCACCAGTGCAGAACTGGGTGCTCCGCAATGCACTAGCGGCGTTAATTTATGCACAAAACTTTCTTACATTCACTTAGCACCGCTTTGAGTAATTGAGAGGAAAAAAAAATGTACTCGTAACACGAAAAAAACGCTTTCCTTAAAAGGAATCACGTTGGGGTCACCAGTTTAGCGATTCTGCGGGTGTATGAAATGAAACACTATAGTCTATCAGCTAAAAAATAAGTTAGTTTTCATTAACTCCGTAAGTACCTTCACAAAGGTTTTTTTACTTTTTAACTATCGCCAGAGAATGTTAACAATGCGTATTAATCGTATGATCGTAGTTAACTGTAATATATTTATGTACGAATTTCAGGAATTAAAGGAATAGGCAAAAAGTGCTGAATAAGATTAAATATAGTACGGATAAATACAAGTAATAAAGATGATAAACGTAACCGATAACTTTATCGATCACATTTGATTAAGTTCGATATTTAATAGTTTAGAGATATTTTATTGTGGCTGTCGCCACATATATATATATATTTCATTAAAATTTCAGGTAGTAGGCAAGTATTATTTTAGGTAATTGTATACATAAAATTCAATTAATATTTAAGTGAATACAGTATTTTATATTAAGGAAATTTTGTAGTCAAATTCAATCAAATTCACATCCATGTCTTCAACATATTTTTTGAAGAATGCATATGTACATACGTATTTGTTGCTAGCAGGTTAGTTGTACCGTACTCCAAATTTTCTAAAAATCAAACGTTAAAAATTTTGATGAACGTTTTTTTTATTGTTGGATTATTGTAAAATTTGTATTAAACTTAAAACATAAAATTATTTGGGAGAATCACTTACGAGTACTTCTGAATCAAAAGTTTTAGTTATGCGTTTATAATGTGTTTCCTATATTCCTTCTTATTGCTTTTACTTCAGCTAAATATTGTGATAAAGTTGTTGGGAATTCGTGTTCTTCTAGCGGCTCCAGTACCTCCATTTCCTCCATTTAAATATTAGCGGTGGCCTTAAAATGGATGTAAATATTGTGTAAAGCGCAGCATACGTTAACTATTTGAGCTGTTTTTTCGGCGTATAATGCAATTCCCGTGCACCAAGAATGGAGCTCCATCTGTTTTTCAACACTCCATTAGTTTAATAATAATCCCAACGGTTTTTTTTCCCTCCATACCCGCCCGACCGACGCGAGGGGCGCATCCGTATGACGCACGGATATATAAAAAAAAAAAAATTTTTTTTTTTTTCATATACATATGCTGCGCCGAGTCATGAAAGGCAGAAGTTTGTTAAGTGTCGAGATCTAAAACTGTTCAGCTACAGAACAAATGCTCATCAGCTGATCGAGTAGTAATATATAAGTATGTTTGTATCAATTATTGAGAGCATTGAGTATAGTTTTCTTTACGTAAAAAAGTGAGTCTGAAGTATCAAAAGAACCGGAATGAGTGTTAAAATCCTGGCACAAACTACGGAGTGGCTCATTTAACTCAAAATTACTTTTACATGGCTTCAGAAAAAGAGGCCGGAAATGTCTTGAAATTCGGGAGGGAACGTTTAGTTTTATTTCACCAAGAAGAGATGGGCTATAGATCAAGCCTGTCAGTAACTTCACTAAAAATACTACGCCTAGCATTTCTCTACGACTAGCAAGTGCAGGAAGATTAATGAGTTTTAAACGACTTATATATGGCGGCAGGTTGTACTGAGAATCCCAACGAAAATTCCTTAAAGCAAAAAGTAGAAATTGTTTTTGAATTGACTCTATTCTGTCGGAATGAACTTGATAGCGCGGGTTCCAAACAACAGATCCATATTCCAGTATGGGCCTCACTAACGTTGTGAATAGAGCCTTCGTAATGTATGGGTCATTGAATTCTTTTGACCATCGTTTTACAAATGCAAAAACACCCTTGGCTTTGTTAACTGTAACATTAATGTGAAGATTAAAATTAAGTTTCGGATCCATTGTAATTCCAAGATCAACAAAGTTAAACACTTGTTCGAGGTTATGGTTACATATTTCATAAGAAGCTGGTTGAACTGCTCTGCGAGAAAAGCACATTACTTTACATTTTTTAAGGTTTAGTGGCATGTAATTTATTTCACACCAGTTAGTCATGCTATTTAAATCCGCCTGTAGTAAGGACCTTTCCTCAACAGAATGATACGATCTAAAAAGTTTTACATCATCAGCATACAATAAAATTTTTGAATAGTTAATTACAGAAGGTATGTCATTTATAAAAAGTAAAAACAGAATCGGACCAAGGTGACTTCCTTGCGGGACCCCTGAAGATACATGAATAATGTTTGAGGAACTATTTTTAAAAATAACTCGTTGTGTTCTGTCCATGAGGTAAGAAGATATCCAATGAAGGAGATTAGGTTGAAAACCAAGGAGATCGAGTTTATGAATCAGTAAAGCGTGACTTACTCTGTCGAATGCTTTACTAAAATCGGTGTATATAACATCAGTGTGCATAAATTCTCTGAATCCATTTGAAACATGAGTTGTGAACTCGAGCAAGTTTGTAACGGTAGATTTACCCTTAGAGAACCCGTGTTGAGTGCTAGAAATTGTAGAGGATAATGAATGCGTTAAATGGTCAACAACGATTGCCTCAAATAGTTTAGGAATAGCAGAAATCTTAGCTATACCGCGATAATTTTCTATAGAGGACCTACTCCTGGTCTTATGAAGGGGTAAAATGAATGATTCTTTCCAAGCTGAAGGGAAAACCCCAAGCCTAAGAGAAAGATTAAATAAATTAGTTAAGGGCTCATAAATATGTTTAGCACAGTTTTTGAGGAACCACGTCGGGATCAAATCGGGGCCGGCCTTAAAAGATTCTTTTAAGTTACTCAAACAATAAAATACTTCCTCAGAAGATATTTGCGGAATAAAAGCAGAGGTTAAGGGACAAAGTTTATATGGATAAGGTTTGCTCAGAGGCAAAGTAATGGAGTAATTTGACCTGAAGAATTTGGCAAACATGTTGGAAATTGATTGGGAGTCACAAGACACGGTATTTTGATATTTCATGGCAGACGGAAAACCAGTAACTCTGCGCCTAGAGTTAACGAAGTCATAAAATGATTCAGGGTTTTTTATTAGATTCCTTTTAACTTTGCACAAATAAGATCTGTAGCATTTTTTATTTAATTCAAAATAAGCGTGTCGGATAACTGAGTATTTAATATAGTTAGTGTGCAAACCAGTTATTTTGTACAGTTTAAAAGATCGCGACTTTTTATTTTTTAAATTTCTTAGTTCTTTTGTAAACCAAGGTTGTGATTGCTCCTTTTGTACGCAAACCCGTTTAGGTACAAACTTTTGAAATAAACTATATATAGTATTATTAAAATGCTGGACACAACGTTCAACATCATCTTTATACGTCGGCCAAGATAATTTTGACAATTCTCGATCTAATTTCTTGAAATTGGCTTTCGCGAAAATAAAACGAGCGTTTGAGCTACTTGATTTATCGACATTATTTCCAAAATCCCCTATAACCTCGTAATTTAACTCAATCGCAGGGTGATAAGAGTCCTCTGGAATAACCAAGGGTTCGCACCTCTTCATAGATGATTTAGATATATCATCAACAAAAACAAGGTCTAGAATGTTTCCAAAATGGTTTGGAGTTAAATTAATCTGATTTAGACAGAGCTCAGTCATATCTTCTAAGAACACATTGTATCTATCCCTTGATGAAATTGGAACGATAAAGTCGTCCATGAAAGTCCATGATATGCCTGGCATATTGAAGTCACCAAGTACAATCATCGAGTCATGTGCAGTAATCATTGAACTTAAAGATCTAAGTAACGCAATATGTTGAGAATATACCGATAAGTCAGAATTAGGAGGGATGTAGCAAACAGCTAAATAAAAGAAACCATTTCCAACCATAACTCGTATTGCTTTAAATTCGATTGACTCGATGAGGGGGATATTAACATCTTCGGATGGTATAGAAGAATGAACTGCAAAAAGAACACCCCCACCGATTCTGTCCTTACGGTCATTTCTATAAATTTGATAATGATTAGGAAGGATCTCTGAATTAAAAATATGTGGTTTAAGCCAGGTTTCAGTAAAGCAAATTATGTTATAGTTACAGTCTAAGCCTTTTAAGTATAAATCGTTTAATTTAGTATTTAAACCTCTAACGTTTTGGTATAAAATACTTAAAGTAGAATTTAATATTAGTTTTTTGGCTCAGTGTCACGATTAGGAATTGAAGCTAAGTTATTTATATTATTTTTATTTTTATGTGGCTTATATTCAAACTCGCGAACAAATGCCCCGGTAGGCCAAAAAGAATTGTTAAGCAAAGAATCAAAAACTTCAGGTGCCACATCAATTTTAAAAGATGATACGTTACGTTCATATTTAAAGTTAAATTTTCGGATTGCTAAGTTACTAGTCTTAATTTTCGATGAAATGTAAAACTCTATATCATCAGAAGAAGTGTCCCTAGCAAATCTTGAAACAAAAATGGACTTTCTCAAAGGAACCACAACCAGCTTCTTTGCAGAGCAGTTAGTCTCATCTAAAGGTGCTACAGTTTTTGAAACAATAGAAGCAGATTGGGAAGGTGGAAGCAAATGAGGTGGAGATGAACCCACATCAGGTGAAGATACCTGTAAGTTAGCCTGATCTGCATTGCTTTTATTAGAGGAAGAAGCTCGAGTGCAGATAGCCCTTGACGAAGTTGATGAAGACGTACCCTGAGGCGGTGGGACAGGGGACAGAAGATTAATTAGCTCAATTTGTTGGGGTTTGGGCACTACATTCTTTTGAGGTACTATAAGAGGAGCGACAATACTTTCCTTGGGCGGGCTGTGGGTACGTTTGCGTTTGGTCTCTCTTACAGGTTGCAAAGTTTGATTATCTAGGCACTTAAATGATTTAAACACGTTTTCATAAAGTTTAAATTTTTCATTAAGTGCCCGAAAGTCTTTCCCCATTTCGAAAAATCCATTTCTGGTTTCTCTAAAAAATCGGAAAAGTTCAACCTCAGTTGATCTGCATTTCAAACAAGACCAACGAATACCTTTTCCTTCTTCTATTAAGTCCAGGACTCTACCAAACAGTCCGGCACATTTTATATGAGCAATCCCATCGCACAACCAGCATGCAACAGAGCGTTGCTCATTATCGGTTTTTTTAATTTTGCAGTTGTCAAAAATGCAAGACATAATTTAACACAACTAAGTAAAAACTAATATCAAAAAAAAACAAATACTCGTATTGTATTAATAAAATAAAGGAGAAAGCAGTTTGAAAGGTAATGCAAGTTTTTTAATGGTTTGAGAGCTATTAATGTAACGAACAGTTTTAGATGCACAGTATTTGACACGTAAAAAACTAAACGCAAACAGCTGTTTCAGGAATGACAATCAAGGAAGAGAAAAGAAAATGCGCGCAATACAAATACAAAGTCTAAAGCAAATAAGAAGCAATAACAATGTAAATAAGAAACAATAACAATGCAAAGCAACTAATGACTCGGCAATTGAAAAACTAAATTAAATTGCAATAAAGTCAATGCAAATATGCTTAACAGATGTTATACTTAGCTTTAAATGCGCACAGATGAATCTCCAAATATTTTATCACTAAATTATTTAATTATATTAAATAAGTAAACAAATTTTAAAAAGAAAAAAATATCACAACAAAACACAACTTAACAGCTTGACGTTATTCTGCAATTTTATTTCTGCGTTTTGAATGTGCATTGTTGAACTTAATTTCGGATGAACCTTCCTCTGGAGGCGTATGAGGTGTCAACAGCCACGGTTCCAATAGATACCCGGCATCACCTTATACATAATACAATTTGACATTTAATGTATTATAAAAGGTGATACTGGAAACGTTACCTAAAATCCAAGATTTTGTATCGCCTCGCACGTATTCGCTTTCAAAAAAAGCATCTAAATCACTTGAATTCCATATTGTTACGCTTTTACCCTGAAACGCCGATGATTTCCAAAATCCTTCAGGTTCGACCACTGGATTGTTAAATAATACACGCTCGGATTTCCTTTATGCTAACTTTATTTGTTTACAAATAATCGACAACACTTAACAACGCTATTTAATTCACGCATACTTATACTTGCGCACTCGCAACTCTAAAAATCTTAACTTATGGCATTACAATTTCACTCTTAAAAGTTTAATTACAAACTGAATTACATAACGCAGTGCCAACGCCTTGTTATACTCCGAGCTGCGTATACTGTGGCAGCTCTAGAATATTATCGATTGTTATCGAAAGTTCTCGAATGCGATTGTTCTTTTGCGTTTTCTCAAAGTCTCTATCTCTTTCTCTTGCGTCTTTCGTGTTTTGGAATATCGTCGTGATCAGACACACTAACAGTTCCAAATGACGCAAGTCTTTCCAAATGAACCACCTTCATTTTGTTTCTAGGCCTTCCAACTGTATCGATTCGATAAACCACGTCATTTATTTCTGTACGGACCTTCCCAGTTGCACTGCAATTTCGGGGACAAACCTTTCTTTCGTTGTGGATTATAGAACAGCACCAAATCTCCTCTTGGAAACGTTCAAAATTCATCGCCTTGTCATAAGTGGCCTTCATCTTATCACTCATAATTTGCGTACGCTGCCTAACAAGATCATGTACTTCTCGCAACTCCTCCTCCAGAATGTTTGACGTTTCCCTACCAGTTTTGCGCGCATCACCAGTAACTCCAAACTTCAGAACCCTTGGTAACCGAAGTTCACCGCAGAAAATTACCTTTGCTGGAGTTTTACTCGTCGTTTCGTGTACTGCTGGAACAATGGTATATGGACATCCCAATCTTTCTGATACTTGTCGACTACCTTCCTCAAATGTTCTTCCAAGGTTCGGTTAAATCTCTCTACCATGCTATTTGATTTAGTATGAAATGCCCAGTATCTGGCACATCTCTTGAAATATTGCTGACTCAAAATTTCTTTCTTGGTCGGAGTGCAGTTCTATAGGCACACAATATCTCGCAACCCAATTGTAACTGAATACCTCAGCTATCGTGTTTGCTTCTTGTTTAGGAATCGGGTACACCTTAGGCCACTTGCTAAAGTAATCCATAACCACGAGGGCATACTTATTGCCATGTCTGCTCATTGGAAAAGCTCCAGCTACATTCATCGCAATCCGCTCAAATGGCGCTCCAGTGTTATACTGGCTCATTTGACCATGACTTCTATATTTCAGTCCTTTGGCTGCGATGCACTTTTTACAGTTGCCCATCCATTCTTCTATTGATTGCCGACATCCAACCCAATAGAACCTCTGTTTCATTTTTTCCTTGGTCTTCGTGATTCCCAAGTGTCCTCCACTCGGTCCATTGTGCAATTCTTTGAGAACATCGCGGAATTCTTGCCCTTTGGACTACTATGAGATTGCGAGAGAATTGACCATTCCCGCCCTCCTAAGTCCTATACAAACAGCCGGATATTGTTTTTCAGCTGTTCCACAGCACCCAATATGCTCTGGCAATTGGCCTTTCTGCTGCCATTTGCTCTTTGGTTGAATGTGTGTTCATCTCCAGCCCATAAATCCGAAGTTCCAAATTCCGATCTTCCTGCCAGCATGTCTTCAGTTTCTCTGCCTCCCAGTCCTCTGCTGGTGTTACTGTCGTTAGCCGAACGTCTATTCTGTGTTTTTTAGCCTCAGCTTTGGAGCAGTGCTTACATTCCCGGTTGCAAGTCCGGCGGAACAAAGTCTCAGCATTTCTGTGAGCACTGCCTTTTCGATGCTCTATAGAAAAATCTTCGCTTTGTAATCTCTCAATCCTTCGAGCAAGATGTCCTTCTGGATTATTGAATTGAAGTAGCCATTTCAGTGCCGCATGAACAGTATGAACTCGGAATCGTTGTCCATAGAGATACATATGGAAATGTTTGGCACACTCTAACAACGCTAGAATTTCTCTCCGGGTTACGTAGTAGTTCTTTTCTGGTAGTTCCTGTCCGGCTTTATAAGGCCACCACCATCTCTTGTCCATCAATTACCTGCTACAATACACCTCCTATCGCATATCCGCTAGCATCTGTTTCCAGCCGTTCCTTCAGAGCCTCGAAAGCTTCCTCCTGTTCTTTATTCCATTCGAAGGCTCTGTTTTTCCTCGTAAGTTCATGTAGGCTATTAGGATCACTAGCGAAGTTAGGCACATAGCGACGGCAATAAGTGCACAGTCCCAAAAAAATTCGTAGCTCGTGCAAATTTCCCGGCTTTGGCCAATTTTTGACTGCTTTTATCTATTCCTCTGCAGTATACACACCCTCTGTAGTCATTTTGTGTCCTAGATAATTTACTACCTTCTTAAACAACGAGCACTTCTTTGGACTTAGCTTAAGACAAGCGTCAGTTATCCTCTGGAAAACCTATTTCAAGTTACTCAGGTGTTCCTCCAAGTCCTTACCCAATACAATTATATCATCCAGATACACCACGCATGTATTCCAATGCAATCCTTTGAGCACGTGATCCATGAGTCTTTCAAAAGTAGCAGGAGCGTTGCACAATCCAAAAGGCATAACCGTTAATTGCCACAAACCATCTCCAACACTGAAGGCCGCCTTCTCCTTGTCTTTTCCGTTTACCTCTACTTGCTAATAGCCGCTTTTCAACCTTGAGAACCATTTTGTCCCAGACAATGAATTCAGAGTAGCTGTCTTTCTTTGTAACATCATTTAACTTCCGGTAATCCACGCAGAATTGCATCTGACCATCTCTCTTCTTCACAAATACTACCGGTGAACTCCATGGACTCGCTGATCGTTCAATCTCACCAATTTTGCCCATTTCTTTTATAGTTTCTCGCTTGGCTAGTCGAACACTCCGTGAAGCTTGACGAATCGGCATTGAATCCCCAGTATCTATTCGGTGTTTCACCAGACTCGTCCTGCCAGGTATGTTACCATCTTTGTCGAAAATCCTGGAATATTTACGGAGAAGCTCTTCTGCCTTATACCGGTACCTTTCCTCTAATCTTTCTCTCCATGCACTGATGTCTACCGCCATCCTGTTTTCGCTTAAGAGGTCGCTTCTAGGTCGTTCAGGCTGAGGTCGCTGCTATACAGGAGACGGTAGACTACCTAAGAACAAAAGAGCTTGAATTCAAAGATATCTTCATATCGACAGTCAAGCAGCACTAAAGGCACTTGATTCGGTCAACTGTAATTGTAAAACGGCAGCAAACTGTCGCAAATCTCTTAACGAGATGGCGGAGCAGTTTGCTCTTTACTTGGTATTGGTGCCAGGGCACAGCAACATACCAGGCAACGAAACAGCGGATGAGCTTGCAAAAAGGGGGCCATTCACTCCGCTTTCATCACGCTGGAAGGGTTTAGGTATGCCGGTCGCTACCTGCAAGCTCTTTCTAAGGGACTCAACCCTTAAGGAAGCAAGGAAAATACCTGTATCAAGTCCAAGCTCTTGTGGCCGGAGTGGGACGTCAAGCGATCACAAGGTCTTCTCATGCTGAGCAGAGAAAACCTGTCCCTAGCTTTAGGAATCATAACAGGTCATATACTAATCGGCAGACACGCAGAGAGACTAGGTGTTCCCAGCAAATACTTCTGCAGAAGCTGCAGAAATGAAGAAGAGCCTGAAACCGTGAGGCATCTTCTATGTGAATGTCCTGCACTATGGGCTAGAAGAAGTAAATTCTTGGGATCAGAGTTCTTCGGAGACCTTAGCGATCTGGCCAAAGTAGAGATTCGCAAGCTATTAAAATTCGCAGTTTCCACATGTTGGTTCGAGTAGGGGGATTTTCAAATCCGTTGGCCCACATTGGGCCTAAAGAAGGCCTAGGAGTGCTCGCGCGATCGCAAGCAGTCATTTTTACCTAACCTTACCTAACATGGTCCCTCGTACGGTGGTGAGAATGAAGGTCTTATAAGGTCGTTGCGGACCAGGACGTGTGTGCACGTGTGAAGATTCCTGTAAATAAAAACGGATTGCTTTCCGTGGCGCGACATTTCAGACGGTGCCAACGTATTAAAATGATTTTTTAGGATACTTAGTACACTATGCTGCGAAATTCGATTCTGTGACGGCGTAAGGAGTTCGCCTGATAGACGTAATGCCTCGCCGTAGACCAGTTCTGCAGGTGTTGCGCCAATATCTTATTTCCAAGCAGCTCGCAATCCTAGCAACACGGCTGGTAAAGCATCGTACCACGACTCATTATGGCACAGGAGCGCTGCTTTTAATTTCCAGTGAAGACGTTCAACAAGCCCATTTGCTCGCGGGTGGAATGCTGTCGTGCGCAAATGCTTGCTTCCGAATAATTCGGTGAGAGTTCTAAATAAGGCTGATTCGAACTGACCTCCCTGGTCATAGGTAATACGTTTGGGCACACCGTACCGTGCGATCCAATGATGAATTAAAGCACGTGCCTCACATTCGGTTGTGCCGTTTTCAAGTGGGATTGCTTCTGGAAATCTTGTAAAGCGATCGATAATGGTGAGACACCGCTTGCAATCTTTTGACACTGACAGTGTTATGATATGTCGATATGGATGTGCTCGAATCGTTCGGAAGGCGGTTGAAAGTTTGCGATCGGTGATGTAACATGTCGTTGCACATTGTTCCTCTGACAATCGATGCAGGCTTTCGCCATTTCTCGACAATCCTTATTTATGGACGGCCAAACATACCGTTTTATTACCAGCTTTTGCGATGCTTGGACGCCAGGATATGCACGTGAATCAGGCGAAGCAAAAACTTTCTTCCTGAGTTGCGCCGGCACGTATGGGCGAACTTTACCAGTCGTGATGTCGCAATACACTGCCGGGCCGTTGTCAAGTTGAATGGATTTCAAATTCAAAGCTCTAGTATTGTTTAGAAGCTGGTGTAATTCTCTATCATCTTTTTGAGCTTCGGCAAGTTCCTGAGGCGTAATTGGCATTGCGATTGCAGCGAGGCATGATAACATGTCAGCGACAATGTTATCGTTGCCCGCTATGTGGCGAATATCGGTCGTAAATTGACCGATAAAGTCGAGTCTTCGAAATTGCCAGGGCGATGCTCGTTCTGTTCGTTGCTGGAATGCGTGCTGTAAAGGCTTGTGATCGGTAAAGATCGTGATGTGCCTACCTTGAAAAATGTGGTGAAAGTGTTTGACAGCATCGTATATCGCGTGCAACTCACGGTCGTACGTTGAAAGCTTACCAACGGATGGCGTCAATTTTCGGCTGAAGAATGCCATCGGTTGCCATTCCTTGTTCACTCGTTGTTGAAGGACGGCTCCGATTCCGTATTCGGACGCGTCTGTAAAAACGGCCCATTCCGCGGATGTTGTTCGGATGAACTAGCATAGCACAGCGTCATCAAGAGCCCGTTTGGCGGAATCGAATGCATGTTGCAGTTCTGCTGTTCAGTGAACCAGTTGAGATCCTTTAACGTTAGGACCTTCAAAATCTTTGTTCAAGGGCGATAAAACTTCTGCAGCGTTCCTGATGAACTTTCTGTAAAAGTTTATTGTGCCGAGAAATCCACGTAATGGTTTGATAGTTTTCGGTGGTTCCATCTTGATGATGGCCTCGACTTTGTCCAGGAGTGGTCTTATTCCATTTTCATTGATGAGATGGCCCAGGAACTTGACTTCTGATTGCGCGATTTGACAATTTGGTAGATTAATAACTAGTCCGTAGTCTCGAAATCGTTGAAACAAAATTCGAAGATGTTCTAAATGCTCATTTTCGTCTTTGGATGCAACGAGAAGATCGTCAATATATGGAAAAACAAAGTTTAAGTCTCATGTGATGTCATCGATAAACCTCCGGAAGATTTGGGCAACATTCCTGAGTCCAAAAGTAATAAACATGAACTCAAATAGCCCAAAAGGTGTTATAATTGCCGTTTTTGGCACATCTTCTGGTGCTACGAGAATCTGTAGAAATGCGCGGACTAGATCGAAGACAGAGTAAATTTTCTTTCGTGCAAATTAGCGGCGAAGTCTTCAATGTAGCGCAGAGAATAGTTATCTGGTATTGTCCGAGCATTTAAAGGACGGTAATCACCACACGGTCTCTATTCACCGGACTTCTTCTACACAAGGTGCAGTGCCGAAGACCAGCAACTATCGGAGGGTCGACAGACACCGAGTTCTATCAGTTTTTTGAATTTATCTTGTGCGATCTTAAGTTTTTGTGGGCAAAGATGACGGGCTTTACATTTTATAGGCGGACCGTCAGTGGTCTTGATGTGATGCATCGTTGAGCGTTTTTTGGTCTTGGAGTAAGTGCTATCAGGCCGAGTGATATATTCATACTCACGTAGCAGTCTGATATAAATGGAATCTCCGCTGATCGCCTTGATGGAATCGGTAGAGTTACTAACCAAATTTGTGATTCCGTCACGTAAACATATACGCTTTAAATCGACTAGCAAGTCAAAATAACTAAGAAAGTCGTCGCCAATAATTGGTTTTGTGACGTCTCGTCTTAGTCCGAGGTCGGGTACTAGAGTGACTAACCCATAGGTCTGGATAATCGTCCCATTGGCTGCATAAAGTTGGTAGCCTATCGGGGTGCAAAATTCTTTATTCAAGAAGCTGCGCGGATAAACGGAGAGGTCTGAACCGGTCTCCACAAGGTAAAACAAACGCGTCGACACGACACTTAATGGTGCATATGATAATTGAATTATCGCAATTTGATTTGCATATGTTTGCGTCCCTCAAATATGACCAGTGCAGCACTGGGTGCTCCGCAATGCACTAGCGGCGTTAATTTATGCACAAAACTTTCTTACATTCATTTAGCACCGCTTTGAGTAATTGAGAGGAAAAAAAATTAACTCGTAACACGAAAAAAACGCTTTCCTTAAAAAGGAATCACGTCGGGGTCACCAGTTTAGCGATTATGCGGGTGTATGAAATGAAACACTATAGTCTATCAGCTAAAAAATAAGTTAGTTTTCATTAACTCCGTGAGTACCTTCACAAAGGGTTTTTTTACTTTTTAACTATCGCCAGAGAATGTTAACAATGCGTATTAATCGTATGATCGTAGTTAACTGTAATATATTTATGTACGAATTTCAGGAATTAAAGGAATAGGCAAAAAGTGCTGAATAAGATTAAATATAGTACGGATAAATACAAGTAATAAAGATGATAAACGTAACCGATAACTTTATCGATCACATTCGATTAAGTTCGATATTTAACAATTTAGAGATATTTTATTGTGGCTGTCGCCACATATATATATTTATTTCATTAAAATTTCAGGTAGTAGGCAAGTATTATTTTAGGTAATTGTATACATAAAATTCAATTAATATTTAAGTAAATATAGTATTTTATATTAAAAGAAATTTTTTAGTCAAATTCAATCAAATTCACATCCATGTCTTCAACATATTTTTTGATGAATGCATATGTACATACATACATATTTGTTGCTAGCAGGTTAGTTGTACCGTACTCCAAATTTTCTAAAAATCAAACGTTAAAAATTTTGATGAACGTTTTTTTTATTGTTGGATTATTGTAAAATTTGTATTAAACTTAAAACATAAAATTATTTGGGAGAATCACTTACGTGTACTTCTGAATCAAAAGTTTTAGTTATGCGTTTATAATGTGTTTCCTATATTCCTTCTTATTGCTTTTGCTTCAGCTAAACATTGTGATAAAGTTGTTGGGAATTCGTGTTCTTCTAGCGGCTCCAGTACCTCCATTTCCTCCATTCAAATATTAGCAGTGGCCTTTAAATGGATGTAAATATTGTGTAAAGCGCAGCATACGTTAACTATTTGAGCTGTTTTTTTTCGGCGTATAATGCAATTCCCGAGCACCAAGAAAGGAGCTTCATCTGTTCTTCAACACTCCATTAGTTCTTTCAATTATATTTCTGCGTTTTGAATGTGCATTGTTGAACTTAATTTCGGATGAACCTTCCTCTGGAGGCGTATGAGGTGTCAACAGCCACGGTTCCAAAAGATACCCGGCATCACGGTATACATAATAAAATTTGACATTTAATGTATTATAAAAGGTGATACTGGAAACGTTACCTAAAATCCAAGATTTTGTATCGCCTCGCACGTATTCGCTTTCAAAATAAGCATGTAAATCACTTGAATTCCATATTGTTACGTTTTTACCCTGAAACGCCGATGATTTCCAAAATCCTTCAGGTTCGACCACTGGATTGTTAAATAAAACACGCTCGGATTTCCTTTATGCTAACTTTATTTGTTTACAAATAATTGACAACACTTAACAACGCTATTTAATTCACGCATACTTATACTTGCGCACTCGCAACTCTAAAAATCTTAACTTATGGCATTACAACTTCACTCTTAAAAGTTTAATTACAAACTGAATTACATAACGCAGTGCCAAAGCCTTGTTATACTCCGAGCTGCGTACACTGTGGCAGCTCTAGAATATTATCAATTGTTATCGAAAGTTCTCGACTGCGATTGTTCTTTTT
Source organism: Philophylla caesio (assembly GCA_963971545.1). Lineage (NCBI taxonomy): Eukaryota > Metazoa > Arthropoda > Insecta > Diptera > Tephritidae > Philophylla > Philophylla caesio. The sequence goes on from OZ020606.1 coordinate 58,673,994, forward strand.
TTCGTTTTCTCAAAGTCTCTATGTCTTTCTCTTGTGTCATTCGTGTTTTGGAATATCGTCGCGATCAGACACACTAACAGTTCCAAATGACGCAAGTCTTTCCAAATGAACCACCTTCATTTTGTTTCTAGGCCTTCCAACTGTATAGATTCGATAAACCACGTCTTTTATTTCTGTACGGACCTTCCCAGTTGTACTGCAGTTTCGGGGACAAACCTTTCTTTCGTTGTGGATTATAGAACAGCACCAAATCTCCTCTTGGAAACGTTCAAAATTCATCGCCTTGTCATAAGTGGCCTTCATCTTATCACTCATAATTTGCGTACGCTGCCTAACAAGATCATGTACTTCTCGCAACTCCTCCTCCAGAATGTTGGACGTTTCCCTACCATTTTTTCGCGCATCACCAGTAACTCCAAACTTCAGAACCCTTGGTAACCGAAGTTCACCGCAGAAAATTACCTTTGCTGGAGTTTTACTCGTCGTTTCGTATACTGCTGGAACAATGGTATATGGACATCCCAATCTTTCTGATATTTGTCGACTGCCTTCCTCAAATGTTCTTCCAAGGTTCGGTTAAATCTCTCTACAATGCTATTTGATTTAGTATAAAACGCCCAGTATCTGGCACATCTCTTGAAATATTGCTGACTAAAAAATTCTTTCTTGGTGGGAGTGCAGTTCTATAGGCACACAATATCTCGCAACCCAATTGTAACTGAATACCTCCGCTATCGTGTTTGCTTCTTGTTTAGGAATCGGGTACACCTTAGGCCACTTGCTAAAGTAATCCATACCCACGAGGGCATACTTATTTCCATGTCTTCTCATTGGAAAAGCTCCAGCTACATTCATCGCAATCCGCTCGAATGGCGCTCCAGCGTTATACTGGCTCATTTGACCATGGGTTCTATATTTCAGTCCTTTGGCTGCTATGCACTCTTTACAGTTGCCAATCCATTCTTCTATTGATTGCCTACATCCAACCCAATAGAACCTCTGTTTGATTTTTTCCATGGTCTTCGTGATTCCCAAGTGTCCTCCACTCGGTCCATTGTGGAATTCCTTGAGAACATCGGGGAATTCTTGCCCTTTGGACTACTATGAGATTGCGAGAGAATTGACCATTCCCGCCCTCCTAAGTCTTATAGAAACAGGCGGGTATTATTTTTAAGATGTTCCACAGCGCCCAATATGCTCTGGCGATAGGACTTTCTGCTGCCATCTGCTCTTTGGTTGGATGTGTGTTCATCTCCAGCTCATAAATCCGAAGTTCCAAATCCCGACCTTCCTGCCAGCATGTCTTCAGTTTATCTGCCTCCCAGTCCTCTGCTGGTGTTACTGTCGTTAGCCGAACGTCTATTCTGTGTTTTTTAGCCTCAGCTTTGGAGCAGTGCTTACATTCCCGGTTGCAAGTCCGGCGGAACAAAGTCTCAGCATTTCTGTGAGCACTGCCTTTTCGATGCTCTATAGAAAAATCTTCGCTTTGTAATCTCTCAATCCATCGAGCAAGATGTGCTTCTGGATTATTGAATTGTAGTAGCCATTTCAGTGCCGCATGAACAGTACGAACTCGGAATCGTTGTCCATAGAGATACATATGGAAATGTTTGGCACACTCTAACAACGCTAGAATTTCTCTCCGAGTTAGGCAGTAGTTCTTTTCTGGTAGTTCCTGTCCGGCTATATAAGGCCACCACCATCTCTTGTCCATCAATTACCTGATACAATACACCTCCTATCGCATATCCGCTAGCATCTGTATCCAAAACAATAGTTGACCCTGGAACCGGGTATGCTAGCATTAGTGCAGTGCACAGCCGTTCCTTCAGAGCCTCGAAAGCTTCCTCCTGTTCTTTGTTAGATTCGAAGGCTCTGTTTTTCCTCGTAAGTTCATGTAGGCTATTAGGATCACTAGTGAAGTTAGACACAAAGCGACGGCAATAAGTGCACAGTCCCAAAAAAAATTCGTAGCTCGTGCAAATTTCCCGGCTATGGCCAATTTTTGACTGCTTTTATCTATTCCTCTGCAGTATACACACCCTCTGTAGTCATTTTGTGTCCTAGATAATTTACTACCTTCTTAAACAACGAGCACTTCTTTGGACTTAGCTTAAGACAAGCGTCAGTTATCCTCTGGAAAACCTATTTCAAGTTACTCAGGTGTTCCTCCAAGTCCTTACCCAATACAATTATATCATCCAGATACACCACGCACGTATTCCAATGCAATTATTTGAGCACGTGATCCATGAGTCTTTTAAAAGTAGCAGGAGCGTTGCACAATCCAAAAGGCATAACCGTTAATTGCCACAAACCATCTCCAACACTGAAGGCCGCCTTCTCCTTGTCTTTTCCATTTACCTCTACTTGCTAATAGCCGCTTTTCAACCTTGAGAACCAGTTTGTACCAGACAATGAATTCAGAGTAGCTGTCTTTCTTTGTAACATCATTTAACTTCCGGTAATCCACGCAGAATTGCATCTGACCATCTTTCTTCTTCACAAATACTACCGGTGAACTCCTTGGACTCGCTGATGGTTCAATCTCACCACTTTTGCCCATTTCTTTTATATTTTCTCGCTTCGCTAGTCGAACACTCCGTGAAGCTTGACGAATCGGCCTTGAATCCCCAGTATATATTCGGTGTTTCACCAGACTCGTCCTGCCAGGTTTGTTACCATCTTTGTCGAATATCCTGGAATATTTACGGAGAAGCTCTTCTGCCTTATACCGGTACATTTCCTTTAATCTTTCTCTCCATGCACTGATGTCTACCGCCATCCTGTTTTGGCTTAAGAGGTCGCTTCTAGGTCGTTCAGGCTGAGGTCGCTGCTATACAGGAGACGGTAGACTACCTAAGAACAGAAGAGGTTGAATTCAAAGATATCTTCATATTTTCCGACAGTCAAGCACCACTAAAGGCACTTGATTCGGTCAACTGTAATTGTAAAACGGCAGCAAACTCTCGCAAATCTCTAAACGAGAGAGAGAGGCGGAGCAGTTTGCTCTTTACTTGGTATTGGTGCCAGGGCACAGCAACATACCAGGCAACGAAACAGCGGATGAGCTTGCAAGAAGGGGGACATCCACTCCGCTTTCATCACGCTGGAAGGGTTTAGGTATGCCGCTCGCTACCTGCAAGCTCTTTCTAAGGGACTCATCCCTTAAGGAAGCAGGGGACCGTTGGAAAAACGGAAATACCTGTATCAAGTCCAAGCTCTTGTGGCCGGAGTGGGACGTCAAGTGATCATGCTGAGCAGAGAAAACCTGTCCCTAGCTTTAGGGATCATAACAGGTCCTATACTAATCGGCAGACACGCAGAGAGACTAGGTGTTCCCTGCAATGACTTGTGCCGAAGCTGCAGAAATGAAGAAGAGCCTGAAACCGTGAGGCATCTTCTATGTGAATGTCCTGCACTATGGGCTAGAAGAAGTAAATTCTTGGGATCAGAGTTCTTCGGAGACCTTAGCGATCTGGCCAAAGTAGAGATTCGCAAGCTATAAAAATTCGCAGTTTCCACATGTTGGTTCGAGTAGGGGGATTTTTCAAATCCGCGTGGGGCCACAATGGGCCTAAAGGAGGCCTAGGTGTGCTCGCGCGATCGCAAGCAGTCACTGTAACCTAACCTAACCTAACATGGTCCCTCGTACGGTGGTGAGAATGAAGGTCTTATAAGGTCGTTGCGGACCAGGACGTGTGTGCACGTGTGAAGATTCGGTTGTGCCGTTTGCAAGTGGGATTGCTTCTGGAAATCTTGTAAAGCGATCGATAATGGTGAGACACCGCTTGCATTCTTTTGACACTGGCAGTGTTACGAGGTCGATATGGATGTGCTCGAATCGTTCGGAAGGCGGTTGAAAGTTTGCGATCGGTGATGTAACATGTCGTTGCACCTTGTTCCTCTGACAATCGATGCAGGCATTCGCCCATTCTCGACAATCCTTATTTATGGACGGCCAAACATACCGTTTTATTACCAGCTTTTGCGATGCTTGGACGCCAGGATGTGCACGTGAATGAAGCGAAGCAAAAACTTTCTTCCTGAGTTGCGCCGGCACGTATGGGCGAACTTTACCAGTCGTGATGTCGCAATACACTGCCGGGCCGTTGTCAAGTTGAATGGATTTCAAATTCAAAGCTTTAGTATTGTTTAGAAGCTGGTGTAATTCTCTATCATCTTTTTGAGCTTTGGCAAGTTCCTGAGGCGTAATTGGCATTGCGATTGCAGCGAGGCATGATAACATGTCAGCGACAATGTTATCGTTGCTCGCTATGTGGCGAATATCGGTCGTAAATTGGCCGATAAAGTCGAGTCTTCGAAATTGCCAAGGCGATGCTCGTTCTGTTCGTTGCTGGAATGCGTGCTGTAAAGGCTTGTGATCGGTAAAGATCGTGATGTGCCTACCTTGAAAAATGTGGTGAAAGTGTTTGACAGCATCGTATATCGCGTGCAACTCAAGGTCGTACGTTGAAAGCTTACGAACGGATGGCGTCAATTTTCGGCTGAAGAATGCCATCGGTTGCCATTCCTTGTTCACTCGTTGTTGAAGGACGGCTCCGATTCCGTATTCGGACGCGTCTGTAAAAACGGCCCATTCCACGGATGTTGTTCGGATGAACTAGCATAGTAGCGTCAGCAAGAGCCCGTTTGGCGGAATCGAATGCATGTTGCAGTTCTGCTGTTCAGTGAACCAGGTGAGATCCTTTAACGTTAGGACCTTCAAAATCTTTGTTCAAGGGCGATAAAACTTCTGCAGCGTTCCTGATGAACTTTCTGTAAAAGTTTATTGTGCCGAGAAATCCACGTAATGGTTTGATAGTTTTCGGTGGTTCCATCTTGATGATGGCCTCGACTTTGTCCAGGAGTGGTCTTATTCCATTTTCATTGATGAGATGGCCCAGGAACTTGACTTCTGATTGCGCGATTTGACAATTTGGTAGATTAATAACTAGTCCGTAGTCTCGAAATCGTTGAAACAAAATTCGAAGATGTTCTAAATGCTCATTTTCGTCTTTGGATGCAACGAGAAGATCGTCAATATATGGAAAAACAAAGTTTAAGTCTCATGTGATGTCATCGATAAACCTCCGGAAGATTTGGGCAACATTCCTGAGTCCAAAAGTAATAAACATGAACTCAAATAGCCCAAAAGGTGTTATAATTGCCGTTTTTGGCACATCTTCTGGTGCTACGAGAATCTGTAGAAATGCGCGGACTAGATCGAAGACAGAGTAAATTTTCTTTCGTGCAAATTAGCGGCGAAGTCTTCAATGTAGCGCAGAGAATAGTTATCTGGTATTGTCCGAGCATTTAAAGGACGGTAATCACCACACGGTCTCTATTCACCGGACTTCTTCTACACAAGGTGCAGTGCCGAAGACCAGCAACTATCGGAGGGTCGACAGACACCGAGTTCTATCAGTTTTTTGAATTTATCTTGTGCGATCTTAAGTTTTTGTGGGCAAAGATGACGGGCTTTACATTTTATAGGCGGACCGTCAGTGGTCTTGATGTGATGCATCGTTGAGCGTTTTTTGGTCTTGGAGTAAGTGCTATCAGGCCGAGTGATATATTCATACTCACGTAGCAGTCTGATATAAATGGAATCTCCGCTGATCGCCTTGATGGAATCGGTAGAGTTACTAACCAAATTTGTGATTCCGTCACGTAAACATATACGCTTTAAATCGACTAGCAAGTCAAAATAACTAAGAAAGTCGTCGCCAATAATTGGTTTTGTGACGTCTCGTCTTAGTCCGAGGTCGGGTACTAGAGTGACTAACCCATAGGTCTGGATAATCGTCCCATTGGCTGCATAAAGTTGGTAGCCTATCGGGGTGCAAAATTCTTTATTCAAGAAGCTGCGCGGATAAACGGAGAGGTCTGAACCGGTCTCCAGAAGGTAAAACAAACGCGTCGACACGACACTTAATGGTGCATATGATAATTGAATTATCGCAATTTGATTTGCATATGTTTGCGTCCCTCAAATATGACCAGTGCAGCACTGGGTGCTCCGCAATGCACTAGCGGCGTTAATTTATGCACAAAACTTTCTTACATTCATTTAGCACCACTTTGAGTAATTGAGAGGAAAAAAAAATTAACTCGTAACACGAAAAAAACGCTTTCCTTAAAAAGGAATCACGTCGGGGTCACCAGTTTAGCGATTATGCGGGTGTATGAAATGAAACACTATAGTCTATCAGCTAAAAAATAAGTTAGTTTTCATTAACTCCGTAAGTACCTTCACAAAGGTTTTTTTACTTTTTAACTATCGCCAGAGAATGTTAACAATGCGTATTAATCGTATGATCGTAGTTAACTGTAATATATTTATGTACGAATTTCAGGAATTAAAGGAATAGGCAAAAAGTGCTGAATAAGATTAAATATAGTACGGATAAATACAAGTAATAAAGATGATAAACGTAACCGATAACTTTATCGATCACATTTGATTAAGTTCGATATTTAATAGTTTAGAGATATTTTATTGTGGCTGTCGCCACATATATATATATATTTCATTAAAATTTCAGGTAGTAGGCAAGTATTATTTTAGGTAATTGTATACATAAAATTCAATTAATATTTAAGTAAATATAGTATTTTATATTAAAAGAAATTTTTTAGTCAAATTCAATCAAATTCACATCCATGTCTTCAACATATTTTTTGATGAATGCATATGAACATACATACATATTTGTTGCTAGCAGGTTAGTTGTACCGTACTCCAAATTTTCTAAAAATCATACGTTAAAAATTTTGATGAACGTTTTTTTTATTGTTGGATTATTGTAAAATTTGTATTAAACTTAAAACATAAAATTATTTGGGAGAATCACTTACGTGTACTTCTGAATCAAAAGTTTTAGTTATGCGTTTATAATGTGTTTCCTATATTCCTTCTTATTGCTTTTGCTTCAGCTAAATATTGTGATAAAGTTGTTGGGAATTCGTGTTCTTCTAGCGGCTCCAGTACCTCCATTTCCTCCATTTAAATATTAGCGGTGGCCTTTAAATGGATGTAAATATTGTGTAAAGCGCAGCATACGTTAACTATTTGAGCTGTTTTTTTCGGCGTATAATGCAATTCCCGAGCACCAAGAATGGAGCTTCATCTGTTCTTCAACACTCCATTAGTTCTTTCAATTATATTTCTGCGTTTTGAATGTGCATTGTTGAACTTAATTTCGGATGAACATTCCTCTGGAGGCGTATGAGGTGTCAACAGCCACGGTTCCAAAAGATACCCGGCATCACGGTATACATAATAAAATTTGACATTTAATGTATTATAAAAGGTGATACTGGAAACGTTACCTAAAATCCAAGATTTTGTATCGCCTCGCACGTATTCGCTTTCAAAATAAGCATGTAAATCACTTGAATTCCATATTGTTACGTTTTTACCCTGAAACGCCGATGATTTCCAAAATCCTTCAGGTTCGACCACTGGATTGTTAAATAAAACACGCTCGGATTTCCTTTATGCTAACTTTATTTGTTTACAAATAATTGACAACACTTAACAACGCTATTTAATTCACGCATACTTATACTTGCGCACTCGCAACTCTAAAAATCTTAACTTATGGCATTACAACTTCACTCTTAAAAGTTTAATTACAAACTGAATTACATAACGCAGTGCCAACGCCTTGTTATACTCCGAGCTGCGTACACTGTGGCAGCTCTAGAATATTATCAATTGTTATCGAAAGTTCTCGACTGCGATTGTTCTTTTTTTCGTTTTCTCAAAGTCTCTATGTCTTTCTCTTGTGTCATTCGTGTTTTGGAATATCGTCGCGATCAGACACACTAACAGTTCCAAATGACGCAAGTCTTTCCAAATGAACCACCTTCATTTTGTTTCTAGGCCTTCCAACTGTATAGATTCGATAAACCACGTCTTTTATTTCTGTACGGACCTTCCCAGTTGTACTGCAATTTCGGGGACAAACCTTTCTTTCGTTTTGGATTATAGAACAGCACCAAATCTCCTCTTGGAAACGTTCAAAATTCATCGCCTTGTCATAAGTGGCCTTCATCTTATCACTCATAATTTGCGTACGCTGCCTAACAAGATCATTTACTTCTCGCAACTCCTCCTCCAGAATGTTGGACGTTTCCCTACCATTTTTGCGCGCATCACCAGTAACTCCAAACTTCAGAACCCTTGGTAACCGAAGTTCACCGCAGAAAATTACCTTTGCTGGAGTTTTACTCGTCGTTTCGTATACTGCTGGAACAATGGTATATGGACATCCCAATCTTTCTGATACTTGTCGACTACCTTCCTCAAATGTTCTTCCAAGGTTCGGTTAAATCTCTCTACAATGCTATTTGATTTAGTATAAAACGCCCAGTATCTGGCACATCTCTTGAAATATTGCTGACTCAAAATTTCTTTTTTGGTCGGAGTGCAGTTCTATAGGCACACAGTATCTCGCAACCCAATTGTAACTGAATACCTCCGCTATCGTGTTTGCTTCTTGTTTAGGAATCGGGTACACCTTAGGCCACTTGCTAAAGTAATCCATAACCACGAGGGCATACTTATTTCCATGTCTGCTCATTGGAAAAGCTCCAGCTACATTCATCGCAATCCGCTCAAATGGCGCTCCAGCGTTATACTGGCTCATTTGACCATGGCTTCTATATTTCAGTCCTTTGGCTGCTATGCAATACAGTTGCCAATCCATTCTTCTATTGATTGCCGACATCCAACCCAATAGAATCTCTGTTTGATTTTTTCCATGGTCTTCGTGATTCCCAAGTGTCCTCCACTCGGTCCATTGTGGAATTCTTTGAGAACATCGGGGAATTCTTGCCCTTTGGACTACTATGAGATTGCGAGAGAATTGACCATTCCCGCCCTCCTAAGTCCTATAGAAACAGCCGGATATTATTTTTAAGCTGTTCCACAGCGCCCAATATGCTCTGGCGATAGGACTTTCTGCTGCCATCTGCTCTTTGGTTGGATGTGTGTTCATCTCCAGCTCATAAATCCGAAGTTCCAAATCCCGATCTTCCTGCCAGCATGTCTTCAGTTTATCTGCCTCCCAGTCCTCTGCTGGTATGGATGTGCTCGAATCGTTCGGAAGGCGGTTGAAAGTTTGCGATCGGTGATGTAACATGTCGTTGCACCTTGTTCCTCTGACAATCGATGCAGGCTTTCGCCCATTCTCGACAATCCTTATTTATGGACGGCCAAACATACCGTTTTATTACCAGCTTTTGCGATGCTTGGACGCCAGGATATGCACGTGAATGAAGCGAAGCAAAAACTTTCTTCCTGAGTTGCGCCGGCACGTATGGGCGAACTTTACCAGTCGTGATGTCGCAATACACTGCCGGGCCGTTTTCATGTTGAATGGATTTCAAATTCAAAGCTCTAGTATTGTTTAGAAGCTGGTGTAATTCTCTATCATCTTTTTGAGCTTCGGCAAGTTCCTGAGGCGTAATTAGCATTGCGATTGCAGCGAGGCATGATAACATGTCAGCGACAATGTTTTGGTGGCCCGCTATGTGGCGAATATCGGTCGTAAATTGAACGATAAAGTCGAGTCTTCGAAATTGCCAGGGCGATGCTCGTTCTGTTCTTTGCTGGAATGCGTGCTGTAAAGGCTTGTGATCGGTAAAGATCGTGATGTGCCTACCTTGAAAAATGTGGTGAAAGTGTTTGACAGCATCGTATATCGCGTGCAACTCACGGTCGTACGTTGAAAGCTTACGAACGGATGGCCATCGGTTGCCATTCCTTGTTCAGTCGTTGTTGAAGGACGGCTCCGATTCCCCCATTCCGCGGATGTTGTTCGGATGAACTAGCATAGTAGCGTCAGCAAGAGCCCGTTTGGCGGAATCGAATGCATGTTGTAGTTCTGCTGTTCAGTGAACCAGGTGAGCTCCTTTAACGTTAGGACCTTCAAAATCTTTGTTCAAGGGCGATAAAACTTCTGCAGCGTTCCTGATGAACTTTCTGTAAAAGTTTATTGTGCCGAGAAATCCACGTAATGGTTTGATAGTTTTCGGTGGTTCCATCTTGATGATGGCCTCGACTTTGTCCAGGAGTGGTCTTATTCCATTTTCATTGATGAGATGGCCCAGGAACTTGACTTCTGATTGCGCGATTTGACAATTTGGTAGATTAATAACAAGTCCGTAGTCTCGAAATCGTTGAAACAAAATTTGAAGATGTTCTAAATGCTCATTTTCGTCTTTGGATGCAACGAGAAGATCGTCAATATATGGAAAAACAAAGTTTAAGTCTCATGTGATGTCATCGATAAACCTCTGGAAGGTTTGGGCAGCATTCCTGAGTCCAAAAGTCATAAACATGAACTCAAATAGCCCAAAAGGTGTTATAATTGCCGTTTTTGGCACATCTTCTGGTGCTACGAGAATCTGTAGAAATGCGCGGACTAGATCGAAGACAGAGTAAATTTTCTTTCGTGCAAATTAGCGGCGAAGTCTTCAATGTAGCGCAGAGAATAGTTATCTGGTATTGTCCGAGCATTTAAAGGACGGTAATCACCACACGGTCTCTATTTACCGGACTTCTTCTACACAAGGTGCAGTGCCGAAGACCAGCAACTATCGGAGGGTCGACAGACACCGAGTTCTATCAGTTTTTTGAATTTATCTTGTGCGATCTTAAGTTTTTGTGGGCAAAGACGACGGGCTTTACATTTTATAGGCGGACCGTCAGTGGTCTTGATGTGATGCATCGTTGAGCGTTTTTTGGTCTTGGAGTAAGTGCTATCAGGCCGAGTGATATATTCATACTCACGTAGCAGTCTGATATAAATGGAATCTCCGCTGATCGCCTTGATGGAATCGGTAGAGTTACTAACCAAATTTGTGATTCCGTCACGTAAACATATACGCTTTAAATCGACTAGCAAGTCAAAATAACTAAGAAAGTCGTCGCCAATAATTGGTTTTGTGACGTCTCGTCTTAGTCCGAGGTCGGGTACTAGAGTGACTAACCCATAGGTTTGGATAATCGTTCCATTGGCTGCATAAAGTTGGTAGCCTACCGGGGTGCAAAATTATTTATTCAAGAAGCTGCGCGGATAAACGGAGAGGTCTGAACCGGTCTCCACAAGGTAAAACAAACGCGTCGACACGACACTTAATGGTGCATATGATAATTGAATTATCGCAATTTGATTTGCATATGTTTGCGTCCCTCAAATATCACCAGTGCAGCACTGGGTGCTCCGCAATGCACTAGCGGCGTTAATTTATGCACAAAACTTTCTTACATTCACTTAGCACCGCTTTGAGTAATTGAGAGGAAAAAAAAATTAACTCGTAACACGAAAAAAACGCTTTCCTTAAAAAGGAATCACGTCGGGGTCACCAGTTTAGCGATTATGCGGGTGTATGAAATGAAACACTATAGTCTATCAGCTAAAAAATAAGTTAGTTTTCATTAACTCCGTAAGTACCTTCACAAAGGGTTTTTTACTTTTTAACTATCGCCAGAGAATGTTAACAATGCGTATTAATCGTATGAATTAAAGGAATAGGCGAAAAGTGCTGAATAAGATTAAATATAGTACGGATAAATACAAGTAATAAAGATGATAAACGTAACCGATAACTTTATCGATCACATTCGATTAAGTTCGATATTTAATAATTTAGAGATATTTTATTGTGGCTGTCGCCACATATATATATATATTTCATTAAAATTTCAGGTAGTAGGCAAGTATTATTTTAGGTAATTGTATACATAAAATTCAATTAATATTTAAGTAAATATAGTATTTTATATTAAAAGAAATTTTTTAGTCAAATTCAATCAAATTCACATCCATGTCTTCAACATATTTTTTGATGAATGCATATGTACATACATACATATTTGTTGCTAGCAGGTTAGTTGTACCGTACTCCAAATTTTCTAAAAATCATACGTTAAAAATTTTGATGAACGTTTTTTTTATTGTTGGATTATTGTAAAATTTGTATTAAACTTAAAACATAAAATTATTTGGGAGAATCACTTACGTGTACTTCTGAATCAAAAGTTTTAGTTATGCGTTTATAATGTGTTTCCTATATTCCTTCTTATTGCTTTTGCTTCAGCTAAATATTGTGATAAAGTTGTTGGGAATTCGTGTTCTTCTAGCGGCTCCAGTACCTCCATTTCCTCCATTTAAATATTAGCGGTGGCCTTTAAATGGATGTAAATATTGTGTAAAGCGCAGCATACGTTAACTATTTGAGCTGTTTTTTGCGTATAATGCAATTCCCGAGCACCAAGAATGGAGCTTCATCTGTTCTTCAACACTCCATTAGTTCTTTCAATTATATTTCTGCGTTTTGAATGTGCATTGTTGAACTTAATTTCGGATGAACCTTCCTCTGGAGGCGTATGAGGTGTCAACAGCCACGGTTCCAAAAGATACCCGGCATCACGGTATACATAATAAAATTTGACATTTAATGTATTATAAAAGGTGATACTGGAAACGTTACCTAAAATCCAAGATTTTGTATCGCCTCGCACGTATTCGCTTTCAAAATAAGCATGTAAATCACTTGAATTCCATATTGTTACGTTTTTACCCTGAAACGCCGATAATTTCCAAAATCCTTCAGGTTCGACCACTGGATTGTTAAATAAAACACGCTCGGATTTCCTTTATGCTAACTTTATTTGTTTACAAATAATTGACAACACTTAACAACGCTATTTAATTCACGCATACTTATACTTGCGCACTCGCAACTCTAAAAATCTTAACTTATGGCATTACAACTTCACTCTTAAAAGTTTAATTACAAACTGAATTACATAACGCAGTGCCAACGCCTTGTTATACTCCGAGCTGCGTACACTGTGGCAGCTCTAGAATATTATCGATTGTTATCGAAAGTTCTCGACTGCGATTGTTCTTTTTTTCGTTTTCTCAAAGTCTCTATGTCTTTCTCTTGTGTCATTCGTGTTTTGGAATATCGTCGCGATCAGACACACTAACAGTTCCAAATGACGCAAGTCTTTCCAAATGAACCACCTTCATTTTGTTTCTAGGCCTTCCAACTGTATAGATTCGATAAACCACGTCTTTTATTTCTGTACGGACCTTCCCAGTTGTACTGCAATTTCGGGGACAAACCTTTCTTTCGTTGTGGATTATAGAACAGCACCAAATCTCCTCTTGGAAACGTTCAAAATTCATCGCCTTGTCATAAGTGGCCTTCATCTTATCACTCATAATTTGCGTACGCTGCCTAACAAGATCATTTACTTCTCGCAACTCCTCCTCCAGAATGTTGGACGTTTCCCTACCATTTTTGCGCGCATCACCAGTAACTCCAAACTTCAGAACCCTTGGTGACCGAAGTTCACCGCAGAAAATTACCTTTGCTGGAGTTTTACTCGTCGTTTCGTATACTGCTGGAACAATGGTATATGGACATCCCAATCTTTCTGATACTTGTCGACTACCTTCCTCAAATGTTCTTCCAAGGTTCGGTTAAATCTCTCTACAATGCTATTTGATTTAGTATAAAACGCCCAGTATCTGGCACATCTCTTGAAATATTGCTGACTCAAAATTTCTTTTTTGGTCAAAGTGCAGTTCTATAGGCACACAATATCTCGCAACCCAATTGTAACTGAATACCTCCGCTATCGTGTTTGCTTCTTGTTTAGGAATCGGGTACACCTTAGGCCACTTGCTAAAGTAATCCATAACCACGAGGGCATACTTATTTCCATGTCTGCTCATTGGAAAAGCTCCAGCTACATTCATCGCAATCCGCTCAAATGGCGCTCCAGCGTTATACTGGCTCATTTGACCATGGCTTCTATATTTCAGTTCTTTGGCTGCTATGCACTCTTTACAGTTGCCAATCCATTTTTCTATTGATTGCCGACATCCAACCCAATAGAATCTCTGTTTGATTTTTTCCATGGTCTTCGTGATTCCCAAGTGTCCTCCACTCGGTCCATTGTGGAATTCTTTGAGAACATCGGGGAATTCTTGCCCTTTGGACTACTATGAGATTGCGAGAGAATTGACCATTCCCGCCCTCCTAAGTCCTATAGAAACAGCCGGATATTATTTTTAAGCTGTTCCACAGCGCCCAATATGCTCTGCCGATAGGACTTTCTGCTGCCATCTGCTCTTTGGTTGGATGTGTGTTCATCTCCAGCTCATAAATCCGAAGTTCCAAATCCCGATCTTCCTGCCAGCATGTCTTCAGTTTATCTGCCTCCCAGTCCTCTGCTGGTGTTAGTGTCGTTAGCCGAACGTCTATTCTGTGTTTTTTAGCCTCAGCTTTGGAGCAGTGCTTACATTCCCGGTTGCAAGTCCGGCGGAACAAAGTCTCAACATTTTTGTGAGCACTGCCTTTTCGATGCTCTATAGAAAAATCTTTGCTTTGTAATCTCTCAATCCATCGAGCAAGATGTCCTTCTGGATTATTGAATTGTAGTAGCCATTTCAGTGCCGCATGAACAGTACGAACTCGGAATCGTTGTCCAAAGAGATACATATGTAAATGTTTGGCACACTCTAACAACGCTAGAATTTCTCTCCGAGTTACGTAGTAGTTCTTTTCTGGTAGTTCCTGTCCGGCTATATAAGGCCACCACCATCTCTTTTCCATCAATTACCTGCTACAATACACCTCCTATCGCATATCCGCTAGCATCTGTATCCAAAACAATAGTTGACGCTGGAACCGGGTATGCTAGCATTAGTGCAGTGCACAGCCGTTTCTTCAGAGCCTCGAAAGCTTCCTCCTGTTCTTTGTTCCATTCGAAGGCTCTGTTTTTCCTCGTAAGTTCATGTAGGCTATTAGGATCACTAGCGAAGTTAGACACAAAGCGACGGCAATAAGTGCACAGTCCCAAAAAAAATTCGTAGCTCGTGCAAATTTCCCGGCTGTGGCCAATTTTTGACTGCTTTTATCTATTCCTCTGCAGTATACACACCCTCTGTAGTCATTTTGTGTCCTAGATAATTTACTACCTTCTTAAACAGCGAGCACTTCTTTGGACTTAACTTAAGACAAGCGTCAGTTATCCTCTGGAAAACCTATTTCAAGTTACTCAGGTGTTCTTCCAAGTCCTTACCCAATACAATTATATCATCCAGATACACCCGCACGTATTCCAATGCAATTATTTGAGCACGTGATCCATGAGTCTTTCAAAGTAGCAGGAGTGATCGGTAAAGATCGTGATGTGCCTACCTTGAAAAATGTGGTGAAAGTGTTTGACAGCATCGTATATCGCGTGCAACTCACGGTCGTACGTTGAAAGCTTACGAACGGATGGCCATCGGTTGCCATTCCTTGTTCAGTCGTTGTTGAAGGACGGCTCCGATTCCCCCATTCCGCGGATGTTGTTCGGATGAACTAGCATAGTAGCGTCAGCAAGAGCCCGTTTGGCGGAATCGAATGCATGTTGTAGTTCTGCTGTTCAGCGAACCAGGTGAGCTCCTTTAACGTTAGGACCTTCAAAATCTTTGTTCAAGGGCGATAAAACTTCTGCAGCGTTCCTGATGAACTTTCTGTAAAAGTTTATTGTGCCGAGAAATCCACGTAATGGTTTGATAGTTTTCGGTGGTTCCATCTTGATGATGGCCTCGACTTTGTCCAGGAGTGGTCTTATTCCATTTTCATTGATGAGATGGCCCAGGAACTTGACTTCTGATTGCGCGATTTGACAATTTGGTAGATTAATAACTAGTCCGTAGTCTCGAAATCGTTGAAACAAAATTCGAAGATGTTCTAAATGCTCATTTTCGTCTTTGGATGCAACGAGAAGATCGTCAATATATGGAAAAACAAAGTTTAAGTCTCATGTGATGTCATCGATAAACCTCTGGAAGGTTTGGGCAGCATTCCTGAGTCCAAAAGTCATAAACATGAACTTAAATAGCCCAAAAGGTGTTATAATTGCCGTTTTTGGCACATCTTCTGGTGCTACGAGAATCTGTAGAAATGCGCGGACTAGATCGAAGACAGAGTAAATTTTCTTTCGTGCAAATTAGCGGCGAAGTCTTCAATGTAGCGCAGAGAATAGTTATCTGGTATTGTCCGAGCATTTAAAGGACGGTAATCACCACACGGTCTCCATTCACCGGACTTCTTCTACACAAGGTGCAGTGCCGAAGACCAGCAACTATCGGAGGGTCGACAGACACCGAGTTCTATCATTTTTTTGAATTTATCTTGTGCGATCTTAAGTTTTTGTGGGCAAAGACGACGGGCTTTACAATTTATAGGCGGACCGTCAGTGGTCTTGATGTGATGCATCGTTGAGCGTTTTTTGGTCTTGGAGTAAGTGCTATCAGGCCGAGTGATATATTCATACTCACGTAGCAGTCTGATATAAATGGAATCTCCGCTGATCGCCTTGATGGAATCGGTAGATTTACTAACCAAATTTGTGATTCCGTCACGTAAACATTTACGCTTTAAATCGACTAGCAAGTCAAAATAACTAAGAAAGTCGTCGCCAATAATTGGTTTTGTGACGTCAGCGACGATAAATCGCCACGTAAAGTCTCGTCTTAGTCCGAGGTCGGGTACTAGAGTGACTAACCCATAGGTCTGGATAATCGTCCCATTGGCTGCATAAAGTTGGTAGCCTATCGGGGTGTAAAATGCTTTATTCAAGAAGCTGCGCGGAGAGGTCTGAACCGGTCTCCACAAGGTACAACAAACACGTCGACACGACACTTAATGGTGCATATGATAACTGAATTATCGCAATTTGATTTGCATATGTTTGCGTCCCTCAAATATGACCAGTGCAGCACTGGGTGCTCCGCAATGCACTAGCGGCGTTAATTTATGCACAAAACTTTCTTTCATTCATTTAGCACCGCTTTGAGTAATTGAGAGGAAAAAAAATTAACTCGTAACACGATAAAAACGCTTTCCTTAAAAAGGAATCACGTCGGGGTCACCAGTTTAGCGATTATGCGGGTGTATGAAATGAAACACTTTAGTCTATCAGCTAAAAAATAAGTTAGTTTTCATTAACTCCGTAAGTACCTTCACAAAGGGTTTTTTTTACTTTTTAACTATCGCCAGAGAATGTTAACAATGCGTATTAATCGTATGATCGTAGTTAACTGTAATATATTTATGTACGAATTTCAGGAATTAAAGGAATAGGCAAAAAGTGCTGAATAAGATTAAATATAGTACGGATAAATACAAGTAATAAAGATGATAAACGTAACCGATAACTTTATCGATCACATTCGATTAAGTTCGATATTTAATAATTTAGAGATATTTTATTGTGGCTGTCGCCACATATATATATATATTTCATTAAAATTTCAGGTAGTAGGCAAGTATTATTTTAGGTAATTGTATACATAAAATTCAGTTAATATTTAAGTAAATATAGTATTTTATATTAAAAGAAATTTTTTAGTCAAATTCAATCAAATTCACATCCATGTCTTCAACATATTTTTTGATGAATGCATATGTACATACATACATATTTGTTGCTAGCAGGTTAGTTGTACCGTACTCCAAATTTTCTAAAAATCATACGTTAAAAATTTTGATGAACGTTTTTTTTATTGTTGGATTATTGTAAAATTTGTATTAAACTTAAAACATAAAATTATTTGGGAGAATCACTTACGTGTACTTCTGAATCAAAAGTTTTAGTTATGCGTTTATAATGTGTTTCCTATATTCCTTCTTATTGCTTTTGCTTCAGCTAAATATTGTGATAAAGTTGTTGGGAATTCGTGTTCTTCTAGCGGCTCCAGTACCTCCATTTCCTCCATTTAAATATTAGCGGTGGCCTTTAAATGGATGTAAATATTGTGTAAAGCGCAGCATACGTTAACTATTTGCGCTGTTTTTTTCGGCGTATAATGCAATTCCCGAGCACCAAGAATGGAGCTTCATCTGTTCTTCAACACTCCATTAGTTCTTTCAATTATATTTCTGCGTTTTGAATGTGCATTGTTGAACTTAATTTCGGATGAACATTCCTCTGGAGGCGTATGAGGTGTCAACAGCCACGGTTCCAAAAGATACCCGGCATCACGGTATACATAATACAATTTGACATTTAATGTATTATAAAAGGTGATACTGGAAACGTTACCTAAAATCCAAGATTTTGTATCGCCTCGCACGTATTCGCTTTCAAAATAAGCATGTAAATAACTTGAATTCCATATTGTTACGTTTTTACCCTGAAACGCCGATAATTTCCAAAATCCTTCAGGTTCGACCACTGGATTGTTAAATAAAACACGCTCGGATTTCCTTCATGTCATGCTAACTTTATCTGTTTACAAATAATTGACAACACTTAACAACGTTATTTAATTCACGCATACTTATACTTGCGCACTCGCAACTCTAAGAATCTTAACTTATGGCATTACAACTTCACTCTTAAAAGTTTAATTACAAACTGAATTACATAACGCAGTGCCAACGCCTTGTTATACTCCGAGCTGCGTACACTGTGGCAGCTCTAGAATATTATCGATTGTTATCGAAAGTTCTCGACTGCGATTGTTCTTTTTTTCGTTTTCTCAAAGTCTCTATGTCTTTCTCTTGTGTCATTCGTGTTTTGGAATATCGTCGCGATCAGACACACTAACAGTTCCAAATGACGCAAGTCTTTCCAAATGAACCACCTTCATTTTGTTTCTAGGCCTTCCAACTGTATAGATTCGATAAACCACGTCTTTTATTTCTGTACGGACCTTCCCAGTTGTACTGCAATTTCGGGGACAAACCTTTCTTTCGTTGTGGATTATAGAACAGCACCAAATCTCCTCTTGGAAACGTTCAAAATTCATCGCCTTGTCATAAGTGGCCTTCATCTTATCACTCATAATTTGCGTACGCTGCCTAACAAGATCATTTACTTCTCGCAACTCCTCCTCCAGAATGTTGGACGTTTCCCTACCATTTTTGCGCGCATCACCAGTAACTCCAAACTTCAGAACCCTTGGTGACCGAAGTTCACCGCAGAAAATTACCTTTGCTGGAGTTTTACTCGTCGTTTCGTATACTGCTGGAACAATGGTATATGGACATCCCAATCTTTCTGATACTTGTCGACTACCTTCCTCAAATGTTCTTCCAAGGTTCGGTTAAATCTCTCTACAATGCTATTTGATTTAGTATAAAACGCCCAGTATCTGGCACATCTCTTGAAATATTGCTGACTCAAAATTTCTTTTTTGGTCAAAGTGCAGTTCTATAGGCACACAATATCTCGCAACCCAATTGTAACTGAATACCTCCGCTATCGTGTTTGCTTCTTGTTTAGGAATCGGGTACACCTTAGGCCACTTGCTAAAGTAATCCATAACCACGAGGGCATACTTATTTCCATGTCTGCTCATTGGAAAAGCTCCAGCTACATTCATCGCAATCCGCTCAAATGGCGCTCCAGCGTTATACTGGCTCATTTGACCATGGCTTCTATATTTCAGTTCTTTGGCTGCTATGCACTCTTTACAGTTGCCAATCCATTTTTCTATTGATTGCCGACATCCAACCCAATATAATCTCTGTTTGATTTTTTCCATGGTCTTCGTGATTCCCAAGTGTCCTCCACTCGGTCCATTGTGGAATTCTTTGAGAACATCGGGGAATTCTTGCCCTTTGGACTACTATGAGATTGCGAGAGAATTGACCATTCCCGCCCTCCTAAGTCCTATAGAAACAGCCGGATATTATTTTTAAGCTGTTCCACAGCGCCCAATATGCTCTGGCGATAGGACTTTCTGCTGCCATCTGCTCTTTGGTTGGATGTGTGTTCATCTCCAGCTCATAAATCCGAAGTTCCAAATCCCGATCTTCCTGCCAGCATGTCTTCAGTTTATCTGCCTCCCAGTCCTCTGCTGGTGTTAGTGTCGTTAGCCGAACGTCTATTCTGTGTTTTTTAGCCTCAGCTTTGGAGCAGTGCTTACATTCCCGGTTGCAAGTCCGGCGGAACAAAGTCTCAACATTTTTGTGAGCACTGCCTTTTCGATGCTCTATAGAAAAATCTTTGCTTTGTAATCTCTCAATCCATCGAGCAAGATGTCCTTCTGGATTATTGAATTGTAGTAGCCATTTCAGTGCCGCATGAACAGTACGAACTCGGAATCGTTGTCCATAGAGATACATATGTAAATGTTTGGCACACTCTAACAACGCTAGAATTTCTCTCCGAGTTACGTAGTAGTTCTTTTCTGGTAGTTCCTGTCCGGCTATATAAGGCCACCACCATCTCTTTTCCATCAATTACCTGCTACAATACACCTCCTATCGCATATCCGCTAGCATCTGTATCCAAAACAATAGTTGACGCTGGAACCGGGTATGCTAGCATTAGTGCAGTGCACAGCCGTTTCTTCAGAGCCTCGAAAGCTTCCTCCTGTTCTTTGTTCCATTCGAAGGCTCTGTTTTTCCTCGTAAGTTCATGTAGGCTATTAGGATCACTAGCGAAGTTAGACACAAAGCGACGGCAATAAGTGCACAGTCCCAAAAAAAATTCGTAGCTCGTGCAAATTTCCCGGCTGTGGCCAATTTTTGACTGCTTTTATCTATTCCTCTGCAGTATACACACCCTCTGTAGTCATTTTGTGTCCTAGATAATTTACTACCTTCTTAAACAGCGAGCACTTCTTTGGACTTAACTTAAGACAAGCGTCAGTTATCCTCTGGAAAACCTATTTCAAGTTACTCAGGTGTTCTTCCAAGTCCTTACCCAATACAATTATATCATCCAGATACACCACGCACGTATTCCAATGCAATTATTTGAGCACGTGATCCATGAGTCTTTCAAAGTAGCAGGAGTGATCGGTAAAGATCGTGATGTGCCTACCTTGAAAAATGTGGTGAAAGTGTTTGACAGCATCGTATATCGCGTGCAACTCACGGTCGTACGTTGAAAGCTTACGAACGGATGGCCATCGGTTGCCATTCCTTGTTCAGTCGTTGTTGAAGGACGGCTCCGATTCCCCCATTCCGCGGATGTTGTTCGGATGAACTAGCATAGTAGCGTCAGCAAGAGCCCGTTTGGCGGAATCGAATGCATGTTGTAGTTCTGCTGTTCAGTGAACCAGGTGAGCTCCTTTAACGTTAGGACCTTCAAAATCTTTGTTCAAGGGCGATAAAACTTCTGCAGCGTTCCTGATGAACTTTCTGTAAAAGTTTATTGTGCCGAGAAATCCACGTAATGGTTTGATAGTTTTCGGTGGTTCCATCTTGATGATGGCCTCGACTTTGTCCAGGAGTGGTCTTATTCCATTTTCATTGATGAGATGGCCCAGGAACTTGACTTCTGATTGCGCGATTTGACAATTTGGTAGATTAATAACTAGTCCGTAGTCTCGAAATCGTTGAAACAAAATTCGAAGATGTTCTAAATGCTCATTTTCGTCTTTGGATGCAACGAGAAGATCGTCAATATATGGAAAAACAAAGTTTAAGTCTCATGTGATGTCATCGATAAACCTCTGGAAGGTTTGGGCAGCATTCCTGAGTCCAAAAGTCATAAACATGAACTTAAATAGCCCAAAAGGTGTTATAATTGCCGTTTTTGGCACATCTTCTGGTGCTACGAGAATCTGTAGAAATGCGCGGACTAGATCGAAGACAGAGTAAATTTTCTTTCGTGCAAATTAGCGGCGAAGTCTTCAATGTAGCGCAGAGAATAGTTATCTGGTATTGTCCGAGCATTTAAAGGACGGTAATCACCACACGGTCTCCATTCACCGGACTTCTTCTACACAAGGTGCAGTGCCGAAGACCAGCAACTATCGGAGGGTCGACAGACACCGAGTTCTATCAGTTTTTTGAATTTATCTTGTGCGATCTTCAGTTTTTGTGGGCAAAGACGACGGGCTTTACATTTTATAGGCTTGATGTGATGCATCGTTGAGCGTTTTTTGGTCTTGGAGTAAGTGCTATCAGGCCGAGTGATATATTCATACTCACGTAGCAGTCTGATATAAATGGAATCTCCGCTGATCGCCTTGATGGAATCGGTAGATTTACTAACCAAATTTGTGATTCCGTCACGTAAACATTTACGCTTTAAATCGACTAGCAAGTCAAAATAACTAAGAAAGTCGTCGCCAATAATTGGTTTTGTGACGTCAGCGACGATAAATCGCCACGTAAAGTCTCGTCTTAGTCCGAGGTCGGGTACTAGAGTGACTAACCCATAGGTCTGGATAATCGTCCCATTGGCTGCATAAAGTTGGTAGCCTATCGGGGTGTAAAATGCTTTATTCAAGAAGCTGCGCGGAGAGGTCTCCACAAGGTACAACAAACACGTCGACACGACACTTAATGGTGCATATGATAACTGAATTATCGCAATTTGATTTGCATATGTTTGCGTCCCTCAAATATGACCAGTGCAGCACTGGGTGCTCCGCAATGCACTAGCGGCGTTAATTTATGCACAAAACTTTCTTTCATTCATTTAGCACCGCTTTGAGTAATTGAGAGGAACAAAAATTAACTCGTAACACGAAAAAAACGCTTTCCTTAAAAAGGAATCACGTCGGGGTCACCAGTTTAGCGATTATGCGGGTGTATGAAATGAAACACTTTAGTCTATCAGCTAAAAAATAAGTTAGTTTTCATTAACTCCGTAAGTACCTTCACAAAGGGTTTTTTTACTTTTTAACTATCGCCAGAGAATGTTAACAATGCGTATTAATCGTATGATCGTAGTTAACTGTAATATATTTATGTACGAATTTCAGGAATTAAAGGAATAGGCAAAAAGTGCTGAATAAGATTAAATATAGTACGGATAAATACAAGTAATAAAGATGATAAACGTAACCGATAACTTTATCGATCACATTCGATTAAGTTCGATATTTAATAATTTAGAGATATTTTATTGTGGCTGTCGCCACATATATATATATATTTCATTAAAATTTCAGGTAGTAGGCAAGTATTATTTTAGGTAATTGTATACATAAAATTCAATTAATATTTAAGTAAATATAGTATTTTATATTAAAAGAAATTTTTTAGTCAAATTCAATCAAATTCACATCCATGTCTTCAACCTATTTTTTGATGAATGCATATGTACATACATACATATTTGTTGCTAACAGGTTAGTTGTACCGTACTCCAAATTTTCTAAAAATCAAACGTTAAAAATTTTGATGAACGTTTTTTTTATTGTTGGATTATTGTAAAATTTGTATTAAACTTAAAACATAAAATTATTTGGGAGAATCACTTACGTGTACTTCTGAATCAAAAGTTTTAGTTATGCGTTTATAATGTGTTTCCTATATTCCTTCTTATTGCTTTTGCTTCAGCTAAATATTGTGATAAAGTTGTTGGGAATTCGTGTTCTTCTAACGGCTCCAGTACCTCCATTTCCTCCATTTAAATATTAGCGGTGGCCTTTAAATGGATGTAAATATTGTGTAAAGCGCAGCATACGTTAACTATTTGCGCTGTTTTTTTCGGCGTATAATGCAATTCCCGAGCACCAAGAATGGAGCTTCATCTGTTCTTCAACACTCCATTAGTTCTTTCAATAATATTTCTGCGTTTTGAATGTGCATTGTTGAACTTAATTTCGGATGAACATTCCTCTGGAGGCGTATGAGGTGTCAACAGCCACGGTTCCAAAAGATACCCGGCATCACGGTATACATAATAAAATTTGACATTTAATGTATTATAAAAGGTGATACTGGAAACGTTACCTAAAATCCAAGATTTTGTATCGCCTCGCACGTATTCGCTTTCAAAATAAGCATGTAAATAACTTGAATTCCATATTGTTACGTTTTTACCCTGAAACGCCGATAATTTCCAAAATCCTTCAGGTTCGACCACTGGATTGTTAAATAAAACACGCTCGGATTTCCTTCATGTCATGCTAACTTTATCTGTTTACAAATAATTGACAACACTTAACAACGTTATTTAATTCACGCATACTTATACTTGCGCACTCGCAACTCTAAGAATCTTAACTTATGGCATTACAACTTCACTCTTAAAAGTTTAATTACAAACTGAATTACATAACGCAGTGCCAACGCCTTGTTATACTCCGAGCTGCGTACACTGTGGCAGCTCTAGAATATTATCGATTGTTATCGAAAGTTCTCGACTGCGATTGTTCTTTTTTTCGTTTTCTCAAAGTCTCTATTACTTTCTCTTGTGTCATTCGTGTTTTGGAATATCGTCGCGATCAGACACACTAACAGTTCCAAATGACGCAAGTCTTTCCAAATGAACCACCTTCATTTTGTTTCTAGGCCTTCCAACTGTATAGATTCGATAAACCACGTCTTTTATTTCTGTACGGACCTTCCCAGTTGTACTGCAATTTCGGGGACAAACCTTTCTTTCGTTGTGGATTATAGAACAGCACCAAATCTCCTCTTGGAAACGTTCAAAATTCATCGCCTTGTCATAAGTGGCCTTCATCTTATCACTCATAATTTGCGTACGCTGCCTAACAAGATCATGTACTTCTCGCAACTCCTCCTCCAGAATGTTGGACGTTTCCCTATCATTTTTGCGCGCATCACCAGTAACTCCAAACTTCAGAACCCTTGATAACCGAAGTTCACCGCAGAAAATTACCTTTGCTGGAGTTTTACTCGTCGTTTCGTATACTGCTGGAACAATGGTATATGGACATCCCAATCTTTCTGATACTTGTCGACTACCTTCCTCAAATGTTCTTCCAAGGTTCGGTTAAATCTCTCTCCAATGCTATTTGATTTAGTATAAAACGCCCAGTATCTGGCACATCTCTTGAAATATTGCTGACTCAAAATTTCTTTCTTGGTCGGAGTGCAGTTCTATAGGCACACAATATCTCGCAACCCAATTGTAACTGAATACCTCCGCTATCGTGTTTGCTTCTTGTTTAGGAATCGGGTACACCTTAGGCCACTTGCTAAAGTAATCCATAACCACGAGGGCATACTTATTTCCATGTCTGCTCATTGGAAAAGCTCCAGCTACATTAATCGCAATCCGCTCAAATGGCGCTCCAGCGTTATACTGGCTCATTTGACCATGGCTTCTATATTTCAGTTCTTTGACTGCTATGCACTCTTTACATTTGCCAATCCATTCTTCTATTGATTGCCGACATCCAACCCAATAGAACCTCTGTTTGATTTTTTCCATGGTCTTCGTGATTCCCAAGTGTCCTCCACTCGGTCCATTGCGGAATTCTTTGAGAACATCGGAGAATTCTTGCCCTTTGGCCTACTATGAGATTGCGAGAGAATTGACCATTCCCGCCCTCCTAAGTCCTATAGAAACAGCGCCCAATATGCTCTGGCGATAGGACTTTCTGCTGCCATCTGCTCTTTGGTTGGATGTGTGTTCATCTCCAGCTCATAAATCCGAAGTTCCAAATCCCGATCTTCCTGCCAGCATGTCTTCAGTTTATCTGCCTCCCAGTCCTCTGCTGGTGTTAGTGTCGTTAGCCGAACGTCTATTCTGTGTTTTTTAGCCTCAGCTTTGGAGCAGTGCTTACATTCCCGGTTGCAAGTCCGGCGGAACAAAGTCTCAACATTTTTGTGAGCACTGCCTTTTCGATGCTCTATAGAAAAATCTTTGCTTTGTAATCTCTCAATCCATCGAGCAAGATGTCCTTCTGGATTATTGAATTGTAGTAGCCATTTCAGTGCCGCATGAACAGTACGAACTCGGAATCGTTGTCCATAGAGATACATATGTAAATGTTTGGCACACTCTAACAACGCTAGAATTTCTCTCCGAGTTACGTAGTAGTTCTTTTCTGGTAGTTTCTGTCCGGCTATATAAGGCCACCACCATCTCTTTTCCATCAATTACCTGCTACAATACACCTCCTATCGCATATCCGCTAGCATCTGTATCCAAAACAATAGTTGACGCTGGAACCGGGTATGCTAGCATTAGTGCAGTGCACAGCCGTTTCTTCAGAGCCTCGAAAGCTTCCTCCTGTTCTTTGTTCCATTCGAAGGCTCTGTTTTTCCTCGTAAGTTCATGTAGGCTATTAGGATCACTAGCGAAGTTAGACACAAAGCGACGGCAATAAGTGCACAGTCCCAAAAAAAATTCGTAGCTCGTGCAAATTTCCCGGCTGTGGCCAATTTTTGACTGCTTTTATCTATTCCTCTGCAGTATACACACCCTCTGTAGTCATTTTGTGTCCTAGATAATTTACTACCTTCTTAAACAGCGAGCACTTCTTTGGACTTAACTTAAGACAAGCGTCAGTTATCCTCTGGAAAACCTATTTCAAGTTACTCAGGTGTTCTTCCAAGTCCTTACCCAATACAATTATATCATCCAGATACACCACGCACGTATTCCAATGCAATTATTTGAGCACGTGATCCATGAGTCTTTCAAAGTAGCAGGAGTGATCGGTAAAGATCGTGATGTGCCTACCTTGAAAAATGTGGTGAAAGTGTTTGACAGCATCGTATATCGCGTGCAACTCACGGTCGTACGTTGAAAGCTTACGAACGGATGGCCATCGGTTGCCATTCCTTGTTCAGTCGTTGTTGAAGGACGGCTCCGATTCCCCCATTCCGCGGATGTTGTTCGGATGAACTAGCATAGTAGCGTCAGCAAGAGCCCGTTTGGCGGAATCGAATGCATGTTGTAGTTCTGCTGTTCAGTGAACCAGGTGAGCTCCTTTAACGTTAGGACCTTCAAAATCTTTGTTCAAGGGCGATAAAACTTCTGCAGCGTTCCTGATGAACTTTCTGTAAAAGTTTATTGTGCCGAGAAATCCACGTAATGGTTTGATAGTTTTCGGTGGTTCCATCTTGATGATGGCCTCGACTTTGTCCAGGAGTGGTCTTATTCCATTTTCATTGATGAGATGGCCCAGGAACTTGACTTCTGATTGCGCGATTTGACAATTTGGTAGATTAATAACTAGTTCGTAGTCTCGAAATCGTTGAAACAAAATTCGAAGATGTTCTAAATGCTCATTTTCGTCTTTGGATGCAACGAGAAGATCGTCAATATATGGAAAAACAAAGTTTAAGTCTCATGTGATGTCATCGATAAACCTCTGGAAGGTTTGGGCAGCATTCCTGAGTCCAAAAGTCATAAACATGAACTTAAATAGCCCAAAAGGTGTTATAATTGCCGTTTTTGGCACATCTTCTGGTGCTACGAGAATCTGTAGAAATGCGCGGACTAGATCGAAGACAGAGTAAATTTTCTTTCGTGCAAATTAGCGGCGAAGTCTTCAATGTAGCGCAGAGAATAGTTATCTGGTATTGTCCGAGCATTTAAAGGACGGTAATCACCACACGGTCTCCATTCACCGGACTTCTTCTACACAAGGTGCAGTGCCGAAGACCAGCAACTATCGGAGGGTCGACAGACACCGAGTTCTATCAGTTTTTTGAATTTATCTTGTGCGATCTTCAGTTTTTGTGGGCAAAGACGACGGGCTTTACATTTTATAGGCTTGATGTGATGCATCGTTGAGCGTTTTTTGGTCTTGGAGTAAGTGCTATCAGGCCGAGTGATATATTCATACTCACGTAGCAGTCTGATATAAATGGAATCTCCGCTGATCGCCTTGATGGAATCGGTAGATTTACTAACCAAATTTGTGATTCCGTCACGTAAACATTTACGCTTTAAATCGACTAGCAAGTCAAAATAACTAAGAAAGTCGTCGCCAATAATTGGTTTTGTGACGTCAGCGACGATAAATCGCCACGTAAAGTCTCGTCTTAGTCCGAGGTCGGGTACTAGAGTGACTAACCCATAGGTCTGGATAATCGTCCCATTGGCTGCATAAAGTTGGTAGCCTATCGGGGTGTAAAATGCTTTATTCAAGAAGCTGCGCGGAGAGGTCTCCACAAGGTACAACAAACACGTCGACACGACACTTAATGGTGCATATGATAACTGAATTATCGCAATTTGATTTGCATATGTTTGCGTCCCTCAAATATGACCAGTGCAGCACTGGGTGCTCCGCAATGCACTAGCGGCGTTAATTTATGCACAAAACTTTCTTTCATTCATTTAGCACCGCTTTGAGTAATTGAGAGGAAAAAAAATTAACTCGTAACACGAAAAAAACGCTTTCCTTAAAAAGGAATCACGTCGGGGTCACCAGTTTAGCGACTATGCGGGTGTATGAAATGAAACACTTTAGTCTATCAGCTAAAAAATAAGTTAGTTTTCATTAACTCCGTAAGTACCTTCACAAAGGGTTTTTTTACTTTTTAACTATCGCCAGAGAATGTTAACAATGCGTATTAATCGTATGATCGTAGTTAACTGTAATATATTTATGTACGAATTTCAGGAATTAAAGGAATAGGCAAAAAGTGCTGAATAAGATTAAATATAGTACGGATAAATACAAGTAATAAAGATGATAAACGTAACCGATAACTTTATCGATCACATTCGATTAAGTTCGATATTTAATAATTTAGAGATATTTTATTGTGGCTGTCGCCACATATATATATATATTTCATTAAAATTTCAGGTAGTAGGCAAGTATTATTTTAGGTAATTGTATACATAAAATTCAATTAATATTTAAGTAAATATAGTATTTTATATTAAAAGAAATTTTTTAGTCAAATTTAATCAAATTCACATCCATGTCTTCAACCTATTTTTTGATGAATGCATATGTACATACATACATATTTGTTGCTAACAGGTTAGTTGTACCGTACTCCAAATTTTCTAAAAATCAAACGTTAAAAATTTTGATGAACGTTTTTTTTATTGTTGGATTATTGTAAAATTTGTATTAAACTTAAAACATAAAATTATTTGGGAGAATCACTTACGTGTACTTCTGAATCAAAAGTTTTAGTTATGCGTTTATAATGTGTTTCCTATATTCCTTCTTATTGCTTTTGCTTCAGCTAAATATTGTGATAAAGTTGTTAGGAATTCGTGTTCTTCTAGCGGCTCCAGTACCTCCATTTCCTCCATTTAAATATTAGCGGTGGCCTTTAAATGGATGTAAATATTGTGTAAAGCGCAGCATACGTTAACTATTTGCGCTGTTTTTTTCGGCGTATAATGCAATTCCCGAGCACCAAGAATGGAGCTTCATCTGTTCTTCAACACTCCATTAGTTCTTTCAATTATATTTCTGCGTTTTGAATGTGCATTGTTGAACTTAATTTCGGATGAACATTCCTCTGGAGGCGTATGAGGTGTCAACAGCCACGGTTCCAAAAGATACCCGGCATCACGGTATACATAATAAAATTTGACATTTAATGTATTATAAAAGGTGATACTGGAAACGTTACCTAAAATCCAAGATTTTGTATCGCCTCGCACGTATTCGCTTTCAAAATAAGCATGTAAATAACTTGAATTCCATATTGTTACGTTTTTACCCTGAAACGCCGATAATTTCCAAAATCCTTCAGGTTCGACCACTGGATTGTTAAATAAAACACGCTCGGATTTCCTTCATGTCATGCTAACTTTATCTGTTTACAAATAATTGACAACACTTAACAACGTTATTTAATTCACGCATACTTATACTTGCGCACTCGCAACTCTAAGAATCTTAACTTATGGCATTACAACTTCACTCTTAAAAGTTTAATTACAAACTGAATTACATAACGCAGTGCCAACGCCTTGTTATACTCCGAGCTGCGTACACTGTGGCAGCTCTAGAATATTATCGATTGTTATCGAAAGTTCTCGACTGCGATTGTTCTTTTTTTCGTTTTCTCAAAGTCTCTATTACTTTCTCTTGTGTCATTCGTGTTTTGGAATATCGTCGCGATCAGACACACTAACAGTTCCAAATGACGCAAGTCTTTCCAAATGAACCACCTTCATTTTGTTTCTAGGCCTTCCAACTGTATAGATTCGATAAACCACGTCTTTTATTTCTGTACGGACCTTCCCAGTTGTACTGCAATTTCGGGGACAAACCTTTCTTTCGTTGTGGATTATAGAACAGCACCAAATCTCCTCTTGGAAACGTTCAAAATTCATCGCCTTGTCATAAGTGGCCTTCATCTTATCACTCATAATTTGCGTACGCTGCCTAACAAGATCATGTACTTCTCGCAACTCCTCCTCCAGAATGTTGGACGTTTCCCTACCATTTTTTCGCGCATCACCAGTAACTCCAAACTTCAGAACCCTTGGTAACCGAAGTTCACCGCAGAAAATTACCTTTGCTGGAGTTTTACTCGTCGTTTCGTATACTGCTGGAACAATGGTATATGGACATCCCAATCTTTCTGATATTTGTCGACTGCCTTCCTCAAATGTTCTTCCAAGGTTCGGTTAAATCTCTCTACAATGCTATTTGATTTAGTATAAAACGCCCAGTATCTGGCACATCTCTTGAAATATTGCTGACTAAAAAATTCTTTCTTGGTGGGAGTGCAGTTCTATAGGCACACAATATCTCGCAACCCAATTGTAACTGAATACCTCCGCTATCGTGTTTGCTTCTTGTTTAGGAATCGGGTACACCTTAGGCCACTTGCTAAAGTAATCCATACCCACGAGGGCATACTTATTTCCATGTCTTCTCATTGGAAAAGCTCCAGCTACATTCATCGCAATCCGCTCGAATGGCGCTCCAGCGTTATACTGGCTCATTTGACCATGGGTTCTATATTTCAGTCCTTTGGCTGCTATGCACTCTTTACAGTTGCCAATCCATTCTTCTATTGATTGCCTACATCCAACCCAATAGAACCTCTGTTTGATTTTTTCCATGGTCTTCGTGATTCCCAAGTGTCCTCCACTCGGTCCATTGTGGAATTCCTTGAGAACATCGGGGAATTCTTGCCCTTTGGACTACTATGAGATTGCGAGAGAATTGACCATTCCCGCCCTCCTAAGTCTTATAGAAACAGGCGGGTATTATTTTTAAGATGTTCCACAGCGCCCAATATGCTCTGGCGATAGGACTTTCTGCTGCCATCTGCTCTTTGGTTGGATGTGTGTTCATCTCCAGCTCATAAATCCGAAGTTCCAAATCCCGACCTTCCTGCCAGCATGTCTTCAGTTTATCTGCCTCCCAGTCCTCTGCTGGTGTTACTGTCGTTAGCCGAACGTCTATTCTGTGTTTTTTAGCCTCAGCTTTGGAGCAGTGCTTACATTCCCGGTTGCAAGTCCGGCGGAACAAAGTCTCAGCATTTCTGTGAGCACTGCCTTTTCGATGCTCTATAGAAAAATCTTCGCTTTGTAATCTCTCAATCCATCGAGCAAGATGTGCTTCTGGATTATTGAATTGTAGTAGCCATTTCAGTGCCGCATGAACAGTACGAACTCGGAATCGTTGTCCATAGAGATACATATGGAAATGTTTGGCACACTCTAACAACGCTAGAATTTCTCTCCGAGTTAGGCAGTAGTTCTTTTCTGGTAGTTCCTGTCCGGCTATATAAGGCCACCACCATCTCTTGTCCATCAATTACCTGATACAATACACCTCCTATCGCATATCCGCTAGCATCTGTATCCAAAACAATAGTTGACCCTGGAACCGGGTATGCTAGCATTAGTGCAGTGCACAGCCGTTCCTTCAGAGCCTCGAAAGCTTCCTCCTGTTCTTTGTTAGATTCGAAGGCTCTGTTTTTCCTCGTAAGTTCATGTAGGCTATTAGGATCACTAGTGAAGTTAGACACAAAGCGACGGCAATAAGTGCACAGTCCCAAAAAAAATTCGTAGCTCGTGCAAATTTCCCGGCTATGGCCAATTTTTGACTGCTTTTATCTATTCCTCTGCAGTATACACACCCTCTGTAGTCATTTTGTGTCCTAGATAATTTACTACCTTCTTAAACAACGAGCACTTCTTTGGACTTAGCTTAAGACAAGCGTCAGTTATCCTCTGGAAAACCTATTTCAAGTTACTCAGGTGTTCCTCCAAGTCCTTACCCAATACAATTATATCATCCAGATACACCACGCACGTATTCCAATGCAATTATTTGAGCACGTGATCCATGAGTCTTTTAAAAGTAGCAGGAGCGTTGCACAATCCAAAAGGCATAACCGTTAATTGCCACAAACCATCTCCAACACTGAAGGCCGCCTTCTCCTTGTCTTTTCCATTTACCTCTACTTGCTAATAGCCGCTTTTCAACCTTGAGAACCAGTTTGTACCAGACAATGAATTCAGAGTAGCTGTCTTTCTTTGTAACATCATTTAACTTCCGGTAATCCACG
Source organism: Philophylla caesio (assembly GCA_963971545.1). Classification (NCBI taxonomy): domain Eukaryota; kingdom Metazoa; phylum Arthropoda; class Insecta; order Diptera; family Tephritidae; genus Philophylla; species Philophylla caesio. The sequence goes on from OZ020606.1 coordinate 58,706,205, forward strand.
CAGAATTGCATCTGACCATCTTTCTTCTTCACAAATACTACCGGTGAACTCCTTGGACTCGCTGATGGTTCAATCTCACCACTTTTGCCCATTTCTTTTATATTTTCTCGCTTCGCTAGTCGAACACTCCGTGAAGCTTGACGAATCGGCCTTGAATCCCCAGTATATATTCGGTGTTTCACCAGACTCGTCCTGCCAGGTTTGTTACCATCTTTGTCGAATATCCTGGAATATTTACGGAGAAGCTCTTCTGCCTTATACCGGTACATTTCCTTTAATCTTTCTCTCCATGCACTGATGTCTACCGCCATCCTGTTTTGGCTTAAGAGGTCGCTTCTAGGTCGTTCAGGCTGAGGTCGCTGCTATACAGGAGACGGTAGACTACCTAAGAACAGAAGAGGTTGAATTCAAAGATATCTTCATATTTTCCGACAGTCAAGCACCACTAAAGGCACTTGATTCGGTCAACTGTAATTGTAAAACGGCAGCAAACTCTCGCAAATCTCTAAACGAGAGAGAGAGGCGGAGCAGTTTGCTCTTTACTTGGTATTGGTGCCAGGGCACAGCAACATACCAGGCAACGAAACAGCGGATGAGCTTGCAAGAAGGGGGACATCCACTCCGCTTTCATCACGCTGGAAGGGTTTAGGTATGCCGCTCGCTACCTGCAAGCTCTTTCTAAGGGACTCATCCCTTAAGGAAGCAGGGGACCGTTGGAAAAACGGAAATACCTGTATCAAGTCCAAGCTCTTGTGGCCGGAGTGGGACGTCAAGTGATCATGCTGAGCAGAGAAAACCTGTCCCTAGCTTTAGGGATCATAACAGGTCCTATACTAATCGGCAGACACGCAGAGAGACTAGGTGTTCCCTGCAATGACTTGTGCCGAAGCTGCAGAAATGAAGAAGAGCCTGAAACCGTGAGGCATCTTCTATGTGAATGTCCTGCACTATGGGCTAGAAGAAGTAAATTCTTGGGATCAGAGTTCTTCGGAGACCTTAGCGATCTGGCCAAAGTAGAGATTCGCAAGCTATAAAAATTCGCAGTTTCCACATGTTGGTTCGAGTAGGGGGATTTTTCAAATCCGCGTGGGGCCACAATGGGCCTAAAGGAGGCCTAGGTGTGCTCGCGCGATCGCAAGCAGTCACTGTAACCTAACCTAACCTAACATGGTCCCTCGTACGGTGGTGAGAATGAAGGTCTTATAAGGTCGTTGCGGACCAGGACGTGTGTGCACGTGTGAAGATTCGGTTGTGCCGTTTGCAAGTGGGATTGCTTCTGGAAATCTTGTAAAGCGATCGATAATGGTGAGACACCGCTTGCATTCTTTTGACACTGGCAGTGTTACGAGGTCGATATGGATGTGCTCGAATCGTTCGGAAGGCGGTTGAAAGTTTGCGATCGGTGATGTAACATGTCGTTGCACCTTGTTCCTCTGACAATCGATGCAGGCATTCGCCCATTCTCGACAATCCTTATTTATGGACGGCCAAACATACCGTTTTATTACCAGCTTTTGCGATGCTTGGACGCCAGGATGTGCACGTGAATGAAGCGAAGCAAAAACTTTCTTCCTGAGTTGCGCCGGCACGTATGGGCGAACTTTACCAGTCGTGATGTCGCAATACACTGCCGGGCCGTTGTCAAGTTGAATGGATTTCAAATTCAAAGCTTTAGTATTGTTTAGAAGCTGGTGTAATTCTCTATCATCTTTTTGAGCTTTGGCAAGTTCCTGAGGCGTAATTGGCATTGCGATTGCAGCGAGGCATGATAACATGTCAGCGACAATGTTATCGTTGCTCGCTATGTGGCGAATATCGGTCGTAAATTGGCCGATAAAGTCGAGTCTTCGAAATTGCCAAGGCGATGCTCGTTCTGTTCGTTGCTGGAATGCGTGCTGTAAAGGCTTGTGATCGGTAAAGATCGTGATGTGCCTACCTTGAAAAATGTGGTGAAAGTGTTTGACAGCATCGTATATCGCGTGCAACTCAAGGTCGTACGTTGAAAGCTTACGAACGGATGGCGTCAATTTTCGGCTGAAGAATGCCATCGGTTGCCATTCCTTGTTCACTCGTTGTTGAAGGACGGCTCCGATTCCGTATTCGGACGCGTCTGTAAAAACGGCCCATTCCACGGATGTTGTTCGGATGAACTAGCATAGTAGCGTCAGCAAGAGCCCGTTTGGCGGAATCGAATGCATGTTGCAGTTCTGCTGTTCAGTGAACCAGGTGAGATCCTTTAACGTTAGGACCTTCAAAATCTTTGTTCAAGGGCGATAAAACTTCTGCAGCGTTCCTGATGAACTTTCTGTAAAAGTTTATTGTGCCGAGAAATCCACGTAATGGTTTGATAGTTTTCGGTGGTTCCATCTTGATGATGGCCTCGACTTTGTCCAGGAGTGGTCTTATTCCATTTTCATTGATGAGATGGCCCAGGAACTTGACTTCTGATTGCGCGATTTGACAATTTGGTAGATTAATAACTAGTCCGTAGTCTCGAAATCGTTGAAACAAAATTCGAAGATGTTCTAAATGCTCATTTTCGTCTTTGGATGCAACGAGAAGATCGTCAATATATGGAAAAACAAAGTTTAAGTCTCATGTGATGTCATCGATAAACCTCCGGAAGATTTGGGCAACATTCCTGAGTCCAAAAGTAATAAACATGAACTCAAATAGCCCAAAAGGTGTTATAATTGCCGTTTTTGGCACATCTTCTGGTGCTACGAGAATCTGTAGAAATGCGCGGACTAGATCGAAGACAGAGTAAATTTTCTTTCGTGCAAATTAGCGGCGAAGTCTTCAATGTAGCGCAGAGAATAGTTATCTGGTATTGTCCGAGCATTTAAAGGACGGTAATCACCACACGGTCTCTATTCACCGGACTTCTTCTACACAAGGTGCAGTGCCGAAGACCAGCAACTATCGGAGGGTCGACAGACACCGAGTTCTATCAGTTTTTTGAATTTATCTTGTGCGATCTTAAGTTTTTGTGGGCAAAGATGACGGGCTTTACATTTTATAGGCGGACCGTCAGTGGTCTTGATGTGATGCATCGTTGAGCGTTTTTTGGTCTTGGAGTAAGTGCTATCAGGCCGAGTGATATATTCATACTCACGTAGCAGTCTGATATAAATGGAATCTCCGCTGATCGCCTTGATGGAATCGGTAGAGTTACTAACCAAATTTGTGATTCCGTCACGTAAACATATACGCTTTAAATCGACTAGCAAGTCAAAATAACTAAGAAAGTCGTCGCCAATAATTGGTTTTGTGACGTCTCGTCTTAGTCCGAGGTCGGGTACTAGAGTGACTAACCCATAGGTCTGGATAATCGTCCCATTGGCTGCATAAAGTTGGTAGCCTATCGGGGTGCAAAATTCTTTATTCAAGAAGCTGCGCGGATAAACGGAGAGGTCTGAACCGGTCTCCAGAAGGTAAAACAAACGCGTCGACACGACACTTAATGGTGCATATGATAATTGAATTATCGCAATTTGATTTGCATATGTTTGCGTCCCTCAAATATGACCAGTGCAGCACTGGGTACTCCGCAATGCACTAGCGGCGTTAATTTATGCACAAAACTTTCTTACATTCATTTAGCACCACTTTGAGTAATTGAGAGGAAAAAAAAATTAACTCGTAACACGAAAAAAACGCTTTCCTTAAAAAGGAATCACGTCGGGGTCACCAGTTTAGCGATTATGCGGGTGTATGAAATGAAACACTATAGTCTATCAGCTAAAAAATAAGTTAGTTTTCATTAACTCCGTAAGTACCTTCACAAAGGTTTTTTTACTTTTTAACTATCGCCAGAGAATGTTAACAATGCGTATTAATCGTATGATCGTAGTTAACTGTAATATATTTATGTACGAATTTCAGGAATTAAAGGAATAGGCAAAAAGTGCTGAATAAGATTAAATATAGTACGGATAAATACAAGTAATAAAGATGATAAACGTAACCGATAACTTTATCGATCACATTTGATTAAGTTCGATATTTAATAGTTTAGAGATATTTTATTGTGGCTGTCGCCACATATATATATATATTTCATTAAAATTTCAGGTAGTAGGCAAGTATTATTTTAGGTAATTGTATACATAAAATTCAATTAATATTTAAGTAAATATAGTATTTTATATTAAAAGAAATTTTTTAGTCAAATTCAATCAAATTCACATCCATGTCTTCAACATATTTTTTGATGAATGCATATGAACATACATACATATTTGTTGCTAGCAGGTTAGTTGTACCGTACTCCAAATTTTCTAAAAATCATACGTTAAAAATTTTGATGAACGTTTTTTTTATTGTTGGATTATTGTAAAATTTGTATTAAACTTAAAACATAAAATTATTTGGGAGAATCACTTACGTGTACTTCTGAATCAAAAGTTTTAGTTATGCGTTTATAATGTGTTTCCTATATTCCTTCTTATTGCTTTTGCTTCAGCTAAATATTGTGATAAAGTTGTTGGGAATTCGTGTTCTTCTAGCGGCTCCAGTACCTCCATTTCCTCCATTTAAATATTAGCGGTGGCCTTTAAATGGATGTAAATATTGTGTAAAGCGCAGCATACGTTAACTATTTGAGCTGTTTTTTTCGGCGTATAATGCAATTCCCGAGCACCAAGAATGGAGCTTCATCTGTTCTTCAACACTCCATTAGTTCTTTCAATTATATTTCTGCGTTTTGAATGTGCATTGTTGAACTTAATTTCGGATGAACATTCCTCTGGAGGCGTATGAGGTGTCAACAGCCACGGTTCCAAAAGATACCCGGCATCACGGTATACATAATAAAATTTGACATTTAATGTATTATAAAAGGTGATACTGGAAACGTTACCTAAAATCCAAGATTTTGTATCGCCTCGCACGTATTCGCTTTCAAAATAAGCATGTAAATCACTTGAATTCCATATTGTTACGTTTTTACCCTGAAACGCCGATGATTTCCAAAATCCTTCAGGTTCGACCACTGGATTGTTAAATAAAACACGCTCGGATTTCCTTTATGCTAACTTTATTTGTTTACAAATAATTGACAACACTTAACAACGCTATTTAATTCACGCATACTTATACTTGCGCACTCGCAACTCTAAAAATCTTAACTTATGGCATTACAACTTCACTCTTAAAAGTTTAATTACAAACTGAATTACATAACGCAGTGCCAACGCCTTGTTATACTCCGAGCTGCGTACACTGTGGCAGCTCTAGAATATTATCAATTGTTATCGAAAGTTCTCGACTGCGATTGTTCTTTTTTTCGTTTTCTCAAAGTCTCTATGTCTTTCTCTTGTGTCATTCGTGTTTTGGAATATCGTCGCGATCAGACACACTAACAGTTCCAAATGACGCAAGTCTTTCCAAATGAACCACCTTCATTTTGTTTCTAGGCCTTCCAACTGTATAGATTCGATAAACCACGTCTTTTATTTCTGTACGGACCTTCCCAGTTGTACTGCAATTTCGGGGACAAACCTTTCTTTCGTTTTGGATTATAGAACAGCACCAAATCTCCTCTTGGAAACGTTCAAAATTCATCGCCTTGTCATAAGTGGCCTTCATCTTATCACTCATAATTTGCGTACGCTGCCTAACAAGATCATTTACTTCTCGCAACTCCTCCTCCAGAATGTTGGACGTTTCCCTACCATTTTTGCGCGCATCACCAGTAACTCCAAACTTCAGAACCCTTGGTAACCGAAGTTCACCGCAGAAAATTACCTTTGCTGGAGTTTTACTCGTCGTTTCGTATACTGCTGGAACAATGGTATATGGACATCCCAATCTTTCTGATACTTGTCGACTACCTTCCTCAAATGTTCTTCCAAGGTTCGGTTAAATCTCTCTACAATGCTATTTGATTTAGTATAAAACGCCCAGTATCTGGCACATCTCTTGAAATATTGCTGACTCAAAATTTCTTTTTTGGTCGGAGTGCAGTTCTATAGGCACACAGTATCTCGCAACCCAATTGTAACTGAATACCTCCGCTATCGTGTTTGCTTCTTGTTTAGGAATCGGGTACACCTTAGGCCACTTGCTAAAGTAATCCATAACCACGAGGGCATACTTATTTCCATGTCTGCTCATTGGAAAAGCTCCAGCTACATTCATCGCAATCCGCTCAAATGGCGCTCCAGCGTTATACTGGCTCATTTGACCATGGCTTCTATATTTCAGTCCTTTGGCTGCTATGCAATACAGTTGCCAATCCATTCTTCTATTGATTGCCGACATCCAACCCAATAGAATCTCTGTTTGATTTTTTCCATGGTCTTCGTGATTCCCAAGTGTCCTCCACTCGGTCCATTGTGGAATTCTTTGAGAACATCGGGGAATTCTTGCCCTTTGGACTACTATGAGATTGCGAGAGAATTGACCATTCCCGCCCTCCTAAGTCCTATAGAAACAGCCGGATATTATTTTTAAGCTGTTCCACAGCGCCCAATATGCTCTGGCGATAGGACTTTCTGCTGCCATCTGCTCTTTGGTTGGATGTGTGTTCATCTCCAGCTCATAAATCCGAAGTTCCAAATCCCGATCTTCCTGCCAGCATGTCTTCAGTTTATCTGCCTCCCAGTCCTCTGCTGGTATGGATGTGCTCGAATCGTTCGGAAGGCGGTTGAAAGTTTGCGATCGGTGATGTAACATGTCGTTGCACCTTGTTCCTCTGACAATCGATGCAGGCTTTCGCCCATTCTCGACAATCCTTATTTATGGACGGCCAAACATACCGTTTTATTACCAGCTTTTGCGATGCTTGGACGCCAGGATATGCACGTGAATGAAGCGAAGCAAAAACTTTCTTCCTGAGTTGCGCCGGCACGTATGGGCGAACTTTACCAGTCGTGATGTCGCAATACACTGCCGGGCCGTTTTCATGTTGAATGGATTTCAAATTCAAAGCTCTAGTATTGTTTAGAAGCTGGTGTAATTCTCTATCATCTTTTTGAGCTTCGGCAAGTTCCTGAGGCGTAATTAGCATTGCGATTGCAGCGAGGCATGATAACATGTCAGCGACAATGTTTTGGTGGCCCGCTATGTGGCGAATATCGGTCGTAAATTGAACGATAAAGTCGAGTCTTCGAAATTGCCAGGGCGATGCTCGTTCTGTTCTTTGCTGGAATGCGTGCTGTAAAGGCTTGTGATCGGTAAAGATCGTGATGTGCCTACCTTGAAAAATGTGGTGAAAGTGTTTGACAGCATCGTATATCGCGTGCAACTCACGGTCGTACGTTGAAAGCTTACGAACGGATGGCCATCGGTTGCCATTCCTTGTTCAGTCGTTGTTGAAGGACGGCTCCGATTCCCCCATTCCGCGGATGTTGTTCGGATGAACTAGCATAGTAGCGTCAGCAAGAGCCCGTTTGGCGGAATCGAATGCATGTTGTAGTTCTGCTGTTCAGTGAACCAGGTGAGCTCCTTTAACGTTAGGACCTTCAAAATCTTTGTTCAAGGGCGATAAAACTTCTGCAGCGTTCCTGATGAACTTTCTGTAAAAGTTTATTGTGCCGAGAAATCCACGTAATGGTTTGATAGTTTTCGGTGGTTCCATCTTGATGATGGCCTCGACTTTGTCCAGGAGTGGTCTTATTCCATTTTCATTGATGAGATGGCCCAGGAACTTGACTTCTGATTGCGCGATTTGACAATTTGGTAGATTAATAACAAGTCCGTAGTCTCGAAATCGTTGAAACAAAATTTGAAGATGTTCTAAATGCTCATTTTCGTCTTTGGATGCAACGAGAAGATCGTCAATATATGGAAAAACAAAGTTTAAGTCTCATGTGATGTCATCGATAAACCTCTGGAAGGTTTGGGCAGCATTCCTGAGTCCAAAAGTCATAAACATGAACTCAAATAGCCCAAAAGGTGTTATAATTGCCGTTTTTGGCACATCTTCTGGTGCTACGAGAATCTGTAGAAATGCGCGGACTAGATCGAAGACAGAGTAAATTTTCTTTCGTGCAAATTAGCGGCGAAGTCTTCAATGTAGCGCAGAGAATAGTTATCTGGTATTGTCCGAGCATTTAAAGGACGGTAATCACCACACGGTCTCTATTTACCGGACTTCTTCTACACAAGGTGCAGTGCCGAAGACCAGCAACTATCGGAGGGTCGACAGACACCGAGTTCTATCAGTTTTTTGAATTTATCTTGTGCGATCTTAAGTTTTTGTGGGCAAAGACGACGGGCTTTACATTTTATAGGCGGACCGTCAGTGGTCTTGATGTGATGCATCGTTGAGCGTTTTTTGGTCTTGGAGTAAGTGCTATCAGGCCGAGTGATATATTCATACTCACGTAGCAGTCTGATATAAATGGAATCTCCGCTGATCGCCTTGATGGAATCGGTAGAGTTACTAACCAAATTTGTGATTCCGTCACGTAAACATATACGCTTTAAATCGACTAGCAAGTCAAAATAACTAAGAAAGTCGTCGCCAATAATTGGTTTTGTGACGTCTCGTCTTAGTCCGAGGTCGGGTACTAGAGTGACTAACCCATAGGTTTGGATAATCGTTCCATTGGCTGCATAAAGTTGGTAGCCTACCGGGGTGCAAAATTATTTATTCAAGAAGCTGCGCGGATAAACGGAGAGGTCTGAACCGGTCTCCACAAGGTAAAACAAACGCGTCGACACGACACTTAATGGTGCATATGATAATTGAATTATCGCAATTTGATTTGCATATGTTTGCGTCCCTCAAATATCACCAGTGCAGCACTGGGTGCTCCGCAATGCACTAGCGGCGTTAATTTATGCACAAAACTTTCTTACATTCACTTAGCATCGCTTTGAGTAATTGAGAGGAAAAAAAAATTAACTCGTAACACGAAAAAAACGCTTTCCTTAAAAAGGAATCACGTCGGGGTCACCAGTTTAGCGATTATGCGGGTGTATGAAATGAAACACTATAGTCTATCAGCTAAAAAATAAGTTAGTTTTCATTAACTCCGTAAGTACCTTCACAAAGGGTTTTTTACTTTTTAACTATCGCCAGAGAATGTTAACAATGCGTATTAATCGTATGAATTAAAGGAATAGGCGAAAAGTGCTGAATAAGATTAAATATAGTACGGATAAATACAAGTAATAAAGATGATAAACGTAACCGATAACTTTATCGATCACATTCGATTAAGTTCGATATTTAATAATTTAGAGATATTTTATTGTGGCTGTCGCCACATATATATATATATTTCATTAAAATTTCAGGTAGTAGGCAAGTATTATTTTAGGTAATTGTATACATAAAATTCAATTAATATTTAAGTAAATATAGTATTTTATATTAAAAGAAATTTTTTAGTCAAATTCAATCAAATTCACATCCATGTCTTCAACATATTTTTTGATGAATGCATATGTACATACATACATATTTGTTGCTAGCAGGTTAGTTGTACCGTACTCCAAATTTTCTAAAAATCATACGTTAAAAATTTTGATGAACGTTTTTTTTATTGTTGGATTATTGTAAAATTTGTATTAAACTTAAAACATAAAATTATTTGGGAGAATCACTTACGTGTACTTCTGAATCAAAAGTTTTAGTTATGCGTTTATAATGTGTTTCCTATATTCCTTCTTATTGCTTTTGCTTCAGCTAAATATTGTGATAAAGTTGTTGGGAATTCGTGTTCTTCTAGCGGCTCCAGTACCTCCATTTCCTCCATTTAAATATTAGCGGTGGCCTTTAAATGGATGTAAATATTGTGTAAAGCGCAGCATACGTTAACTATTTGAGCTGTTTTTTGCGTATAATGCAATTCCCGAGCACCAAGAATGGAGCTTCATCTGTTCTTCAACACTCCATTAGTTCTTTCAATTATATTTCTGCGTTTTGAATGTGCATTGTTGAACTTAATTTCGGATGAACCTTCCTCTGGAGGCGTATGAGGTGTCAACAGCCACGGTTCCAAAAGATACCCGGCATCACGGTATACATAATAAAATTTGACATTTAATGTATTATAAAAGGTGATACTGGAAACGTTACCTAAAATCCAAGATTTTGTATCGCCTCGCACGTATTCGCTTTCAAAATAAGCATGTAAATCACTTGAATTCCATATTGTTACGTTTTTACCCTGAAACGCCGATAATTTCCAAAATCCTTCAGGTTCGACCACTGGATTGTTAAATAAAACACGCTCGGATTTCCTTTATGCTAACTTTATTTGTTTACAAATAATTGACAACACTTAACAACGCTATTTAATTCACGCATACTTATACTTGCGCACTCGCAACTCTAAAAATCTTAACTTATGGCATTACAACTTCACTCTTAAAAGTTTAATTACAAACTGAATTACATAACGCAGTGCCAACGCCTTGTTATACTCCGAGCTGCGTACACTGTGGCAGCTCTAGAATATTATCGATTGTTATCGAAAGTTCTCGACTGCGATTGTTCTTTTTTTCGTTTTCTCAAAGTCTCTATGTCTTTCTCTTGTGTCATTCGTGTTTTGGAATATCGTCGCGATCAGACACACTAACAGTTCCAAATGACGCAAGTCTTTCCAAATGAACCACCTTCATTTTGTTTCTAGGCCTTCCAACTGTATAGATTCGATAAACCACGTCTTTTATTTCTGTACGGACCTTCCCAGTTGTACTGCAATTTCGGGGACAAACCTTTCTTTCGTTGTGGATTATAGAACAGCACCAAATCTCCTCTTGGAAACGTTCAAAATTCATCGCCTTGTCATAAGTGGCCTTCATCTTATCACTCATAATTTGCGTACGCTGCCTAACAAGATCATTTACTTCTCGCAACTCCTCCTCCAGAATGTTGGACGTTTCCCTACCATTTTTGCGCGCATCACCAGTAACTCCAAACTTCAGAACCCTTGGTGACCGAAGTTCACCGCAGAAAATTACCTTTGCTGGAGTTTTACTCGTCGTTTCGTATACTGCTGGAACAATGGTATATGGACATCCCAATCTTTCTGATACTTGTCGACTACCTTCCTCAAATGTTCTTCCAAGGTTCGGTTAAATCTCTCTACAATGCTATTTGATTTAGTATAAAACGCCCAGTATCTGGCACATCTCTTGAAATATTGCTGACTCAAAATTTCTTTTTTGGTCAAAGTGCAGTTCTATAGGCACACAATATCTCGCAACTCAATTGTAACTGAATACCTCCGCTATCGTGTTTGCTTCTTGTTTAGGAATCGGGTACACCTTAGGCCACTTGCTAAAGTAATCCATAACCACGAGGGCATACTTATTTCCATGTCTGCTCATTGGAAAAGCTCCAGCTACATTCATCGCAATCCGCTCAAATGGCGCTCCAGCGTTATACTGGCTCATTTGACCATGGCTTCTATATTTCAGTTCTTTGGCTGCTATGCACTCTTTACAGTTGCCAATCCATTTTTCTATTGATTGCCGACATCCAACCCAATAGAATCTCTGTTTGATTTTTTCCATGGTCTTCGTGATTCCCAAGTGTCCTCCACTCGGTCCATTGTGGAATTCTTTGAGAACATCGGGGAATTCTTGCCCTTTGGACTACTATGAGATTGCGAGAGAATTGACCATTCCCGCCCTCCTAAGTCCTATAGAAACAGCCGGATATTATTTTTAAGCTGTTCCACAGCGCCCAATATGCTCTGCCGATAGGACTTTCTGCTGCCATCTGCTCTTTGGTTGGATGTGTGTTCATCTCCAGCTCATAAATCCGAAGTTCCAAATCCCGATCTTCCTGCCAGCATGTCTTCAGTTTATCTGCCTCCCAGTCCTCTGCTGGTGTTAGTGTCGTTAGCCGAACGTCTATTCTGTGTTTTTTAGCCTCAGCTTTGGAGCAGTGCTTACATTCCCGGTTGCAAGTCCGGCGGAACAAAGTCTCAACATTTTTGTGAGCACTGCCTTTTCGATGCTCTATAGAAAAATCTTTGCTTTGTAATCTCTCAATCCATCGAGCAAGATGTCCTTCTGGATTATTGAATTGTAGTAGCCATTTCAGTGCCGCATGAACAGTACGAACTCGGAATCGTTGTCCAAAGAGATACATATGTAAATGTTTGGCACACTCTAACAACGCTAGAATTTCTCTCCGAGTTACGTAGTAGTTCTTTTCTGGTAGTTCCTGTCCGGCTATATAAGGCCACCACCATCTCTTTTCCATCAATTACCTGCTACAATACACCTCCTATCGCATATCCGCTAGCATCTGTATCCAAAACAATAGTTGACGCTGGAACCGGGTATGCTAGCATTAGTGCAGTGCACAGCCGTTTCTTCAGAGCCTCGAAAGCTTCCTCCTGTTCTTTGTTCCATTCGAAGGCTCTGTTTTTCCTCGTAAGTTCATGTAGGCTATTAGGATCACTAGCGAAGTTAGACACAAAGCGACGGCAATAAGTGCACAGTCCCAAAAAAAATTCGTAGCTCGTGCAAATTTCCCGGCTGTGGCCAATTTTTGACTGCTTTTATCTATTCCTCTGCAGTATACACACCCTCTGTAGTCATTTTGTGTCCTAGATAATTTACTACCTTCTTAAACAGCGAGCACTTCTTTGGACTTAACTTAAGACAAGCGTCAGTTATCCTCTGGAAAACCTATTTCAAGTTACTCAGGTGTTCTTCCAAGTCCTTACCCAATACAATTATATCATCCAGATACACCCGCACGTATTCCAATGCAATTATTTGAGCACGTGATCCATGAGTCTTTCAAAGTAGCAGGAGTGATCGGTAAAGATCGTGATGTGCCTACCTTGAAAAATGTGGTGAAAGTGTTTGACAGCATCGTATATCGCGTGCAACTCACGGTCGTACGTTGAAAGCTTACGAACGGATGGCCATCGGTTGCCATTCCTTGTTCAGTCGTTGTTGAAGGACGGCTCCGATTCCCCCATTCCGCGGATGTTGTTCGGATGAACTAGCATAGTAGCGTCAGCAAGAGCCCGTTTGGCGGAATCGAATGCATGTTGTAGTTCTGCTGTTCAGCGAACCAGGTGAGCTCCTTTAACGTTAGGACCTTCAAAATCTTTGTTCAAGGGCGATAAAACTTCTGCAGCGTTCCTGATGAACTTTCTGTAAAAGTTTATTGTGCCGAGAAATCCACGTAATGGTTTGATAGTTTTCGGTGGTTCCATCTTGATGATGGCCTCGACTTTGTCCAGGAGTGGTCTTATTCCATTTTCATTGATGAGATGGCCCAGGAACTTGACTTCTGATTGCGCGATTTGACAATTTGGTAGATTAATAACTAGTCCGTAGTCTCGAAATCGTTGAAACAAAATTCGAAGATGTTCTAAATGCTCATTTTCGTCTTTGGATGCAACGAGAAGATCGTCAATATATGGAAAAACAAAGTTTAAGTCTCATGTGATGTCATCGATAAACCTCTGGAAGGTTTGGGCAGCATTCCTGAGTCCAAAAGTCATAAACATGAACTTAAATAGCCCAAAAGGTGTTATAATTGCCGTTTTTGGCACATCTTCTGGTGCTACGAGAATCTGTAGAAATGCGCGGACTAGATCGAAGACAGAGTAAATTTTCTTTCGTGCAAATTAGCGGCGAAGTCTTCAATGTAGCGCAGAGAATAGTTATCTGGTATTGTCCGAGCATTTAAAGGACGGTAATCACCACACGGTCTCCATTCACCGGACTTCTTCTACACAAGGTGCAGTGCCGAAGACCAGCAACTATCGGAGGGTCGACAGACACCGAGTTCTATCATTTTTTTGAATTTATCTTGTGCGATCTTAAGTTTTTGTGGGCAAAGACGACGGGCTTTACAATTTATAGGCGGACCGTCAGTGGTCTTGATGTGATGCATCGTTGAGCGTTTTTTGGTCTTGGAGTAAGTGCTATCAGGCCGAGTGATATATTCATACTCACGTAGCAGTCTGATATAAATGGAATCTCCGCTGATCGCCTTGATGGAATCGGTAGATTTACTAACCAAATTTGTGATTCCGTCACGTAAACATTTACGCTTTAAATCGACTAGCAAGTCAAAATAACTAAGAAAGTCGTCGCCAATAATTGGTTTTGTGACGTCAGCGACGATAAATCGCCACGTAAAGTCTCGTCTTAGTCCGAGGTCGGGTACTAGAGTGACTAACCCATAGGTCTGGATAATCGTTCCATTGGCTGCATAAAGTTGGTAGCCTATCGGGGTGTAAAATGCTTTATTCAAGAAGCTGCGCGGAGAGGTCTGAACCGGTCTCCACAAGGTACAACAAACACGTCGACACGACACTTAATGGTGCATATGATAACTGAATTATCGCAATTTGATTTGCATATGTTTGCGTCCCTCAAATATGACCAGTGCAGCACTGGGTGCTCCGCAATGCACTAGCGGCGTTAATTTATGCACAAAACTTTCTTTCATTCATTTAGCACCGCTTTGAGTAATTGAGAGGAAAAAAAATTAACTCGTAACACGATAAAAACGCTTTCCTTAAAAAGGAATCACGTCGGGGTCACCAGTTTAGCGATTATGCGGGTGTATGAAATGAAACACTTTAGTCTATCAGCTAAAAAATAAGTTAGTTTTCATTAACTCCGTAAGTACCTTCACAAAGGGTTTTTTTTACTTTTTAACTATCGCCAGAGAATGTTAACAATGCGTATTAATCGTATGATCGTAGTTAACTGTAATATATTTATGTACGAATTTCAGGAATTAAAGGAATAGGCAAAAAGTGCTGAATAAGATTAAATATAGTACGGATAAATACAAGTAATAAAGATGATAAACGTAACCGATAACTTTATCGATCACATTCGATTAAGTTCGATATTTAATAATTTAGAGATATTTTATTGTGGCTGTCGCCACATATATATATATATTTCATTAAAATTTCAGGTAGTAGGCAAGTATTATTTTAGGTAATTGTATACATAAAATTCAGTTAATATTTAAGTAAATATAGTATTTTATATTAAAAGAAATTTTTTAGTCAAATTCAATCAAATTCACATCCATGTCTTCAACATATTTTTTGATGAATGCATATGTACATACATACATATTTGTTGCTAGCAGGTTAGTTGTACCGTACTCCAAATTTTCTAAAAATCATACGTTAAAAATTTTGATGAACGTTTTTTTTATTGTTGGATTATTGTAAAATTTGTATTAAACTTAAAACATAAAATTATTTGGGAGAATCACTTACGTGTACTTCTGAATCAAAAGTTTTAGTTATGCGTTTATAATGTGTTTCCTATATTCCTTCTTATTGCTTTTGCTTCAGCTAAATATTGTGATAAAGTTGTTGGGAATTCGTGTTCTTCTAGCGGCTCCAGTACCTCCATTTCCTCCATTTAAATATTAGCGGTGGCCTTTAAATGGATGTAAATATTGTGTAAAGCGCAGCATACGTTAACTATTTGCGCTGTTTTTTTCGGCGTATAATGCAATTCCCGAGCACCAAGAATGGAGCTTCATCTGTTCTTCAACACTCCATTAGTTCTTTCAATTATATTTCTGCGTTTTGAATGTGCATTGTTGAACTTAATTTCGGATGAACATTCCTCTGGAGGCGTATGAGGTGTCAACAGCCACGGTTCCAAAAGATACCCGGCATCACGGTATACATAATACAATTTGACATTTAATGTATTATAAAAGGTGATACTGGAAACGTTACCTAAAATCCAAGATTTTGTATCGCCTCGCACGTATTCGCTTTCAAAATAAGCATGTAAATAACTTGAATTCCATATTGTTACGTTTTTACCCTGAAACGCCGATAATTTCCAAAATCCTTCAGGTTCGACCACTGGATTGTTAAATAAAACACGCTCGGATTTCCTTCATGTCATGCTAACTTTATCTGTTTACAAATAATTGACAACACTTAACAACGTTATTTAATTCACGCATACTTATACTTGCGCACTCGCAACTCTAAGAATCTTAACTTATGGCATTACAACTTCACTCTTAAAAGTTTAATTACAAACTGAATTACATAACGCAGTGCCAACGCCTTGTTATACTCCGAGCTGCGTACACTGTGGCAGCTCTAGAATATTATCGATTGTTATCGAAAGTTCTCGACTGCGATTGTTCTTTTTTTCGTTTTCTCAAAGTCTCTATGTCTTTCTCTTGTGTCATTCGTGTTTTGGAATATCGTCGCGATCAGACACACTAACAGTTCCAAATGACGCAAGTCTTTCCAAATGAACCACCTTCATTTTGTTTCTAGGCCTTCCAACTGTATAGATTCGATAAACCACGTCTTTTATTTCTGTACGGACCTTCCCAGTTGTACTGCAATTTCGGGGACAAACCTTTCTTTCGTTGTGGATTATAGAACAGCACCAAATCTCCTCTTGGAAACGTTCAAAATTCATCGCCTTGTCATAAGTGGCCTTCATCTTATCACTCATAATTTGCGTACGCTGCCTAACAAGATCATTTACTTCTCGCAACTCCTCCTCCAGAATGTTGGACGTTTCCCTACCATTTTTGCGCGCATCACCAGTAACTCCAAACTTCAGAACCCTTGGTGACCGAAGTTCACCGCAGAAAATTACCTTTGCTGGAGTTTTACTCGTCGTTTCGTATACTGCTGGAACAATGGTATATGGACATCCCAATCTTTCTGATACTTGTCGACTACCTTCCTCAAATGTTCTTCCAAGGTTCGGTTAAATCTCTCTACAATGCTATTTGATTTAGTATAAAACGCCCAGTATCTGGCACATCTCTTGAAATATTGCTGACTCAAAATTTCTTTTTTGGTCAAAGTGCAGTTCTATAGGCACACAATATCTCGCAACCCAATTGTAACTGAATACCTCCGCTATCGTGTTTGCTTCTTGTTTAGGAATCGGGTACACCTTAGGCCACTTGCTAAAGTAATCCATAACCACGAGGGCATACTTATTTCCATGTCTGCTCATTGGAAAAGCTCCAGCTACATTCATCGCAATCCGCTCAAATGGCGCTCCAGCGTTATACTGGCTCATTTGACCATGGCTTCTATATTTCAGTTCTTTGGCTGCTATGCACTCTTTACAGTTGCCAATCCATTTTTCTATTGATTGCCGACATCCAACCCAATATAATCTCTGTTTGATTTTTTCCATGGTCTTCGTGATTCCCAAGTGTCCTCCACTCGGTCCATTGTGGAATTCTTTGAGAACATCGGGGAATTCTTGCCCTTTGGACTACTATGAGATTGCGAGAGAATTGACCATTCCCGCCCTCCTAAGTCCTATAGAAACAGCCGGATATTATTTTTAAGCTGTTCCACAGCGCCCAATATGCTCTGGCGATAGGACTTTCTGCTGCCATCTGCTCTTTGGTTGGATGTGTGTTCATCTCCAGCTCATAAATCCGAAGTTCCAAATCCCGATCTTCCTGCCAGCATGTCTTCAGTTTATCTGCCTCCCAGTCCTCTGCTGGTGTTAGTGTCGTTAGCCGAACGTCTATTCTGTGTTTTTTAGCCTCAGCTTTGGAGCAGTGCTTACATTCCCGGTTGCAAGTCCGGCGGAACAAAGTCTCAACATTTTTGTGAGCACTGCCTTTTCGATGCTCTATAGAAAAATCTTTGCTTTGTAATCTCTCAATCCATCGAGCAAGATGTCCTTCTGGATTATTGAATTGTAGTAGCCATTTCAGTGCCGCATGAACAGTACGAACTCGGAATCGTTGTCCATAGAGATACATATGTAAATGTTTGGCACACTCTAACAACGCTAGAATTTCTCTCCGAGTTACGTAGTAGTTCTTTTCTGGTAGTTCCTGTCCGGCTATATAAGGCCACCACCATCTCTTTTCCATCAATTACCTGCTACAATACACCTCCTATCGCATATCCGCTAGCATCTGTATCCAAAACAATAGTTGACGCTGGAACCGGGTATGCTAGCATTAGTGCAGTGCACAGCCGTTTCTTCAGAGCCTCGAAAGCTTCCTCCTGTTCTTTGTTCCATTCGAAGGCTCTGTTTTTCCTCGTAAGTTCATGTAGGCTATTAGGATCACTAGCGAAGTTAGACACAAAGCGACGGCAATAAGTGCACAGTCCCAAAAAAAATTCGTAGCTCGTGCAAATTTCCCGGCTGTGGCCAATTTTTGACTGCTTTTATCTATTCCTCTGCAGTATACACACCCTCTGTAGTCATTTTGTGTCCTAGATAATTTACTACCTTCTTAAACAGCGAGCACTTCTTTGGACTTAACTTAAGACAAGCGTCAGTTATCCTCTGGAAAACCTATTTCAAGTTACTCAGGTGTTCTTCCAAGTCCTTACCCAATACAATTATATCATCCAGATACACCACGCACGTATTCCAATGCAATTATTTGAGCACGTGATCCATGAGTCTTTCAAAGTAGCAGGAGTGATCGGTAAAGATCGTGATGTGCCTACATTGAAAAATGTGGTGAAAGTGTTTGACAGCATCGTATATCGCGTGCAACTCACGGTCGTACGTTGAAAGCTTACGAACGGATGGCCATCGGTTGCCATTCCTTGTTCAGTCGTTGTTGAAGGACGGCTCCGATTCCCCCATTCCGCGGATGTTGTTCGGATGAACTAGCATAGTAGCGTCAGCAAGAGCCCGTTTGGCGGAATCGAATGCATGTTGTAGTTCTGCTGTTCAGTGAACCAGGTGAGCTCCTTTAACGTTAGGACCTTCAAAATCTTTGTTCAAGGGCGATAAAACTTCTGCAGCGTTCCTGATGAACTTTCTGTAAAAGTTTATTGTGCCGAGAAATCCACGTAATGGTTTGATAGTTTTCGGTGGTTCCATCTTGATGATGGCCTCGACTTTGTCCAGGAGTGGTCTTATTCCATTTTCATTGATGAGATGGCCCAGGAACTTGACTTCTGATTGCGCGATTTGACAATTTGGTAGATTAATAACTAGTCCGTAGTCTCGAAATCGTTGAAACAAAATTCGAAGATGTTCTAAATGCTCATTTTCGTCTTTGGATGCAGCGAGAAGATCGTCAATATATGGAAAAACAAAGTTTAAGTCTCATGTGATGTCATCGATAAACCTCTGGAAGGTTTGGGCAGCATTCCTGAGTCCAAAAGTCATAAACATGAACTTAAATAGCCCAAAAGGTGTTATAATTGCCGTTTTTGGCGTTTTGGCGAAGACAGAGTAAATTTTCTTTCGTGCAAATTAGCGGCGAAGTCTTCAATGTAGCGCAGAGAATAGTTATCTGGTATTGTCCGAGCATTTAAAGGACGGTAATCACCACACGGTCTCCATTCACCGGACTTCTTCTACACAAGGTGCAGTGCCGAAGACCAGCAACTATCGGAGGGTCGACAGACACCGAGTTCTATCAGTTTTTTGAATTTATCTTGTGCGATCTTCAGTTTTTGTGGGCAAAGACGACGGGCTTTACATTTTATAGGCTTGATGTGATGCATCGTTGAGCGTTTTTTGGTCTTGGAGTAAGTGCTATCAGGCCGAGTGATATATTCATACTCACGTAGCAGTCTGATATAAATGGAATCTCCGCTGATCGCCTTGATGGAATCGGTAGATTTACTAACCAAATTTGTGATTCCGTCACGTAAACATTTACGCTTTAAATCGACTAGCAAGTCAAAATAACTAAGAAAGTCGTCGCCAATAATTGGTTTTGTGACGTCAGCGACGATAAATCGCCACGTAAAGTCTCGTCTTAGTCCGAGGTCGGGTACTAGAGTGACTAACCCATAGGTCTGGATAATCGTCCCATTGGCTGCATAAAGTTGGTAGCCTATCGGGGTGTAAAATGCTTTATTCAAGAAGCTGCGCGGAGAGGTCTCCACAAGGTACAACAAACACGTCGACACGACACTTAATGGTGCATATGATAACTGAATTATCGCAATTTGATTTGCATATGTTTGCGTCCCTCAAATATGACCAGTGCAGCACTGGGTGCTCCGCAATGCACTAGCGGCGTTAATTTATGCACAAAACTTTCTTTCATTCATTTAGCACCGCTTTGAGTAATTGAGAGGAACAAAAATTAACTCGTAACACGAAAAAAACGCTTTCCTTAAAAAGGAATCACGTCGGGGTCACCAGTTTAGCGATTATGCGGGTGTATGAAATGAAACACTTTAGTCTATCAGCTAAAAAATAAGTTAGTTTTCATTAACTCCGTAAGTACCTTCACAAAGGGTTTTTTTACTTTTTAACTATCGCCAGAGAATGTTAACAATGCGTATTAATCGTATGATCGTAGTTAACTGTAATATATTTATGTACGAATTTCAGGAATTAAAGGAATAGGCAAAAAGTGCTGAATAAGATTAAATATAGTACGGATAAATACAAGTAATAAAGATGATAAACGTAACCGATAACTTTATCGATCACATTCGATTAAGTTCGATATTTAATAATTTAGAGATATTTTATTGTGGCTGTCGCCACATATATATATATATTTCATTAAAATTTCAGGTAGTAGGCAAGTATTATTTTAGGTAATTGTATACATAAAATTCAATTAATATTTAAGTAAATATAGTATTTTATATTAAAAGAAATTTTTTAGTCAAATTCAATCAAATTCACATCCATGTCTTCAACCTATTTTTTGATGAATGCATATGTACATACATACATATTTGTTGCTAACAGGTTAGTTGTACCGTACTCCAAATTTTCTAAAAATCAAACGTTAAAAATTTTGATGAACGTTTTTTTTATTGTTGGATTATTGTAAAATTTGTATTAAACTTAAAACATAAAATTATTTGGGAGAATCACTTACGTGTACTTCTGAATCAAAAGTTTTAGTTATGCGTTTATAATGTGTTTCCTATATTCCTTCTTATTGCTTTTGCTTCAGCTAAATATTGTGATAAAGTTGTTGGGAATTCGTGTTCTTCTAACGGCTCCAGTACCTCCATTTCCTCCATTTAAATATTAGCGGTGGCCTTTAAATGGATGTAAATATTGTGTAAAGCGCAGCATACGTTAACTATTTGCGCTGTTTTTTTCGGCGTATAATGCAATTCCCGAGCACCAAGAATGGAGCTTCATCTGTTCTTCAACACTCCATTAGTTCTTTCAATAATATTTCTGCGTTTTGAATGTGCATTGTTGAACTTAATTTCGGATGAACATTCCTCTGGAGGCGTATGAGGTGTCAACAGCCACGGTTCCAAAAGATACCCGGCATCACGGTATACATAATAAAATTTGACATTTAATGTATTATAAAAGGTGATACTGGAAACGTTACCTAAAATCCAAGATTTTGTATCGCCTCGCACGTATTCGCTTTCAAAATAAGCATGTAAATAACTTGAATTCCATATTGTTACGTTTTTACCCTGAAACGCCGATAATTTCCAAAATCCTTCAGGTTCGACCACTGGATTGTTAAATAAAACACGCTCGGATTTCCTTCATGTCATGCTAACTTTATCTGTTTACAAATAATTGACAACACTTAACAACGTTATTTAATTCACGCATACTTATACTTGCGCACTCGCAACTCTAAGAATCTTAACTTATGGCATTACAACTTCACTCTTAAAAGTTTAATTACAAACTGAATTACATAACGCAGTGCCAACGCCTTGTTATACTCCGAGCTGCGTACACTGTGGCAGCTCTAGAATATTATCGATTGTTATCGAAAGTTCTCGACTGCGATTGTTCTTTTTTTCGTTTTCTCAAAGTCTCTATTACTTTCTCTTGTGTCATTCGTGTTTTGGAATATCGTCGCGATCAGACACACTAACAGTTCCAAATGACGCAAGTCTTTCCAAATGAACCACCTTCATTTTGTTTCTAGGCCTTCCAACTGTATAGATTCGATAAACCACGTCTTTTATTTCTGTACGGACCTTCCCAGTTGTACTGCAATTTCGGGGACAAACCTTTCTTTCGTTGTGGATTATAGAACAGCACCAAATCTCCTCTTGGAAACGTTCAAAATTCATCGCCTTGTCATAAGTGGCCTTCATCTTATCACTCATAATTTGCGTACGCTGCCTAACAAGATCATGTACTTCTCGCAACTCCTCCTCCAGAATGTTGGACGTTTCCCTATCATTTTTGCGCGCATCACCAGTAACTCCAAACTTCAGAACCCTTGATAACCGAAGTTCACCGCAGAAAATTACCTTTGCTGGAGTTTTACTCGTCGTTTCGTATACTGCTGGAACAATGGTATATGGACATCCCAATCTTTCTGATACTTGTCGACTACCTTCCTCAAATGTTCTTCCAAGGTTCGGTTAAATCTCTCTCCAATGCTATTTGATTTAGTATAAAACGCCCAGTATCTGGCACATCTCTTGAAATATTGCTGACTCAAAATTTCTTTCTTGGTCGGAGTGCAGTTCTATAGGCACACAATATCTCGCAACCCAATTGTAACTGAATACCTCCGCTATCGTGTTTGCTTCTTGTTTAGGAATCGGGTACACCTTAGGCCACTTGCTAAAGTAATCCATAACCACGAGGGCATACTTATTTCCATGTCTGCTCATTGGAAAAGCTCCAGCTACATTAATCGCAATCCGCTCAAATGGCGCTCCAGCGTTATACTGGCTCATTTGACCATGGCTTCTATATTTCAGTTCTTTGACTGCTATGCACTCTTTACATTTGCCAATCCATTCTTCTATTGATTGCCGACATCCAACCCAATAGAACCTCTGTTTGATTTTTTCCATGGTCTTCGTGATTCCCAAGTGTCCTCCACTCGGTCCATTGCGGAATTCTTTGAGAACATCGGAGAATTCTTGCCCTTTGGCCTACTATGAGATTGCGAGAGAATTGACCATTCCCGCCCTCCTAAGTCCTATAGAAACAGCGCCCAATATGCTCTGGCGATAGGACTTTCTGCTGCCATCTGCTCTTTGGTTGGATGTGTGTTCATCTCCAGCTCATAAATCCGAAGTTCCAAATCCCGATCTTCCTGCCAGCATGTCTTCAGTTTATCTGCCTCCCAGTCCTCTGCTGGTGTTAGTGTCGTTAGCCGAACGTCTATTCTGTGTTTTTTAGCCTCAGCTTTGGAGCAGTGCTTACATTCCCGGTTGCAAGTCCGGCGGAACAAAGTCTCAACATTTTTGTGAGCACTGCCTTTTCGATGCTCTATAGAAAAATCTTTGCTTTGTAATCTCTCAATCCATCGAGCAAGATGTCCTTCTGGATTATTGAATTGTAGTAGCCATTTCAGTGCCGCATGAACAGTACGAACTCGGAATCGTTGTCCATAGAGATACATATGTAAATGTTTGGCACACTCTAACAACGCTAGAATTTCTCTCCGAGTTACGTAGTAGTTCTTTTCTGGTAGTTTCTGTCCGGCTATATAAGGCCACCACCATCTCTTTTCCATCAATTACCTGCTACAATACACCTCCTATCGCATATCCGCTAGCATCTGTATCCAAAACAATAGTTGACGCTGGAACCGGGTATGCTAGCATTAGTGCAGTGCACAGCCGTTTCTTCAGAGCCTCGAAAGCTTCCTCCTGTTCTTTGTTCCATTCGAAGGCTCTGTTTTTCCTCGTAAGTTCATGTAGGCTATTAGGATCACTAGCGAAGTTAGACACAAAGCGACGGCAATAAGTGCACAGTCCCAAAAAAAATTCGTAGCTCGTGCAAATTTCCCGGCTGTGGCCAATTTTTGACTGCTTTTATCTATTCCTCTGCAGTATACACACCCTCTGTAGTCATTTTGTGTCCTAGATAATTTACTACCTTCTTAAACAGCGAGCACTTCTTTGGACTTAACTTAAGACAAGCGTCAGTTATCCTCTGGAAAACCTATTTCAAGTTACTCAGGTGTTCTTCCAAGTCCTTACCCAATACAATTATATCATCCAGATACACCACGCACGTATTCCAATGCAATTATTTGAGCACGTGATCCATGAGTCTTTCAAAGTAGCAGGAGTGATCGGTAAAGATCGTGATGTGCCTACCTTGAAAAATGTGGTGAAAGTGTTTGACAGCATCGTATATCGCGTGCAACTCACGGTCGTACGTTGAAAGCTTACGAACGGATGGCCATCGGTTGCCATTCCTTGTTCAGTCGTTGTTGAAGGACGGCTCCGATTCCCCCATTCCGCGGATGTTGTTCGGATGAACTAGCATAGTAGCGTCAGCAAGAGCCCGTTTGGCGGAATCGAATGCATGTTGTAGTTCTGCTGTTCAGTGAACCAGGTGAGCTCCTTTAACGTTAGGACCTTCAAAATCTTTGTTCAAGGGCGATAAAACTTCTGCAGCGTTCCTGATGAACTTTCTGTAAAAGTTTATTGTGCCGAGAAATCCACGTAATGGTTTGATAGTTTTCGGTGGTTCCATCTTGATGATGGCCTCGACTTTGTCCAGGAGTGGTCTTATTCCATTTTCATTGATGAGATGGCCCAGGAACTTGACTTCTGATTGCGCGATTTGACAATTTGGTAGATTAATAACTAGTCCGTAGTCTCGAAATCGTTGAAACAAAATTCGAAGATGTTCTAAATGCTCATTTTCGTCTTTGGATGCAACGAGAAGATCGTCAATATATGGAAAAACAAAGTTTAAGTCTCATGTGATGTCATCGATAAACCTCTGGAAGGTTTGGGCAGCATTCCTGAGTCCAAAAGTCATAAACATGAACTTAAATAGCCCAAAAGGTGTTATAATTGCCGTTTTTGGCACATCTTCTGGTGCTACGAGAATCTGTAGAAATGCGCGGACTAGATCGAAGACAGAGTAAATTTTCTTTCGTGCAAATTAGCGGCGAAGTCTTCAATGTAGCGCAGAGAATAGTTATCTGGTATTGTCCGAGCATTTAAAGGACGGTAATCACCACACGGTCTCCATTCACCGGACTTCTTCTACACAAGGTGCAGTGCCGAAGACCAGCAACTATCGGAGGGTCGACAGACACCGAGTTCTATCAGTTTTTTGAATTTATCTTGTGCGATCTTCAGTTTTTGTGGGCAAAGACGACGGGCTTTACATTTTATAGGCTTGATGTGATGCATCGTTGAGCGTTTTTTGGTCTTGGAGTAAGTGCTATCAGGCCGAGTGATATATTCATACTCACGTAGCAGTCTGATATAAATGGAATCTCCGCTGATCGCCTTGATGGAATCGGTAGATTTACTAACCAAATTTGTGATTCCGTCACGTAAACATTTACGCTTTAAATCGACTAGCAAGTCAAAATAACTAAGAAAGTCGTCGCCAATAATTGGTTTTGTGACGTCAGCGACGATAAATCGCCACGTAAAGTCTCGTCTTAGTCCGAGGTCGGGTACTAGAGTGACTAACCCATAGGTCTGGATAATCGTCCCATTGGCTGCATAAAGTTGGTAGCCTATCGGGGTGTAAAATGCTTTATTCAAGAAGCTGCGCGGAGAGGTCTCCACAAGGTACAACAAACACGTCGACACGACACTTAATGGTGCATATGATAACTGAATTATCGCAATTTGATTTGCATATGTTTGCGTCCCTCAAATATGACCAGTGCAGCACTGGGTGCTCCGCAATGCACTAGCGGCGTTAATTTATGCACAAAACTTTCTTTCATTCATTTAGCACCGCTTTGAGTAATTGAGAGGAAAAAAAATTAACTCGTAACACGAAAAAAACGCTTTCCTTAAAAAGGAATCACGTCGGGGTCACCAGTTTAGCGACTATGCGGGTGTATGAAATGAAACACTTTAGTCTATCAGCTAAAAAATAAGTTAGTTTTCATTAACTCCGTAAGTACCTTCACAAAGGGTTTTTTTACTTTTTAACTATCGCCAGAGAATGTTAACAATGCGTATTAATCGTATGATCGTAGTTAACTGTAATATATTTATGTACGAATTTCAGGAATTAAAGGAATAGGCAAAAAGTGCTGAATAAGATTAAATATAGTACGGATAAATACAAGTAATAAAGATGATAAACGTAACCGATAACTTTATCGATCACATTCGATTAAGTTCGATATTTAATAATTTAGAGATATTTTATTGTGGCTGTCGCCACATATATATATATATTTCATTAAAATTTCAGGTAGTAGGCAAGTATTATTTTAGGTAATTGTATACATAAAATTCAATTAATATTTAAGTAAATATAGTATTTTATATTAAAAGAAATTTTTTAGTCAAATTTAATCAAATTCACATCCATGTCTTCAACCTATTTTTTGATGAATGCATATGTACATACATACATATTTGTTGCTAACAGGTTAGTTGTACCGTACTCCAAATTTTCTAAAAATCAAACGTTAAAAATTTTGATGAACGTTTTTTTTATTGTTGGATTATTGTAAAATTTGTATTAAACTTAAAACATAAAATTATTTGGGAGAATCACTTACGTGTACTTCTGAATCAAAAGTTTTAGTTATGCGTTTATAATGTGTTTCCTATATTCCTTCTTATTGCTTTTGCTTCAGCTAAATATTGTGATAAAGTTGTTGGGAATTCGTGTTCTTCTAGCGGCTCCAGTACCTCCATTTCCTCCATTTAAATATTAGCGGTGGCCTTTAAATGGATGTAAATATTGTGTAAAGCGCAGCATACGTTAACTATTTGCGCTGTTTTTTTCGGCGTATAATGCAATTCCCGAGCACCAAGAATGGAGCTTCATCTGTTCTTCAACACTCCATTAGTTCTTTCAATTATATTTCTGCGTTTTGAATGTGCATTGTTGAACTTAATTTCGGATGAACATTCCTCTGGAGGCGTATGAGGTGTCAACAGCCACGGTTCCAAAAGATACCCGGCATCACGGTATACATAATAAAATTTGACATTTAATGTATTATAAAAGGTGATACTGGAAACGTTACCTAAAATCCAAGCTTTTGTATCGCCTCGCACGTATTCGCTTTCAAAATAAGCATGTAAATAACTTGAATTCCATATTGTTACGTTTTTACCCTGAAACGCCGATAATTTCCAAAATCCTTCAGGTTCGACCACTGGATTGTTAAATAAAACACGCTCGGATTTCCTTCATGTCATGCTAACTTTATCTGTTTACAAATAATTGACAACACTTAACAACGTTATTTAATTCACGCATACTTATACTTGCGCACTCGCAACTCTAAGAATCTTAACTTATGGCATTACAACTTCACTCTTAAAAGTTTAATTACAAACTGAATTACATAACGCAGTGCCAACGCCTTGTTATACTCCGAGCTGCGTACACTGTGGCAGCTCTAGAATATTATCGATTGTTATCGAAAGTTCTCGACTGCGATTGTTCTTTTTTTCGTTTTCTCAAAGTCTCTATTACTTTCTCTTGTGTCATTCGTGTTTTGGAATATCGTCGCGATCAGACACACTAACAGTTCCAAATGACGCAAGTCTTTCCAAATGAACCACCTTCATTTTGTTTCTAGGCCTTCCAACTGTATAGATTCGATAAACCACGTCTTTTATTTCTGTACGGACCTTCCCAGTTGTACTGCAATTTCGGGGACAAACCTTTCTTTCGTTGTGGATTATAGAACAGCACCAAATTTCCTCTTGGAAACGTTCAAAATTCATCGCCTTGTCATAAGTGGCCTTCATCTTATCACTCATAATTTGCGTACGCTGCCTAACAAGATCATGTATTTCTCGCACCTCCTCCTCCAGAATGTTGGACGTTTCCCTATCATTTTTGCGCGCATCACCAGTAACTCCAAACTTCAGAACCCTTGATAACCGAAGTTCACCGCAGAAAATTACCTTTGCTGGAGTTTTACTCGTCGTTTCGTATACTGCTGGAACAATGGTATATGGACATCCCAATCTTTCTGATACTTGTCGACTACCTTCCTCAAATGTTCTTCCAAGGTTCGGTTAAATCTCTCTCCAATGCTATTTGATTTAGTATAAAACGCCCAGTATCTGGCACATCTCTTGAAATATTGCTGACTCAAAATTTCTTTCTTGGTCGGAGTGCAGTTCTATAGGCACACAATATCTCGCAACCCAATTGTAACTGAATACCTCCGCTATCGTGTTTGCTTCTTGTTTAGGAATCGGGTACACCTTAGGCCACTTGCTAAAGTAATCCATAACCACGAGGGCATACTTATTTCCATGTCTGCTCATTGGAAAAGCTCCAGCTACATTAATCGCAATCCGCTCAAATGGCGCTCCAGCGTTATACTGGCTCATTTGACCATGGCTTCTATATTTCAGTTCTTTGACTGCTATGCACTCTTTACATTTGCCAATCCATTCTTCTATTGATTGCCGACATCCAACCCAATAGAACCTCTGTTTGATTTTTTCCACGGTCTTCGTGATTCCCAAGTGTCCTCCACTCGGTCCATTGCGGAATTCTTTGAGAACATCGGAGAATTCTTGCCCTTTGGCCTACTATGAGATTGCGAGAGAATTGACCATTCCCGCCCTCCTAAGTCCTATAGAAACAGCGCCCAATATGCTCTGGCGATAGGACTTTCTGCTGCCATCTGCTCTTTGGTTGGATGTGTGTTCATCTCCAGCTCATAAATCCGAAGTTCCAAATCCCGATCTTGCTGCCAGCATGTCTTCAGTTTCTCTGCCTCCCAGTCCTCTGCTGGTGTTACTGGCGTTAGCCGAACGTCTATTCTGTGTTTTTTAGCCTCAGCTTTGGAGCAGTGCTTACATTCCCGGTTGCAAGTCCGGCGGAATAAAGTCTCAACATTTTTGTGAGCACTGCCTTTTCGATGCTCTATAGAAAAATCTTCGCTTTGTAATCTCTCAATCCATCGAGCAAGATGTCCTTCTGGATTATTGAATTGTAGTAGCCATTTCAGTGCCGCATGAACAGTACGAACTCGGTATCGTTGTCCAAAGAGATACATATGGAAATGTTTGGCACACTCTAACAACGCTAGAATTTCTCTCCGAGTTACGTAGTAGTTCTTTTCTGGTAGTTCCTGTCCGGCTATATAAGGCCACCACCATCTCTTTTCCATCAATTACCTGCTACAATACACCTCCTATCGCATATCCGCCAGCATCTGTATCCAAAACAATAGTTGACCCTGGAACCGGGTATGCTAGCATTAGTGCAGTGCACAGCCGTTTCTTCAGAGCTCGAAAGCTTCCTCCTGTTCTTTGTTCCATTCGAAGGCTCTGTTTTTCCTCGTAAGTTCATGTAGGCTATTAGGATCACTAGCGAAGTTAGACACAAAGCGACGGCAATAAGTGCACAGTCCCAAAAAAAATTCGTAGCTCGTGCAAATTTCCCGGCTTTGGCCAATTTTTGACTGCTTTTATCTATTCCTGTGCAGTATACACACCCTCGGTAGTCATTTTGTGTCCTAGATAATTTACTACCTTCTTAAACAACGAGCACTTCTTTGGACTTAACTTAGGACAAGCATCAGTTATCCTCTGGAAAACCTATTTCAAGTTACTCAGGTGTTCCTCCAAGTCCTTACCCAATACAATTATGTCATCCAGATACACCACGCACGTATTCCAATGCAATTATTTGAGCACGTGATCCATGAGTCTGTCAAAAGTAGCAGGAGCGTTGCACAATCCAAAAGGAATAACCGTTAATTGCCACAAACCATCTCCAACACTGAAGGCTGCCTTCTCCTTGTCTTTTCCATTTACCTCAACTTGCTAATAGCCGCTTTTCAACCTTGAGAACCAGTTTGTCCCAGACAATGAATTCAGAGTAGCTGTCTTTCTTTGTAACATCATTTAACTTCCGGTAATCCACGCAGAATTGCATCTGACCGTCTTTCTTCTTCACAAGTACTACCGGTGAACTCCATGGACTCGCTGATCGTTCAATCTCACCAATTTTGCCCATTTCTTTTATAGTTTCTCGCTTGGCTAGTCGAACACTCCCTGAAGCTTGACAAATCGGCCTCGAATCCCCAGTATCTATTCGGAGTTTCACCAGACTCGTCCTGCCAGTTTTGTTACCATATTTGTTGAATATCCTGGAATATTTACGGAGAAGCTCTTCTGCCTTATACCGGTACCTTTCCTCTAATCTTTCTCTCCATGCACTGATGTCTACCGCCATCCTGTTTTCGCTTAAGAAGTCGCTTCTGGGTCGTTCAGGCTGAGGTCGCTGCTATACAGGAGACGGTAGACTACCTAAGAACAGAAGAGGTTGAATTTAAAGATATCTTCATATTTTCCGACAGTCAAGCAGCACTAAAGGCACTTGATTGGGTCAACTGTAATTGTAAAACGGCAGCAAACTGTCGCAAACCTCTAAACGAGATGGCGGAGCAGTTTGCTCTTTACTTGGTATGGGTGCCAGGGCACAGCAACATACCAGGCAACGAAACAGCGGATGAGCTTGCAAGAAGGGAGACATCCACTCCGCTTTCATCACGCTGGAAGGGTTAAGGTATGCCGGTCGCTACCTGCAAGCTCTTTCTAAGGGACTCAACCCTTAAGGAAGCAGGGGACCGTTGGAAAAACAGAAATACCAGTATCAAGTCCAAGCTCTTGTGGCCGGAGTGGGACGTCAAGCGATCACAAGGTCTTCTCATGCTGAGCAGAGAAAACCTGTCCCTAGCTTTAGGAATCATAACAGGTCATATACTGATCGGCAGACACGCAGGGAGACTAGGTGTTCCCTGCGATGACTTCTGCAGAAGCTGCAGAAATGAAGAAGAGCCTGAAATCGTGAGGCATCTCCAATGTGAATGTCCTGCACTATGGGCTAGAAGAAGTAAATTCTTGGGATCAGAGTTCTTCGGAGACCTTAGCGATCTGGCCAAAGTAGAGATTCGCAAGCTATTAAAATTCGCAGTTTCCACATGTTGGTTCGAGTAGGGGGATTTTTCAAATCCGCGTGGGGCCACAATGGGCCTAAAGAAGGCCTAGGTGTGCTCGCGCGATCGCAAGCAGTCACTTTATCCTAACCTAACCTAACATGGTCCCTCGTACGGTGGTGAGAATAAAGGTCTTATAAGGTCGTTGCGGACCAGGACGTGTGTGCACGTGTGAAGATTCCTGTAAATAAAAACGGATTGCTTTCCGTGGCGCGACATTTCAGACGGTGCCAACGTGTTAAAATGATTTTTTAGGATACTTAGTAAACTATGCTGCGAAATTCGTTTCTGTGACGGCGTAAGGAGTTCGCCTGATAGACGTCTGGGCTCGCCGTAGACCAGTTCTGCAGGTGTTGCGCCAATATCTTCTTTCCAAGCAGCTCGCAATCCTAGCAACACGGCTGGTAAAGCATCGTACCACTACTCATTATGGCAGAGGAGCGCTGCTTTCAATTGCCAGTGAAGACGTTCAACAAGCCCATTTGCTCGCAGGTGGAATGCTGTCGTGCGCAAATGCTTGATTCCGAATAATTCGGTGAGAGTTCGAAATAAGGCTGATTCGAACTGACCTCCCTGGTCAGAGGTGATACGTTTGGGCACACCGTACCGTGCGATGCAGTGATTTATTAAATCACGTGCCACACATTCGGTTGTGCCGTTTTCAAGTGAGATTGCTTCTGGAAATCTTGTAAAGCGATCGATGATGGTGAGACACCGCTTGCAACCTTTTGACACTGGCAGTGTTACGAGGTCGATATGGATGTGCTCGAATCGTTCGGAAGGCGGTTGAAAGTTTGCGATCGGTGATGTAACATGTCGTTGCACCTTGTTCCTCTGACAATCGATGCAGGCTTTCGCCCATTCTCGACAATCCTTATTTATGGACGGCCAAACATACCGTTTTGTTACCAGCTTTTGCGATGCTTGGACGCCAGGATATGCACGTGAATGAAGCGAAGCAAAAACATTCTTCCTGAGTTGCGCCGGCACGTATGGGCGAACTTTACCAGTCGTGATGTCGCAATACACTGCAAATTGCACAAATTCAAAGCTCTAGTATTGTCTAGAAGCTGGTGTAATTCTCTATCATCTTTTTGAGCTCCGGCAAGTTCCTGAGGCGTAATTGGCATTGCGATTTCAGCGAGGCATGATAACATGTCAGCGACAATGTTTTGGTTGCCCGCTATGTGGCGAATATCGGTCGTAAATTGACCGATAAAGTCGAGTCTTCGAAATTGCCAGGGCGATGCTCGTTCTGTTCTTTGCTGGAATGCGTGCTGTAAAGGCTTGTGATCGGTAAAGATCGTGATGTGCCTACCTTGAAAAATGTGGTGAAAGTGTTTGACAGCATCCTATATCGCGTGCAACTCACGGTCGTACGTTGAAAGCTTACGAACGGATGGCGTCAATTTTCGGCTGAAGAATGCCATCGGTTGCCATTCCTTGTTCACTCGTTGTTGAAGGACGGCTCCGATTCCGTATTCGGACGCGTCTGTAAAAACGGCCCATTCCGCGGATGTTGTTCGGCTGAACTAGCATAGTAGCGTCAGCAAGAGCCCGTTTGGCGGAATCGAATGCATGTTGCAGTTCTGCTGTTCAGTGAACGAGGTGAGATCCTTTAACGTTAGAACCTTCAAAATCTTTGTTCAAGGGCGATAAAACTTCTGCAGCGTTCCTGATGAAGTTTCTGTAAAAGTTTATTGTGCCGAGAAATCCACGTAATGGTTTGATAGTTTTCGGTGGTTCCATCTTGATGATGGCCTCGACTTTGTCCAGGAGTGGTCTTATTCCATTTTCATTGATGAGATGGCCCAGGAACTTCTGATTGCGCGATTTGACAATTTGGTAGATTAATAACTAGTCCGTAGTCTCGAAATCGTTGAAACAAAATTCGAAGATGTTCTAAATGCTCATTTTCGTCTTTGGATGCAACGAGAAGATCGTCAATATATGGAAAAACAAAGTTTAAGTCTCATGTGATGTCATCGATAAACCTCTGGAAGGTTTGGGCAGCATTCCTGAGTCCAAAAGTCATAAACATGAACTCAAATAGCCCAAAAGGTGTTATAATTGCCGTTTTTGGCACATCTTCTGGTGCTACGAGAATCTGTAGAAATGCGCGGACTAGATCGAAGACAGAGTAAATTTTCTTTCGTGCAAATTAGCGGCGAAGTCTTCAATGTAGCGCAGAGAATAGTTATCTGGTATTGTCCGAGCATTTAAAGGACGGTAAACACCACACGGTCTCCATTCACCGGACTTCTTCTACACAAGGTGCAGTGCCGAAGACCAGCAACTATCGGAGGGTCGACAGACACCGAGTTCTATCATTTTTTGAATTTATCTTGTGCGATCTTAAGTTTTTGTGGGCAAAGACGACGGGCTTTACATTTTATAGGCGGACCGTCAGTGGTCTTTATGTGATGCATCGTTGAACGTTTTTTGGTCTTGGAGTAAGTGCTATCAGGCCGAGTGATATATTCATACTCACGTAGCAGTCTGATATAAATGGAATCTCCGCTGATCGCCTTGATGGAATCGGTAGAGTTACTAACCAAATTTCTGATTCCGTCACGTAAACATTTACGCTTTAAATCGACTAGCAAGTCAAAATAACTAAGAAAGTCGTCGCCAATAATTGGTTTTGTGACGCACTAGCGGCGTTAATTTATGCACAAAACTTTCTTTCATTCATTTAGCACCGCTTTGAGTAATTGAGAGGAAAAAAAAATTAACTCGTAACACGAAAAAAACGCTTTCCTTAAAAAGGAATCACGTCGGGGTCACCAGTTTAGCGATTATGCGGGTGTATGAAATGAAACACTATAGTCTATCAGCTAAAAAATAAGTTAGTTTTCATTAACTCCGTAAGTACCTTCACAAAGGGTTTTTTTACTTTTTAACTATCGCCAGAGAATGTTAACAATGCGTATTAATCGTATGATCGTAGTTAACTGTAATATATTTATGTACGAATTTCAGGAATTAAAGGAATAGGCAAAAAGTGCTGAATAAGATTAAATATAGTACGGATAAATACAAGTAATAAAGATGATAAACGTAACCGATAACTTTATCGATCACATTCGATTAAGTTCGATATTTAATAATTTAGAGATATTTTATTGTGGCTGTCGCCACATATATATATATATTTCATTAAAATTTCAGGTAGTAGGCAAGTATTATTTTAGGTAATTGTATACATAAAATTCAATTAATATTTAAGTAAATATAGTATTTTATATTAAAAGAAATTTTTTAGTCAAATTCAATCAAATTCACATCCATGTCTTCAACCTATTTTTTGATGAATGCATATGTACATACATACATATTTGTTGCTAACAGGTTAGTTGTACCGTACTCCAAATTTTCTAAAAATCAAACGTTAAAAATTTTGATGAACGTTTTTTTTTATTGTTGGATTATTGTAAAATTTGTATTAAACTTAAAACATAAAATTATTTGGGAGAATCACTTACGTGTACTTCTGAATCAAAAGTTTTAGTTATGCGTTTATAATGTGTTTCCTATATTCCTTCTTATTGCTTTTGCTTCAGCTAAATATTGTGATAAAGTTGTTGGGAATTCGTGTTCTTCTAGCGGCTCCAGTACCTCCCTTTCCTCCATTTAAATATTAGCGGTGGCCTTTAAATGGATGTAAATATTGTGTAAAGCGCAGCATACGTTAACTATTTGCGCTGTTTTTTTCGGTGTATAATGCAATTCCCGAGCACCAAGAATGGAGCTTCATCTGTTCTTCAACACTCCATTAGTTCTTTCAATTATATTGCTGCGTTTTGAATGTGCATTGTTGAACTTAATTTCGGATGAACCTTCCTCTGGAGGCGTATGAGGTGTCAACAGCCACGGTTCCAAAAGATACCCGGCATCACGGTATACATAATAAAATTTGACATTTAATGTATTATAAAAGATGATACTGGAAATGTTACCTAAAATCCAAGATTTTGTATCGCCTCGCACGTATTCACTTTCAAAATAAGCATGTTAATCACTTGAATTCCATATTGTTACGTTTTTACCCTGAAACGCCGATGATTTCCAAAATCCTTCAGGTTCGACAACTGGATTGTTAAATAAAACACTCTCGGATTTCCTTTATGCTAACTTTATTTGTTTACAAATAATTGACAACACTTAACAACGCTATTTAATTCACGCATACTTATACTTGCGCACTCACAACTCTAAAAATCTTAACTTATGGCATTACAACTTCACTCTTAAAAGTTTAATTACAAACTGAATTACATAACGCAGTGCCAACGCCTTGTTATACTCCGAGCTGCGTACACTGTGGCAGCTCTAGAATATTATCGATTGTTATCGAAAGTTCTCGACTGCGATTGTTCTTTTTTTCGTTTTCTCAAAGTCTCTATGTCTTTCTCTTGTGTCATTCGTGGTTTGGAATATCGTCGCGATCAGACACACTAACAGTTCCAAATGACGCAAGTCTTTCCAAATGAACCACCTTCATTTTGTTTCTAGGCCTTCCTACTGTATAGATTCGATAAACCACGCGCATCACCAGTAACTACAAACTTCAGAACCCTTGGTAACCGAAGTTCACTGCAGAAAATTACCTTTGCTGGAGTTTTACTCGTCGTTTCGTATACTGCTGGAACAATGGTATATGGACATCCCAATCTTTCTGATACTTGTCGACTACCTTCCTCAAATGTTCTTCCAAGGTTCGGTTAAATCTCTCTACAATGCTATTTGATTTAGTATAAAATGCCCAGTATCTGGCACATCTCTTGAAATATTGTTGACTCAAAATTTCTTTCTTGGTGGGAGTGCAGTTCTATAGGCACACAATATCTCGCAACCCAATTGTAACTGAATACCTCCGCTATCGTGTTTGCTTCTTGTTTAGGAATCGGGTACACCTTAGGCCACTTGCTAAAGTAATCCATAACCACGAGGGCATACTTATTTCCATGTCTGCTCATTGGAAAAGCTCCAGCTACATTCATCGCAATCCGCTCAAATGGCGCTCCAGTGTTATACTGGCTCATTTGACCATGACTTCTATATTTCAGTCCTTTGGCTGCGATGCACTCTTTACAGTTGCCCATCCATTTTTCTATTGATTGCCGACATCCAACCCAATAGAACCTCTGTTTGATTTTTTCCATGGTCTTCGTGATTCCCAAGTGTCCTCCACTCGGTCCATTGTGCAATTCTTTGAGAACATCGGGGAATTCTTGCCCTTTGGACTACTATGAGATTGCGAGAGAATTGACCTTTCCCACCGTCCTAAGTCCTATACAAACAGCCGGATATTGTCTTTAAGCTGTTCCACAGCACCCAATATGCTCTGGCGATTGGACTTTCTGCTGCCATCTGCTCTTTGGTTGGATGTGTGTTCATCTCCAGCCCATAAATCCGAAGTTCCAAATTCCGATCTTCCTGCCAGCATGTCTTCAGTTTCTCTGCCTCCCAGTCCTCTGCTGGTGTTACTGTCGTTAGCCGAACGTCTATTCTGTGTTTTTTAGCCTCAGCTTTGGAGCAGTGCTTACATTCCCGGTTGCAAGTCCGGCGGAACAAAGTCTCAGCATTTCTGTGAGCACTGCCTTTTCGATGCTCTATAGAAAAATCTTTGCTTTGTAATCTCTCAATCCATCGAGCAAGATGTCCTTCTGGGTTCTTGAATTGTAGTAACC
This sequence comes from Philophylla caesio, assembly GCA_963971545.1. Classification (NCBI taxonomy): domain Eukaryota; kingdom Metazoa; phylum Arthropoda; class Insecta; order Diptera; family Tephritidae; genus Philophylla; species Philophylla caesio. The sequence continues at coordinate 58,742,640 of OZ020606.1, forward strand.
ATTTCAGTGCCGCATGAACAGTACGAACTCGGAATCGTTGTCCATAGAGATACATATGGAAATGTTTGGCACACTCTACCAACGCTAGAATTTCTCTCCGGGTTACGTAGTAGTTCTTTTCTGGTAGTTCCTGTTCGGCTATATAAGGCCACCACCATCTCTTGTCCATCAATTACCTGCTACAATACACCTCCTATCGCATATCCGCTAGCATCTGTATCCAAAACAATAGTTGACGCTGGAACCGGGTATGCTAGCATTAGTGCAGTGCACAGCCGTTCCTTTAGAGCCTCGAAAGCTTCCTCCTGTTCTTTGTTCCATTCGAAGGCTCTGTTTTTCCTCGTTAGTTCATGTAGGCAATTAGGATCACTAGCGAAGTTAGACACAAAGCGACGGCAATAAGTGCACAGTCACAAAAAAAAATTCGTAGCTCGTGCAAATTTCCCGGCTTTGGCCAATTTTTGACTGCTTTTATCTATTCCTCTGCAGTATACACACCCTCTGTAGTCATTTTGTGTCCTAAATAATTTACTACCTTCTTAAACAGCGAGCACTTCTTTGGACTTAACTTAAGACAAGCGTCAGTTATCCTCTGGAAAACCTATTTCAAGTTACTCAGGTGTTCCTCCAAGTCCTTACCCAATACAATTATATCATCCATATACACCACGCACGTATTCCAATGCAATTATTTGAGCACGTGATACATGAGTCTTTCAAAAGTAGCAGGAGCGTTGCACAATCCAAAAGGCATAACCGTTAATTGCCACAAACCATCTCCAACACTGAAGGCCGCCTTCTACTTGTCTTTTCCATTAACCTCTACTTGCTAATAGCCGCTTTTCAACCTTGAGAACCAGTTTGTCCCAGACAATGAATTCAGAGTAGCTGTCTTTCTTTGTAACATCATTTAACTTCCGGTAATCCACGCAGAATTGCATCTGACCGTCTTTCTTCTTCACAAGTACTACCGGTGAACTCCATGGACTCGCTGATCGTTCAATCTCACCAATTTTGCCCATTTCTTTTATAGTTTCTCGCTTGGCTAGTCGAAAACTCCCTGATGCTTGACGAATCGGCCTCGAATCCCCAGTATCTATTCGGTGTTTCACCAGACTCGTCCTGCCATGTTTGTTACCATCTTTGTCGAAAATCCTGGAATATTTACGGAGAAGCTCTTCTGCCGTATACCGGTACCTTTCCTCTAATCTTTCTCTCCATGCACTGATGTCTACCGCCATCCTGTTTTCGCTTAAGAAGTCGCTTCTAGGTCGTTCAGGCTGAGGTCGCTGCTATACAGGAGACGGTAGACTACCTAAGAACAGAAGAGGTTGAATTCAAAGATATCTTCATATTTTCCGACAGTCAAGCAGCACTAAAGGCACTTGATTGGGTCAACTGTAATTGTAAATCGGCAGCAAACTGTCGCAAATCTCTAAACGAGATGGCGGAGCAGTTTGCTCTTTACTTGGTATGGGTGCCAGGGCACAGCAACATACCAGGCAACGAAATAGCGGATGAGCTTGCAAGAAGGGGGACATCCACTCCACTTTCATCACGCTGGAAGGGTTTAGGTATGCCGCTCGCTACCTGCAAGCTCTTTCTAAGGGACTCAACCCTTAAGGAAGCAGGAACCGCTGGAAAAACAGAAATACCTGTATCAAGTCCAAGCTCTTGTGGCCGGAGTGGGATGTCATGCTGAGCAGAGAAAACCTGTCCCTAGCTTTAGGAATCATAACAGGTCATATACTGATCGGCAGACACGCAGGGAGACTAGGTGTTCCCTGCGATGACTTCTGCAGAAGCTGCAGAAATGAAGAAGAGCCTGAAACCGTGAGGCATCTCCTATGTGAATGTCCTGCACTATGGGCTAGAAGAAGTAAATTCTTGGGATCAGAAATCTTCGGAGACCTTAGCGATCTGGCCAAAGTAGAGATTCGCAAGTTATTAAAATTCGCAGTTTCCACATGTTGGTTCGAGTAGGGGGATTTTTCAAATCCGCGTGGGGCCACAATGGGCCTAAAGAAGGCCTAGGTGTGCTCGCGCGATCGCAAGCAGTCACTTTATCCTAACCTAACCTAACATGGTCCCTCGTACGGTGGTGAGAATAAAGGTCTTATAAGGTCGTTGCGGACCAGGACGTGTGTGCACGTGTGAAGATTCCTGTAAATAAAAACGGATTGCTTTCCGTGGCGCGACATTTCAGACGGTGCCAACGTGTTAAAATGATTTTTTAGGATACTTAGTAAACTATGCTGCGAAATTCGTTTCTGTGACGGCGTAAGGAGTTCGCCTGATAGACGTCTGGGCTCGCCGTAGACCAGTTCTGCAGGTGTTGCGCCAATATCTTCTTTCCAAGCAGCTCGCAATCCTAGCAACACGGCTGGTAAAGCATCGTACCACTACTCATTATGGCACAGGAGCGCTGCTTTCAATTGCCAGTGAAGACGTTCAACAAGCCCATTTGCTCGCGGGTGGAATGCTGTCGTGCGCAAATGCTTGATTCCGAATAATTCGGTGAGAGTTCGGAATAAGGCTGATTCGAACTGACCTCCCTGGTCAGAGGTGATACGTTTGGGCACACCGTACCGTGCGATCCAATGATGAATTAAAGCACGTGCCACACGTTCGGTTGTCCCGTTTTCAAGTGGGATTGCTTCTGGAAATCTTGTAAAGCGATCGATAATGGTGAGACACCGCTTGCAATCTTTTGACACTGGCAGTGTTACGAGGTCGATATGGATGTGCTCGAATCGTTCGGAAGGCGGTTGAAAGTTTGCGATCGGTGATGTAACATGTCGTTGCACCTTGTTCCTCTGACAATCGATGCAGGCTTTCGCCCTTTCTCGACATTCCTTATTTATGGACGGCCAAACATACCGTTTTATTACCAGCTTTTGCGATGCTTGGACGCCAGGATATGCACGTGAATGAAGCGAAGCAAAAACTTTCTTCCTGAGTTGCGCCGGCACGTATGGGCGAACTTTACCAGTCGTGATGTCGCAATACACAGCCGGGCCGTTGTCAAGTTGAATGGATTTCAAATTCAAAGCTCTAGTATTGTTTAGAAGCTGGTGTAATTCTCTATCATCTTTTTGAGCTTCGGCAAGTTCCTGAGGCGTAATTGGCATTACGATTGCAGCGAGGCATGATAACATGTCAGCGACAATTGTTTGGTTGCCCGCTATGTGGCGAATATCGGTCGTAAATTGACCGATAAAGTTCGTTGCTGGAATGCGTGCTGTAAAGGCTTGTGATCGGTAAAGAACGTGATGTGCCTACCATGAAAAATGTGGTGAAAGTGTTTGACAGCATCGTATATCGCGTGCAACTCACGGTCGTAAGATGAAACGGTGCTTCCACCTAACCACGATATGGCACTTCACCGTTTGCATAAGCTTCAAGTTCGGATGAAGCAGGATGTTGATTTTGCTACCATATACAAACGTGAAATACAGAAGTACATCGATAAGGGTTACGCTAGACTGTTAACAACAGAAGAAGTATCGCAAACGACTTTTGTAACCTGGTATCTACCACATTTCGGGGTTGTCAACCCACACAAGGCGAACAAGCTGCGTTTTGTTTTTGACGCCGCCGCAAGCACATCCAATGTTTCTCTCAACTCCGCCCTAATCAAAGGACCTGAGCACGCACAATATCTGATCATAATCGTCCAAGAGATATGTTTCGGCAAAAAGCTATTAAATCTGACGACCAGAATTCACAACGATTCATATGGCGTGATGGCGATCCATCTAAGCCGATTCAAACCTACGTTATGTAGTCAATGATTTTCGGAGCCAAATCCTTGCCGTGCTGCGCAGAGTTTATAAAAAATAAGAATGCACATCAGTATGAATCCCACATGTCGCGTGGAGCGTCCGCTGTTATAAATAATATGTACGTTGACGACTTGGTTATCAGTTTTGAGAGCGCTAAAGAAGCAGAAGATGTCACCATGGAAGCAATTATCATAAACTCTGACGCAGGATTTATTTTACGCAATTTTGTATTAGTCTTTGTGTAAACGTCAAACAATGTGGGATGATCCAATCCCAGAGCAACTCATGAGGCAGTGGGCGTCATGGTGGGCAAGCTTTCAAAATGTATGCAAACTATCAATTCCCCGATGATACTCAAAAATGTTGCAAGTAGCAGACGAAGTGCAGTTGCATGTGTTCGTGGATGCAAGATCCAATGCGCATGCAGCCGTCGCTTACCTACGCATATGTAAAGGAGATACCGTTGATATCGCATTTGTCACCGCTAAATCGCGTTGTTCTCCTCTCAAAGGCAAGACAATTCCTCGTTTAGAGCTGCAAGCTGCAGTTCTTGGAAGCCGTTTACAGAAATTAGGAAATTAGTAGCGGAATATCATGACTTCAATATACACCGCATCGTGTTATGGAGTGATTCAAAGGCAGTATTATTCTGGATCCGTTCCACCACCAGAGAATATAAGCAATTCGTCGCACGTAGAATCGCTGAAATAATTTCAACCACAAACCCTTCTCAGTAGGGGTGGTTGCCTACAGCTTTAAATATTGCTGATGATGCTACACGCTCACAGTTAAATGTAGAGTTCCAATGTCAAAGTCGCTGGTTCAAAGGTCCTGACTTCCTGCAACTTCCAGAATCCGGGTGGCCAAAGAGATTGGGCCACTTGCGTCAACAGAATGTGCTGCCGAAGAAAAGAAGCGTTTGCTCCTAACATCAACGACAGATGAGTATATAATTGATTTTTCAAAATTTTCGTCCTTTTTGAAATTACTTAGGGTAACAAGCTGGGTGTTGCGATTCGCCTTTGACGTTAGAAACAAGATTCGTTGTTCCGGAGACTTAAAGGCATCTGAGATATCTGATTCAGAAAATCAAATACATAAGTATTTTGCGTCGAATTAGAAGAGCTACGTTCTAAGCAGAAGGTGACGAAGTCAAACCCTATTTACCAGCTAACGCCGTTTTTAGATACCGACAATTTGATGAAAATAAATGGACGAATCGATGCAGTGCATTGCCTTCCTTTATCGGCACGTCGTCCGATCATCATGCCGCAACATCACCACGTAACCCGTCTCATAATTTCATATTGGCACGAAAAACTGCATCATCAGAACGATTGTCTCACAAAAAATGAAATTCGACAAAAGTTCTGGATACCGCACATCCGTACAGTATTTGCGTCGGCCAGAAAACCTTGTCCAGTTTGCATCACTAACACCTCTAAGCCAAGTCCACCAATGATGGGTCAACTACCGGTTGATCGTGTTACGCCTTATGTTCGCCCTTTCACCTATACAGGAGTCGATTACTGCGGGCCGTTTTTCATCACTGTGGGTCGCCGACGAGAAAAACGCTGGGTGGCCTTATTTACGTGTTTAACCGTCAGGGCTATACATCTAGAGGTAGCTGAAGATCTGTCGACTGATGCTTTCATAATCTGTCTAAGACATTTTATTAACCTTCGAGGCACACCCGTGCGAATCCGGAGTGACAACGGAACGAATTTCGTTGGTGCCCAAAAATTATTACGTGAGGAAGACAGGTTATTTGATTTCAATCGTATTGAGCAAGTCTGCTCCAAACAAGGAATAGATTGGGTTTTCAATTGTCTTGCGAATCCGGCAGCGAGGGGATGCTGGGAAAGATTGGTTCAATGTGTGAAGCGGCTTTTAGAACGAATCCTAATGGTAGAAGCCCCACGCCTGGAAACATTTAGAAGCGCGTTAATTGAAGCTGAAAACACTGTGAATAGTCGTCCTCTTACGGAAATTCCAGTATCACCACACGACGAAGAGCCGCTAACTCCGAATCGCTTTTTACTGGGTTGCCTAAATTATACTCAAACTCCCAGTCTCGACGAAGAAAAGATGTGTATGCGCAAGCAATGGAGAATTTTGCAATCCCTGAAAGATAGATTGTGGAAAAGGTGGACTTGCGAATATCTGCCTTCCCTTATTTGCCGATCAAAATGGAGGGAGCCAGTTAAACCGCTACCACCAGGCGAATTGGTCATTGTTTGTGAACCAAATCTAGCAAGAAGTCAATGGGTCAATGGGTCAAAGGACGCATTAAGGAGGTGTTCACAGCAAAAGATGGACAAGTACGTTCAGCTATAGTACAAACTTACTCTGGCGACCTGAGAAGACCAGCCGCAAAGCTAGACGCTTTGAATATTTGTGAATCCCAGTAAGTATTCACCTGGAGGTAGAATGTTGGTGACATCTAAGTATGAATATCCTCAATGACACAGTACGTGAATTTGCCTATCAACGTCAAATTTCAACTCTGCTAGCAAATAAGTATGAACATGTGCATGTAACAATAATTTTATGTATCTTATTTCGAATCCTCTCAATCCTCTCATTTTCGAACATTGTCTTCGTCACGAATTCTGAAGAAATTTAGAGGAATTCATCGTTAAACAATCGCAGAACAAACATCAAAATTTGAACAAGCCTTTTGCAAGCTGATTTGTTAAAATAAATATTTAACAATTACAAAATTACGACGCATTTTTATTTCGCCCACAGTGCGTTTGGTGAGAAGTTAAGCACGAACAAAAACCACTGGGTTTTGGATAGCGGTGCTTCTTCTCACCTATGCCGAGACATTAATATGTTCAATAAGCTAGAGAAGAATTCGTAGTCGGTGTTATTGGCAAGCGGCGAGTGTGTGACAGCCCAAGGCTTGGGTGACGTATTTTTAAGGTCGCAATATTCAGACATTACTCTCCGCGGTGTGCTCTTTGTTCCAGACTTACATTCTAATATTTTGTCCGTTAGCAAAATAATTAGTAATGCGTATTGTGTAAATTTTGCTAAAAACATGGCTCATGCAAAAGATGATAGCGGGGAATATTGTTTCAAAGCAAATTTAGTTGCTGGAATATTTACTGTTAATATGAAAAAGAGACAAGAGTGCGCGTTGTCGACGATAGAATCGGACAAAAGCCAATTGTGGCATCATAGATTCGGACACTTGAACTGTAGAGATCTATCAAATCTAAGCTATAAAAACATGGTGCGCGGTATGAAAGTTAGTTTAACGAAAGACTTGTCCTGCACTACATGTGCAGAGTGTAAAATAAAAGTTGCGTCGTTTAAAACCAATAGTTCAATTTTCACGAAAAATTTATTAGAACTTGTACATTCGGATATATGTGGTCCGATGCGTGTTTCATCGCAGAGCGGTTCGAGGTACTTTAATAGACGATTTCTTGCGGTATGTTTGGATATATTTTTTAAAGAATAAATCAGAGGCTTTGAGCGTGTTTAAAGACTTTGTCGTACGTTCGGAAAATCAAACAGGCCTCAAGGTAAAAAAATTTCGCAGTGATAATAGGCGAGAATATTTGAGCAAAGATTTTGAAAATTTTTTAAAGACAAGAGGTATTCAGCATCAAGTTACGACCAGTTATACGCCGCAACAAAACGGAGTGTCGGAGCGTGCTAATCGTACGCTGGTGGAGATGGCGAGATGTATGATTGCCTCAAAATCTTTGGACGGAAGCTATACACACCGCTACGTATTTGCGAAATAGGTCTCCAACTAAGATACTACATTTAAAGACGCCTTATGAATGCTGGTTTAATAAAAAACCAAACGTTTTCCATCTCAAAGTTTTCGGATGTGATGCTGCTTTTTTAAATAAAAAGCCAGGCAAATCAAAGTTTTTGCCGAAGGGTCAGCAGTGTACGTTTGTTGGGTATGCCGATCAAGCGAATGCATACAGGTTGTACAATAAAGATAATCGTAGCATTAGTATCTCTCGAGATGTCGTTCTTTTTGAAAAGTCGTTTTCAAATCCAAGTGAAGCAGTCGAAGAATTGCGTTTTTTGATGTGTCATCCGATGATTCCATTGTTAACGCGGAAACTTGTGAAGAATAGACAGATATAGAAGTGGCTGTATCGTCATCAAGTTCTGAAGCCGAAGCAGGTGTTAAACGTAAACGTGGTCGACCGAAGCTATTGAAAGAAGGCAAAGTCGGCAGACCACGGAAAATATATGTAACAGAGCAATCACAAGAGGTCTTAAATAAAGTAACGACTTGTGCGCGGGATCCAATTACAGTAAAAGAAGCAATGTCAGGCGAATGCCTTGATTTATGGAAGGAGGCGATGAAAAAAGAATTTGAGTCCTTGATCAAAAAGAATACTTGGGAATTGGTGGATAGGCCAAATTTGAAAAACGTCATCGGTTGTAAGTGGGTTTTCAATACGAAAAAAGGAGCTGATGGTGCCGTCGAAAAACACAAAGCGCGGTTGGTGGCTCAAGGTTGTGGCCAAAAGTACAAAGTAGACTACAACGATACGTACGCACCAGTGGCGCGATACTCTACAATCAGGTTGATACTCGCACTAACGGCACAATACAAGTTATACGTTAACCACGTCGACATCGTAGCGGCTTATTTAAATGGTGAGCTGGAAGAAGAGGTGTATATGAGACAGCCGGAGATGTTCGTCGATGAAAATCATCCAGACAAAGTGTGCAAGCTTAAAAAAGCTTTGTACGCACTGAAACAAGCCGGTAGGGAATGGAACCAAAAAATCGACAACATTTTGCAAAAAATTGGTTTTCAAAGAAGTTCTACCGACGGTTGTGTATACTTTCGTATGAAAGGTGAAAAAATCGCTTTAATCGCTTTATATGTCGATGACATGTTAGTAGCTTGCTCTACTGAAGATGACTTGGAGCGCATAATCAAGAATTTAAACTATTACGTCGAAGCAGTAAACAGAGGTCCCGTCCAGTATTTCTTGGGCATGCAAGTTGCCAGAGATTCCGGATGCGGAAATGTAAAAGTGCATCAATCTCATTTTGAGGAAGACTTATTAAAGGAATGGGGAATGCAAGACTGCAAATCGGCGTCAAATCCATTGCTTAGCGGAACAGTTTTGCCCAGGTGTGACAAAGCCAATTGTACCGAAGTAATCGACAAAAGTATCATTGGGTCATTGACTTACTTAGCCATGACATCCAGGCCGGATATATCATACACCATATCGAAGCTCTCGCAGTTCAATACGCATCCACGCCATGAACATTTTGTAGTAGCAAAGCATGTGTTGCGTTATTTAAAAAATGCAAAAAAAGATACTTTAACCTATACATTTAATAATGATGTTTTAGTCTGCTACACAGGTGCTGATTGGGGATCTGACTCCACGGATCGAAAGACATACCGCGGGTTTGTGGTTTTCTTTGCTAGAAATCCAATTGCGTGGGAATCGAAGAATCAGAGTGTGGTGTCACTAAGTTCTATGGAAGCCGAGTACATAGGCATGTGCCAGGGATCCAAGGAAGTCGCTTTTCTAAGAAGCCTTTTACAATAGTTGGGTTTAACCAAGTATAATCAGTTTCCAACGAAATTTTTCTCAGACAACCAAGCAGCACAGTTTGCAGTAAAAAATCACACTGTTCATAAAAGAAGCAAACATATGGACATCAAGTACCATTACGTGAGAGAAAAACACAAGGAAATAGGCTTACAGTATATTCCCACTGCATAGAATGTCGCTGACATATTCACAAAATCTCTCACAAAAGAGAAGCACAGACATTTTTGTGCTGCGTTAAATTTGAAATTTTCCTAAATGTATCTTTTTTCAATGTATTAAATTTAATTAAAATTTGGTTTTAGCCGGAGTATGTTAGTTATACCCTGTATTTTAACGGACAAACCAAATTCGCTTATCGTATTTCGTTTATCTATATTCCTTCTTGAATTCTTTTGTCCCACTCGAATAAAGTGCTTTATACAGAACGGTCGTGTTGTGTTTTTGATCTAACTGCGCTAACACTAAGGATATAATTTTAGAAATTGTTTGTTTAAGTTATTTAAATATTTTTAGATTTTTTTGTTTTTTATCTCTACAGGTTTAACTGTTTGTTATTCTTTTCGATCAATAACATATGAATTAAATTGTAGATCTTTAGGGGGTGACCGCTATTAGAAACAACTTTTTCTATAATTAAGATTTTGCTTGCCCTGACTGAGATTCGAACCTCGAACTCACAAGCATATCGAGTTATAGCACGCCCCGCTACCAACTCGACTACAGCGGCCACATCATTAAGTAATTATTAAATAAATTTTTGGGTCTATATGATTTATGCCGTATATTTCTACATATGGTATTATTAAATATCCTTTAATTTTAGGTAATATTGTAATTAAGTCATTTGATCAGGGTTGATCTGAATATATAGGGGGTCAAAATTTTTATAATAAAGTATTATTCTCAACAAAGTAAGTATTCCACCAAATTTACATATTTCATAATAATAGTTAAAAAAATCATCTTTTATTATTTGTATTGTGAATTATTTTTTTGTTTAATTTTTTTTTATTTTATTCAAATAGCTTAAGGTTAGAGTATAACATTGAAGATGTTAGGGTAATTATATAATTTTTTAATATAGTGAATTTAATTTAGTAATTTACAAAAAAAAGATATTTATTTTTACAATGAAAATGTAATGTTTCAAGTTAAACTATATAAACATAGAAGTATAAATGGAATTTAACCATTAAAACATAAAAGTTAGCAGTTTTTCTTGATCTTCATACTTCCTTAATTGGAATTTTTATTCAATTTTATTAACATTGATAAGCCTATTTTGGACTTCAATTAATATAAATTTTGAGAATAAATGTAGTATTACCTAAAATTAGGTCGAAACTAATTGCAATAAATCGCTTCATATTCAAGGTAGACTGAATATAAATACTTTTTGAATGCAAATCAAATGTTATAATTAACTACAACACTATTAATTAGATCATTTTAGTATACCTTGATTTCATTCATGATATAAACAGATAATTAGGATAATAATAAAAATAATAGAAGTTAAAGATAATATTGTAATATTTGATATTTTAATAATTAAAATTATTGGGAGAATAAGTGCAATTCCTACATTAAAAATTAAAAAAATAATTGTAATTAAGAAAAATCGAAGAGAAAAAGGTAATCGAGGAGATAATTTAGAATCAAATCCACATTCAAATGGTGAACATTTTTCTCGGTCTTTTAAAGTTTTTTTTGATAACATATATGCTGAAATTATTACAATATTTGAAATTAAATCAATTTACTAATCCTGAAACGGTTGTTATAGCTCCGATTGCTCCTGTTAAAGGTCATGGGCTATAATCTACTAAATGAAAAGGGTGATTAGCGTGTGTTGACATTAATTTACTTCTCTAGAGTATACAGCTGATTCAAGAATTAATAAAGCAGTTTGAGCAATAATTAATAATGAAATGATAAAATATGAAAGAGAAGGTCCGGTATTTCCTAAAAGAGTTAATAATAAATGACCTGAAATTATATTAGCCGCTAGTCGAACGGCTAAAGTTCCTGGTCGAATTACATTTCTAATAGTTTCAATTATTCACTTTTATATTAAGTACTTATTATTACTATTTTTAGTATAGCACGTTAAAAGACTGCGTCTTACTTGTGTCTAAATATTAAATAAAATTAAAAAATAAATAAAAATACATAATATAAAGGGCATTAAAATTGCTGGTGTTCCTTGAGGTACTAAATGTGCAAATATAATTTATAAGACATAATAATAGTGGGAGTGCTAATGATAATGTTAATGTTAAATGACTTGTTCTTGTAAAAATATATGAAAATAGTCCTATAAAATTATTAAAAAGAATTAATGAGAATAATGAAACGAAAATAAAAGTAGACCCAGAATGACCTGTATATCCCAGTAATGTTTTAAATTCTTTGTGAAGTGTTAATTAAATAGAATTTTATATAATATGATAACGTGATGGCATTAATTAATAAATTGATGGAATTAATAACACTCCTAAAAATGAGCTTATTTAATTAAGTGATAAGTTAAAAGTACTTGAGGATGGATCAAATACTGAAAATAAATTTGTTATCATTTTCAATTAAAGGAATTTCTACAATTTTTTTTTTTTTTTGAAATATTAGATATAGGTGATTTAGGAATTAATAAAATATAATTTATAATTCTAAATAAAATAAAAGTTATTGAGAAAATAATAAGTAAACTTAGTCAACCAATTGGAGCTATTTGTGGAATCAAAAAATATTAAATAAAATTAATCATTTTTGTTTGACATACTAATGATATATTTTAACTTATTTTTTATTTCATTAGAAGTAATTGCTAATTTACTATAAAGTGGTTTAAGATACCAATACTTGCGTTCAGTCATCTAATGATGAATTATTTCTATTAGTAATTCATTTAATAAAATAACTTACAGGGATTCCTTTGATTACAATTGGCAAAAGTCTATGATTAGCTCCATAAATTTCAGAACATTGACCATAAAATAATCCTGGTCGATTAATTAAAAAATTGGTTTGATTTAATCGACCAGGAGTTCCATCAACTTTTACTCCAAGAGATGGAATTTTTCAAGAATGAATTACATCTGCAGCTGTTACTAAAATACGGATTTGTGAATTTATTGGTAAAATAACTCGATTATCAACATCTAACAATCGCAATCCGTCAATGTTTAATTCATTTGTTGGAATTATATATAAATCAAATTCAATATTTAAAAAATCTGAATATTCATAACTTCAATATCACTGGTGTCCAATAGCTTTTAAAGTTACTGATGGTTCATTAATTTCATCTAGTAGATATAATAAACGAAGTGATGGAAATGCAATTAATAATAATACAATAGTTCAGATTATTTCAATAGTTTGTCCATGTAATAAATTTCGGTTTGTATAATTATAAAAAAATTATATAAATATTAAATAACCTACTTAAGTTGTAATTATTACTAAAATTATTAAAGCACTATCATGAAAAAAAGTTAATTGTTCTATTAAAGGAACTAATCAGTTTCCAAATCCTCCAATTGTAATTGGTATTACTATACAAAAAATTATAACAAATGCATGGGCTGTTACAATTACATTATAAATTTGCTCCTGGATGACCTAATTCAGCTCGAATAAGAAATCTTAAAGAAGTTCCTACTATACCTGCTCAAGGTCCAAAAATAAAATATAAAGTACCAATATCTTTTTGATTTGTTGAAAATAGCCATTGTCGCGATTAAATGGCTGAAATTTAGGCGATAGGCTGTAAATAAGTGCAATTCCTACATTAAAAATTTAAAAAATAATTGTAATTAAAAAAAATCGAAGAGAAAAAGGTAATCGAGAAGATAATTTAGAATCAAATCCACATTCAAATGGTGAACATTTTTCTCGGTCTTTTAAAGTTTTTTTTGATAACATATGTATATGCTGAAATTATTACAATATTTGAAATTAAATCAATTTACTAATCCTGAAACGGTTGTTATAGCTCCGATTGCTCCTGTTAAAGGTCATGGGCTATAATCTACTAAATGAAAAGGGTGATTAGCGTGTGTTGACATTAATTTACTTCTCTAGAGTATACAGCTGATTCAAGAATTAATAAAGCAGTTTGAGCAATAATTAATAATGAAATGATAAAATATGAAAGAGAAGGTCCGGTATTTCCTAAAAGAGTGAATAATAAATGACCTGAAATTATATTAGCCGCTAGTCGAACGGCTAAAGTTCCTGGTCGAATTACATTTCTAATAGTTTCAATTATTCAATTTTATATTAAGTACTTATTATTACTATTTTTAGTATAGCACGTTAAAAGACTGCGTCTTTGTTTGTGTCTAAATATTAAATAAAATAAAAAAATAAATAAAAATACATAATATAAAGGGCATTAAAATTGCTGGTGTTCCTTGAGGTACTAAATGTGCAAATATAAATTATAAGACATAATAATAGTGGGAGTGCTAATAATAATGTTAATGTTAAATGACTTGTTCTTGTAAAAATATATGAAAATAGTCCTATAAAATTATTAAAAAGAATTAATGAGAATAATGAAACGAAAATAAAAGTAGACCCAGAATGACCTGTATATCCTAGTAATGTTTTAAATTCTTTGTGAAGTGTTAATTAAATAGAATTCTATATAATATGATAACGTGATGGCATTAATTAATAAATTGATGGAATTAATAACACTCCTAAAAATGAGCTTATTTAATTAAGTGATAAGTTAAAAGTACTTGAAGATGGATCAAATACTAAAAATAAATTTGTTATCATTTTCAATTAAAGGAATTTCTACAATTTTTTTTTTTTGAAATATTAGATTTAGGTGATTTAGGAATTAATAAAATATAATTTATAATTCTAAATAAAATAAAAGTTATTGAGAAAATAATAAGTAAACTTAGTCAACCAATTGGAGCTATTTGTGGAATCAAAAAATATTAAATAAAATTAATCATTTTTGTTTGACATACTAATGATATATTTTAACTTATTTTTTATTTCATTAGAAGTAATTGCTAATTTACTATAAAGTGGTTTAAGATACCAATACTTGCGTTCAGTCATCTAATGATGAATTATTTCTATTAGTAATTCATTTAATAAAATAACTTACAGGGATTCCTTTGATTACAATTGGCAAAAGTCTATGATTAGCTCCATAAATTTCAGAACATTGACCATAAAATAATCCTGGTCGATTAATTAAAAAATTGGTTTGATTTAATCGACCAGGAGTTCCATCAACTTTTACTCCAAGAGATGGAATTTTTCAAGATCTGCAGCTGTTACTAAAATACGGATTTGTGAATTTATTGGTAAAATAACTCGATTATCAACATCTAACAATCGCAATCCGTCAATGTTTAATTCATTTGTTGGAATTATATATAAATCAAATTCAATATTTAAAAAATCTGAATATTCATAACTTCAATATCACTGGTGTCCAATAGTTTTTAAAGTTACTGATGGTTCATTAATTTCATCTAGTAGATATAATAAACGAAGTGATGGAAACGCATTTAATAATAATCAATAGTTCAGATTATTTCAATAGTTTGTCCATGTAATAAATTTCGGTTTGTATAATTATAAAAAAATTATATAAATATTAAATAACCTACTAAAGTTGTAATTATTACTAAAATTATTAAAGCATTATCATGAAAAAAGGTTAATTGTTCTATTAGAGGGGAGGCACTATCTTGAAGGCCAAGAAAAGCTCATGTTTTCATAAATTTCTAATAAAAGTAAGATACTTTATTTATGAAGCTTAAATCCATGGCACTAATATGCCATAATAGAAATTAATTAAAATAGGCAATTCAGAATATATATGTTCAGATGGGGGTGTATTTTGTAATCACTCAATTGAAGAAGATAGATGTATAGGATAAATTACTTGACGTTGTAAAATTAAACTTTCTCAAATAATAAATAAAAAAATAAAATCCCTAATAATGAAATAGAAGAACCAATAGTTGAAATCACATTTCATGTTATATAAGCATCTGGATAATCTCAATAACGTCGAGGCATTCCTGCTAATCCTAAGAAGTGTTGTGGAAAAAATGTTAAATTTACTCCAATAAATATAATAATAAATTGATTTTTTAAACATTTAGGGTTTAATGTTAATCCTGTAAATAAAGGGTATCAATGAATAAAACCAGTTATTATTGCAAATACTGCTCCTATTGATAAAACATAATGAAAATGAGCTACTACATAATAGGTGTCATGAAGAATAATATCAAATGATGAATTAACTAAAATTACTCCTGTTAATCCTCCTACTGTAAATAAAAATACGAATCCTAAAGCTCATAATATAGCAGGAGAATAATTTAATTGTGTTCCATGTAAGGTAGCAAGTCAACTAAAAATTTTAATACCTGTTGGTACTGCAAAAATTATTGTAGCTGAAGTAAAATAAGCTCGAGTATCTACATCTATACCTACTGTAAATATATGATGAGCTCATACAATAAATCCTAATAGACGAATTGCTAATATTGCATAAATTATTTCTAGAGAACTGAATGTTTCTTTTTTTCCTGATTCTTGACTAATAATAGGTGAAATTATTCCAAATCCTGGTAAAATTTAAATATAAACTTCTGGATGTCTAAAAAATCAAAATAAATGTTGGTATAAAATAGGGTCTCCTCCTCCAGCAGGGTCAAAAAATTATGTATTTAAATTTCGATCTGTTAATAGTATAGTAATAGCTCCAGCTAAAACTGGTAAAGATAAAAGTAGTAATAAAGCTAAATCAACAGATGCCCCTCCATGTGCAATAATTGATGATAAAGGTGGGTTAAACAGTTCGTCCTGTTCCAGCTCCATTTTCAACTATACTTCTTAATAATAATAATGTTAATGATGGAGGTAATAATCAAAAACTTATATTATTTATTCAAGGAAATGCTATATCTGGGGCTCTTAATATTAAAGGAACTAATCAGTTTCCAAATCCTCCAATTATAATTGGTATTACTATAAAAAAAATTATAACAAATGCATGGGCTGTTACAATTACATTATAAATTTGCTCCTGGATGACCTAATTCAGCTCGAATAAGAAATCTTAAAGAAGTTCCTACTATACCTGCTCAAGGTCGAAAAATAAAATATAAAGTACCAATATCTTTTTGATTTGTTGAAAATAGCCATTGTCGCGATTAAATGGCTGAAATTTAGGCGATAGACTGTAAATCTATATATAAGAATTAATTCTTTTTAATCAATAAAATATAGATTATGCTTTATAGTCAATAATGACATTAGACTGCAATTCTAAAGGAGTAATATTTTACTAAGGCTTAAAAGATTTAACTCATATTTATAACTTTGAAGACTATTAGTTTATTTAACTTAAAGCGTTAAAGATTAAATATGTTGAGGACATGGGTCCTTTAATTGATTTTGAATGATAACTTTTAATTTATTTCGTGCGGCTGGCAACGCTAAAATTTGTATCATCGTGAACAATTAACATTTTCGAACATTTTTTTTTCATTTTTTGTAGTTGTAAGCGGCACCACGGGGCGACCCGTATCCGCAAGTAAAAAAGTTGTGTAAAAAACAGTGGTTAATCAACCGCCGTCGCCTCCGCACGCACCTGAAATATTTAAATTTAGCCACTCTGGCAAAACCAGTCTACTTTCAATTAATTTCCAAATGTAATTATATCTTTATACGTGAATTGAGCAAATGGAATAAAAGCATAATTTAACTCGAACTATTTCCTTGGTTTA
Organism: Philophylla caesio; assembly: GCA_963971545.1. Taxonomy (NCBI): domain Eukaryota; kingdom Metazoa; phylum Arthropoda; class Insecta; order Diptera; family Tephritidae; genus Philophylla; species Philophylla caesio. Next base: position 58,759,770 of record OZ020606.1, read on the forward strand.
CTATAATTATAATATCGAGCGCACCCGGTGCTCTATAGCTCAGCTACCCTAACATTTTACATGGTCCTTTTCGCTAAAAAGGCAACCCGCGACCTAGCGAATTTAAAAAAAAATCCAATAACATACGTACATACATACATAATATATGTACAATAGCCATTACGCGCGAGCAAAAGAGCAAATAACCAGCTCATTCTCGAATAGTCATTCTCTCGGTGCGTGCGTGCGATTCAATATTGGAAAAAAAAAACAAAAAGACAATTACTGTGAAAATTATATATTTACATACAATATTCAAGGCAGTGAAAAAGAAAAAAATTAGTGCAAAAATTATAAAGTTGTAACATAAAAAGACAACTTAAATCAAATTCGATTGCGCGTGTGCAAAACTACATACACATATACATATGTATGTATGTATGTATATACCAACAAAAAAAAAAAAAATTTTAATATAACGAAAAAAAAAAAAGTCTTACGTACATGTGTACATACATACATATGTACAAACGCAAGTGCGCGTGAGCAAACAAATGTAATCCCAGAGCAGTCTGGATTTTTTACTTGGCGTGTGCGGTGCGGTTTAAAACAAAAAAAAAAAGAACGATTGTGCAAAACTAAAGTGTGTGAAACTAAACACATAAATTATAGTTCAAAATCAAAATTTATACATATAGAAAGTTGTGAAAACATAAAATTATTGAAAAAAGTGTGAAAAGTGCGCATTCATAAGCAAAACTAAAGTGTGTGAAACTAAGCACTTAAAATTTAAGTAGTTAAAAACCAAAATTTATACATATATAAAGTTGTGAAAACATAAAATTAGTGAAAAAAAAAAAGTTAAAAAGAAGGGCGTACATTCATATGTACAACATAAATCGGCATAACAAAAACGAAATCTAAATTGGAAAAAAAAAAGGAATAAAACTCCATCTAAATCGCTTGCGCGGGTGTGTAATTAAAATATTAAAGTGCAAAAACGAAACAAAAAGTGAGAGTAACGTTTTATAAAAAAAACGCAATCATTAAATTGTTAAAAGTTTGAAAGCGCAAATTTGAAGTAAAAATCGCAAATTTAAACAAAAAAAAAAAGGACCGAAAACGAAATATAAAAAGTTGAAAGCATATAAAAATACAAAAAAAAAGTGAAAAGTGCAAGTGCGCATATTCAAAACAAAAGAAACCAAAGTTGCGAAACTCAACTAAATTACAAAAAAAAAAAAAGGTTTTTCAAAAAAAAAAAAAGAAAATTATTATAATATTTTACATAAAAGTGCACAACTTTACCACAACAACAACAACAACAACAGGATCAGGTCACTCAACCAGTGTGATCACAACAACAACAACAACAACTTTAGCAACAGCGAAGCATCGCCGCAGTGACAGCGAAGCACAACAGCAACGACAGCGAACTTCAACAACGACAACAACAGAAAAGCGAGCAAAACTCCAAAGGTACAGTCCCCCCAAAACGTACCGAATCTCAAGTAAGTGGCTTATATCCCAGTACTCACCAAATATATACATACACATATATACATATATACACAAACATACATATGTATATTCACAGGAGATAGTTGCACTAGTGGTTAGTTCTGCAAAATAAATAGCTAATTTTAGTGGAAATAGCAGGTGGAAAGTGGGGATTCGCCACACGACATACCCAGGAGGTGCCGTGTAACCCGTTTTTAAACTCCAGAGTGAAAGTGATATTGATTTTCGACGGGAAAATCAATAAACTCGCGGTCTATAAAACTTTTTCACTTTTTTTTTTTTTTTCTTTTTTCTTTTTTTTACTTTTCCTAAATACGCGCGAAAGAGGGAAAAAAAAAACTGTGTAAGGAAATATAAGCGAGACAGGTAAGAGCTAAACACAATCTGACTAATTGTCAAATACAGCTGATCCTGTCTCACAAAGCAGGGACGGTGTAAGCAGCTGTTAGTCAAGTTTCAAACCTACAGTTGCAAAGGCAGTGTAGTATTCTAGTATAAGATCATTAGGGTAGCTCGTAAATATATAAAAAATAAAATTATTACCAATAAATATATTAAATTGAATAAAAGCATAAAATAAAATAAAATAACAATATTAATAAAAATAATTTAAATAAAAATAATTAAAAAAAAAAAAAAAAAAAAAAAAAAAAAAAAATAATAATAATAATACTAAAAGTTAATAATAATAATTACAATAAACATAATTATACATCCTAATAACTTTTAATAATAAACAGAAATAAACAATAAATAAGGCAAAATAAACAATGAGTGTCACTAGGTCGCCCCCCCAAGGGCGAAAGATTTCAGAGGATGTAGGTCCTTCTCAGCCGGGGATTAGAGCAGTTGACGGTGGCCTGATAAATCCCCTTGCGAAGCGTCCCAGACTTGCGTACTCTCCGCCGAAGTCACGGTCATGCTCACCAGTGCCCGAACAACCGCCCACTGATCCGAAAAACCCCGCGTGGGTCAAGCTAGGGGCGAAAATACGTGAGCTACACGACATGATGGACGATGGTAAGAGAAGGTCAGTAAACCAGCAGATGCGAGATTTAATCTCCGAGCTGTCGATACTCTACGAAAAGGCAAAGACCCATACCCCTCGAAAAACAGTAAGCGCATCTTCTCAGACTTCTCCGAAAGCTACCATGAGCAAGGCGCAGTACAAGGGAGAAAAGGAAGTTCAGCAAAGTAGAGCAGTGCCAACCGAAAAAGAGAAAAAAACAAATGGCCCACTTGAAGTACCTAAAATGAGGGAAGAGCCACAGTGGACGACAATACAGCCCAAAATAAAACATAAAAAGCCAGTACGCCCCGATGCATTAATTATTAAAAGTAACTGCGGGGGATCGTATGCAGACGTACTAAAAATAGTAAAAAGTGATCCCCAGCTGAAACATGTTGGCAGCATGATAACAAAAGTCCGAAAGACTGCTAGTGGAGATCTTATTCTACAATTAGAAAAATCCACGGATACGCACACTAAAGAGCTACAAAGTGCGGTTAAGTCCGCGCTAGGCGAAAAGGCCTCGGTACAAACGCTAACAGCTGAAACGGCGATTGAAATAAGGGACTTGGATGAAATAACAAGTAAAAAAGAGCTGTGTACCGCTTTGGAGCAAGAGTTTGACGGAATACAGTTTGCCGAAACTAGCGTAAAGTCAATAAGAGGTGCCTACTGCGGCACTAAAACAGCCACACTATTGCTTCCAGTCCCAGTAGCAAACAAACTACTAGCATTCGGTAAAGTGCGAGTTGGTTGGGTAATTGCCCGTATACGCGTGAAAACACAGCCAATAAAATGCTTCAAATGCCTAGAGTTTGGCCACTTATCGAGAAACTGCAAAAGTTCGGTTGATGTAAAAAATACATGTTTTAATTGTGGAGACCCGAACCACAAAGCTGCCGAGTGTAAAAAAGAATTAAAATGCGCAATATGTTCAAGAAGAAATGCGCCACAAGTGAAGCACAGAACCGGAGGCAGGGAATGTCCTTTTTATTTAGAGGCGGTTAAAAAAGCACGAGCACAATGAAATTTCTGCAATTAAACCTCAATCATTGCAAGGCTGCACAAGAGCTTCTGGAGCAGTCGGTACTAGAAAAAAATATCGACATAGCAATACTTAGTGAACCGTATAAGATCGGTAAAACCCCACTTTGGGCTAGTGACACTAACGGGAAATCAGCGGTATGGAGCTGTGCCAAAACGCCGATTGCGATTGAGCAACTGAGAGCGAAACCATGCTACGTTGGCGTAAGAATATCGAAGTTATTTTTGTATAGTTGTTATATACCGCCTAGTTATAGCCTTACTGAATTCGAAACCGCCTTAGACGGTCTGGTAAGCGACGCGAGAGCCACATCACCAGTGATAATTGCAGGTGACTTTAATGCATGGGCCCGAGAATGGGGCAGCAGAAGAACAAACGCCAAAGGAAGGGCCTTGCTTACATCATTATCAATGTTAGAAGTTACACTTGTTAACACAGGCGATAAGCTTACCTTCCAAAGAGATGGAAGAGGGTCCATTATCGATCTTACCTTCGTTAGCAATACAATATTTAGACGAACGTCGTGGCATGTAAGCGAAGACTATACGCATAGCGACCACCAAGCTATAATATTTTCGATAAAAAACGATGTAGGGGTACAAAATATCTCGAGTGTTAAACCAGCTGGCTGGAAGCTGCATACACTAGATGAAGAAGGTCTTAAGGTGATGGTAACTCATATAACCCTCCCAGAAGGAGCGATAAACTTGGCACACCAACTAATAAATGGTATTAAACTAGCATGCGACGCCTCGATGAGGAGAAAATCTGCATCTTCCCGACGCCCACCAGTGTACTGGTGGAACGAAGAGATTGCGGACTTACGTCGTCAATGTAACAGCGCAAGGCGAAACTACCAGAGAGCCAGAAATCGAAGCGCAAACTTTGCGGTGCAGCAAAGAGAATACAAAGAAAAGCGCACGTCGTTGAAACGGGCTATAAAAGCCAGCAAAAAGAAATGTTTTCGAAGTCTATGTGACAGCGCAGATAAAGATCCCTGGGGTTCAGCATTCAAAGTCGTAACCAAAAAGATACAAAAGTCATTACATCCGAAGTTTTCATGCCCTAGAGAGTTGGCAAAAATAGTAAGCGCACTTTTTCCAGCCCAACCACCCTTTGACCGGGAAACATTCCCCCCTACAGAAAATGAAACGCCTCCGGTTACGGCAGAAGAAGTTTTAGTAGCCGTTAAAAGCCTAAAAGAAAAAAAGGCACCAGGTCCTGATTTTATTCCTAACCACATATTGAAAATAACTGCAACCACCAACACCGAAGCGTTTGTACGCACGTATAATGAATGTCTCAAAGAAGGCATATTTCCGCCAATATGGAAGCGCCAACGACTGGTACTTCTACCAAAACCAGGGAAACCCCCAGGTGACCCGTCAGCATACCGCCCAATATGCATGCTTGACACAGCCGGAAAACTGTTCGAACGAATTTTAAGCAATAGGCTGACTACAGAAATAGAAGCAGGGGCAAACCTCTCAGAAACGCAGTTCGGTTTTAGAAAAAAGCGATCAACAGTAGGCGCGGCGATGCTTGTTAAGAAGCTGGCAGAAGAAGCGATAAGTGGAGTAAGATGGAAAGGCGGATCTAAAAAATATTGCCTGGTCATGACACTTGACGTTAAAAATGCGTTTAATTCCGCTAACTGGAAGAAAATTGTCGAATCTCTCCGTGGTTTTCAAGCATCAAGATATTTGCGAAAAATAATAAGTAACTACTTGGAAGATAGAGTCCTAGTATATGATACAGACGAAGGCAGCAAAGAGTATAATATATCCGGAGGAGTTCCTCAAGGATCCGTCCTTGGACCATTACTCTGGAACATTATGTACGACGGCATTCTGCGCTTACAAGTACCTACAGGGTCAAAAATTGTTGGTTTTGCGGACGATATTGCGGTGGTTATTGTTGCCAAGCATATACAAGACGTTGAGCGAGAGGCGAACTTAATGACTGCGCGAATACAGAAATGGCTTGAAGAGAATGGCCTGCAGTTAGCCGAGCAGAAAACTGAGGCAGTGTTAATTAGCAGCAGAAAAATACTAGAGTTTGTTAAAATTAAAGTTGGAGGACATGAAATTGTTTCGAAACCTGCTCTGAAATATCTAGGCATTATGTTTGACGCTAGATTGGTATTTAAGACCCACCTAGAATACGCAGTCGAGAAAGCAGAGAAAGTTGCAGCAGCGCTATCGAGGCTAATGGTAAATATAGGAGGACCTAAGCAACAAAGTAGGCAACTGTATGCAAGCGTAATACGGTCTGTACTTCTATATGGGGCTTCAATCTGGTCGGCGGCGATTGAGAAAGTTTCGTACGCACGAGAGATCAGATCACTGTATCGCTTTTGCGCTATCCGGGTGTGCAGTGCGTTCAGAACAACGTCAGAAGATGCCGCCCTAGTAGTGGCTGGGCTCTGCCCAATTGAGATCCTGGTAAAAGAGGCTACGATAACCCCATCGAGCATTACAGAACGTGAGGCGGTGAGGCGAAACTGTTTGCAGCTGTGGCAGAGGCAGTGGAGCGCTGCGAGTAAGGGACGCTGGACACGTAGACTTATTCCTTCGTTAGAGAAATGGTTAGAGAGGCAACACGGTGAAGTGGATTACCACCTTACCCAAATATTGACAGGGCATGGCTGTTTTAAGTCCTATCTATATAAGTTTAAACATGATGATGACCCTTACTGCACCTTCTGTGCAAATCAGGTTGTTGAAGACGCAGAACACTGTTTTTTTGTCTGTCCGCGCTTTGCGATTGAAAAGGATGACTCGAGCACGAAGTTGGGGAAATTGCTTTCGGTTAAAAACCTGGTAGATACTATGCTCGAGTCTAAAGAAAATTGGTCCGTTGTCTGCAATATGGCGAACAAAATCCTAACTAAACTGCGTCAAGCGGAGCAACTCCGCAGAAATTCATAGATTCATAGAAAGGCAATAGGCCGCTCCCCCTCCGCGAAGTAATACCTAACGGTAGTTCCACGGAGCGAGGGAAACGGAGCGGGGGTGGGTTTTTAGTGCGGTGAGTCGAAAGGCAAGTCCCACACTTCGGCTTTCAATGCTTTGTGCCACCTCTACAAAAAAAAAAAAAAAAAAAAAAAAAAAATATATACACAAACGGTACTTTGTCTGATTGGAGTTACTCATATTCAATCCCAACGGAAAATTTTAGACAAACAAAAAATTGCGCGCCAGTACCTCTTTATATATATACATATATGTGTATGCAGAAATAACTCTCATCCCTGCACGTATATTCCAAACTCCAACCCCTTTGCGCGCTCTCTACCTACTGATATAAAATACCGTTACTGTGCTTAGACGCGCTAAGGCAGTACAGTAGAGCAAAATATTTCAAAAGAAACATAGACTCAAAATATAAATCCCGTGATATATATATACATTTATATATTTATGTATGCATTTACATAATTCCCGCGCAAACTAAAATTTCCCCTCTTAAAAAACCGCTAAAAAATCAGTAGCGGAAATAATCCCGTTGTCCACTCAACGTCCTACAAAGTCCCGAGTTTCTCACCGGGCATACTGTATACATATAAGCACCCAGCGCAGTCGCCATACAAAACGCAACCTCAGTGTCAAAGCAAAGAGAGCTTGCGCATTTTTGCAGTCGCTCAGAGATATACACATACATATGTATGTACATAAGCACGGCAATTGCCGCTCGCTCTTGTTCTAGCCCACTTTGCATGAATATTTATATAATTTGAATAAATTATATTATTCAATTATTTGTTTGTGTCCCCTTCACGTACATAATTTATTGTTTAATATTTCACAAAACGTTCACCCCCCCTAACTTAATTTGCTGTGCAACACGCAAAAACATACATACGTGTTCCCGTTTTCACAATTTCGGTAGCAGCACAAAGCTACACATACATACACGCGTATACGTAACAATAAGCTCCGCGAATTCTCTCACTCTCACTGCTTATATACTACACTTAGACGCGCTAAGGTAGTACAGTGGGACAAAACAGCATAAAAACACAGTGGGTCATAACAGATTAAAAATACCTTAAATTAAAATAAAACATAAACAAAATTAATATAACTGAATCTATTCCCAGATTTCAGTGATTTTCTTTCACAACCCCAGTTCTCTCCTATAACTATCTCAAAATGCCAAAATCTCAGGATACCCCACAAAAATCTGAAATAGACCCCTGTTTGCAAGATTTTATTTTTGAAAGCAATAGGCTTGAATCATTTTATTCAAAGTGGTCGGCCACCCTCATAAGTGACCATACCACATCTCTTCTCAATGTCAAGTTACAACAGCTTGACAAAATTTGGGAATGCCTTGTAGACTCATACAAGGCAGTATTTCACTCAATAAACTTTTCCGAATCCAGCGGTTCAGTTTAGCAGAAATACGATAAATGCTCACAAAGCTACGAAAATTGCAAATCGCAAATTTTAGATTCACTACAGCTTTGTGGAGAAAATTCCCAACCTCAAAGAAGCACATCGTTTGCAGCAAACACCACACATACTTCAAACTCCCAAAAAGTATTTCTCAAAGTACCACCGTGCGATACAGAGATTTTCCACGGTGGATACGAAGACTGGCCGGCGTTCAGAGATATGTTCACGGCAGTCTATAAAAACCACCCCAAATTAACTCCAGCTCAGAAACTCTACCATTTACGGCAAAAAACGCGAAGTCAGGCGGGACAAATAGTCAAACAGTTCCCCCTAACTGATGACAATTTTGAACTCGCCTGGGATGCCCTCAAATCACGGTATGAAAACCGAAGAATACTGGTCGATAACCAGCTCAAAGCCCTCTTCAACATACCACCCCTATATACAGAAAATGGTGAGCAAATACAAAAAATTCAAGCCACTATTAACAACTCGCTAGCTACGCTCTCAGCACAAGGAATCCCAACCAGCAATTGGGACCCCATTCTTGTGTATCTCTGTTCTTCAAAACTGCCAAGTGAAACGCTATCTCTGTGGGAGCAATCACTCAGCTCTCGAAAGGAGTTACCACTTTGGGCAGATATGAACAAATTCCTCACTAGCCGGTATGAAATAATAGAGAGACTTCACGCATATCGACCAGGAAAACCAAAACTTCCACCCCCTAATTTCACTCCAAGGGCAATGAATCAAAACTCCTCATTTATTCACAAAAATCGAACTCAAAATTTCCATGTCGAATTTAATCAGCCCATTTCTTGCAAATTATGCAACGCTAGACACCCCATGAAGACATGTGTGAAATTTCAAGCTTTATCCGTGTCCGATCGCCTAAAGTTTGTCAAAGGAAACAATTATTGCGAAAATTGTCTTTCTTGAGTGCCAAAGTAACTTCACGTGCGTATATTGCCAAAGAAGACACCATTCACTGTTGCATTTTCCCCAAAAATCGCAATTTACAAAAACAAACTCAAAACCCCAGAGAGTTTCTAGTCAGCTAACGACTCAGACAGCAAATAACGACGAGCAACCAACTTGCGGAGCGGACGTGTTAAATAATTTTTTGCCCTGAAGACGATTGCCGGAGTGCAATCGAAATATATCGACAAAGAAAATAAAACTTCGTGTTTTATTTCTATAAAAACTTGACCTCGAGCCAGCAAAAAAACCCCTTATTTAAAATGGAAAGGTCGCCAAAATCAATGTTATTAAATTTTAATAATATTTAATGAAAATTTATAAATAATTTTTAAAGAATTATTAATTTTTTAAGAAATGATAAAAATTATAAAATTTTAAAATTTAATACTTACAATATTATTTATTTATTTATTATTTTTGATTATAATTAATTATTTGATTAATTAATTATTTATTTTAAAATTTAAATTTAAATTTTATATAAAATGAAATAAAAATTTTTCATTTAAAAATTAAAATAAGTATAATATGATTTGGGGAATTAATTCACTGGCTATGAGGAAATACTAATGATTTTATTTAGTAGATAGTAATATTATTTTTACTTTTTTTTTAGTTATAAAATGTTATTAATATAAATATTAATTTATATAATTTATATTATTTTATAAAAATTTATTATATTATTCATTAAAAATTAATCAAATTTTATTTAAAATATTTTTAAAAAATATTTATTTTTAATAAAGGTATAAAATTTTTAATTAAAATAACAAAATTTATAAATATTTTTTATTTTAAAATTTATTTTTTTAAATTATTACATTTAGTAATTATAAAAATTTTGTTAATAATGAAAAATTAAAAATTTAATATTTATAATAATATTTATACATATGTATGTATATCTTTAATTTTATAATTATAATTAATTATTTAATTAATTATTTATTTTAAGTTATTTATATTATAATTATAATTTAAATTTTATATAAAATAGAATTAAAATGTTTCTAATATAATTAAAATAAGTAAAATTTGATTAGGGGAATCAATTTACTGGTTATGAGGAAATACTAATGATTTTTTTTAGTAATAATATTATTTTTACTTTTTTTAATTATAAGATGTTATTAATATAAATACTAATTTATAAAATATATAATATTTTTTAAAAGTTTAATAATATAATAAAATTTTAAAAAATTTATTAATTAAATATCATAAATTACATAATAACTAGTTAATTTTATTTATGATAAATTTAATTTTTTTGTTTAAATATTTAAGTTTTGCTTTGGCTTATAATTTTGGTATTGATTTATTTTATATGTAAGTTATTGCATGAATTTGTATTTATTTTAATAATAAATGGATTTTATTATAATCTCAGTAAATAATTTTATTAATTAAGGAAACTTATAAATAGTAATTTCATTAAGTATTGGCTAAATGTGTGCCAGCAGCCGCGGTTACACAAATGATACAAATAAATATTTTTTAGTATAAGTTAAATTTTATTATAATAAAATATAAATAAATATATTAGGAGAAATTTTTCAATTTTATAATTTTTATTCAAATGATAGTAAAGCTTAAAATTTTATTAATAAACTAGATTACATACCCTATTATTTAATATGTAAATACATATTAAACATTAAGGTAGTATTAGTTATGTTCTTGAAACTTAAAAAATTTGGCGGTATTTTAGTCTATTCAGAGGAACCTGTCCTTTAATTGATAATCCACGATGTATGTACATATGTACCTCACTTAAATTTGTTTTCAGTTTATATACCGTCGTTATCAGAATATTTTATTAGAATAATAATTTTCTATAATTTATATTAGAATTTATATCACATCAAGGTGTAGCTTATATTTAAGTAGAGATGGGTTACAATAAATATATTTAAATGAATCTAAATTTCAAATGTTTAGTGAAAGTGAATTTGATAGTAAAGTTTTAAAGATTAAAAATTTGATTATAGCTCTAAAATATGTACATATCGCCCGGCGCTCTTATTATTAAGATAAGATAAGTCGTAACATAGTAGATGTACCGGAATTTTTATTTTAAAAGAAAATTTAATTTATTGTACCTTGTGTATCAGGGTTTATTAAATAATTAATAAATATTTATTAATCTCGATTTTATAAGAGTTGATAATTTATAAAAGTTAATGTATAAAAATTATTTTAAATGAAATGTTATTCGTTTATAAAAGTATCTTGTTTTTTTTAGAAATAAATTTAATTTACAAAATTTAAATTTAAATTTTTTTTTTCCAATAAAAATTTATTATTTTGAATAAATTATTAAAAATTAATAATTGTTATTAAAAATTAATAATTGTTATTAAAAATGTATGTATAGAATTAGCAATCATTTATAAGTTTGTTATAAATTATTTTATTATTTATTTATATTTTAATTTTTTTTATAACATTTTTTTTTTAATTAAAAATTGTTAATTAATAATGATAAAAGTGGTATATTATATTGTTAAAATAATTTAAATTGATAAGTTTATATAAAGAATTCGGCAAATTTTTTTCTCGCCTGTTTAACAAAAACATGTAACCTACCCACTGAATTTATTTAAATGGCCGCAGTATTTTAACTGTGCAAAGGTAGCATAATCATTAGTCTTTTAATTAAAGCCTGCTATGAATGGTTGGACGAAGTATAATCTGTTTCATTTAAATTTATTATAGAATTTTATATTTTAGTTACAAAGCTAAAACTTTTTTAAAAGACAAAAAGACCCTATAAATCTTTATATTTTTTAGTAATTAAATTTTATTGGCTTATTTTATTTTTATACTATGTAATATTTTGTTGGGGTGATATTAAAATTTAATAAACTTTTAATTTTATAATATCATTTATTTATGATTTATTGATCCGTTAATAACGATTATAAGATTAAGTTACTTTACGGATAACAGCGTAATTTTTTTGGAGAGTTCTTATTGATAAAAAAGTTTTTGACCTCGATGTTGGATTAAGATATATTTTAAGTGTAGCTGCTTAAATATAAAGTCAGTTCGACTTTTAAATTCTTAAATGATCTGAGTTCAGACCGGCGTAAGCCAGGTTGGTTTCTATCTTTAAAATATATTAATATTTTAGTACGTAAGGACCAAATATTAGAATTATACAATTTTATTTTTTGAATATTATTAATATACTATTTTGGCAGATTAGCGCTATAAATTTAGAATTTATTTATGTAATTTTTATTACAAATGGTACTTGTTTTTTAGTTAGTAGAATAATTTTAGTAGTTTAGTAGAGTAGCTTTTTTAACTTTATTAGAACGTAAAGTATTAGGTTATATTCAGATTCGTAAAGGACCTAATAAAGTTGGTTTAATAGGAATTCCTCAACCTTTTTGTGATGCAATTAAATTATTTACTAAGGAACAAACAAATCCAATTTTATTAAATTATATTTCTCCTATTTTTTCTTTATTTCTTTCTTTATTAGTTTGATTATGTATACCTTTATTTGTAAAATTATTTTCTTTTAATTTAGGTTTATTATTTTTTTTATGTTGTACTAGTATAGGGGTTTCTACAGTTATAATTGCTGGTTGATCTTCTAATTCTAATTATGCTTTATTAGGTGGGTTACGAGCTGTGGCTCAAACTATTTCCTATGAAGTTAGAATAGCTTTAATTTTCTTATATTTTATTTTTCTTATTGGTAGTTATAATATATTAGACTTTTTTTATTATCAAAGTTATATCTGATTTATTATTATTTTATTTCCAATAAGACTTCTTTGATTTTGTATTTGTTTAGCTGAAACTAATCGAACTACTTTCGTTTTTGCTGAAGGTGAATCTGTATTGGTTTCTGGATTTAGTGTAGAATATAGAAGAGGGGGATTTGCTCTTATTTTTTTAGCTGAATATGCAAGAATTTTATTTATGAGAATATTATTTTGTGTAATTTTTTTAGGTTGTGATTTGTTTAATTTATCATTTTATGTTAAATAAACTTTTATTTCTTTTGTATTTATTTGAACACGTGGAACTTTACCTCGATTTCATTATGATAAATTAATATATTTAGCTTGAAAATGTTTTTTACCTTTTCTTTCAATTATTTATTATATTTTATTGGTTTTAAATTATTATTACTTTATTTTATATTGTTAATTTTTTTTAGTAAAGTTAATAGAAATTTTAATTTCTATCTTATGTTGCTTATTCAAGCTCATTAACTAATTAATTAAATTATCGCATCATTTATTGATTAATGGATTTAAAATATAATATAAAAAATAAATTACTGTTAAAATTTGTCCAACTAGTACATAAGGGTCTTCTACAGGACGAGCTCCAATTCATATCAATAAAATTACTGTAATTACTATAATTCAAAATCAAATTTTATTAATTGGGTAAAATTTAATACCTCGGAATTTTCTTAAATGATAAAATGGTAAAATAGCTAAAATTGCAATTGAAAAAATTAAAGCAATAACTCCTCCTAACTTATTAGGAATAGAACGTAAAATAGCATAGGTAAATGAAAAATATCATTCTGGTTGGATATGAACAGGTGTAACTAAAAGACTTGCTGGGGTAAAATTATCTGGATCTCCTAGTAAGTAAGGATTAATTAGTGTTAATAATAATAAACATTTAATTATAATAATAAATCCTACAATATCTTTAAAAGTAAATATGGGAGGAGGGGGATTTTATCAATATTAGAATTTAATCCAATTGGGTTATTAGAACCTGTTTGATGTAAAAATATAAGGTGAATTAATGTTATTGCAATAACAATAAATGGTAAGATAAAATGGAAGGTAAAAAATCGTGTTAATGTTGCGTTATCTGCAGCAAATTCCCCCCCATACTCATTGTACTAAATCAATTCCTAAGTATGGAATTGCTGATAATAAATTTGTAATAACAGTTGCTTTTCAAAAAGACATTTGACCTCAAGGTAAAACATATCCTATAAATGCAGTTGCCATTACTAAAAATAAAATTAAAACTCCTACTAGTCATGTTATATAATAATAATATAATAATAATAATTTTGGCGCGTACACTATATAGCTCAGTGTTTGGCCAAGCTTCTCCTACCAATTGTAGTGTGCGTCTTTATATTATACTACAAATGGAGGGACCTACAGTTTTGTGCCGACTCCGAACGGCAGATGTATTTAATGAGAGGCTTTTTCATGGCAGAAATACCCTCGGAGGTTTGCCATTGCCTGTCGAGGGGTGACTGCTATTAGAAAAAACGTTTTCTATTATTAAGATTTTGCTTTCCCTGACTGAGATTCGAACCTCGAACCCAACGGCATATCGAGTTATAGCACGCACCGCTACCAACTCGACCACAGCGGTGTGAATACATAAGACCCATAGTATATACCTCGTCCTACATGTAAGTAAATACATATAAAAAAAATGATTCTCCGTTTGCATGTAAGGTTCAATAATCAACCTTAATTTACATCTTGGCAAATATGACTTACTCTATTAAAAGCTAGATTAATATCTGCTGTATAACGTATTGCAAGAAATAATCCTGTTAAAATTTGAATTATTAAACATAATCCTAATAAAGATCCAAAATTTCACCAAGTTGAAATGTTAATAGGTGCTGGTAAATAACTAAAGCATTATTAGCAATTTTAAATAAAGGATGTTGGGTTCGTACAGGTTTATTCCTTAGTTAATGTATTAATCGAAGAGGGCCATAGAATAATTTAGTAATTTTTACTACTGTAATTAATGTAATTAATAAATAATTTATTAATAAAATAGTAATTAGATTTGTGGGATAATTATATAATTTATTAAGATTTAATCAATTTTCTTTTGAAAATAAATTTATTAAATAATTTATTAATATTGATAATGAAAATATTTCATTTGATGCTAATGATGTAACATAAATAAATAAAACTAATATTTCACCTAAAAAAATTATAAATAAAATATAAGAAAATAAAAATGTTTTACTATTAATCCTGTTAATAAACAAATTTGAATTGTTTGTATGTAATATATTAATCCTATTGCTAATGGATGATTTATTTGAATAAAAATAAATCTTAAAATTATAGTTGAAATATATAATATTAATTGTATAATATCAGGAGGTAGTTTATTTAAAAAATTTTAATTTTGGAGATTAATGATAAAGTTATTCTTTTCTCTTGAAGTTTAAAAAGAAAAATTCTTACAAGACCAATGTTTTTATTAAACTATTAAAACTAATGATAATAATTTTATATTGAGGATTACCTTGTTTTTTATTTAGAATATATTGTATTAAGTCTTTTTTTTATTATTTATTTATTTAAGTTTAATAGATTATAATAAATTTTTTAGAATAATATTTTTAATTTTTAGAGTTTTTGAAGGGGATTTAGGTCTTTCAATTTTAGTTTCATGGAAATGATTATTATCAATCTTTTAATATTTTACAATGTTAAAATTTATTTTAATATTAATTTTTATTTTTCCTGTTTGTTTTATAAGTAATTCATTTTGAATGGTACAAAATTTATTATTTTTTTTACTTTTGGTTTTATTTTAATAAATTTTTGTACTAATTATTTTGTAAATATTTCTTATGTTTTGGGTTATGATTGTATTTCCTATGGATTAATTTTATTAAGATTATGAATTTGTACTCTTATAATTAATGCTAGAGAATCTTTTAATAAATTTAATAATTATAGTAATTTATTTTTATTTAATGTTTTAATACTTTTATTTTAATTTTTAGTAGAAGAAACTTATTTGTATTTTATTTATATTTTGAAAGTAGACTAATTCCTACATTATTTTTTAATTTTAGGTTGAGCTTATCAAATAGAATAGTTATTAAATAGAATTGTAAGTTGATTTTGATTCACTATAATTTCTTTATCTTTTTTGTATTTTTTTAGTGCAGCTTATACTTTATATTTATATGCTTATAGACAACATGGAAAAATATTTTCTGGAATTTACTTATTTAGGAAAAATTCGGGAATTTTTTTTTATTACTCTTACATTGATTTCCTTTAAATTCATTAATTTTAAAGAGATATTTGTATATTTTGGCTTTAATTTAAATAGTTTATTATAAAATATTGATTTGTGGTATCAATGCTATGATTTTTATCATTTTAAATTTTGAAAAATAATTTATCAATTTGTAGAATTATATTTTTAATTTTAATTATATTTAGATTAAACATTTTTTGTTCAACATTTTTTTAATAAATGATTTAGTTTTTTTTTTTTTGAATGAGAAGTTATTAGATTAAATTCTATAATAATTGTTATAACTTTTTTATTTGATTGAATAAGTTTATTATTTATATCTTTTGTTTTATTGATTTCTTCTTTAGTAATTTATTATAGAAAAGAATATACATATAATAGGTGATTTAAATATTAATCGTTTTATTATATTGGTTCTTATATTTGTTATGTCAATATTATTAATTATTAGTCCTAATTTAATTCGAATTTTATTAGGTTGAGATAGGTTAGGATTAATTTCTTATTGTTTAGTAATTTATTTTCTAAATGTAAAGTCATATTATGCAGGAATATTAACTGCTTTATCTAATAGTATTGAAAATGTTGCTTTTTTACTTGCTATTGCTTGAATCTTAATAATAGAAAAAGCTTTTTCTAATAGCGGCCACCCCTCGGCAGGCAATGGCAAACCTCCGAGGGTATTTCTGCTGTGAAAAGGCTTCTCATTAAATACATCTGCCGTTAGGAGTCTGCACAAAATAGTAGGTCCCTCCATTTGTGATATAATATAAAGACGAACACCACAAATGGTAGGAGAAGCTGGGGCAAACACTGAGCTAAATAGTGTACGCGCAAAATTATATTATATATATTGCTGGAATATTAAATTTTGGAAGTTGAAATTATATTTTTTATTTAGAATTAAAAAAAAATATATTTGAAAAAGAAATTATTGGGGGTTTAATAGTATTAGCAGCAATAACTAAAAGTGCTCAAATTATTTTTTCTTCTTGATTACCTGCTGCAATAGCAGCCTCCTACCCCAGTTTCAGCATTAGTTCATTCATCAACTCTTGTAACAGCAGGAGTTTATTTATTAATTCGGTTTAATATTTTATTATGCGACAATTGATTAAGACAAATTCTTTTATTATTATCTGGTTTATAAATGTTTGTTTATTTTTCTGTTGGCCTAGTAAATGTTAATTTTACAATTTTTATTGAGCTCAAGGCCAGTTTATGGAAGATTTTTGTGAAAAAACAACAACAGTGTTTTAATGGTAGAAATTATAGTACTATTTCGGAAATCACCACATTTCCTCATCAGACTTCTTTTTATTAAATTAATTAAATTTATTTTTCTTAACCACTTCTCCCAGACTTTGAACCCGGGATCTCGGAGTTGCAGAGGCAATACGCTACATATTGTGCTACGCTAGCCGAGTTGGCTGTTGTGTTTATTTCATCTTCCTTAAACAAACCAACTACAAACAAGAGCAACTGATCTGCCTCTATTTAACTTGTTTGTGTGGTTGTTGTTTGTGTTTTTATTTGCAAATTCTTTATTCAAGTTTTTTACTTTATATTAGAATGCATTTAAGGCGTGCTTATCCTTGCATATAAATGTTTGTTTATTTTTTTGTTGGCCTAGTGAAAGTTAATTTTACAATTTTTATTGAGCTCAAGGCCAGTTTATGGAAGATTTTTGTGAAAAAACAACAAGAGTTTTTTAATGGTAGAAATTATAGAACTATTTCGGAAATCAACCCATTTAATCATCAGACTTATTTTTATTAAATTAATTAAATTTATTTTTTATAACCACTTCTCCCATTCCCATTCTTAATCCACTTATTCAGGATAATGCTTCTATTACATTTGGAAATCAAAAATGAAATGGGGCAGCTCCTCTCTTTATTAATAAAGAAGAATAAATAATTAAATTATTTAATATTAAATTATGTTTAATTATTGGAAAATAATTTAAATATAAAATAATAATAGCAAATAATAAAACAGCGGAAGCTAATGCTTGAGTTAAAAAAAAGATGTGAGTGTTTGAACTCAAGGTAGATGTGTAAACTGTTAAATTTGCAGTATTTAGAAATATTAACCCCTATATAATACTTTACAATCTCGTTAATAATGGTTGTGTCTTTAAAGGTATCATGGGCATTCAAGGGTTAAGTCAATCATACATATTTATTTTGTTTAACTTTTAAAATTTAATTTATTTTATTATTTATGTTGCAATAGTTAAAATAGGCTTATGATAGCTAAAATAAGAAACGTACACCTTTGATTCAATACTGGTAAGTAGTCTGGAAAAAACGGCCAGCAGGCATAGCTTTAAGGTCGTTTTTAAACCACAATCTATCACACACAGCGCATGCGTATCCAAAGTCGTTGTCGATCATTTTTAATTTAAATTGTTTATGGGCATTAACATGGTTAAGATAATGCTCATATTGCAATTCAATGTTTTGGTAATTTGGTTGTTGTTGCTGTTGTTGTTGCCGCTGTAAATGTCCACGTAGCCTATTAATTTTTTTTTGGCGTTGACGTTCTCGGTAGGCACGTTGATATCCAGCGTTTCTGGATCTTCTTAATGATTGCGATGTTCTCTACAATAATAATTAATATTAGTATTTGACCTGTAATTTATTTAGAAACATGAATATTACCTGCATTTCGGTTATATACCTCCAGTTTAAACGTTTAATTTATTGTTTTAAAGAACACCAATCAGCTGAGTTGTAGAAACACAAAGCGATCAGCTGTTCAAAAGTAGTACCAACGCAAAGCGAATAAGGGAATTTCAATCAAAATTTAGAGAACACGCTGTGCTCTAATTCACTCAGCAAAGAACGTAGATAATGTACGTTCTTTGCACACAGTTTGTAAAAATTTGCGCCTAATTGCATGCAACTCAAAGGTACAGGGTGCTCCCGATAATTAATTTTGCTTTTTGTGTCAATACCAAAGAACGTAGATAATACCCAAGACAGACATGGGAGCTTATCTGCATTAACAGCCTTTATTGGCATTAACTCGTGCATTATCCTCTTCACTGCATTTCTATCTGGCAAAGCTGTCAAGTGGACAGGTGTATGTTCGGACAAATCAAACAGGTTTTTTGTTCCATCAAACCAAGAATGATAGAATACAAGATTGCGCAATCCCGTTGCGGATGAAATATCTTGAGTAATAATAAACAAAGAATAGGGGGAGAATAGTGGGAAGAGAATAATGAGCAATTTGCAATTTTTCAAGGAGAAATGAATTTTTTTGGTGCTTAAGTATAAAACTATGAATAATAGAAAGAATGCATCAAACAAAAATTTATTGAGTGGTACCGCTTCTGTTTCCGCGAAATTAAAATTAAAATCTCCACCCAAGATAAGTGAATGCCACTGAAAATTGTTTCCTAATTCCCGTGCACCAGCAAACCGATTAAACTGTGTCAATCTAAATTTAGAGAACACCCTATGCTTTAAGCTGCATAGTTTATAAAAATTATGCGCCTAATTGCATGCAACACAAAGTTAATTGATTTTGCTTTCTGGGTCAATATAATACTAACACATACGTCAGACGGCACACGCATTTTCACACAGAGTCGTTCTTGACCAATCAAAAACGTCTTCCTTTTTTTTATATGGAGTTTTTATGGTAGTATTAGCGTAAGAGATTTGCCCTACCGCGGCTATAGATGTTTACACATCAAAAATACTTTAAAAATGCTTCTGTTGATATCAAGTTATTATCTCTTATTAGGGGGATAAAAGATATTAAATTAATTTCTAAGCCTATTCAAGCACCTAATCAAGAATTAGATGACACTGTAATTATTGTACCCAAAATTAAGATTAAAAAATATATAATTTTAGCAGAATTATTAAAAGTTAAAAAAAAGGATTGTAACCTTTATAAATGGGGTATGAACCCAGTAGCTTTATTAGCTTATCTTTTTATATGTTAGGGTATGATGCACGAAAGTTTTTGATACTTTTAGAAATAGTTTAATTCTATTAAATATAAATCATGGCCTGATATTAATTAATGTAATTTTATTACATTATTTACCCTATCAAGGTAACCCTTTTATCAGGCAATTCATTAATTTTAAAAATGAAATAAGTTGGTTTTAACTAAAAAGTTAAATAGAAAAAGTATTAAAAATGAAATAAGTTGTTTTCAACCAAAAAGTTAAATAGAAAAAGTATCTCAAACTCAATTAAATCATCATAAAAAATTAAATTAAATTATTAAATAGATAATATAAAATGCCAATATAGATATTTCCGAGAGTTAAAAACACAACTTTATTATAGATATATAGATGAATATAAAATAGTTATTTTTAACATATATTTATACAAATTTCGAACGTCATATTATATTATATGTATGTGTATGTATGTACAGTGAAACCTCCCACAACCGGACACTGACGGTTCCTTAATATTTTTGTC
Source organism: Philophylla caesio (assembly GCA_963971545.1). Taxonomy (NCBI): domain Eukaryota; kingdom Metazoa; phylum Arthropoda; class Insecta; order Diptera; family Tephritidae; genus Philophylla; species Philophylla caesio. Next base: position 58,780,200 of record OZ020606.1, read on the forward strand.
CGCTTATGGGAGTGGACGAATAAAAATTAAAATAAAATTTATACACACACTTATTTTTTAATTAAATAGATTTCTTGGTAATTTAATTTACATATTTCATTTTTATTGTGAGATATATCATAGTAACAATAAATGCGTTTGTGTATGTATGTTGGCAATTACATATTTATTTTTAAAAATTCTTTTACCGTGGTCTGTCGCAACTTTCCTTGATCATGTTTTATAAAACAGTTTTCAAGATGACTTTCCAAAGTTTTGGCGTACTGGAATCCGGCAACTTCGTCACTAACCAATTTTTTAATACGGCGATGTTGTTGTAATGCTTTAGAATATGATTTACTTTGACCCGCATCCGGGACACATACATACATACTTCATTTAAGTCTTCGGTTCCCCCATCAGATAATTCCTCAGTAACATTTTCGTCAATAACAATGTACATAAATATTAATGTCTTCTGTACTAACAATTTCGTCGATTAACAAAAAGTCATTCGAATGCTGACCTTGCTCATTTTCATTTAAAAGCTTTGTAAAAGCCGATAACTTCGATATGGGAATAGTGGCAGCCTGGTTTTTTCAAATATCGAATCTTTAAAAGCAAACAATTAAGATTTAAGAAATTTACACTAATACAAAGCACTAAACTTTTTCAAAGAGCGCGAGCAGATACATTTTCTTTATCCATCATATTTAAAATTCCATTTTTTCTTTAATAGAAAGAATTTTCTTTTTTGTGACATGTTCTCACGTTCGGATAATTACCACGACGTAAACGTTTTGCAAATGCAAATCAAATGATTTACAATTTTCGTTCTTTTTATGCTAAAAGCTACAAATGGTTGCACTAGATCCCGCTACATGTTAACATGTTTATGCTCGTCCTCAAATTTTTTTAGCTTTTGATGTGCGTACATACATATGCTGTGTATATATACATAGAAGATTTCGGCTGTTCGGTCAAGTTATTCTTCTTTATTTTCAATAGTTTTTTTACTGTTTTCTTTACGCTTTTGTTAAGTAATTTATTTTTCTTGACCGTTATCGAGAGGTAAAACTGAAAAATAGTAAAAAAATAAAGAAGGAGGCTGTGTCAGAGACACGGCTATTAAGTTTAACGTAGAATACGCCATCCGATAAGACAGAAAACATATGTATAATGATAATTTATAATGATAAATAATACAAGCAAATGAATTTCTTTATTTGATAGTTACTTTTGATGATATACATACATAAGCTTATGATAGGAAAATAGGATAAAAATGTTTTTAAATTATCAATTAAATTTCTCGCAAAAACGAAGTCAATGGTTGTGTTATCAATAGTTGTGGGAGCATCATTTCGAATATAATCCAAATTAAACGTATCGCTCATAAATTTCGCCAATCTAGTATTTGATGTTATTTCTGTGTTAAAATCACCACCAATAAGCAGTAGTTGGCAGCGCTTTCTCTGCCTTTACTCTACTTAAATTTTCCCGCCTAAAATTATGCAATAAAATGAACGTCTATTCACGCTCAAACTAGTAGTGGGTAACACAGTGCAGCACTACACACTTAACCAAACACCACACACATATTTGTTTGGATGTGTTTATAAAATTTTCATTTGAGAAATTTAAATATTAGGAAGATATCAACCAATATAAAATGTATGTCAAAAGAAAGCTAACATCTTTATTTGACTACAAAAAAATTTTTTAAAAAATTTATCTCGCCGTTTCCTTATAATTAAAGAAATAGAGATTACAACAATAACAATCTGACATGGGTGCCCATACCGTAAGGTAAGACGTATTCTACGCCAAAAGTGTCCGCATCAGGTCATTAGAGTGTCCGGTTGTTAGAGTGGAGTTTGTTCTGAAAATGCAACGTAAAACTTGGTTCCTGAATATTTGTCCGGTTAAGAGAGGTGTCCGCTTATTGGAGGTGTCCGCCATTGTCGTACATTGCTTCACTGTATATATGTATAAATGTATATACATATGTATGTATGTACATACATATACCGTATTGGATCTATGAATTTAGGGTTTTTTTTGAAAGAATTAATAGGCATACTATATTAATTAATTAAATATTTATATACACATATACATACATATACATATGTATATTTATTAATTTAAACTTAGTATAGAAGAAATTTTCATGACTAAAAATAATTTCATATTTTTATATACATACATATATGTACATACATACATATGTATGTACCTACATACGTAAAAAAAAATAAATATTTTAAAAATAAAAAATATAAAAATTTTAATAATATTTAATGAAAATTTATAAATAATTTTTAAAGAATTATTAATTTTTTAAAAAATGATAAAAATTATAAAATTTTAAAATTTCATACTTATAATATTATTTATTTATTTATTATTTTTGATTATAATTAATTATTTAATTAATTAATTATTTATTTTATAATTTAAATTTAAATTTTATATAAAATGAAATACAAATTTTTCATTTAAAAATTAAAATAAGTAAAATATGATTTGGGGAATTAATTTACTGGCTATGAGGAAATACTAATGATTTTTATTTAGTAGTAATATTATTTTTACTTTTTTTTAGTTAAAAATTAATCAAATTTTATTTAAAATATTTTTAAAAAATATTTATTTCTAATAAAGGTATACAATTTTTAATTAAAATAACAAAATTTATAAATATTTTTTATTTTAAAATTTATTTTTTTAAATTATTACATTTAATAATTATAAAAATTTTGTTAATAATGAAAAATTAAAAATTTTATATTTATAATAATATTTATATTATTATTATTATTATTTATTTCTTACAGCTCTTTAGAGCCTAATTCTTTACAATAGTGGTAGACTTAACCTAAATATTTAATAATATACATAATAATATTTATTTTTAATAAAGGTATACAATTTTTAATTAAAATAACAAAATTTATAAATATTTTTTAATTTAAAATTTATTTTTTTAAATTATTACATTTAATAATTATAAAATTTTTGTTAATAATGAAAAATTAAAAATTTTATATTTATAATAATATTTATATTATTATTATTATTATTTATTTCTTACAGCTCTTTAGAGCCTAATTCTTTACAAAAATGGTAGACTTAACCTAAATATTTAATAATATACATACATATATCTTAAGTCTAATTAGGTCATTTTATTGATCATTCATTAATGCAATTGGAATTTAAAAATACGGAACGGTAGTCAACGGAAAACAAATATTTATTATAATAGATATTATAATATAATTAAGGGCATATGTACATTACTTTATAATGGGATGGATTTACAATATTCAAACAATTTTCTTTTAAACTCTGTAATGGTCGTACATTGCTTCACAGTATTTGGTAACTCATTACAACATTTAAGACCTTTATAGTATAAATTACATTTATCAGATTCACTTTTTAGCATAGGTAACTTGAAATCATTTTTTTTACGAGTATCTTTATTGTGTATATTAACGCCATACTTTAAGTTAATGTTTAGGTAATCTGGTAAATTATTATCTATAATATTTTTGACAAATTTCATTGTGTAATAAAAGTGCTGTTGTTTAACACTTAGCCAATTAAGGGCTGATAGCATATCTCTGATTGGTGTGTCGTGTCGTCTCCGAAGAATAAATCTCATTGCTTGATTTTGCTGTTTTTGCAGTTTATAAATCTGGCTGTCATTCATTATGAAAAAAATCGTGGGACAGTAATTGAGGAGCGGCTCGATGGTGGATCTATAGACCATGATTTTATATTTTCTTTTCACGAGTTTGCAAGTACGTCGAATAAAGAAAATTTTTTTTGCAATTTTGTTCACCGTATGGTTAATATGTTCATTGAATTGCAGTTTTTCATCAATTTTTACGCCCAAATATGTTATATATTGTACTTTTTCAATTTTTTGATGGTTTATATTAATGTTACTAACTACTACTCTAATTTTATAATTATAATTCATTATAATTATAATTAAGTTATTTATATTATAATTATAATTTAAATTTTATATAAAATAGAATTAAAATTTTTCTAATAAAATTAAAATAAGTAAAATTTGATTAGGGGAATCAATTTACTGGCTATGAGGAAATGCTAATGATTTTTTTAGTAATAATATTATTTTTACTTTTTTTAATTATAAGATTTTATTAATATAAATACTAATTTATAAAATATATAATATTTTTTAAAAGTTTATTATATTATTAAATTTTAAGAAATTAATTATTTAAATATAAAAAATTACATAATAACTAATTAATTTTATTTATATTAAATTTAATTTTGTTGTTTAAATATTTAAGTTTTATTTTGGCTTATAATTTTGTTATTGATTTATTTTATATGTAAGTTATTGCATGAATTTTCATTTATTTTAATAATAAATTTTTTTTATTATAATCTCAGTAAATAATTTTATTAATTAAGGAAACTTATAAATAGTAATTTTATTAAGTATTGGCTAAATGTGTGCCAGCAGCCGCGGTTACACAAATAATACAAATAAAATTTTTTTAGTGTAAGTTAAATTTTATTATAATTAAATATAAATAAATTTATGAGGTGAAAATTCTTAAATTCTAAACATTTTATTTAAATGATATTAAAGCTTAAAATTTTATTAATAAACTAGGATTAGATACCCTTTTATTTAAAATGTATATGTATATTAAACATTAAGGTAGTATTAGTTATGTTCTTGAAACTTAAAAAATTTGGCGGTATTTTAGTCTATTCAGAGGAACCTGTCCTTTAATTGATAATCCACGATGTACCTCACTTAAATTTGTTTTCAGTTTATATACCGTCGTTATCAGAATATTTTATTAGAATAATAATTTTCTATAATTTATATTAGAATTTATATCAGATCAAGGTGTAGCTTATATTTAAGTAGAGATGGGTTACAATAAATATATTTAAATGAATCTAAATTTCAAATGTTTAGTGAAAGTGAATTTGATAGTAAAGTTTTAAAGATTAAAAATTTGATTATAGCTCTAAAATATGTACATATCGCCCGGCGCTCTTATTATTAAGATAAGATAAGTCGTAACATAGTAGATGTACCGGAATTTTTATTTTAAAAGAAAATTTAATTTATTGTACCTTGTGTATCAGGGTTTATTAAATAATTAATAAATATTTATTAATCTCGATTTTATAAGAGTTGATAATTTATAAAAGTTAATGTATAAAAATTATTTTAAATGAAATGTTATTCGTTTATAAAAGTATCTTGTTTTTTTTAGAAATAAATTTAATTTACAAAATTTAAATTTAAATTTTTTTTTTTCAATAAAAATTTATTATTTTGAATAAATTATTAAAAATTAATAATTGTTATTAAAAATTAATAATTGTTATTAAAAATGTATGTATAGAATTAGCAATCATTTATAAGTTTGTTATAAATTATTTTATTATTTATTTATATTTTAATTTTTTTTATAACATTTTTTTTTTAATTAAAAATTGTTAATTAATAATGATAAAAGTGGTATATTATATTGTTAAAATAATTTAAATTGATAAGTTTATATAAAGAATTCGGCAAATTTTTTTCTCGCCTGTTTAACAAAAACTTGTAACCTACCCACTGAATTTATTTAAATGGCCCCAGTATTTTAACTGTGCAAAGGTAGCTTAATCATTAGTCTTTTAATTAAAGCCTGCTATGAATGGTTGGACGAAGTATAATCTGTTTCATTTAAATTTATTATAAAATTTTATATTTTAGTTAAAAAGCTAAAACTTTTTTAAAAGACAAAAAGACCCTATAAATCTCTATAAATTTTATTGGCTTATTTTATTTTTATACTATGTAATATTTTGTTGGGGTGATATTAAAATTTAATAAACTTTTAATTTTATAATATCATTTATTTATGATTTATTGATCCGTTAATAACGATTATAAGATTAAGTTACTTTAGGGATAACAGCGTAATTTTTTTGGAGAGTTCTTATTGATAAAAAAGTTTTTGACCTCGATGTTGGATTAAGATATATTTTAAGTGTAGATGCTTAAATATAAAGTCAGTTCGACTTTTAAATTCTTAAATGATCTGAGTTCAGACCGGCGTAAGCCAGGTTGGTTTCTATCTTTAAAATATATTAATATTTTAGTACGTAAGGACCAAATATTAGAATTATACAATTTTATTTTTTGAATATTATTAATATACTATTTTGGCAGATTAGCGCTATAAATTTAGAATTTATTTATGTAATTTTTATTACAAATGGTACTTGTTTTTTTGTTAGTAAATAGAATAATTTTAGTAGTTTAGTAGAGTAGCTTTTTAAACTTTATTAGAACGTAAAGTATTAGGTTATATTCGGATTCGTAAAGGACCTAATAAAGTTGGTTTAATAGGAATTCCTCAACCTTTTTGTGATGCAATTAAATTATTTACTAAGGAACAATCAAATCCAATTTTATCAAATTATATTTCTTATTATTTTTCTCCTATTTTTTCTTTATTTCTTTCTTTATTAGTTTAATTATGTATACCTTTATTTGTAAAATTATTTTCTTTTAATTTAGGTTTATTATTTTTTTATGTTGTACTAGTATAGGGGTTTCTACAGTTATAATTGCTGGTTGATCTTCTTATTCTAATTATGCTTATTTATTATATTTATGAGAATATTATTGTGTAATTTTTTTAGGTTGTGATTTGTTTAATTTATCATTTTATGTTAATTAACTTTTATTTCTTTTGTATTTATTTAAACACGTGGAACTTTACCTCGATTTCGTTATGATAAATTAATATATTTAGCTTGAAAATGTTTTTTACCTTTTCCTTTAAATTATTTATTATTTTTTATTGGTTTTAAGTTATTATTACTTTATTTTATATTGTTAATTTTTTTTAGTAAAGTAAATATAAATTTTTGTTTCTATCTTATGTTTCCGAAACATAAGCTTATTCAAGCTCATTAACTAATTAATTAAATTATCTCATTATTTATTGATTAATGTATTTAAAATATAATATAAAAAATAAATTACTGTTAAAATTTGTCCAACTACCTAGTACATAAGGGTCTTCTACAGGAGGAGCTCCAATTCATGTCAATAAAATTACTGTATGTAATAACTATAATTCAAAATAAAATTTTATTAATTGGGTAAAATTGAATACCTCGGAATTTTCTTAAATGATAAAATGGTAAAATAGCTAAATTTACAATTGATAAAATTAAAGCAATAACTCCTCCTAATTTATTAGGAATAGAACGTAAAATAGCATAGGCAAATAAAAAATATCATTCTGGTTGGATATGAATAGGTGCAACTAAAGGATTTGCTGGGGTAAAATTATCTGGATCTCCTAGTTAGTAAGGATTAATTAGTGTTAATAATAATAAACATTTAATTATAATAATAAATCCTACAATATCTTTAAAAGAAAAATATGGGAGGAAGGGGATTTTATCAATATTAGAATTTAATCCAATTGGGTTACTAGAACCTGTTTGATGTAAAAATATAAGGTGAATTAATGTTATTGCAGTAACAATAAATGGTACGATAAAATGGAAGGTAAAAAATCGTGTTAATGTTGCGCTATCTACAGCGAATCCCCCCCATACTCATTGCACTAAATCAATTCCTAAGTATGGAATTGCTGATAATAAATTTGTAATAACAGTTGCTTCTCAAAAAGACATTTGACCTCAAGGTAAATTATATCCTATAAATGCAGTTGCTATTACTAAAAATGAAACTAACACTCCTACTAGTCATGTTGGTGTGAATAAATAAGACCCATAGTATATACCTCGTCCTACATGTAAGTAAATACAAACAAAAAAAAAAAAAATAATAATAATAATCCCAACGGTTTTATCCCTCCATACCCGCCCGACCGACGCGAGGGGCGCATCCGCATGACGCACGGATATATAAAAAAAAAATTTTGTTTTTTCATATATGTTGCGCCGAGTCATGAAAGGCAGAGGTTTGTTAAGTGTCGAGATCTAAAACTGTTCAGCTACAGAACAAATGCTCATCAGCTGATCGAATAGTAATATATGTATATGTATGTATGTATTAATTATTGAGAAAATTGAGTATAGTTTTCTTTATGTAAAAAAGTGAGTCTGAAATATCAAAAGAACCGGAGTGAGTGTTAAAATCCTGACACAAACTACGGAGTGGCTCATTTAACTCAAAATTGCTTTTACATGGCTTCAGAAAGAGAGGCCGGAAATTTCTTGAAAGTCTGGAGGGAACGTTTAGTTTTATTTCGCTAAGAAGAGATGGGCTAGAGATCAAGCCTGTCAGTAACTTGACCAAAAATACAATGCCTAGCATTTCTCTGCGACTAGCAAGTGTAGGAAGATTAATGAGTTTTAAACGACTTATATATGGCGGCAGGTTGTACTGAGAATCCCAACGAAAATTCCTTAAAGCAAAAAGTAGAAATTGTTTTTGAATTGACTCTATTCTGTCGGAATGAACTTGATAGCGCGGGTTCCAAACAACAGATCCATATTCCAGTATGGGCCTCACTAACGTTGTAAATAGAGCCTTCGTGATGTAAGGGTCATTGAATTCTTTTGACCACCGTTTTACAAATGCAAAAACACCCTTGGCTTTGTTAACTGTAACATTTATGTGAAGATTAAAATTAAATTTCGGGTCCATTGTAATTCCAAGATCAACAAAGTTAAACACTTGTTCGAGGTTATTGTTACATATTTCATAAGAAGCTGGTTGAACTGCTCTGCGAGAAAAGCACATTACTTTACATTTTTTAAGGTTTAGTGGCATGTAATTTATTTCACACCAGTTAGTCATGCTATTTAAATCCGCTTGTAGTAAGGACCTTTCCTCGACAGAATGATACGATCTAAAAAGCTTTACATCATCAGCATACAATAAAATTTTTGAATAATTTATTACAGAAGGTAAGTCATTTATAAAAAGTAAAAACAGAATCGGACCAAGGTGACTTCCTTGCGGGACCCCTGAAGAAACATGAATAATGTTTGAGGAACTATTTTTAAAAAGAACTCGTTGTGTTCTGTCAATGAGGTAAGAAGACATCCAACGAAGGAGATTAGGTTGAAAACCAAGGAGATCGAGTTTATGGATCAGTAAAGAGTGACTTACTCTGTCGAATGCTTTACTAAAATCAGTGTATATAACATCAGTGTGCATAAATTCTCTGAATCCATTTGAAACATGAGTTGTGAACTCAAGCAAGTTTGTAACGGTAGATTTACCCTTAGAGAACCCATGTTGTGTGCTAGAAATTGTAGAGGATATGGAATACGTTAAATGGTCAACAACAATAGCTTCGAATAATTTAGGAATAGCAGAAAGCTTAGCTATACCGCGGTAATTTTCTATAGAGGACCTACTCCCGGTCTTATAAAGGGGTATAATGAATGATCCTTTCCAAGCTGAAGGGAAAATCCCTAGCTTAAGAGAAAGATTAAATAAATTAGTTAAGGGCACATAAATATGTTTAGCACAGTTTATGAGGAAACACGTCGGGATCGAATCGGGGCCAGCCTTAAATGATTCTTTTAAGTTACTCAGATAATAAAATACTTCTTCGGAAGATATCTGTTTGCATGTAAGATTCGTAATAATCAACCATAATTTACATCTCGGCAAATATGATTTACTCTATTAAAAGCTATATTAATATCTGCTGTATAACGTATTGCAAGAAATAATCCTGTTAAAATTTGAATTATTAAACATAATCCTAATAAAGATCCAAAATTTCATCAAGTTGAAATGTTAATAGGCGCTGGTAAATCAACTGAAGCATTATTAGCACTTTTAAATACTGGATGTTAGGTTCGTAAAGGTTTATTCATTAGTTAATGTAATAATCGAAGAGGGCCATAGAATAATTTAGTAGTTTTTACTACTGCAATTAATTTAATTAATAAATAATTTTTTAATAAAATAGTAATTAGAATTGTGGGATAATTATATAATTTATTAAGATTTAATCAATTTTCTTTTGAAAATAAATTTATTGAATAATTTATTAATATTTCATTATTTTGTGAAAAAAATGAAATATATAGTTTATCAATAAATATTCTAATAAGTGGTTATGAAAAATTAAATTAAAAAATTAATTTAATTTAATAATCAAAAAGAAGTCTGATGAGGAAATGTGGTGATTTCCGAAATAGTACTATAACTTCAACCATTAAAAACTGTTGTTGTTTTTTCACAAAAATCTTCCATAAACTGGCCTTGAGCTCAATTAAATTGTAAAAATATTATAATAAATGTTAATAATAAAAATATTCTTAAACATAAAATAGTTAATTTTATTGATAATGAAAATATTTAATTTGATACTTGTTGCGAAAGGTCGCATTGGCAACCCGTTTCGTATTTTTCTTTCATCCTCTTTTCGTCCTATTCGCTAATCAACATCTGTCAAATTTTAACAAAATAATATCTCTTTCTCATTAATTGTTAACGAAAGCGCATGGGCGCAATAGAAATACAAAGTGTAAGTTTATATTGAATTTTAAATACTTATGAATTGTGAAGCTTATTAAATTAAATAAAGTTTTCAGCTTCAGTTATTTTGCAATCAACTCGCCAAGTCTTTGCTTATTGCATTTGGAGCTTTAGAAAACGCTTCGACCACGCGCCGCACTGCCGTCGTTAATATTCTGAAAAACTTTTGTAAGTAACAAAAATGAAGGATGTTCCAACGACCACACCGTCGCAGCAACTGCAGAGTGCAAATCTTCAGGAAAGTGCGTTAGTTGAGGCTGACGAAATTGGCCACGCTGGGAGCATAGGCATAGAAACGCCCACCGCCGGCACCGCGCCTTATCGTCACGCATCTACGCCTGTCCAACAATCTGCACAAACTGCATCAGCTGGTATTGTAGGAACTTCTTCGAGTATTATAACGTCTTTATATGGCTCCTCACCGCTTTACACGTTTATTGGTTCTCACACTACGGAACTACCAGGTACATACCTTCCATCCAGCACGTGCAATGTCGCCCCTAACCTCGCCAATGCAATGCCGTTCCCATATGTCACTCCATCAAATGCCATGACGACCATGCTGCCAAACCTAACCTCAAATGCGACATTATGCAATATAGTGCCATCTTCTCAGCAATTGCCTGCTTACACTAACGAGCAACTCCCATTAACATCGGTTAGTACTACAAGATTTTGTTTTCCGAATTTTATACCAAATCAAACTACGCCCTTTGGAGCGCAGGCAAATGTTATCCCTCCAGGCAGCAGCGCTTTAGCTGCCGGTGCGGATGTTAATTTAACAGCTTCGCATATAGCAAGTCGGCAGGTGCTTAATAAAGATTTGCCGATGTTTTCAGGTCGACATGAAGACTGACCGTTATTTATAACCAACTACGAACAGTCTACAATTCGGTGCGGGTTTAGTGATCACGAAAATCTCATCAGATTGCAGAAATGCCTTAAGGGCCCAGCATTAGAAGCAGTTCGTGGTAGACTGATGGTGCCGTCTACTGTTAATCTAGCAATCAACACCCTTCGCATGTTATATGGCATACCAGATGTTATCCACCAAACAATGCAACGTAAGTTAAGAGAAGAGCCAGTGGTCCAGTCGAATAAATTAGAAACTTTGGTTTCATTCTCTTTGGCTGTACAAAATTACCGCGCCACGATGCAGGCAGTCGGTCTAACGGACTATTCAAATGATCCAGTTCTGCTAAATGAATTGGTTGCTAAGTTACCATGCAGTCAAAGGCTGAGCTGGGGCCAGCGATGCATGTATTTGAGCCGTGTTGACATCGCTGCCTTCGATGAGAGGCTTTTCAGTCTTGCTATGTGTGCGAGTCAAGTGACGTCTCTGCAGCCGTCGCCGGTAACGTTGTCACAAAGCAACAGCGAAACTAGAAAGGGAAGTCGCGAATCTCAGAAGGCAAGAATAATGATACATGAAGCTATGTCAATCGATAAAACAACTAGTTGTTTGAAATGCAGCGCTAATCACAGGCTTTCGGACTGTTGTGAGTTTATCTTACTCGCTCCAAGTGACAGATGGAAATTCATCCGTGAGAAAAGGTTATGTCTACGTTGCTTCAAACCTCATTTTATTCGGCGGTGCAGTTCTAAAAGGCGTTGTGGCGTGGACGGCTGTAAAATGGCCCATCACCCTTTACTACATTCTACAACGTCGGTGACCGTTGAAAAACGTGAGCAAACAACATTATATCACGAACCCGGTACTGCAGCTGAAAGAGAACAACGAAAAACACTTTTCAGGTACGTGGAAGTTAGTTTACATAGTGATACGAAATCAATAAATACGTTTGCGCTGATTGACGAGGGAGCCTCTTGCACATTGATTGATTCTCAATTGGCACAAGATCTCGGTTTAGAAGGGCCAACAGGTTCCTTGTGTTTGCGGTGGACGGGGAACATCACTCAGAGTGAGGTAGACTCGAAGTTTGTTAGTTTACATATATCGCCTGTCGCCGCACCTTCTCAAAAGTACAAACTTCGCAATGTTCGCACAATAGCCAATCTTGGTCTCCCTCAGCAGTCTTTGTTTAGGGATACGATTTCTAATCATGCACACATTAAGGGTTTGCCGATTCGCCCATATGAAGCATTAAGAGCAAGAATTTTAATAGGTCTGGACAACGTAAGAATTGGCGTGCCTATGGAAATAAAAGAGGGCGAAGGGTCAAATCTTATTGCTACGAGGTGTCGTCTGGGCTGGAGTGTATATGGACGGGATGCAAACGACTTAGCCGAACAGTCAATCCTCCACATATGTGAATGTAGTTCGTCTGGGGAAAACCGTATGGACCAGCAAATGAAATCATATTTTTCAATAGACTCAATTGGAGTGTACTGTAACGAATAATGATGCAAGCAGGTTCTCTGTTTGATTACAATTGATTTTATTTTCATATTTCACGCTTATTTATACTTACAACATTCTTATTTACTAACGCTTACATATGTACGGCCAATTGTATACATAACAATATTGGCTCGTACGCGAAGAATGCAGAGTGCAGCAAGAAACTTGTATGTATGTTTGTATGCGCTTGTACTCAAGTTCAAGTCGCTATTAGTTTATGTAATGTAATGCGCGACTCGAGCAATGACCTAAGTTTTGGGCTGTTGCGCGTGTTGTATTTTGATATGCATATTTATGTTTATGTATGTCTGTGCATTTGTATGTTTGTATATATGTGGTTTCTTGATACACTACACCTCCTTCCTTAGGAAGAATGGTTATACATTGTGAGGTCAATGTATGAGCATTCTGTTACAATTAAATATTTTTGTTTTCTTTACACTTTAAGATTGTCATTGGACTTAGGTAATCAAATTTTTATACATTTTATTTGTTTTGGTAATAAAATTGAAATTCTTCTTATGCTAGGTGGAATACAATTATATGTTACTTAAACAAGTTTTTATTTGAATTTTTATTTTGTGTATATTTCATTTTTATAATTCTAACAATTTTAGTCTATTCTTATGAATTATTATTTTCTTATTTTCATTAATTAATGTATAATTATTATTCTTATCTACTTTTTCTACCTTATAGGGCCCTTTGTATTTACTGTCTAATTTATGACCTGTGTCTAAATCAATCAATTCCTAAGTATGGAATTGCTGATAATAAATTTGTAATAACAGTTGCTTCTCAAAAAGACATTTGACCTCAAGGTAAATTATATCCTATAAATGCAGTTGCTATTACTAAAAATGAAATTAACACTCCTACTAGTCATGTTGGTGTGAATAAATAAGACCCATAGTATATACCTCGTCCTACATGTAAGTAAATACAAACAAAAAAAATAATGCTCCGTTTGCATGTAAGATTCGTAATAATCAACCATAATTTACATCTCGGCAAATATGATTTACTCTATTAAAAGCTATATTAATATCTGCTGTATAACGTATTGCAAGAAATAATCCTGTTAAAATTTGAATTATTAAACATAATCCTAATAAAGATCCAAAATTTCATCAAGTTGAAATGTTAATAGGCGCTGGTAAATCAACTGAAGCATTATTAGCACTTTTAAATACTGGATGTTAGGTTCGTAAAGGTTTATTCATTAGTTAATGTAATAATCGAAGAGGGCCATAGAATAATTTAGTAGTTTTTACTACTGCCATTAATTTAATTAATAAATAATTTTTTAATAAAATAGTAATTAGAATTGTGGGATAATTATATAATTTATTAAGATTTAATAAATTTTCTTTTGAAAATAAATTTATTGAATAATTTATTAATATTTCATTATTTTGTGAAAAAAATGAAATATATAGTTTATCAATAAATATTCTAATAAGTGGTTATGAAAAATTAAATTAAAAAATTAATTTAATTTAATAATCAAAAAGAAGTCTGATGAGGAAATGTGGTGATTTCCGAAATAGTACTATAACTTCAACCATTAAAAACTGTTGTTGTTTTTTCACAAAAATCTTCCATAAACTGGCCTTGAGCTCAATTAAATTGTAAAAATATTATAATAAATGTTAATAATAAAAATATTCTTAAACATAAAATAGTTAATTTTATTGATAATGAAAATATTTAATTTGATACTTGTTGCGAAAGGTCGCATTGGCAACCCGTTTCGTATTTTTCTTTCATCCTCTTTTCGTCCTATTCGCTAATCAACATCTGTCAAATTTTAACAAAATAATATCTCTCTCTCATTAATTGTTAACGAAAGCGCATGGGCGCAATAGAAATACAAAGTGTAAGTTTATATTGAATTTTAAATACTTATGAATTGTGAAGCTTATTAAATTAAATAAAGTTTTCAGCTTCAGTTATTTTGCAATCAACTCGCCAAGTCTTTGCTTATTGCATTTGGAGCTTTAGAAAACGCTTCGACCACGCGCCGCACTGCCGTCGTTAATATTCTGAAAAACTTTTGTAAGTAACAAAAATGAAGGATGTTCCAACGACCACACCGTCGCAGCAACTGCAGAGTGCAAATCTTCAGGAAAGTGCGTTAGTTGAGGCTGACGAAATTGGCCACGCTGGGAGCATAGGCATAGAAACGCCCACCGCCGGCACCGCGCCTTATCGTCACGCATCTACGCCTGTCCAACAATCTGCACAAACTGCATCAGCTGGTATTGTAGGAACTTCTTCGAGTATTATAACGTCTTTATATGGCTCCTCACCGCTTTACACGTTTATTGGTTCTCACACTACGGAACTACCAGGTACATACCTTCCATCCAGCACGTGCAATGTCGCCCCTAACCTCGCCAATGCAATGCCGTTCCCATATGTCACTCCATCAAATGCCATGACGACCATGCTGCCAAACCTAACCTCAAATGCGACATTATGCAATATAGTGCCATCTTCTCAGCAATTGCCTGCTTACACTAACGAGAAACTCCCATTAACATCGGTTAGTACTACAAGATTTTGTTTTCCGAATTTTATACCAAATCAAACTACGCCCTTTGGAGCGCAGGCAAATGTTATCCCTCCAGGCAGCAGCGCTTTAGCTGCCGGTGCGGATGTTAATTTAACAGCTTCGCATATAGCAAGTCGGCAGGTGCTTAATAAAGATTTGCCGATGTTTTCAGGTCGACATGAAGACTGACCGTTATTTATAACCAACTACGAACAGTCTATAATTCGGTGCGGGTATAGTGATCACGAAAATCTCATCAGATTGCAGAAATGCCTTAAGGGCCCAGCATTAGAAGCAGTTCGTGGTAGACTGATGGTGCCGTCTACTGTTAATCTAGCAATCAACACCCTTCGCATGTTATATGGCAGACCAGATGTTATCCACCAAACAATGCAACGTAAGTTAAGAGAAGAGCCAGTGGTCCAGTCGAATAAATTAGAAACTTTGGTTTCATTCTCTTTGGCTGTACAAAATTCCCGCGCCACGATGCAGGCAGTCGGTCTAACGGACTATTCAAATGATCCAGTTCTGCTAAATGAATTGGTTGCTAAGTTACCATGCAGTCAAAGGCTGAGCTGGGGCCAGCGATGCATGTATTTGAGCCGTGTTGACATCGCTGCCTTCGATGAGAGGCTTTTCAGTCTTGCTATGTGTGCGAGTCAAGTGACGTCTCTGCAGCCGTCGCCGGTAACGTTGTCACAAAGCAACAGCGAAACTAGAAAGGGAAGTCGCGAATCTCAGAAGGCAAGAATAATGATACATGAAGCTATGTCAATCGATAAAACAACTAGTTGTTTGAAATGCAGCGCTAATCACAGGCTTTCGGACTGTTGTGAGTTTATCTTACTCGCTCCAAGTGACAGATGGAAATTCATCCGTGAGAAAAGGTTATGTCTACGTTGCTTCAAACCTCATTTTATTCGGCGGTGCAGTTCTAAAAGGCGTTGTGGCGTGGACGGCTGTAAAATGGCCCATCACCCTTTACTACATTCTACAACGTCGGTGACCGTTGAAAAACGTGAGCAAACAACATTATATCACGAACCCGGTACTGCAGCTGAAAGAGAACAACGAAAAACACTTTTCAGGTACGTGGAAGTTAGTTTACATAGTGATACGAAATCAATAAATACGTTTGCGCTGATTGACGAGGGAGCCTCTTGCACATTGATTGATTCTCAATTGGCACAAGATCTCGGTTTAGAAGGGCCAACAGGTTCCTTGTGTTTGCGGTGGACGGGGAACATCACTCAGAGTGAGGTAGACTCGAAGTTTGTTAGTTTACATATATCGCCTGTCGCCGCACCTTCTCAAAAGTACAAACTTCGCAATGTTCGCACAATAGCCAATCTTGGTCTCCCTTAGCAGTCTTTGTTTAGGGATACGATTTCTAATCATGCACACATTAAGGGTTTGCCGATTCGCCCATATGAAGCATTAAGAGCAAGAATTTTAATAGGTCTGGACAACGTAAGAATTGGCGTGCCTATGGAAATAAAAGAGGGCGAAGGGTCAAATCTTATTGCTACGAGGTGTCGTCTGGGCTGGAGTGTATATGGACGGGATGCAAACGACTTAGCCGAACAGTCAATCCTCCACATATGTGAATGTAGTTCGTCTAGGGAAAACCGTATGGACCAGCAAATGAAATCATATTTTTCAATAGACTCAATTGGAGTGTACTGTAACGAATAATGATGCAAGCAGGTTCTCTGTTTGATTACAATTGATTTTATTTTCATATTATTTATACTTACAATATTCTTATTTACTAACGCTTACATATGTACGGCCAATTGTATACATAACAATATTGGCTCGTACGCGAAGAATGCAGAGTGCAGCAAGAAACTTGTATGTATGTTTGTATGCGCTTGTACTCAAGTTCAAGTCGCTATTAGTTTATGTAATGTAATGCGCGACTCGAGCAATGACCTAAGTTTTGGGCTGTTGCGCGTGTTGTATTTTGATATGCATATTTATGTTAATGTATGTCTGTGCATTTGTATGTTTGTATATATGTGGTTTCTTGATACACTACACCTCCTTCCTTAGGAAGAATGGTTATACATTGTGAGGTCAATGTATGAGCATTCTGTTACAATTAAATATTTTTGTTTTCTTTACACTTTAAGATTGTCATTGGACTTAGGTAATCAAATTTTTATACATTTTATTTGTTTTGGTAATAAAATTGAAATTCTTCTTATGCTAGGTGGAATACAATTATATGTTACTTAAACAAGTTTTTATTTGAATTTTTATTTTGTGTATATTTCATTTTTATAATTCTAACAATTTTAGTCTATTCTTATGAATTATTATTTTCCTATTTTCATTAATTAATGTATAATTGTTATTCTTATCTACTTTTTCTACCTTATAGGGCCCTTTGTATTTACTGTCTAATTTATGACCTGTGTCTAAATCAATCAATTCCTAAGTATGGAATTGCTGATAATAAATTTGTAATAACAGTTGCTTCTCAAAAAGACATTTGACCTCAAGGTAAATTATATCCTATAAATGCAGTTGCTATTACTAAAAATGAAATTAACACTCCTACTAGTCATGTTAGTGTGAATAAATAAGACCCATAGTATATACCTCGTCCTACATGTAAGTAAATACAAACAAAAAAAATAATGCTCCGTTTGCATGTAAGATTCGTAATAATCAACCATAATTTACATCTCGGCAAATATGATTTACTCTATTAAAAGCTATATTAATATCTGCTGTATAACGTATTGCAAGAAATAATCCTGTTAAAATTTGAATTATTAAACATAATCCTAATAAAGATCCAAAATTTCATCAAGTTGAAATGTTAATAGGCGCTGGTAAATCAACTGAAGCATTATTAGCACTTTTAAATACTGGATGTTAGGTTCGTAAAGGTTTATTCATTAGTTAATGTAATAATCGAAGAGGGCCATAGAATAATTTAGTAGTTTTTACTACTGCAATTAATTTAATTAATAAATAATTTTTTAATAAAATAGTAATTAGAATTGTGGGATAATTATATAGTTTATTAAGATTTAATCAATTTTCTTTTGAAAATAAATTTATTGAATAATTTATTAATATTTCATTATTTTGTGAAAAAAATGAAATATATAGTTTATCAATAAATATTCTAATAAGTGGTTATGAAAAATTAAATTAAAAAATTAATTTAATTTAATAATCAAAAAGAAGTCTGATGAGGAAATGTGGTGATTTCCGAAATAGTACTATAACTTCAACCATTAAAAACTGTTGTTGTTTTTTCACAAAAATCTTCCTTGAGCTCAATTAAATTGTAAAAATATTCTAATAAATGTTAATAATAAAAATATTCTTAAACATAAAATAGTTAATTTTATTGATAATGAAAATATTTAATTTGATACTTGTTGCGAAAGGTCACATTGGCAACCCGTTTCGTATTTTTCTTTCATCCTCTTTTCGTCCTATTCGCTAATCAACATCTGTCAAATTTTAACAAAATAATATCTCTTTCTCATTAATTGTTAATGAAAGCGCATGGGCGCAATAGAAATACAAAGTGTAAGTTTATATTGAATTTTAAATACTTATGAATTGTGAAGCTTATTAAATTAAATAAAGTTTTCAGCTTCAGTTATTTTGCAATCAACTCGCCAAGTCTTTGCTTATTGCATTTGGAGCTTTAGAAAACGCTTCGACCACGCGCCGCACTGCCGTCGTTAATATTCTGAAAAACTTTTGTAAGTAACAAAAATGAAGGATGTTCCAACGACCACACCGTCGCAGCAACTGCAGAGTGCAAATCTTCAGGAAAGTGCGTTAGTTGAGGCTGACGAAATTGGCCACGCTGGGAGCATAGGCATAGAAACGCCCACCGCCGGCACCGCGCCTTATCGTCACGCATCTACGCCTGTCCAACAATCTGCACAAACTGCATCAGCTGGTATTGTAGGAACTTCTTCGAGTATTATAACGTCTTTATATGGCTCCTCACCGCTTTACACGTTTATTGGTTCTCACACTACGGAACTACCAGGTACATACCTTCCATCCAGCACGTGCAATGTCGCCCCTAACCTCGCCAATGCAATGCCGTTCCCATATGTCACTCCATCAAATGCCATGACGACCATGCTGCCAAACCTAACCTCAAATGCGACATTATGCAATATAGTGCCATCTTCTCAGCAATTGCCTGCTTACACTAACGAGCAACTCCCATTAACATCGGTTAGTACTACAAGATTTTGTTTTCCGAATTTTATACCAAATCAAACTACGCCCTTTGGAGCGCAGGCAAATGTTATCCCTCCAGGCAACAGCGCTTTAGCTGCCGGTGCGGATGTTAATTTAACAGCTTCGCATATAGCAAGTCGGCAGGTGCTTAATAAAGATTTGCCGATGTTTTCAGGTCGACATGAAGACTGACCGTTATTTATAACCAACTACGAACAGTCTACAATTCGGTGCGGGTTTAGTGATCACGAAAATCTCATCAGATTGCAGAAATGCCTTAAGGGCCCAGCATTAGAAGCAGTTCGTGGTAGACTGATGGTGCCGTCTACTGTTAATCTAGCAATCAACACCCTTCGCATGTTATATGGCAGACCAGATGTTATCCACCAAACAATGCAACGTAAGTTAAGAGAAGAGCCAGTGGTCCAGTCGAATAAATTAGAAACTTTGGTTTCATTCTCTTTGGCTGTACAAAATTACCGCGCCACGATGCAGGCAGTCGGTCTAACGGACTATTCAAATGATCCAGTTCTGCTAAATGAATTGGTTGCTAAGTTACCATGCAGTCAAAGGCTGAGCTGGGGCCAGCGATGCATGTATTTGAGCCGTGTTGACATCGCTGCCTTCGATGAGAGGCTTTTCAGTCTTGCTATGTGTGCGAGTCAAGTGACGTCTCTGCAGCCGTCGCCGGTAACGTTGTCACAAAGCAACAGCGAAACTAGAAAGGGAAGTCGCGAATCTCAGAAGGCAAGAATAATGATACATGAAGCTATGTCAATCGATAAAACAACTAGTTGTTTGAAATGCAGCGCTAATCACAGGCTTTCGGACTGTTGTGAGTTTATCTTACTCGCTCCAAGTGACAGATGGAAATTCATCCGTGAGAAAAGGTTATGTCTACGTTGCTTCAAACCTCATTTTATTCGGCGGTGCAGTTCTAAAAGGCGTTGTGGCGTGGACGGCTGTAAAATGGCCCATCACCCTTTACTACATTCTACAACGTCGGTGACCGTTGAAAAACGTGAGCAAACAACATTATATCACGAACCCGGTACTGCAGCTGAAAGAGAACAACGAAAAACACTTTTCAGGTACGTGGAAGTTACTTTACATAGTGATACGAAATCAATAAGTACGTTTGCGCTGATTGACGAGGGAGCCTCTTGCACATTGATTGATTCTCAATTGGCACAAGATCTCGGTTTAGAAGGGCCAACAGGTTCCTTGTGTTTGCGGTGGACGGGGCACATCACTCAGAGTGAGGTAGACTCGAAGTTTGTTAGTTTACATATATCGCCTGTCGCCGCACCTTCTCAAAAGTACAAACTTCGCAATGTTCGCACAATAGCCAATCTTGGTCTCCCTCAGCAGTCTTTGTTTAGGGATACGATTTCTAATCATGCACACATTAAGGGTTTGCCGATTCGCCCATATGAAGCATTAAGAGCAAGAATTTTAATAGGTCTGGACAACGTAAGAATTGGCGTGCCTATGGAAATAAAAGAGGGCGAAGGGTCAAATCTTATTGCTACGAGGTGTCGTCTGGGCTGGAGTGTCTATGGACGGGATGCAAACGACTTAGCCGAACAGTCAATCCTCCACATATGTGAATGTAGTTCATCTGGGGAAAACCGTATGGACCAGCAAATGAAATCATATTTTTCAATAGACTCAATTGGAGTGTACTGTAACGAATAATGATGCAAGCAGGTTCTCTGTTTGATTACAATTGATTTTATTTTCATATTTCACGCTTATTTATACTTACAATATTCTTATTTACTAACGCTTACATATGTACGGCCAATTGTATACATAACAATATTGGCTCGTACGCGAAGAATGCAGAGTGCAGCAAGAAACTTGTATGTATGTTTGTATGCGCTTGTACTCAAGTTCAAGTCGCTATTAGTTTATGTAATGTAATGCGCGACTCGAGCAATGACCTAAGTTTTGGGCTGTTGCGCGTGTTGTATTTTGATATGCATATTTACATATGTTTATGTATGTCTGTGCATTTGTATGTTTGTATATATGTGGTTTCTTGATACACTACACCTCCTTCCTTAGGAAGAATGGTTATACATTGTGAGGTCAATGTATGAGCATTCTGTTACAATTAAATATTTTTGTTTTCTTTACACTTTAAGATTGTCATTGGACTTAGGTAATCAAATTTTTATACATTTTATTTGTTTTGGTAATAAAATTGAAATTCTTCTTATGCTAGGTGGAATACAATTATATGTTTCTTAAACAAGTTTTTATTTGAATTTTTATTTTGTGTATATTTCATTTTTATAATTCTAACAATTTTAGTCTATTCTTATGAATTATTATTTTCTTATTTTCATTAATTAATGTATAATTATTATTCTTATCTACTTTTTCTACCTTATAGGGCCCTTTGTATTTACTGTCTAATTTATGACCTGTGTCATCTTTAACTAATACTAAATCTCCTATTTTAATTTCTTTAATTTGTACATTTTTATCATAACTAATTTTCTGTTTTTGCTTAGCTTGATGCACTAATTTTTGTGCTCTTTGTTGTGCTACTTGTAACCTATATTTTATTTCTTTATCATATGCGTCTTGATTATATAGAGGACTAATTTTGTCTTCTTGTAAAAAGTCGTAAGTCGGTGGTATTTTTCCAAAAACTAGTTCAAAAGGACAGTAACCATGAACCGTTGAAGGTGTTGTATTATAACAATACGCAAAATATTTGATATATTCATCCCAATCTTCTTTATCACTGGATATGTAAGAACGTACATATTCATTGAAAGTTCTATGGCTTCTTTCTACAGTGCCTAACGTTTGGTGATGGTACGGTGTTGAAGTTGTATGCTCGACTTTAAGAAGTTTGCATAACTCGTCAAAAACGTTATTTTTGTATTCAGTTCCCATGTCTGTCATGATTGTTTTCATACGTCCATAAATTAAAATGAAATTTTCAAATATTGCTTTTGCTACTGTTTTAGCGTGTTTGCTTTGTATTGGAATCGCAATTAAATATTTCGTTAATTGGCATACGATAGTGATTGCATATTCATTTCCATGTTCTGATTTTGGAAGTGGTCCAATAGTATCTATTTGTACTATATCAAAAGCTTTAGGTGGTGTTTCTGTAATTGTCATTGGTTCTTTAAGGTGTTTATCTGTCTTGTTTTTGTTACAGTGTATACATTTCTTGATGTATTTACGAATGTTATTTTTCATATTTTTCCAATAAAATTTTTGTCTTATTTTGTTAGTCGTACGATTGATTCCTGGGTGGCCACCTTTAACAGGGTCATCGTGAAAATCTTTAAGAATTTTATTAATTTGATCAGCATTTGTCACTTGCATAACCTCCGGAGTTAATGCGATTGTTAAATTTTTGAGAACTTTGGTACCTATTTCTTTAAATTCATCTACTCGAGTATAATTAAACAATTTGTCTCCTAAGGACAATTGTATTTTTACAAGTCCTAAATTGCCGGCTTCTTTCATAAGCCTGGTAAATAATTGTCCTAAGTCAATTTTCGCCTCAACAATTAGGTTGCTTGTATTTATTTGGCTACAAATTTTCTTTCCTTTCTTGAAATATAATTTCGGAGGATTGAAAACGAGCTCGACATGTCTTTTTACTTCATATTTATTAAGCGCTTCATATATTTTAGGGTTCTCTTTGTGACATTTTTCATCTTCTTTAAGATTTTTGTTCTTGTTCGACTGTTTAGTCGCTGATCTGGTCGATACTCGAAGTATTTTATTTGCTTCGATTGTCATGTTTTTAAAGTCATTTATATCTATGCGGGATAGTGCGTCTGCCACATAGTTTTCTTTTCCAGCTATGTACTCCACCTCAAATTCATATTCTTCTAAGCATAATCTCATTCTAGTTAACTTTGATGATGGATTTTTCATTGAGAAAAGGTATGTTAAAGGTCGATGGTCTGTTTTGATAAGGAATTTTCTGCCATAAACGTATGGTCTGAAATAAGTAATCGCCCAATGTATTGCTGCTAATTCTTTTTCTATTGTTGATTTATTTACTTCACCTTTAGTGAAAGATCTTGAGGCATAGGAAATTGGGAGTTGTTTTCCATCATATTCTTGACTTGGTACTGCTCCGCATGCGAAACCGCTTGCGTCTGTTGTGATACAAAATTGTTTACTAAAATCGGGGTATTGTAGGATATTTGGACTAATTAATGCATTTTTAAAATAATTAAATGCTTTTTCACACTCTTCTGTCCAATCGAATGCTACATTCTTTTTACAAAGTTTTGTTAAAATTCTTGAGTGATGTGCGAAATGTGGTATGAATTTTCTATAATAGTTACAGAACGCGACGAATCTTTTTGCTTCGTCGGCATTTTTGGGTGCTGGGTATTTTTGAACTGTTTCAAATTTACTAGGGTCTGGTAAAATTCCTTTACTGGTACATTTATGTCCAAGATATGTTACTTTTTGATTAAAAAATAAACATTTATCTGGGTGTAACTTAAGGTTATATTTTCTACAAGTGGAAAATACGTCTCGTAAATTTTTAATCATATGGGTTTCGGAACATCCTAATACTACTAAATCATCCATATATAGGAATGCTTGGGATGGTTTGAGACCTGAGAATGCTAGGGTCATCATTCTTTGAAATGAATTAGGGGCTACTTTTAAACCGTATGGTAGTCTTTTAAAGCGATAAGTACCGCCGTCTGCTGTAAATGATGTAAAATCTCTAGATTCTGTGCTTAGTTCAATTTGATGAAATCCAGACATTAAGTCTAAACATGAAAAATATTTTGCTCTTCCTAATTGATCGAGAATATCATCAATTCTTGGTAGTGGGAATTTATCTGCTGTAAGTTTTTTATTTATTAATCTAAAGTCAATTACTAATCTCCATCTTTTATCTGTACTACCTGGAAGTGATTTTTTTGGTACTAGTAGTACTGGGCTATTATACTCTGACATTGATGGTTCTATTATATCATCCTTAATAAGTTTAGAAATGTGTTTATTTATTTCTGTTTTATGTGCTTCTGGTATTCTATAGTTTTTTACATAAACTGGTTCCTCATCTTTCACACGTAGTTTTTGCTTATAAAAATTATTAGTAGTTATGGGCTCTGTTTCTAAGGAAAAAATATCAATATATTCTGAACATAGTGTATTAAGTTGTTGGCTAACGAAAGGTGGGAAATTCTTTTTCAATTTCTCTAGTTTTCCGTTCTTATTTTCGTTGTTTCCGTAAGTATTTTTCATAATTGTGTAGTCATTTAGGTTTTCTGTTTTTATATCATAATTTTCAATTATTGCGTTTTTATCTGTTGTATTTATTATTTTTACGAATGTTTGATTTTTATTCGCAATTGTATTTGCAAGAAAAATGCCATTATCAAGTTCTTGATGTGGTATTAGAATTTCAGTGTTACTTGTTTTTACATAAACTTGGCGTATAACTTCTGATCTAGCGGGTACTGTAATTGTATTAATAGTTGGTCTATTTGTCATAAGGATTGCTATGTCTTCATGGTAATCATTTGGTCTGAGAATTAACCAATCTTTATCCCTTTGATAGTCTAATATACAATTATATTTTTTAATAAAATCTAGTCCTATAATGCCGTCGCATGGAATTGGAAAATTGTCTTCTACTACGTGAAATTTGTGTCGAATTAATATATTATCACCTACTAAATCTGTATTAACTTTTCCTAGTGTATTTATTATTTCTTGACCAATACCTTTTAAATCTGTTATTTGTGAACTATTGATAATAATGTTCGTATCAATTCGATTCTTTTTAATAATTGATATATCTGCTCCTGTGTCTATCAGGAATGTTGAATATGAGTTGCTTAATGCTGTTTTGCAAGATATGTAGCTATTTAGATGTAGGTTGAGTACGCATACCCTTCTTTTTGCACTATCTATTGTTGTTGAAGTGGAGTTTGCTGGTTTTCCGTACTTTGACTTTCTTGTTGGTTTAGGTTACGTACATTGCGACCATTGGTTCTGTTATTCGGTCTTGTTTGATTATAATAACTCCTATTCTGTCTTTGTTGATTATTGTTTGGTCGGTAATTATTGTTATTGTTACTGCGTGGGAATGTTCTGTAATTATTACCTTGATAACCTCTACGGAAGTTACCACGATAATACCTTTGCTGGCGAATTTGCAACACTGAGTTAGGGTTTCCTGTTTCCTCAGTACAACTATTAGTAAATTTTGATATCGCCTCGTTCATCGATGTGAACGTTCCAGCTTGCATTATCATTTTTACTTTTTCGTTTGAGCAGTTTTTACACATGGCTTTTACAGCCGATTGTGTAGCATATTTTGTTGCCAATTCAGTAGTTAGTCCGTCGGAGATGTATGCTCCTTCTAATGATTTTGTAAGTTTTTCTATCTCATCAGTATATTGGTTGGCTGTCTTAGTGCGTTGTTGGATATTTAGTAGTTTGGCTGTTAGTACTTCTACTGACTCGCCTTTTATACTGCGTTTTAATTTTAGTTTTATTTCTAGTATTGTTTGTTCATTACTTATTAAATTTCTAGCTGTGCCTTTAAGTTTTGTTTTAATCATAGAAATTGCAATGGCTTCATGACTATCCTTGATTTGTTCAAGAATATCAAGAGCGTCCAAAAAACTGTGTAGGTTTTCTGGTCTACCGTCAAACTCGGGTAGAATTGACAATGCCGTCTTAATGAATTCTACCGTTGTTTGTGCCATTTTGAATTTTGTTGTTTGAAAATTCGTATTTTCTGACTGTTCCTCTTCTATTAGTAAACGTTCGAAGTCAATGGTAATTTCTTGTTCGTATTTAGTTGGTACTGTGAATTCTATGTCATATCTAGCAAGTGAGCAAACTAACTTGTCTCTAATATAAGCAAATATTTGAGATGCTTCTTTTTGATGGTTAGGTGTGAGCTGGTTTTTTAAATCATTAATTTTTTTTCCTAATCTGTTAAAGGTTGATAATATTATATTCAAATGTTTAATGATTGTTTCTTCCTTTATTTTAATGTTTTTATTGATACATTTATATGATTTGTCTATGGTTAATTTTTCTTCTAATAGGATTGTATATATTTCATCCCATTTAGTTCCCATTGGTATTTATTAAAATGTTTAACATAATTTAAACTTTGTCTAATCCATCCGCACGACTTAAATATTTTTTCTTTAAATATTTGTTGTGTGTGGAATAGATTTTTGAAAATAAATTTATACAAATACATATTGTAATTAATAATAGCATTAATTTTATGAAGTCTAAAGATTCTTGGTGGTCAGTAATTTCGATTTGATTGACCACATTTTTCAATTCTTGCCAATTAATAGGCAGCCGCTAGGTTGCCAAAATATATTTATTTAAAAATTTTCAATACTCGTATATGATATTATAATTTCCTTATCTCCTTAATTGCATTTTTTAGCTTTTTCTTTTTGATTGCTGCCGTCTGTAGGTTGATTTCTTTGTATAGTTCTGCTATCTTCCTGCGTTGACGATACTTTTTTCCTCCTCGTTTCCTTTTAAGTTTTGTTTGATTGGTAATTTTTTGTGGTTCTTCCTTGTTTTTCCTGCTATTTCTTCGTCTATATTCCTCAATAGTGATTGGAATCGGGCCAATTAGCAGGTCCGTCGGTGGTATCGCTGGTTTCTCTTCATTGATTTTGAAATGGGTTGTCCATTTTTTAAGAACTTCATCAAACTCGTCCCTCATTCTAAGGGCATGATCTGTGCCAATTTATGTTTAAGCAAGGCAGGATTTCTTGCCACTATGTGATAAGCTAGGCAAAACAAAATTTGCCACTTTCTACTTATCAAGGCAGGATTTCTTGCTGCTCTTTGCTTTAACAAGGCAGGATCGCTATGTAACGAATAATGATGCAAGCAGGTTCTCTGTTTGATTACAATTGATTTTATTTTCATATTTCACGCTTATTTATACTTACAATATTCTTATTTACTAACGCTTACATATGTACGGCCAATTGTATACATAACAATATTGGCTCGTACGCGAAGAATGCTGAGTGCAGCAAGAAACTTGTATGTATGTTTGTATGCGCTTGTACTCAAGTTCAAGTCGCTATTAGTTTATGTAATGTAATGCGCGACTCGAGCAATGACCTAAGTTTTGGGCTGTTGCGCGTGTTGTATTTTGATATGCATATTTATGTTTATGTATGTCTGTGCATTTGTATGTTTGTATATATGTGGTTTCTTGATACACTACAGTACGCACCAGCCAAGCCTCTAATCTCTAAGGACGATGAGCGCGCGCTGCGAATCATGGAAAGAACCACCCGCTTTCTCGCTACGGAAAAAAGATGGGAAACAGGGCTACTTTGGCGGTGTGACATTTTCCAGCTTCCAGATTCTCTCCCTATGGCAATACGTCGG
This sequence comes from Philophylla caesio, assembly GCA_963971545.1. Lineage (NCBI taxonomy): Eukaryota > Metazoa > Arthropoda > Insecta > Diptera > Tephritidae > Philophylla > Philophylla caesio. The sequence goes on from OZ020606.1 coordinate 58,808,286, forward strand.
TTTGCGTGTCTCGAAAGTAAAATGAAGCGGGATTCATCATTAAGGCGGTTTTTAGTTAATAAGATACAAGACTACGAAGAAAAGGGCTATATACGGAAGGTACAAAAAATTAAGTAGTAAATACCGAGCGATCTTGGTATCTTCCCATGTTTACCGTTCGTAACACTAACCAAAATAAAACGAGATTAGTTTGGGATGCCGCGGCGAAAGTTAAGGGCGTTGCACTTATTGATATGCTGCTTAAAGGACCCGATTTACTAAAGTCTCTTCTGGGTATACTTCTGCGCTTTCGCGAACGACCTTTCGCCATATGCGGAGATATACGCGAAATGTTCCATCAGATTAGGATTACAAAAGAGGACCAAGTGGCGCAGATGTTCTTGTGGCGTAGCGGTGATCTATCTCGTGACTATGATGTATACTTGATGAACGTTATGACGTTCGGTGCTTCGTGCTCGCCATCTTTAGCTAATTTTGTGAAGAACCGTAATGCTGACCGTTTTGCAGATCGCCATTCCGACGCCGTACATGCCATCACCGAAAATACGTTTGTTTATGACTGGCTTCAAAGCGCTGATTCCGAAGAGGCATTAGCTAGTCTTGCAACTACTGTACGTTGGATTCATCAAGAAGGCGGTTTTCAAATGAGAAATTGGGTGTCCAACTCAAGTCGGATAATGTCGTCTTTAAACGCAGATCACGACACGGAAGCCAAATGTTTTGAAGAGCTAGATCCCGGTATTGAAAAGGTGCTAGGGATGTGGTGGTTGCCGAAATCGGATGAATTAACATTTATCGAAAAATTTCCGAATGAAGTTTTTGATGAAAATGCGATTGTGTCAAAACGGAAAGTTTTGCGCACCATAATGACGATTTTTGACCCTCTGGGGCTCTTTGGCTTTGTTATTATCCAAGCGAAAATTATCTTACAGAGCATATGGTGCTCTGGGGTTGGTTGGGACGAGCCTATCAGAGAAGAAGAATGCAACAGCTGGTTTCAATGGGTAAGGCGCATTCGCTCGATTAATAGCATAAGAATTCCTCGATGTTTCTCGGTCTTGTGCTAAAACCAAAGCAATCAGTTGCATATATTCGTGGATGCAAGTATACAAGCTTACGCAGCACTAGCTTACGTGCGTTCAGAGGCAGATTCCAGAACGCACTGTACACTATTAGCTTCGAAGACTCGCGTAGCACCGTTGAAGCCTATATCTGTGCCAAGGCTCGAGCTGTTAGCTGCTATTTTAGGGCTACGGCTAGCCAATTTCATAGGTTCGGAACTGTCCATCAAAGTATGCCGCAGAGTTTTCTGGACGGACTCCAAAAACGTTTTATTTTGGCTACGCTCAGACACCCGGAAATTCAACCAGTTCGTTGCACTTAGAGTAGGAGAAATTATAGAAGGATCTAACATAAAAGAATGGAGATGGCTGCCTTTACGAGAAAACATTGCAGACGAGGGCACCAAATGGAATGGTAACCGTAACTTCGATGACAACCAGCGTTGGTTCACCGGCCCTAAGTTCCTATTAGAGGATGAGCATAGTTGGCCGGTTCCACAATTCTCAGACGACAATGACGACATTGTAGAAGCGCTTTATCACACTTACTACGACAAAACCTTACCGTTGAACACTTCTGTAATTACGCCCGATCCAAATAAGTTTAATTCATGGGAGAAATTACGCGTAACTCATCTATTCGTGCTACGGTTTATACGGTTGATCACAAAAAACAAGCGATGCTCACAACCATTGAGGGATTTACTTGGCACAGATAGCCTGGACACAGCAGAGCTCGCAATAATGCTTAACTGTCAGGGTCAAGTTTTCCATGAAGAAATTAGGCAGCTGCGTAACGGGGAACAAATTAATCGAAAATCCTCTCTCTTCAAACTAACTCCGTATATGGATCATATAGGCTTGCTGCGAGTGAAAGGGAGGATCGATGTTGTTGATGGGGTGCAGCAAAATGCCGGATTTGTCGTAATCGCAAAGCGTATCCACGCCCTCCTCAGATGGGGGATCTACCTATCGAACGCGTATCACCTTTCGCCAGGCCCTTTACATTTACAGGGGTGGATTATTTTGGTCCAATTGACGTGGCCATTGGACGCAGGCGCGAAAAGCGCTGGTGCGCCTTATTTACGTGTCTCACAACTCGCGCGGTGCACATCGAAGTTACGCCATCGTTATCTACCGAATCCTTTCTCCTGATATTTAAACAATTTGTGAGTCGTCGTGGCGTACCGAAGCGAATGGTTTCAGATAACGGCACAAATTTCCGCGGTGTTAGTGTGCTGCTCTTAACTGAGATAGAAAAGTTATCGTCTGAAGATATACAGAAAGCATCCCGAAATTGAGTGGACCTTTATACCCCCTGCTTCACCGCACATGGGAGGATCATGGGAGCGGATGATACGTTCAACAAAGTCAATTCTAATGGATACTCTACCAGTTGCAGGCCTGCGTGAAGAGATACTACGAGCCGTTCTAGCTGATGTTGAAAATATACTCAATTGTCGACCGCTGACTTATGTTACGCTCGAGTCCACTGAACACGAAGCTCTTACGCCGAACCATTTCCTTCTCGGGTGTTCAAGCGGGATTCGAGAAATAGCAAACAACGATAACTCCGGAACTGCGCTTCGTCGAAACTACAGAATTTCCTGTCAGCTTGCGGACCAATTTTGGAAGCGCTGGATACGCGAATATTTGCCCTGTCTCACCAGACGTGCAAAATGGCATCAGCCACCTGCAGATGCAATCAAACTGAACGACGTTGTAGTCATCGTGGATGAAAACTCAAAGCGAAATTCGTGGCCTAAAGGAATAGTAACTGATCTGCATTTTGGCAAAGACGGTCAGGCTCGTAGCGCGGTAGGGAAGACAGTGAACGGATTATGTACACGACCAATAGTAAAGTTGGCGAAATTGGACATCGAGGCTGAGGCGACTACGGTAAACGTCATGCGTGAATCCGCATGAGATTTACGGAGGGGGGTGTTGCGAAAGGTCGCATTGGCAACCCGTTTCGTATTTTTCTTTCATCCTCTTTTCGTCCTATTCGCTAATCAACATCTGTCAAATTTTAACAAATTAATATCTCTTTCTCATTAATTGTTAACGAAAGCGCATGGGCGCAATAGAAATACAAAGTGTAAGTTTATATTGAATTTTAAATACTTATGAATTGTGAAGCTTATTAAATTAAATAAAGTTTTCAGCTTCAGTTATTTTGCAATCAACTCGCCAAGTCTTTGCTTATTGCATTTGGAGCTTTAGAAAACGCTTCGACCACGCGCCGCACTGCCGTCGTTAATAATACCCAACAAACATCAAAAAAATATTTCTCAAACCTTGGAGAAGTTCATAGTTCTCAAGTTGATATCCACGGTATTTCTCCAAATTTCTCAAACCTTGGAGAAATTCATAGTTCTCAAGTTGATATCCAACGTATTTCTCCAAATTTCTCAAACCTTGGAGAAATTCATAGTTCTCAAGTAATATCCAAGGTATTTCTCCAAATCTTCTAATTTTTTTGGTATTTTCATACGACTATCAAAAGCAATAAAGTACGAGTATAATGAATTTACATAAATTTATTCACGGTGTTTTAAATTCAAAAGGAAGAAAATATATTTTCGATTTTTATTTCAGTACTGCTAATAAACGTTTGAGACCAATTGGAGAATCACATTTGAGATCAAGTTGAGAACTAACTTTTTCTCAACTTGAGAATCATAATTATTGCCATACAAAAAAAATGCCCTTTTTGTTGAGAACGCTATGATTCTCAACTTGAGATGCACTTGAGAAACAACGTTGGAGGTTTGAGAAATACCTTTGTTCTCAACTTAACCTCAAGTTGAGCTCAAGCCTAAATGTTTATTGGATACTAATGATGTAACATAAATAAATAAAACTAATATTTCACCTAAAAAAATTAAAAATAAAATATAAGAAAATCAAAATGTTTTTACTATTAATCCTGTTAATAAACAAATTTGAATTGTTTGTAATAGTAATATTAATCCTATTGCTAATGGATGATTTATTAGAATAAAAATAAATCTTGAAATTATAGTTGAAATATATAATATTAATTGTATAATATCAGGAGGTAGTTGATTTAAAAAATATTAGTTTTGGAGATTAATGATAAAGTTATTCTTTTCTCTTGAACTTTTAAAAGATAAATTCTTATTTTTTATTTACAAGGCCAATGTTTTTATTAAACTATTAAAACTAATGATAATTATTGTATATTGAGGATTACCTTGTTTTTTATTTTTAATGGGAATTTTTGTTTTTGTTTCAAGTCGAAAACATTAATTATCTATACTTTTAAGATTCGAATATATGGTATTAAGTCTTTTTTTTTATTATTTAAATTTTATTTATTATTTATTTGAATTTAAAAGATTATATTAAATTTTTTTGAATAATATTTTTAATTTTTAGAGTTTGTTTAGGCTTGTCGTCATTTTGTTGCCACGCCCACCTAGGAACAAATTTCTGTATCTCAATAACGGTGGAAGGTATCGTCACAAAACTTGGTGGACATATGTATTTTCCTTGACATCGCTATTATTATCGTAGTTTATGAAATCGGTTCATAACTACGCCCATCTCCCATATAACGGAAGTTTTGGAAAATGCAAAACTTCATTTTTCGGTATCTATTAAAACAAATTAAATGAAATTTGGTATTTGGAGCGATTTTGAACTAAGAAATTGGGGATTTTTGAAATTTTGAAACATTTTCTGTATCTCAATAACAGTATTAGGGATCGTCACAAAATTTGGTGAACAAATTTTTCTCAATATTACTGTCATCATCGTTAACGGAAATTTTGAAAAATGCAAAAATTTCGTTTTTTCTTTATCTATTGAAACATATTAATTAAAATCTGATATTTAGAGAGATGGTTAATTAAGAAACTTAATTTTTATGAAATTTTGTAAAATGGGCGTTACCACGCCCACTTATAAAAAAGAGCTGCAGGTGTCTCAATAACGATGTAAGGTATCGTCACGAAATTTGGTGAACATACTGTCCTTGATATCACTAGCATCACCGTCAAAAACTTTTGAAATCGGACCATAACCCGGCCCAACTTCCATATAACGGAAATTTGTAAAATACAAAGAACTTCGTTTTGCAGTATTTATTGGAAGAAATAATGCAAAATTTAATACTAGCGGGATTTGTATGAAATCAGGGTCACCGAACTTACAAAAATATATCGCGAGTCTATATAAAAATCGGTTACGCCCGAATTTAGCTTTTCTTACTTGTTTGGGTTATGATTTAATTTCCTATGGATTAATTTTATTAAGATTATGAATTTGTACTCTTATAATTAATGCTAGAGAATCTATTCATAAATTTAATAATTATAGTAATTTATTTTTACTTAATGTTTTAATAATTTTATTATTTTTAATTTTAAGTTTTAGTAGAATAAACTTATTTATATTTTATTTATTTTTTGAAACTAGATTAATTCCTACATTATTTTTAATTTTAAGTTGAGGTTATCAACCTGAACGTTTACAAGCTGGTGTATATTTATTATTTCATACACTATTAGTTTCTTTACCTATATTATTAGGAATCTTTTATTTATATAATAATTTTATAACATTAAATTATTTTTTAATAAGTAATTATATGCTAAATTATGACTTATTATATTTATCAATAATTTTAGCTTTTTTAGTTAAAATACCCATATTTTTAGTTCATTTCTGATTACCTAAAGCTCATGTTGAAGCACCTGCTTATGGGTCTACAATTTTAGCAGGAATTATATTAAAATTAGGTGGATATGGGTTAGTGCGAATTTTTTCATTTCTACAATTTAGTGGTTTAAAATATAATTACATTTGAATTAGAATTAGATTAATTGGAGGTGTTTTAATTAGACTAGTTTGTTTACGTCACACTGATTTAAAGGCTTTAATTGCTTATTCATCTGTTGCTCATATATGAATTTTTTTCAGAGGGTTAATAACTTTAACTTAATGAGGAATTTGTGGTTCATATGTTTCAATAATTGCTTATGGATTATGTTCTTTATTTTATTTAGCTAATATTACATATGTAGTCGTAGTTTATTAATTAATAAAGGTTTATTAAATTTTATACCTTCTATGACTTTGTGATGATTTTTATTAAGTTCTTGTAATATAGCAGCTCCACCTTCATTAAATTTATTAGGAGAAATCTCCTTATTAAATAGAATTCTAAGTTGATCTTGATTCACTATAATTTCTTTATCTTTTTTGTCTTTTTTTAGTGCAGCTTATACTTTATATTTATATGCTTATAGGCAACATGGAAAAATATTTTCTGGAATTTACTCATTTAGGAAAAATTCGGGAATTTTTTGTATTATTCTTACATTGATTTCCTTTAAATTTATTAAATTTAAAGATATATTTGTATATTTTGGCTTAAATTTAAATAGTTTATTATAAAATATTGATTTGTGGTATCAATGATATGATTTTTATCATTTTAAATTGTGAAAAATAATTTATCAATTTGTAGAATTATATTTTTAATTTTAATTATATTTAGATTACACATTTTATTTTGTCAAAATTTTTTTTATAAATGATATAAAATAATAATGTTCAAAGTTGCAACACGAATAGATCGTACCTTCTAATACAACTCTGTTTCTATAATTGCTTATTCTTGCATTTAACATACATACTTGTATAACACATTTTTTAGTCTTTAAATAAACGCTATTGAAGTTAAATCTGTTTTTCTGATAGGGACTCTTGGATCTGCCCCCAACATAGGTTATGGGCCCAGAGCAAGGCTCTGGTGAAAGTCTCTATAATTGCGTGAGTGATAGCGTGTTTTCCCGAAAATTTGTGTATAGACTTATGTATATACATACTGGCATATTAAAATATTGAAAACGGGTGTGTCGCGTTTAAGTGAGAAAACAAAATGAATTCGCTATATCAAATTGACAAACTTGATGAAAATAACTTTGATACGTGGCGGGTACAAATGAGAAGTGTCCTCATCCATGCTGGGCTATGGAATATAGTGAATGAAAAATTTTTAAAACCTGAAGAAAGTGCGGCCGAGTGGGAGGCACTTGATGAAAAGGCCTTGGCCACGATTACTCTAAGTGTAAAAGCGTCGCAACTCAGCCACATAAAGCAATGTAAAACGTCCACAGAAGCGTGGAAGGTTCTAGAAACTTTGCATCAGCCAAGTGGACCAGTGCACAAAGTGTCATTGTATAAAAAGCTTTTAAATATGAAGCTTAATGACAGTGAAGGCATGGTAAAATATTTGAACGATTTCACATCCGTTGCTGAAAAGTTATCCGAAGTCGGCATTGAAATCAAAGACGAATTAGTTACAATTATTTTGCTCTCTAGTCTGCCAAAGCAGTACGAGCATTTTGTTATCGCCATGGAAACTAGAGACTCGTTGCCGACATTAACTAATTTGAAGGTTAAACTTTTAGAAGAGTACGAACGAAAGAAGCAGACAAAACGCGGTTCTGCTGAATCTGAAGGGGAATCGCAGGCGTTTGCTCTTTGGTCGAAGAATGTAGAAAAAGGGGAAAATGCAAGGCATAGGAGAAACAAAAATATGCAAAATGTCAAATGCTTTAAATGCGGTCAGCGCGGTCATTATGCTGCGAACTGCATCAAGTCGAATAGGAACGATCAGATGGCTACAAAACGAAATGAACATTCGTTTACGATGTTAGCTGCAGCGGACGCTGATATGTTCGACGGTTCTACCTGGCTTCTTGACAGCGGAGCAACCGCTCATATGTGTAGCAACCGAAATTTGTTTAACTCACTCAAAGAGCATAAAGAGAAAATTTGTTTAGCTGGAAACAATTTTCTTCTCGCGGAAGGTGTGGGGGAAGTGCGTGTGAGATTACAACAAAGTGACATTACCCTACGCAATGTTTTGTTTGTGCCAAGTATGTGCGGTAACTTTATGTCCGTCGCTAGAGCTGTAGAAAATGGACTTGAAGTAAAATTTTATGAAAATTGCGCTAAAATAATAAAAAATAATGAAGTGATTTTGATAGCTATGAAGGTAAACAAACTGTTTGTGCTACGATGTAATGACAACAAGTGTTTCTATGCTTCAAATGAAAAAGCAATATCATGGCATGAAAGATATGGACACTTAAATTACGGCAGCCTGCAAGAATTGGTGAAAAAAGACATGGTTCGCGGGATGGATAAAGTGAATTTTACTAAAGATATTGCGTGTGAGGTATGTGCAAGATGCAAAATTAGTGTGAAGCCTTTTCCGAAGAGCACGGAAAATCGCGCTAAAGATATTTTAGAATTAGTACACACAGATGTGTGTGGTCCATTCCGTACAAAGTCTCTGGGAGGCGCGCGATACTTCTTAGTTTTCATAGACGATAAATCGAGACGAATGTTTGTGTATTTCCTTAAATCTAAAGAAGAAGTTCTCGAGAAGTTTAAAATCTTTAAAAATTTAGTAGAACGACAAACTGATAAAAGAATCAAAACAATTCGTAGCGATAATGGGCGTGAATTCGTCAACAATAACTTTGATACGTTTTTGAGTGATTGTGGCATAAAAAGACAGTTGACGGTGGCATACACACCACAACAAAACGGAGTTGCCGAGAGGGCAAACCGTACAATAGTCGAAATGGCACGTAGTATGTTGCTTCAGAGTGGACTTGGTGAATTTTTATGGGCAGAGGCAGTTGCTACTGCAGTGTTTTTGAGAAATAGATCGCCTACAAAGGCGTTGAACAATATGACACCTTACGAAGCTTGGTCTGGGCGAAAACCGGTAGTGAATTTTTTTAGAGTATTCGGTTCTAAAGTTATCGCGTTAAATAAGATGAACAATAGTAAATTCAAGCCTAATGGTAAAAAATGCGTATTGGTAGGGTACTCACTAACGTCGAAGGCGTACCGCTTATACGATCCCGAGCAGCGCATGATAATAGAGAAACGGGATGTTACCTTTCTGCCATTGGAAAAGAAGGAGATTGTAGATTTTTTTGACTTGCTTTCTATCGAAAATAATGAAGATAACTTCATAGAGAACCCGTCAAAGTTATTGAATGAAATGGAAGTTGACGATAGTGATGATGCGTGTGAAGAGACGAAGGCTTCGAGCAATTCCGCGAGCGATTATGAATCTCCCATTAAGGAAGAGTCTCCTGCGCAAATAAGAAGAGGAAGACCAAAGTTTGAACGAAGTGGCAAACCAGGACGCCCACGCAAGGTGTACAATACTTTGAATGCGATGCAACATGTCAGTGAAATAAAAATCCCTCAAACTGTTGCAGAAGCTGAAACCAGCAAATATTCGAACGAGTGGGGGAACGCGATGAAAGTTGAGTACGACGCACTGATGCGAAACAAAACGTGGCATTTAGTGGATTTGCCAACTAATGAGAAGGCAATTGGGTCCAAATGGGTTTTTGCTGTCAAACAAAATAAAAATGGCGATGTGGAACGCTTCAAGGCTCGTTTAGTTGCGAAGGGCTGCAGCCAGCGTTTAGGTGTTAATTACACTGAGACATTTTCTCCGGTGGTACGTTACGCCACTATTCGCATGGTGTTAGCGCTAGCGGCAGAGCTCAAAATGTACACTCATCAGATGGATGTTTGCAGCGCTTATCTTAACAGCGACCTCACCGACGTGGTTTACATGAAGCAGCCTGAAAAGTTTATCGATGAGCAGTTTCCGGAGCGAGTGCTGAAGCTAAGTAAGGCGATATACGGATTGAAGCAATCCGGGAGAGAGTGGAACCACAAGCTGGACGAAGTTTTGAAGAAGATCGGTTTTGAAGCTTGCAGTAATGAGCGGTGCCTTTACAAAATGAGCCATCAAGGTAATTTATGTCTTATAGCTGTATATGTAGACGACTTGATCGTCAGTTGCCAAAACAAAGAAGATCTTTTTGCGATCAAAGCACAAATTTCGAGCAATTTCGAATGTGTCGATAAAGGCCCCATGTCGTACTTTCTGGGAATGGAGATAACCAGAGACGGTGAGACAGGAAGCATCTCAGTTGGGCAAGCGGTGTACATAAGAGAGATATTGGAAAAATATAACATGACTAGCTGTCGAACAGCGAGAACACCGTTAGACGTGGGATTTCAAGTTGGGTGCACTAGTGAATCGTGCATTAAAGCCGATGTTACAAACTACCAGTCAGCAGTCGGTGCACTAATGTATCTCGCTATTTGTACAAGGCCAGATATATTGCATTCAATTTCCAAACTGGCACAGCGAAATCAGAATCCACACAAAGAGCACGAATCAGGTATCAAGCATATTTTACGATACTTGTCAACGACTGAAGACTACAAGTTGACCTATCGCCATACAGGCAAGCTTATAGAAGGATTTGTGGATGCTGATTGGGGTAGCAATAATATCGATCGCAAGTCATACACTGGGTATGTGTTCTTTTTGGGCGGTAGTGCAATATCTTGGGAGTGCAAGCGTCAAAGCAGCGTAGCCCTCAGTAGCACAGAGGCAGAGTACATCGCTTTAGCAACGGCTGCGAAAGAAGCAGTATATCTACGGCGTTTAATGGCAGATATTGGTATAAGTGGCTCAGACGACCCAATTTTGGTTTACGGCGACAATTTGAGCGCGCAGCAGCTGGCTAAAAATCCAGTTTACCACGCACGAAGTAAACATATAGATATAAAATACCATTTTGTCAGAGAAGCATTGAAAAATAATATAATTGAAATTAAATATATTTGTACAAACGAGATGATTGCTGATGTACTTACAAAGAATTTGAACAAAATCAAACATACAAAATTTGTTAAACTTTTAGGTTTGAATGCAAGTTATCTGTAAACGACCTACTCGTGTTGAGGAAGAGTGATATAAAATAATAATGTTCAAAGTTGCAACACGAATAGATCGTACCTTCTAATACAACTCTGTTTCTATAATTGCTTATTCTTGCATTTAACATACATACTTGTATAACACATTTTTTAGTCTTTAAATAAACGCTATTGAAGTTAAATCTGTTTTTCTGATAGGGACTCTTGGATCTGCCCCCAACAATAAATGATTTAGTTTTTTTTTTTGAATGAGAAGTTATTAGATTAAATTCTATAATAATTGTTATAACTCTTTTATTTGATTGAATAAGTTTATTATTTATATCTTTTGTTTTATTGATTTCTTCTTTAGTAATTTATTATAGAAAAGAATATATTATAGGTGATTTAAATATTAATCGTTTTATTATATTGGTTCTTATATTTGTTATGTCAATAATATTATTAATTATTAGTCCTAATTCGAATTTTATTAGGTTGAGATAGGTTAGGATTAATTTCTTATTGTTTAGTAATTTATTTTCAAAATGTAAAGTCATATTATGCAGGAATATTAACTGCTTTATCTAATCGTATTGGAAATGTTGCTTTTTTACTTGCTATTGCTTGATTCTTAATAATAGAAAAAGTTTTTTCTAATAGCGGCCACCCCTCGGCAGGCAATGGCAAACCTCCGAGGGTATTTCTGCCGAGAAAAGGCTTCTCATTAAATACATCTGCCGTTCGGAGTCGGCACAAAACAGTAGGTCCCTCCATTTGTGGTATAATATAAAAACGAACACCACAAATGGTAAGAGAAGCTGGGGCAAACACTGAGCTATATAGTGTACGCGCCAAAATTATATTTTTTATTTAGAATTAAAAAAAAATATATTTGAAATAGAAATTATTGGGGGTTTAATAGTATTAGCAGCAATAACTAAAAGTGCTCAAATTCTTTTTTCTTCTTGATTACCTGCTGCAATAGCAGCTCCTACCCCAGTTTCAGCATTAGTTCATTCATCAACTCTTGTAACAGCAGGAGTTTATTAAATTAATTAAATTTATTTTTCTTAACCACTTCTCCCAGGCTTTGAACCCGGGATCTCGGAGTTCCAGAGGCAATACGCTACATATTGTGCTACGCTAGTCGAGTTGGCTGTTGTGTTTATTTCATCTCCCTTAAACAAACCAACTACAAACAAGAGCAACTGATCTGCCGCTATTTAACTTGTTTCTGTGGTTGTTGTTTGTGTTTTTATTTGCAAATTCTGTATTCAAGTTATTTATTTTATATTAGAATGCATTTAAGGCGTGCACATCCTTGCATATAAATGTTTGTTTATTTTTCTGTTGGCCTAGTAAATGTTAATTTTGCAAATTTTATTGAGCTCAAGGTCAGTTTATGGAAGATTTTTGTGAAAAAACAACAACAGTGTTTTAATGGTAGAAATTATAGAACTATTTCGGAAATCAACCCATTTCTTCATCAGACTTCTTTTTATTAAATTAATTAAATTTATTTTTTATAACCACTTCTCCCAGGCTTTGAACCCGGGAGCTCGGAGTTGCAGAGCCAATACGCTACATATTGTGCTACGCTAGCCGAGTTGGCTGTTGTGTTTATTTCATCTTTCTTAAACAAACCAACTACAAACAAGAGCAACTGATCTGCCGCTATTTTACTTGTTTGTGGTTTTATTCTTTATTCAAGTTATTTACTTTATATTAGAATACATTTAAGCCGTGCTCATCCTTGCATATAAATGTTTGTTTATTTTTTTGTTGGCCTAGTAAATGTTAATTTTACAATTTTTATTGAGGTCAAGGCCAGTTTATGGAAGATTTTTGTGAAAAAACAACAAGAGTTTTTTAATGGTAGAAATTATAGAACTATTTCAGAAATCAACCCATTTAATCATCAGACTTATTTTTATTAAATTAATTAAATTTATCGTTATCTTCGTCACGAATTCTGAAGAAATTTAGAGGAATTCATCTTTAAACAATCGCAGAACAAACATCAGAATTTGAGCCAGCCTTTTGCAAGCTGATTTGTTAAAATAAATATTTAACAATTACAAAATACGACGCATTTTTATTTCGCCAACATAGGTTTCAAATTTTGTTCTTCTGCGTGAGTTTTCCTGCTGCTAATGCTTACTAGAGCCAAAGCGAAAATTCTTGGAAAAGAAGTTGACTCCTTCAATGAACTAACGAAACCAGACATTGGAAGCAGTTCAGAGTCTATTTGCAATTCGGAGTATAGCTCAACAGTAAACGACATGGAAAAGTTGGAGGAACCATCTCATGTCCAACAAGCTGCCATTCCTTGTGATCAGATTTCCTTGCTGGTTTCAAGCATAACCTCACTTCGCAATTGTGTTGAGGAATTACGAATTGATGCATTGCGTAGTAGGCCAACCATCGGCGACAGCTTTGTCAACGCTGCCGAATCAGACAACGCCGCGCCGCCTGGGAACTGGTTAAGCGAAATAGTCAGATTTGTGTCGTTATTACCTGGGGTTTCCGACGTTTCGTTACGCCACATTCAAGCGATTGTTACTCAGTCGACGCAAGCTGCGCAGCCACGTAATTATACTCATCAAACTGGGGGTGCTATTCGTCGAGTTCTATATAACAATGACGTACAACACGAGAAAAAGTCTGATTGTTCGGAATGCGGACAGGCGCATAGGCTCTCTGAAAGCCCGAAGTATTCGTCGCGCGATATACAGTCAAAATGGAGTTTCGTTAAAAGCAACCATTTGTGTTTTGGGTGTTTACAGAAAGGACATAGCCTATCGAATTGCCGCCATAGTAAAGTTTGCTCAATTAATGGGTGAAAGCGTATGCACCATACGCATTTGCATGAGAATGTTAACCAACCACATACAGAAAATATTGAACGCGTATTGAACTGTTTGCTTGATAGTCAGACAAGTCTATTCAAAATGTTGCCGGTCACGTTATCGGGTCCCAACGGAAAGATATCTGCCTACGCCATGTTTGACGAGGGATCATCGATAACACTTCTAGAAGAAAATATGGCTATCAATTTAGGACTTCGCGATCCAAATGTGCCTCTAACATTGCAGTGGTACGGTGAGGGTCAGAGTAGGGAAAGTGCTCGTAAAGTTACGGTCAATATTAAGGGTGACTCTGCCGAATTCAACATCAAAAACGTCCACACCGTAAAATCATTAAATTTGCCACAACAAACATTTGATACAAATAAATTTGCACATTTGTTACATTTGCCAATTGCTAATTACATAAACGCAAAGCCAGTCATTTTGCTAGGTATAGACAACAGTTACCTAGGTGTTGCTCAAAAGGTAGTTTATGCAGGTGCAGAACAGCCAATAGCCATTGAAACTCGTCTAGGCTGGGGAGTTTATGGCCCATACTTTCAGAATACGGTCCGACAGCCACGTGTTATGCACATTCGCGAATCCCAATCGCCGCCACTTCAAGCTATGCATAAGTTGGTTAGTGAATATTTTTCAGTAGAGAGTTTTGGCGTGCGTAGTACCGATATAGTTTTAGAATCAGATGACAACCGTCGTGCAAGATAAATATTTCAGAAATCAACAAACTTTCTTGGTCATAGATATGAAGTTGGTCTGCTATGGAGGAAAGATGAAACGCCGATTCAAACCTACGTTATGTAGTCAATGATTTTCGGAGCCAAATCCTTGCCGTGCTGCGCAGAGTTTATAAAAAATAAGAATGCACATCAGTATGAATCCCACATGTCGCGTGGAGCGTCCGCTGTTATAAATAATATGTACGTTGACGACTTGGTTATCAGTTTTGAGAGCGCTAAAGAAGCAGAAGAAGTCACCATGGAAGCAATTATCATAAACTCTGACGCAGGATTTATTTTACGCAATTTTGTATCAGTCTTTGTGGAAACGTCAAACAATGTGGGATGATCCAATCCCAGAGCAACTCATGATGCAGTGGGCGTCATGGTGGGCAAGCTTTCAAAATGTATGCAAACTATCAATTCCCCGATGATACTCAAAAATGTTGCAAGTAGCAGACGAGGTGCAGTTGCATGTGTTTGTGGATGCAAATTCCAATGCGCATGCAGTCGTCGTTTACCTACGCATATGTAAAGGAGATACCGTTGATATGGCATTGTCACCGCTAAATCGCGTTGTTCTCCTCTCAAAGGCAAGACAATTCCTCGTTTAGAGCTGCAAGCTGCAGTTCTTGGAAGCCGTTTACAGAAATTAGGAAATTAGTAGCGGAATATCATGACTTCAATATACACCACATCGTGTTATGGAGTGATTCAAAGGCAGTATTATTCTGGATCCGTTCCACCACCAGAGAATATAAGCAATTCGTCGCAGGTAGAATCGCTGAAATAATTTCAACCACAAACCCTTCTCAGTAGGGGTGGTTGCCTACAGCTTTAAATATTGCTGATGATGCCACACGCTCACAGTTAAATGTAGAGTTCCAATGTCAAAGTCGCTGGTTCAAAGGTCCTGACTTCCTGCAACTTCCAGAATCCGGGTGGCCAAAAGAGATTGGGCCACTTGCGTCAACAGAATGTGCTGCCGAAGAAAAGAAGCGTTTGCTCCTAACATCAACGACAGATGAGTATATAATTGATTTTTCAAAATTTTCGTCCTTTTTGAAATTACTTAGGGTAACAAGCTGGGTGTTGCGATTCGCCTTTAACGTTAGAAACAAGATTCGTCGTTCCGGAGACTTAAAGGCATCTGAGATCTCTGATTCAGAAAATGAAATAAGTATTTTGCGTCGAATTAGAAGAGCTACGTTCTAAGCAGAAGGTGACGAAGTCAAGCCCTATTTACCAGCTAACGCCGTTTTTAGATACCGACAATTTGATGAAAATAAATGGACGAATCGATGCAGCGCATTGCCTTCCTTTATCGGCACGTCGTCCGATCATCATGCCTCAACATCACCACGTAACCCGTCTCATAATTTCATATTGGCACGAAAAACTCCATCATCAGAACGATTGTCTCACAAAAAATTAAATTCGACAAAAGTTCTGGATACCGCACATCCGTACAGTATTTGCGTCGGCCAGAATACCTTGTCCAGTTTGCATCACTAACACCTCTAAGCCAAGTCCACCAATGATGGGTCAACTACCAGTTGATCGTGTTACGCCTTATGTTCGCCCTTTCACCTATACAGGAGTCGATTACTGCGGGCCGTTTTTCATCACTGTGGGTCGCCGACGAGAAAAACGCTGGGTGGCCTTATTTACGACTGATGCTTTCATAATCTGTCTAAGAAATTTTATTAACTTTCGAGGCACACCCGTGCCAATCCGTAGTGACAACGGAACGAATTTCGTTGGTGCCCAAAAATTATTACGTGAGGAAGACAGGTTATTTGATTTCAATCGTATTGAGCAAGTCTGCTCCAAACAAGGAATAGATTGGGTTTTCAATTGTCCTGCACATCCGGCAGCGAGGGGATGCTGGGAAAGATTGGTTCAATGTGTGAAGCGGCGTTTAGAACGAATCCTAATGGTAGAAGCCCCACGCCTGGAAACATTTAGAAGCGCGTTAATTGAAGCTGAAAACACTGTGAATAGTCGTCCTCTTACGGAAATTCCAGTATCACCACACGACGAAGAGCCGCTAACTCCGAATCACTTTTTACTGGGTTGCCTAAATTCTACTCAAACTCCCAGTCTCGACGAAGAAAAGATGTGTATGCGCAAGCAATGGAGAATTTTGCAATCCCTGAAAGATAGATTGTGGAAAAGGTGGACTTGCGAATATCTGCCTTCCCTTATTTGCCGATCAAAATGGAGGGAGCCAGTTAAACCGCTACCACCAGGCGAATTAGTCATTGTTTGTGAACCAAATCTACCAAGAAGTCAATGGGTCAATGGGTCAAAGGACGCATTAAGGAGGTGTTCACAGCAAAAGATGGACAAGTACGTTCAGCTATAGTACAAACTTACTCTGGCGACCTGAGAAGACCAGCCGCAAAGCTAGACGCTTTGAATATTTGTGAATCCCAGTAAGTATTCACCTGGAGGTAGAATGTTGGTGACATCTAAGTATGAATATCCTCAATGACACAGTACGTGAATTTGCCTATCAACGTCAAATTTCAACTCTGCTAGCAAATAAGTATGAACATGTGCATGTAACAATAATTTTATGTATCTTATTTCGAATCCTCTCAATCCTCTCATTTTCGAACATTGTCTTCGTCACGAATTCTGAAGAAATTTAGAGGAATTCATCGTTAAACAATCGCAGAACAAACATCAAAATTTGAACAAGCCTTTTGCAAGCTGATTTGTTAAAATAAATATTTAACAATTACAAAATTACGACGCATTTTTATTTCGCCCACAGTGCGTTTGGTGAGAAGTTAAGCACGAACAAAAACCACTGGGTTTTGGATAGCGGTGCTTCTTCTCACCTATGCCGAGACAATAATATGTTCAATAAGCTAGAGAAGAATTCGTAGTCGGTGTTATTGGCAAGCGGCGAGTGTGTGACAGCCCAAGGCTTGGGTGACGTATTTTTAAGGTCGCAATATTCAGACATTACTCTCCGCGGTGTGCTCTTTGTTCCAGACTTACATTCTAATATTTTGTCCGTTAGCAAAATAATTAGTAATGCGTATTGTGTAAATTTTGCTAAAAACATGGCTCATGCAAAAGATGATAGCGGGGAATATTGTTTCAAAGCAAATTTAGTTGCTGGAATATTTACTGTTAATATGAAAAAGAGACAAGAGTGCGCGTTGTCGGCGATAGAATCGGACAAAAGCCAATTGTGGCATCATAGATTCGGACACTTGAACTGTAGAGATCTATCAAATCTAAGCAATACAAACATGGTGCGCGGTATGAAAGTTACTTTAACGAAAGACTTGTCCTGCACTACATGTGCAGAGTGTAAAATAAAAGTTGCGTCGTTTAAAACCAATAGTTCAATTTTCACGAAAAATTTATTAGAACTTGTACATTCGGATATATGTGGTCCGATGCGTGTTTCATCGCAGAGCGGTTCGAGGTACTTTGATAGACGATTTCTTGCGGTATGTTTGGATATATTTTTTAAAGAATAAATCAGAGGCTTTGAGCGTGTTTAAAGACTTTGTCGTACGTTCGGAAAATCAAACAGGCCTCAAGGTAAAAAAATTTCGCAGTGATAATAGGCGAGAATATTTGAGCAAAGATTTTGAAAATGTTTTAAAGACAAGAGGTATTCAGCATCAAGTTACGACCAGTTATACGCCGCAACAAAACGGAGTGTCGGAGCGTGCTAATCGTACGCTGGTGGAGATGGCGAGATGTATGATTGCCTCAAAATCTTTGGACGGAAGCTATACACACCGCTACGTATTTGCGAAATAGGTCTCCAACTAAGATACTACATTTAAAGACGCCGTATGAATGCTGGTTTAATAAAAAACCAAACGTTTTCCATCTCAAAGTTTTCGGATGTGATGCTGCGTTTTTAAATAAAAAGCCAGGCAAATCAAAGTTTTTGCCGAAGGGTCAGCAGTGTACGTTTGTTGGGTATGCCGATCAAGCGAAGGCATACAGGTTGTACAATAAAGATAATCGTAGCATTAGTATCTCTCGAGATGTCGTTCTTTTTGAAAAGTCGTTTTCAAATCCAAGTGAAGCAGTCGAAGAATTGCGTTTTTTGATGTGTCATCCGATGATTCCATTGTTAACGCGGAAGCTTGTGAAGAATAGACAGATGTAGAAGTGGCTGTATCGTCATCAAGTTCTGAAGCCGAAGCAGGTGTTAAACGCAAACGTGGTCGACCGAAGCTATTGAAAGAAGGCAAAGTCGGCAGACCACGGAAAATATATGTAACAGAGCAATCACAAGAGGTCTTAAATAAAGTAACGACTTGTGCGCGGGATCCATTTACAGTAAAAGAAGCAATGTCAGGCGAATGCCTTGATTTATGGAAGGAGGCGATGAAAAAAGAGTCCTTGATCAAAAAGAATACTTGGGAATTGGTGGATAGGCCAAATTTGAAAAACGTCATCGGTTGTAAGTGGGTTTTCAATACGAAAAAAGGAGCTGATGGTGCCGTCGAAAAACACAAAGCGTGGTTGGTGGCTCAAGGTTGTGGCCAAAAGTACAAAGTAGACTACAACGATACGTACGCACCAGTGGCGCGATACTCTACAATCAGGTTCATACTCGCACTAACGGCACAATACAAGTTATACGTTAACCACGTCGACATCGTAGCGGCTTATTTAAATGGTGAGCTGGAAGAAGAGGTGTATATGAGACAGCCGGAGATGTTCGTCGATGAATATCATCCAGACAAAGTGTGCAAGCTTAAAAAGCTTTGTACGCACTGAAACAAGCCGGTAGGGAATGGAACCAAAAAATCGACAACATTTTGCAAAAAATTGGTTTTCAAAGAAGTTCTACCGACGGTTGTGTATACTTTCGTATGAAAGGTGAAAAAATCGCTTTAATCGCTTTATATGTCGATGACATGTTAGTAGCTTGCTCTACTGAAGATGACTTGGAGCGCATAATCAAGAATTTAAACTATTACGTCGAAGCAGTAAACAGAGGTCCCGTCCAGTATTTCTTGAGCATGCAAGTTGCCAGAGATTCCGGATGCGGAAATGTAAAAGTGCATCAATATCATTTTGAGGAAGACTTATTAAAGAAATGGGAAATGCAAGACTGCAAATCGGCGTCAACTCCATTGCTTAGCGAAACAGTTTTGCCCAGGTGTGACAAAGCCAATTGTACCGAAGTAATCGACAGAAAATTGTATCAAAGTATCATTGGGTCATTGACTTACTTAGCCATGACATCCAGGCCGGATATATCATACACCATATCGAAGCTCTCGCAGTTCAATACGCATCCACGCCATGAACATTTTGTAGTAGCAAAGCATGTGTTGCGTTATTTGAAAAATGCAAAAAAGGTACTTTAACCTATACATTTAATAATGATGTTTTAGTCTGCTACACAGGTGCTGATTGGGGATCTCACTCCACGGATCGAAAGTCATACCGCGGGTTTGTGGTTTTCTTTGCTAGAAATCCAATTGCGTGGGAATCGAAGAATCAGAGTGTGGTGTCACTAAGTTCTATGGAAGCCGAGTACATAGGCATGTGCCAGGGATCCAAGGAAGTCGCTTTTCTAAGAAGCCTTTTACAAGAGTTGGGTTTAACCAAGTATACTCAGTTTCCAACGAAATTTTTCTCAGACAACCAAGCAGCACAGTTTGCAGTAAAAAATCACACTGTTCATAAAAGAAGCAAACATATGGACATCAAGTACCATTACGTGAGAGAAAAACACAAGGAAATAGGCTTACAGTATGTTCCCATTGCAGAGAATGTCGCTGACATATTCACAAAATCTCTCACAAAAGAGAAGCACAGACATTTTTGTGCTGCGTTAAATTTGAAATTTTCCTAAATGTATCTTTTTTCAATGTATTAAATTTAATTAAAATTTGGTTTGAGCCGGAGTATGTGAGTTATACCCTGTATTTTAACGGACAAACCAAATTCGCTTATCGTATTTCGTTTATCTATATTCCTTCTTGAATTCTTTTGTCCCACTCGAATAAAGTGCTTTATACAGAACGGTCGTGTTGTGTTTTTGATCTAACTGCGCTAACACTAAGGATATAATTTTAGAAATTGTTTGTTTAAGTTATTTAAATATTTTTAGATTTTTTTGTTTTTTATCTCTACAGGTTTAACTGTTTGTTATTCTTTTCGATCAATAACATATGAATTAAATTGTAGATCTTTAGGGGGTGACCGCTATTAGAAACAACTTTTTCTATAATTAAGATTTTGCTTGCCCTGACTGAGATTCGAACCTCGAACTCACAAGCATATCGAGTTATAGCACGCCCCGCAACCAACTCGACTACAGCGGCCACATCATTAAGTAATTATTTAATAAATTTTTGGGTCTATATGATTTATGCCGTATATTTCTACATATGGTATTATTAAATATCCTTTAATTTTAGGTAATATTGTAATTAAGTCATTTGATCAGGGTTGATCTGAATATATAGGGGGTCAAAATTTTTATAATAAAGTATTATTCTCAACAAAGTAAGTATTCCAACAAATTTACATATTTCATAATAATAGTTAAAAAAATTATCTTTTATTATTTGTATTGTGAATTATTTTTTTGTTTAATTTTTTTTTATTTTATTCAAATAGCTTAAGGTTAGAGTATAACATTGCAGATGTTAGGGTAATTATATAATTTTTGAATATAGTGAATTTAATTTAGTAATTTACAAAAAAAAGATATTTATTTTTACAATGAAAATGTAATGTTTCAAGTTAAACTATATAAACATAGAAGTATAAATAGAATTTAACCATTAAAACATAAAAGTTAGCAGTTTTTCATACTTCCTTAATTGGAATTTTTATTCAATTTTATCATTAACAGTGATAAGCCTATTTTGGACTTCAATTAATATAAATTTTGAGAATAAATGTAGTATTACCTAAAATTAGGTCGAAACTAATTGCAATAAATCGCTTCATATTCAAGGTAGACTGAATATCAATACTTTTTGAATGCAAATCAAATGTTATAATTAACTACAACACTATTAATTAGATCATTTTAGTATACCTTGATTTCATTCATGATATAAACAGATAATTAGGATAATAATAAAAATAACAGAAGTTAAAGATAATATTGTAATATTTGATATTTTAATAATTAAAATTATTGGGAGAATAAGTGCAATTCCTACATTAAAAATTAAAAAAATAATTGTAATTAAAAAAAATCGAAGAGAAAAAGGTAATCGAGAAGATAATTTAGAATCAAATCCACATTCAAATGGTGAACATTTTTCTCGGTCTTTTAAAGTTTTTTTTGATAACATATATGCTGAAATTATTACAATATTTGAAATTAAATCAATTTACTAATCCTGAAACGGTTGTTATAGCTCCGATTGCTCCTCTTAAAGGTCATGGGCTATAATCTACTAAATGAAAAGGGTGATTAGCGTGTGTTGACATTAATTTACTTCTCTAGAGTATACAGCTGATTCAAGAATTAATAAAGCAGTTTGAGCAATAATTAATAATGAAATGATAAAATATGAAAGAGAAGGTCCGGTATTTCCTAAAAGAGTTAATAATAAATGACCTGAAATTATATTAGCCGCTAGTCGAACGGCTAAAGTTCCTGGTCGAATTACATTTCTAATAGTTTCAATTATTCACTTTTATATTAAGTACTTATTATTACTATTTTTAGTATAGCACGTTAAAAGACTGCGTCTTACTTGTGTCTAAATATTAAATAAAATTAAAAAATAAATAAAAATACATAATATAAAGGGCATTAAAATTGCTGGTGTTCCTTGAGGTACTAAATGTGCAAATATAAATTATAAGACATAATAATAGTGGGAGTGCTAATGATAATGTTAATGTTAAATGACTTGTTCTTGTAAAAATATATGAAAATAGTCCTATAAAATTATTAAAAAGAATTAATGAGAATAATGAAACGAAAATAAAAGTAGACCCAGAATGACCTGTATATCCCAGTAATGTTTTAAATTCTTTGTGAAGTGTTAATTAAATAGAATTTTATATAATATGATAACGTGATGGCATTAATTAATAAATTGATGGAATTAATAACACTCCTAAAAATGAGCTTATTTAATTAAGTGATAAGTTAAAAGTACTTGAGGATGGATCAAATACTGAAAATAAATTTGTTATCATTTTCAATTAAAGGAATTTCTACAATTTTTTTTTTTTTTGAAATATTAGATATAGGTGATTTAGGAATTAATAAAATATAATTTATAATTCTAAATAAAATAAAAGTTATTGAGAAAATAATAAGTAAACTTAGTCAATTGGAGCTATTTGTGGAATCAAAAAATATTAAATAAAATTAATAATTTTTGAATAATTTAGTTGCGATCAGTTCGAATTTGTATTGATGATTTTTTAGGCTTGTCTGATCTATTGCTTGTTGATGCAAATAAAATACTTTTTATTTCATCTATGCCCGACGTTTCGCTAAATATTTTAGCATCTTCAGGGGCGGTTCTATTTATTTCACCAAAGAAAAATTAGTGTCATTTGATGTAATTTCTCTATTTACAAACATACCCACCATGTTAGCTACACAAATAATAATGAGAAAGTGGGACAAAATACAGAGGACAACCAATATCCCAAAGAGCAAATTTAAAGAAATTATTGACTTCTGCCTAAAAGACAACAACTATTTCATGTGCAACAACAAATTATACTCCCAAACATTTGGCATGCCAATGGGCAACCCCCTCTCCCCAACCATTGCAGACATTATTATGGACGACCTTCTTGACAACACCATTTCGGAGCTGAAACAACAACACAACATTGACATTAAATTTATCAACAAATACGTAGACGACATTTTTGCAATAGTGAGACGCGATGACGCGAACATAATTCTAGATAGGCTTAACAAATACCACAATAAACTTCAGTTTACCATGGAAATAGAAGAAAATGATAGCATTCCGTTCCTGGACGTTCACATACACAAAAGCAACAACCGCATTATTTTTAACTGGTATTCAAAATCAACAGCTTCTGGACGCCTGATTAATTACTTTTCAGCCCAACCAACACAGCCAAAAACTTAATAAATAAAATACTGACAATAAGCCACCAACAATTTCTAATATAGAAAGAATACACAAAATATTACGAAGCAACAATTACCCCGACAGTTTAATACGTGAACTAATCCAGCAAGTAGCGGGGAAATGCAAAAATCCAAACAAAACACAAACCACAGGAACGACAAATACAACAAAAAAGTACTGCAGCGTCACCTTCATTCCCAGGCTAAGTGGAAAATTTGATCGCGAAATAGCAAAAGAAGAAGACATTACTCTCGCCTATAAAACTAATCACTCGTTGTCCACAATATACACAAAAACAAAAAACCCACTAAGCCTACAAGAACAAAGCAAGGTAGTTTATGAAATAGAGTGCAAAGGCAAAAACAACGAAAGCTGTAACAAAGTGTACATTGGCACAACTAAGCGTGCTTTGGGTGTTCGCATAGCCGAACACAAAGCTGACATAAAAAAACAAAAGAGCAGCACAGCCCTCAGCCAGCATATATTAAATAGCGGACACACAGCTGATTTCGCCAACACCAAAATAATTGACAAAGAAAAAAGAGAAATTAAAAGATACACTTTGGAGAGCCTACGAATTTTACAAAAACGAGAGAAAACAATCAACAAAAAAGAAGATACGGACAACATAGCAGCCGCTTACATATTATGCATACGCTAACGATTAATATTGACAAAAATACCACAGGAAGTGGTACAGATAAATATAGCTCTTAAGTTTATTTAAACAAACCAATATTGTAAGTTCATGTTCGTTTATAGTAAAAAACATATGTGTGTTAATTTCTGTTTAAGTTCTTTGTGCTAACAACTTCATGTAATAAATTGTTTAATTTTTCTTTGGTGAAATAAATAGAACCCTGAAGATGCTAAAATATTTAGCGAAACGTCGGGCATAGATGAAATAAAAAGTATTTTATTTGCATCAACAAGCAATAGATCAGACAAGCCTAAAAAATCATCAATATTAATAATTTTTGTTTGACATACTAATGTTATATTTTAACTTATTTTTTATTTCATTAGAAGTAATTGCTAATTTACTATAAAGTGGTTTAAGAGACCAATACTTGCGTTCAGTCATCTAATGATGAATTATTTCTATTAGTAATTCATTTAATAAAATAACTTACAGGGATTCCTTTGATTACAATTGGCAAAAGTCTATGATTAGCTCCATAAATTTCAGAACATTGACCATAAAATAATCCTGGTCGATTAATTAAAAAATTGGTTTGATTTAATCGACCAGGAGTTCCATCAACTTTTACTCCAAGAGATGGAATTTTTCAAGAATGAATTACATCTGCAGCTGTTACTAAAATACGGATTTGTGAATTTATTGGTAAAATAACTCGATTATCAACATCTAACAATCGCAATCCGTCAATGTTTAATTCATTTGTTGGAATTATATATAAATCATATTCAATATTTAAAAAATCTGAATATTCATAACTTCAATATCACTGGTGTCCAATAGCTTTTAAAGTTACTGATGGTTCATTAATTTCATCTAGTAGATATAATAAACGAAGTGATGGAAATGCAATTAATAATAATACAATAGTTCAGATTATTTCAATAGTTTGTCCATGTAATAAATTTCGGTTTGTATAATTATAAAAAAATTATATATATATTAAATAACCTACTAAAGTTGTAATTATTACTAAAATTATTAAAGCATTATCATGAAAAAATGTTAATTGTTCTATAAGAGGGGAGGCACTATCTTGAAGGCCAAGAAAAGCGCATGTTGTCATTAATTTCTAATAAAAGTAAGATACTTTATTTATGAAGCTTAAATCCATGGCTCTAATCTGCCATAATAGAAATTAATTAAAATAGACAATTCAGAATATCTATGTTCAGATGGGGGTGTATTTTGTAGTCACTCAATTGAAGAAGATAGATGTATAGGATAAATTACTTGATGTTGTAAAATTAAACTTTCTCAAATAATAAATAAAAAAATAAAATCCCTAATAATGAAATAGAAGAACCAATAGTTGAAATCACATTTCATGTTATATAAGCATCTGGATAATCTGAATAACGTCGAGGCATTCCTGCTAATCCTAAGAAGTGTTGTGGAAAAAATGTTAAATTTACTCCAATAAATATAATAATAAATTGATTTTTTAAACATTTAGGGTTTAATGTTAATCCTGTAAATAAAGGGTATCAATGAATAAAACCAGTTATTATTGCAAATACTGCTCCTATTGATAAAACATAATGAAAATGAGCTACTACATAATAGGTGTCATGAAGAATAATATCAAATGATGAATTAACTAAAATTACTCCTGTTAATCCTCCTACTGTAAATAAAAATACGAATCCTAAAGCTCATAATATAGCAGGAGAATAATTTAATTGTGTTCCATGTAAGGTAGCAAGTCAACTAAAAATTTTAATACCTGTTGGTACTGCAATAATTATTGTAGCTGAAGTAAAATAAGCTCGAGTATCTACATCTATACCTACTGTAAATATATAATGAGCTTATACAATAAATCCTAATAGACCAATTGCTAATATTGCATAAATTATTCCTAGAGAACTGAATGTTTCTTTTTTTCCTGATTCTTGACTAATAATAGGTGAAATTATTTCAAATCCTGGTAAAATTTATATATAAACTTCTGGATGTCCAAAAAATCAAAATAAATGTTGGTATAAAATAGGGTCTCCTCCTCCAGCAGGGTCAAAAAATTATGTATTTAAATTTCGATCTGTTAATAGTATAGTAAAAGCTCCAGCTAAAACTGGTAAAGATAAAAGTAGTAATAAAGCTAAATCAACAGATGCCCCTCCATGTGCAATAATTGATGATAAAGGTGGGTTAAACAGTTCGTCCTGTTCCAGCTCCATTTTCAACTATACTTCTTAATAATAATAATGTTAATGATGGAGGTAATAATCAAAAACTTATATTATTTATTCGAGGAAATGCTATATCTGGGGCTCCTAATATTAAAGGAACTAATCAGTTTCCAAATCCTCCAATTATAATTGGTATTACTATAAAAAAAAAAGTATAACAAATGCATGGGCTGTTACAATTACATTATAAATTTGCTCCTGGATGACCTAATTCAGCTCGAATAAGAAATCTTAAAGAAGTTCCTACTATACCTGCTCAAGGTCGAAAAATAAAATATAAAGTACCAATATCTTTTTGATTTGTTGAAAATAGCCATTGTCGCGATTAAATGGCTGAAATTTAGGCGATAGACTGTAAATCTATATATAAGAATTAATTCTTTTTAATCAATAAAATATAGATTATGCTTTATAGTCAATAATGACATTAGACTGCAATTCTAAAGCAGTAATATTTTACTAAGGCTTAAAAGATTTAACTCATATTTATAACTTTGAAGACTATTAGTTTATTTAACTTAAAGCCTTAAAGATTAAATAATTTAATAAACAATAAAAATTAAAATTAGGCTACATGTTGAAATAAAAGAAAATAATAACATGCATTTAAATGTAAAATTATTAATTTGTAAATTATTATTTCAATTATTCTCATAGTAGTTTAGTATAAAAGCTGCAAAACATAATCGTAAATAAAAAAATAGTGTAATTAATGTTATTACAGTTATAATTGACATTAAAATGTATTGACTAATAAAAATTAATAATTGAATTACTAACCATTTCGGCAAAAATCCAATAAATGGAGGAAGCCCACCTAAGGAAAGTAAATTAAAAAATAACATGATTTTTAAAATTTTTTAATTTAAACATATATTGAATAATTGATTAATATGATAAATTTTAAAATTATTGAATATAAATGTTAATCTAAAATATAAAAATTCATTTGTTTGTATAGCTGCTAGTATTCACCCCAAATGATTAATTGATGCTAATGCTATTAATTTTCGTAAAGATGTTTGATTTAATCCTCCTAAAGAACCAATAAAAATTGACATAATAATTACAAAAATCGATAAATTATTTTGAGGAATATAAGAAATTGATATAAGAGGGGCAAGTTTTGCTCATGTTATTAAAATTAATCCATTTATTCAGGATAATGCTTCTAAATATTACATTTGGAAATCAAAAATGAAATGGGGCAGCTCCTCTTTTTATAAATAAAGAAGAATAAATAATTAAATTATTTAATATTAAATTATGTTTAATTATTGGAAAATAATTTAAATAGAAAATAATAATAGCAAATAATAAAACAGCGGAAGCTAATGCTTGAGTTAAAAAATACTTTAAAAATGCTTCTGTTGATATCAAGTTATTATCTTTTATTAGGGGGATAAAAGATATTAAATTAATTTCTAAGCCTATTCAAACACCTAATCAAGAATTAGATGACACTGTAATTATTGTACCTAAAATTAAGATTAAAAAATATATAATTTTAGCAGAATTATTAAAAGTTAAAAAAAAGGATTGTAACCTTTATAAATGGGATATGAACCCAGTAGCTTTATTAGCTTATCTTTTTATATGTTAGTGTATGATGCACGAAAGTTTTTGATACTTTTAGAAATAGTTTAATTCTATTAAATATAAATCATGGCCTGATATTAATGAATGTAATTTTATTACATTATTTACCCTATTAAGGTAACCCTTTTATCAGGCAATTCATTAATTTTAAAAATGAAATAAGTTGGTTTTAACTAAAAAGTTAAATAGAAAAAGTATTAAAAATAAAATAAGTTGTTTTCAACCAAAAAGTTAAATAGAAAAAGTATCTAAAACTCAATTAAATCATCATAAAAAATTAAATTAAATTATTAAATAGATAATATAAAATGCCAATATACATATTTCCGAGAGTTAAAAACACAACTTTAATATAGATATAAAGATGAATATAAAAAAGTTATTTTTAACATACATATATTTATACAAATTTCGAACGTCATATTATATTATATGTATGTATATGTACAGTTATGTTCACAAAAATAGCAGCACTTTGGTCAAAACCATAAAGACAGTCATAAAAGTATATGTATGTATATATAAATGTATATACATATGTATGTACATATACCGTATTGGATCTGTGAATTTAGGGGTTTTTTTGAAAGAATTAATAGGCATACTATATAAATTAATTAAATATTTATATACACTTATACATATGTATATGTATATTTATTAATTTAAACTTAGTATAGAAGAAATTTTCATGACTAAAAATAATTTCATAGTTTTATATACATATGTATATGTACATACATACATACATAAAAATAAAAATATTTTAAAAATAAAAAATATAAAAATTTTAATAATATTTAATGAAAATTTATAAATAATTTTTAAAGAATTATTAATTTTTTAAGAAATGATAAAAATTATAAAATTTTAAAATTTAATACTTACAATATTATTTATTTATTTATTGTTTTTGATTATAATTAATTATTTGATTAATTAATTATTTATTTTAAAATTTAAATTTAAATTTTATATAAAATGAAATAAAAATTTTTCATTTAAAAATTAAAATAAGTATAATATGATTTGGGGAATTAATTTACTGGCTATGAGGAAATACTAATGATTTTTATTTAGTAGATAGTAATATTATTTTTACTTTTTTTTTAGTTATAAAATGTTATTAATATAAATATTAATTTATATAATTTATATTATTTTATAAAAATTTAATATATTATTCATTAAAAATTAATCAAATTTTATTTAAAATATTTTTAAAAAATATTTATTTTTAATAAAGGTATAAAATTTTTAATTAAAATAACAAAATTTATAAATTTTTTTTATTTTAAAATTTATTTTTTTAAATTATTACATTTAGTAATTATAAAAATTTTGTTAATAATGAAAAATTAAAAATTTAATATTTATAATAATATTTATATGTATGTATATCTTTAATTTTATAATTATAATTAATTATTTAATTAATTATTTATTTTAAGTTATTTATATTATAATTATAATTTAAATTTTATATAAAATAGAATTAAAATGTTTCTAATAAAATTAAAATAAGTAAAATTTGATTAGGGGAATCAATTTACTGGCTATGAGGAAATACTAATGATTTTTTTAGTAATAATATTATTTTTACTTTTTTTAATTATAAGATGTTATTAATATAAATACTAATTTATAAAATATATAATATTTTTTAAAAGTTTAATAATATAATAAAATTTTAAAAAATTTATTAATTAAATATCATAAATTACATAATAACTAATTAATTTTATTTATGATAAATTAAATTTTTTTGTTTAAATATTTAAGTTTTGCTTTGGCTTATAATTTTGGTATTGATTTATTTTATATGTAAGTTATTGCATGAATTTGTATTTATTTTAATAATAAATGGATTTTATTATAATCTCAGTAAATAATTTTATTAATTAAGGAAACTTATAAATAGTAATTTCATTAAGTATTGGCTAAATGTGTGCCAGCAGCCGCGGTTACACAAATGATACAAATAAAATTTTTTTAGTATAAGTTAAATTTTATTATAATAAAATATACATAAATTTATTAGGAGAAATTTTTCAATTTTATAATTTTTATTCAAATGATAGTAAAGCTTAAAATTTTATTAATAAACTAGATTAGATACCCTATTATTTAATATGTAAATATTAAACATTAAGGTAGTATTAGTTATGTTCTTGAAACTTAAAAAATTTGGCGGTATTTTAGTCTATTCAGAGGAACCTGTCCTTTAATTGATAATCCACGATGTACATATGTACCTCACTTAAATTTGTTTTCAGTTTATATACCGTCGTTATCAGAATATTTTATTAGAATAATAATTTTCTATAATTTATATTAGAATTTATATCACATCAAGGTGTAGCTTATATTTAAGTAGAGATGGGTTACAATAAATATATTTAAATGAATCTAAATTTCAAATGTTTAGTGAAAGTGAATTTGATAGTAAAGTTTTAAAGATTAAAAATTTGATTATAGCTCTAAAATATGTACATATCGCCCGTCGCTCTTATTATTAAGATAAGATAAGTCGTAACATAGTAGATGTACCGGAATTTTTATTTTAAAAGAAAATTTAATTTATTATACCTTGTGTATCAGGGTTTATTAAATAATTAATAAATATTTATTAATCTCGATTTTATAAGAGTTGATAATTTATAAAAGTTAATGTATCGAAATTATTTTAAATGAAATGTTATTCGTTTATAAAAGTATCTTGCTTTTTTAGAAATAAATTAAATTTACAAAATTTTAATTTTAATTTTTTTTTTGTTCAATAAAAATTTATTATTTTGAATAAATTATTAAAAATTAATAATTGTTATTAAAAATGAATGTATAGAATTAGCAATCATTTATAAGTTTGTTATAAAATTATTTTATTATTTATTTATATTTAAATTTTTTTTTTTTAGTTTTTTATTTAAATAAAAATTGTTAATTAATAATGATAAAAGTGGTATATTATATTGTTAAAATAATTTAAATTGATAAGTTTATATAAAGAATTCGGCAAATTTTTTTCTCGCCTGTTTAACAAAAACATGTAACCTACCCACTGAATTTATTTAAATGGCCGCAGTATTTTAACTGTGCAAAGGTAGCATAATCATTAGTCTTTTAATTAAAGCCTGCTATGAATGGTTGGACGAAGTATAATCTGTTTCATTTAAATTTATTATAGAATTTTATATTTTAGTTACAAAGCTAAAACTTTTTTAAAAGACAAAAAGACCCTATAAATCTTTATATTTTTTAGTAATTAAATTTTATTGGCTTATTTTATTTTTATACTATGTAATATTTTGTTGGGGTGATATTAAAATTTAATAAACTTTTAATTTTATAATATCATTTATTTATGATTTATTGATCCGTTAATAACGATTATCAGATTAAGTTACATTAGGGATAACAGCGTAATTTTTTTGGAGAGTTCTTATTGATAAAAAAGTTTTTGACCTCGATGTTGGATTAAGATATATTTTAAGTGTAGATGCTTAAATATAAAGTCAGTTCGACTTTTAAATTCTTAAATGATCTGAGTTCAGACCGGCGTAAGCCAGGTTGGTTTCTATCTTTAAAATATATTTATATTTTAGTACGAAAGGACCAAATATTAGAATTATACAATTTTATTTTTTGAATATTATTAATATACTATTTTGGCAGATTAGCGCTATAAATTTAGAATTTATTTATGTAATTTTTATTACAAATGGTACTTGTTTTTTTGTTAGTAGAATAATTTTAGTAGTTTAGTAGAGTAGCTTTTTTAACTTTATTAGAACGTAAAGTATTAGGTTATATTCAGATTCGTAAAGGACCTAATAAAGTTGGTTTAATAGGAATTCCTCAACCTTTTTGTGATGCAATTAAATTATTTACTAAGGAACAAACAAATCCAATTTTATTAAATTATATTTCTTATTATTTTTCTCCTATTTTTTCTTTATTTCTTTCTTTATTAGTTTGATTATGTATACCTTTATTTGTAAAATTATTTTCTTTTAATTTAGGTTTATTATTTTTTTTATGTTGTACTAGTATAGGGGTTTCTACAGTTATAATTGCTGGTTGATCTTCTAATTCTAATTATGCTTTATTAGGTGGGTTACGAGCTGTGGCTCAAACTATTTCCTATGAAGTTAGAATAGCTTTAATTTTCTTATATTTTATTTTTCTTATTGGTAGTTATAATATATTAGACTTTTTTTATTATCAAAGTTATATCTGATTTATTATTATTTTATTTCCAATAAGACTTGTTTGATTTTGTATTTGTTTAGCTGAAACTAATCGAACTACTTTCGTTTTTGCTGAAGGTGAATCTGTATTGGTTTCTGGATTTAGTGTAGAATATAGAAGAGGGGGATTTGCTCTTATTTTTTTAGCTGAATATGCAAGAATTTTATTTATGAGAATATTATTTTGTGTAATTTTTTTAGGTTGTGATTTGTTTAATTTATCATTTTATGTTAAATAAACTTTTATTTCTTTTGTATTTATTTGAACACGTGGAACTTTACCTCGATTTCGTTATGATAAATTAATATATTTAGCTTGAAAATGTTTTTTACCTTTTCTTTCAATTATTTATTATATTTTATTGGTTTTAAATTATTATTACTTTATTTTATATTGTTAATTTTTTTTAGTAAAGTTAATAGAAATTTTAATTTCTATCTTATGTTGCTTATTCAAGCTCATTAACTAATTAATTAAATTATCGCATCATTTATTGATTAATGGATTTAAAATATAATATAAAAAATAAATTACTGTTAAAATTTGTCCAACTAGTACATAAGGGTCTTCTACAGGACGAGCTCCAATTCATATCAATAAAATTACTGTAATTACTATAATTCAAAATCAAATTTTATTAATTGGGTAAAATTTAATACCTCGGAATTTTCTTAAATGATAAAATGGTAAAATAGCTAAAATTGCAATTGATAAAATTAAAGCAATAACTCCTCCTAACTTATTAGGAATAGAACGTAAAATAGCATAGGTAAATGAAAAATATCATTCTGGTTGGATATGAATAGGTGTAACTAAAGGACTTGCTGGGGTAAAATTATCTGGATCTCCTAGTAAGTAAGGATTAATTAGTGTTAATAATAATAAACATTTAATTATAATAACAAATCCTACAATATCTTTAAAAGTAAATATGGGAGGAGGGGGATTTTATCAATATTAGAATTTAATCCAATTGGTTTATTAGAACCTGTTTGATGTAAAAATATAAGGTGAATTACCATTCTCATTGTAATAAATCAATTCCTAAGTATGGAATTGCTGATAATAAATTTGTAATAACAGTTGCTTTTCAAAAAGACATTTGACCTCAAGGTAAAACATATCCTATAAATGCAGTTGCCATTACTAAAAATAAAATTAAAACTCCTACTAGTCATGTTATATAATAATAATATAATAATAATAATTTTGGCGCGTACACTATATAGCTCAGTGTTTGGCCGAGCTTCTCCTACCTACAGTTTTGTGCCGACTCCGAACGGCAGATGTATTTAATGAGAGGCTTTTTCATGGCAGAAATACCCTCGGAGGTTTGCTATTGCCTGCCGAGGGGTGACTGCTATTAGAAAAAACGTTTTCTATTATTAAGATTTTGCTTTCCCTGACTGAGATTCGAACCTCGAACCCAACGGCATATCGAGTTATAGCACGCACCGATACCAACTCGACCACAGCGGTGTGAATACATAAGACCCATAGTATATACCTCGTCCTACATGTAAGTAAATATGTACAAGTAAAAAAAATGATTCTCCGTTTGCATGTAAGGTTCAATAATCAACCTTAATTTACATCTCGGCAAATATGACTTACTCTATTAAAAGCTAGATTAATATCTGCTGTATAACGTATTGCAAGAAATTATCCTGTTAAAATTTGAATTATTAAACATAATCCTAATAAAGATCCAAAATTTCACCAAGTTGAAATGTTAATAGGTGCTGGTAAATAACTAAAGCATTATTAGCAATTTTAAATAAAGGATGTTGGGTTCGTACAGGTTTATTCCTTAGTTAATGTATTAATCGAAGAGGACCATAGAATAATTTAGTAATTTTTACTACTGTAATTGATGTAATTAATAAATAATTTATTAATAAAATACTAATTAGATTTGTGGGATAATTATATAATTTATTAAGATTTAATAAATTTTCTTTTGAAAATAAATTTATTGAATAATTTATTAATATTTCATTATTTTGTGAAAAAAATTAAATATATAGTTTATCAATAAATATTCTAATAAATGTTAATAATAAAAATATTCTTATACAAAAAATAGTTAATTTTATTGATATTGAAAATATTTCATTTGATGCTAATGATGTATTATAAATAAATAAAACTAATATTTCAACTAAAAAAATTAAAAATAAAATATAAGAAAATAAAAATGTTTTTACTATTAATCCTGTTAATAAACAAATTTGAATAGTTTGTAATATATTAATCCTATTGCTAATGGATGATTTATTTGAATAAAAATAAATCTTAAAATTATAGTTGAAATATATAATATTAATTGTCAGGAGGTAGTTTATTTAAAAAATTTTAATTTTGGAGATTAATGATAAAGTTATTCTTTTCTCTTGAAGTTTAAAAAGAAAAATTCTTACAAGACCAATGTTTTTCTTAAACTATTAAAACTAATGATAATAATTTTATATTGAGGATTACCTTGTTTTTTATTTAGAATATATTGTATTAAGTCTTTTTTTTTTATTATTTATTTATTTAAGTTTAATAGATTATAATACATTTTTTAGAATAATACTTTTAATTTTTAGAGTTTTTGAAGGGGCTTTAGGTCTTTCAATTTTAGTTTCATGGAAATGATTATTATCAATCTTTTAATATTTTACAATGTTAAAATTTATTTTAATATTAATTTTTATTTTTCCTGTTTGTTTTATAAGTAATTCATTTTGAATGGTACAAAATTTATTATTTTTTTTTACTTTTGGTTTTATTTTAATAAATTTTTGTACTAATTATTTTGTAAATATTTCTTATGTTTTGGGTTATGATTGTATTTCCTATGGATTAATTTTATTAAGATTATGAATTTGTACTCTTATAATTAATGCTAGAGAATCTTTTAATAAATTTAATAATTATAGTAATTTTTTTTTATTTAATGTTTTAATACTTTTATTATTTTTAATTTTAAGTTTTAGTAGAAGAAACTTATTTGTATTTTATTTATTTTTTGAAAGTAGACTAATTCCTACATTATTTTTAATTTTAGGTTGAGGTTATCAAATAGAATATATATTAAATAGAATTGTAAGTTGATCTTGATTCACTATAATTTCTTTATCTTTTTTGTCTTTTTTTAGTGCAGCTTATACTTTATATTTATATGCTTATAGACAACATGGAAAAATATTTTCTGGAATTTACTTATTTAGGAAAAATTCGGGAATTTTTTTTTATTATTCTTACATTGATTTCCTTTAAATTTATTAATTTTAAAGAGATATTTGTATATTTTGGCTTTAATTTAAATAGTTTATTATAAAATATTGATTTGTGGTATCAATGATATGATTTTTATCATTTTAAATTGTGAAAAATAATTTATCAATTTGTAGAATTATATTTTTAATTTTAATTATATTTAGATTAAACATTTTTTGTTGTCAAACTTTTTTTAATAAATGATTTAGTTTTTTTTTTTTTGAATGAGAAGTTATTAGATTAAATTCTATAATAATTGTTATAACTTTTTTATTTGATTGAATAAGTTTATTATTTATATCTTTTGTTTTATTGATTTCTTCTTTAGTAATTTATTATAGAAAATAATATATAATAGGTGATTTAAATATTAATCGTTTTATTATATTGGTTCTTATATTTGTTATGTCAATAATATTATTAATTATTAGTCCTAATTCGAATTTTATTAGGTTGAGATAGGTTAGGATTAATTTCTTATTGTTTAGTAATTTATTTTCAAAATGTAAAGTCATATTATGCAGGAATATTAACTGCTTTATCTAATCGTATTGGAAATGTTGCTTTTTTACTTGCTATTGCTTGAATCTTAATAATAGAAAAAGTTTTTTCTAATAGCGGCCACCCCTCGGCAGGCAATGGCAAACCTCCGAGGGTATTTCTGCCGTGAAAAGGCTTCTCATTAAATACATCTGCCGTTCGGAGTCGGCACAAAACAGTAGGTCCCTCCATTTGTGGTATAATATAAAAACGAACACCACAAATGGTAGGAGAAGCTGGGGCAAACACTGAGCTATATAGTGTACGCGCCAAAATTATATTTTTTATTTAGAATTAAAAAAAAAATATATTTGAAATAGAAATTATTGGGGGTTTAATAGTATCAGCAGCAATAACTAAAAGTGCTCAAATTCTTTTGTCTTCTTGATTACCTGCTGCAATAGCAGCTCCTACCCCAGTTTCAGCATTAGTTCATTCATCAACTCTTGTAACAGCAGGAGTTTATTAAATTAATTAAATTTATTTTTCTTAACCACTTCTCCCAGCCTTTGAACCCGGGATCTCGGAGTTCCAGAGGCAATACGCTACATATTGTGCTACGCTAGTCGAGTTGGCTGTTGTGTTTATTTCATCTCCCTTAAACAAACCAACTACAAACAAGAGCAACTGATCTGTCGCTATTTAACTTGTTTCTGTGGTTGTTGTTTGTGTTTCTATTTGCAAATTCTGTATTCAAGTTATTTATTTTATATTAGAATGCGTTTAAGGCGTGCACATCCTTGCATATAAATGTTTGTTTATTTTTCTGTTGGCCTAGTAAATGTTAATTTTGCAATTTTTATTGAGCTCAAGGCCAGTTTATGGAAGATTTTTGTGAAAAAACAACAACAGTGTTTTAATGGTAGAAATTATAGAACTATTTCGGAAATCAACCCATTTCCTCATCAGACTTCTTTTTATTAAATTAATTAAATTTATTTTTTATAACCACTTCTCCCAGGCTTTGAACCCGGGAGCTCGGAGTTGCAGAGCCAATACGCTACATATTGTGCTACGCTAGCCGAGTTGGCTGTTGTGTTTATTTCATCTTTCTTAAACAAACCAACTTCAAACAAGAGCAACTGATCTGCCGCTATTTTACTTGTTTGTGGTTTTATTTGCAAATTCTTTATTCAAGTTATTTACTTTATATTAGAATGCATTTAAGCCGTGCTCATCCTTGCATATAAATGTTTGTTTATTTTTTTGTTGGCCTAGTAAATGTTAATTTTACAATTTTTATTGAGGTCAAGGCCAGTTTATGGAAGATTTTTGTGAAAAAACAACAAGAGGTTTTTAATGGTAGAAATTATAGAACTATTTCGGAAATCAACCCATTTAATCATCACACTTATTTTTATTAAATTAATTAAATTTATCGTTATCTTCGTCACGAATTCTGAAGAAATTTAGAGTAATTCATCGTTAAATAATCGCAGAACAATCATCAGAATTTGAGCAAGCCTTTTGCAAGCTGATTTGTTAAAATAAATATTTAACAATTACAAAATACGACGCATTTTTATTTCGCCAACATAGGTTTCAAATTTTGTTCTTCTGCGTGAGTTTTCCTGCTGCTAATGCTTACTAGAGCCAAAGCGAAAATTCTTGGAAAAGAAGTTGACTCCTACAATGAACTAACGAAACCAGACATTGGAAGCAGTTCAGAGTCTATTTGCAATTCGGAGTATAGCTCAACAGTAAACGACATGGAAAAGTTGGAGGAACCATTTCATGTCCAACAAGCTGCCATTCCTTGTGATCAGATTGCCTTGCTGGTTTCAAGCATAACCTCACTTCGCAATTGTGTTGAGGAATTACGAATTGATGCACTGCGTAGTAGGCCAACCATCGGCGACAGCTTTGTCAACGCTGCCGAATCAGACAACGCCGCGCCGCCTATGCAAGCGCCTGCGCCTGTCGAAAGTCAGTCACTATTTTCATCAACGCAAATGCCGCCGCGTATATTACAAATGTCTAATGGCTAATTACAATGATACAACAAATGAATTTCAGTACAGCCTTAGACAAAACCTCATGCGCCTGCATAGATCTCTGCAGGGCGCTGCAAAACCTGCTGTTACTTTACTTTTGATATAACCAGAAGATGTACCAAATATTATGCCGTTTCCAACAGTGGAAGATTTTGGGAACTGGTTAAGCGAAATAGTCAGATTTGTGTCGTTATTACCTGGGGTTTCCGACGTTTCGTTACGCCACATTCAAGCGATTCTTACTCAGTCGACGCAAGCTGCGCAGCCACGTAATTATACTCATCAAACTGGGGGTGCTATTCGTCGAGTTCTATATAACAATGACGTACAACACGAGAAAAAGTCTGATTGTTCGGAATGCGGACAGGCGCATAGGCTCTCTGAAAGCCCGAAGTATTCGTCGCGCGATATACAGTCAAAATGGAGTTTCGTTAAAAGCAACCATTTGTGTTTTGGGTGTTTACAGAAAGGACATAGCCTATCGAATTGCCGCCATAGTAAAGTTTGCTCAATTAATGGGTGAAAGCGTATGCACCATACGCATTTGCATGAGAATGTTAACCAACCACATACAGAAAATATTGAACGCGTATTGAACTGTTTGCTTGATAGTCAGACAAGTCTATTCAAAATGTTGCCGAGGGATCATCGATAACACTTCTAGAAGAAAATATGGCTATCAATTTAGGACTTCGCGATCCAAATGTGCCTCTAACATTGGAGTGGTACGGTGAGGGTCAGAGTAGGGAAAGTGCTCGTAAAGTTACGGTCAATATTAGGTGTGACTCTGCCGAATTCAACATCAAAAACGTCCACACCGTAAAATCATTAAATTTGCCACAACAAACATTTGATACAAATAAATTTGCACATTTGTTACATTTGCCAATTGCTAATTACATAAACGCAAAGCCAGTCATTTTGCTAGGTATAGACAACAGTTACCTAGGTGTTGCTCAAAAGGTAGTTTATGCAGGTGCAGAACAGCCAATAGCCATTGAAACTCGTCTAGGCTGGGGAGTTTATGGCCCATACTTTCAGAATACGGTCCGACAGCCACGTGTTATGCACATTCGCGAATCCCAATCGCCGCCACTTCAAGCTACGCATAAGTTGGTTAGTGAATATTTTTCAGTAGAGAGTTTTGGCGTGCGTAGTACCGATATAGTTTTAGAATCAGATGACAACCGTCGTGCAAGATAAATATTTCAGAAATCAACAAAGTTTCTTGGTCATAGATATGAAGTTGGTCTGCTATGGAGGAAAGATGAAACGGTGCTTCCACCTAGCTACGATATGGCACTTCACCGTTTGCATAAGCTTGAAGTTCGGATGAAGCAGGATGTTGATTACGCTACCATATACAAACGTGAAATACAGAAGTACATCGATAAGGGTTACGCTAGACTGTTAACAACAGAAGAAGTATCGCAAACGACTTTTGCAACCTGGTATCTACCACATTTCGGGGTTGTCAACCCACACAAGGCGAACAAGCTGCGTGTTGTTTTTGACGCCGCCGCAAGCACGTCCAATGTTTCTCTCAACTCCGCCCTAATCAAAGGACCTGAGCACGCACAATATCTGATCATAATCGTCCAAGAGATATGTTTCGGCAAAGAGCTATTAAATCTGACGACCAGAATTCACAACGATTCATATGGCGTGATGGCGATCCATCTAAGCCGATTCAAACCTACGTTATGTAGTCAATGATTTTCGGAGCCAAATCCTTGCCGTGCTGCGCAGAGTTTATAAAAAATAAGAATGCACATCAGTATGAATCCCACATGTCGCGTGGAGCGTCCGCTGTTATAAATAATATGTACGTTGACGACTTGGTTATCAGTTTTGAGAGCGCTAAAGAAGCAGAAGAAGTCACCATGGAAGCAATTATCATAAACTCTGACGCAGGATTTATTTTACGCAATTTTGTATCAGTCTTTGTGGAAACGTCAAACAATGTGGGATGATCCAATCCCAGAGCAACTCATGATGCAGTGGGCGTCATGGTGGGCAAGCTTTCAAAATGTATGCAAACTATCAATTCCCCGATGATACTCAAAAATGTTGCAAGTAGCAGACGAGGTGCAGTTGCATGTGTTCGTGGATGCAAATTCCAATGCGCATGCAGCCGTCGCTTACCTACGCATATGTAAAGGAGATACCGTTGATATCGCATTGTCACCGCTAAATCGCGTTGTTCTCCTCTCAAAGGCAAGACAATTCCTCGTTTAGAGCTGCAAGCTGCAGTTCTTGGAAGCCGTTTACAGAAATTAGGAAATTAGTAGCGGAATATCATGACTTCAATATACACCGCATCGTGTTATGGAGTGATTCAAAGGCAGTATTATTCTGGATCCGTTCCACCACCAGAGAATATAAGCAATTCGTCGCACGTAGAATCGCTGAAATAATTTCAACCACAAACCCTTCTCAGTAGGGGTGGTTGCCTACAGCTTTAAATATTGCTGATGATGCTACACGCTCACAGTTAAATGTAGAGTTCCAATGTCAAAGTCGCTGGTTCAAAGGTCCTGACTTCCTGCAACTTCCAGAATCCGGGTGGCCAAAAGAGATTGGGCCACTTGCGTCAACAGAATGTGCTGCCGAAGAAAAGAAGCGTTTGCTCCTAACATCAACGACAGATGAGTATATAATTGATTTTTCAAAATTTTCGTCCTTTTTGAAATTACTTAGGGTAACAAGCTGGGTGTTGCGATTCGCCTTTAACGTTAGAAACAAGATTCGTCGTTCCGGAGACTTAAAGGCATCTGAGATCTCTGATTCAGAAAATGAAATAAGTATTTTGCGTCGAATTAGAAGAGCTACGTTCTAAGCAGAAGGTGACGAAGTCAAGCCCTATTTACCAGCTAACGCCGTTTTTAGATACCGACAATTTGATGAAAATAAATGGACGAATCGATGCAGCGCATTGCCTTCCTTTATCGGCACGTCGTCCGATCATCATGCCTCAACATCACCACGTAACCCGTCTCATAATTTCATATTGGCACGAAAAACTCCATCATCAGAACGATTGTCTCACAAAAAATTAAATTCGACAAAAGTTCTGGATACCGCACATCCGTACAGTATTTGCGTCGGCCAGAAAACCTTGTCCAGTTTGCATCACTAACACCTCTAAGCCAAGTCCACCAATGATGGGTCAACTACCGGTTGATCGCGTTACGCCTTATGTTCGCCCTTTCACCTATACAGGAGTCGATTACTGCGGGCCGTTTTTCCTCACTGTAGGTCGCCGACGAGAAAAACGCTGGGTGGCCTTATTTACGTGTTTAACCGTCAGGGCTATACATCTAGAGGTAGCTGAAGATCTGTCGACTGATGCTTTTATAATCTGTCTAAGAAATTTTATTAACCTTCGAGGCACACCCGTGCGAATCCGGAGTGACAACGGAACGAATTTCGTTGGTGCCCAAAAATTATTACGTGACAGGTTATTTGATTTCAATCGTATTGAGCAAGTCTGCTCCAAACAAGGAATAGATTGGGTTTTCAATTGTCCTGCGAATCCGGCAGCGAGGAGATGCTGGGAAAGATTGGTTCAATGTGTGAAGCGGCTTTTAGAACGAATCCTAATGGTAGAAGCCCCACGCCTGGAAACATTTAGAAGCGCGTTAATTGAAGCTGAAAACACTGTGAATAGTCGTCCTCTTACGGAAATTCCAGTATCACCACACGACGAAGAGCCGCTAACTCCGAATCACTTTTTACTGGGTTGCCTAAATTCTACTCAAACTCCCAGTCTCGACGAAGAAAAGATGTGTATGCGCAAGCAATGGAGAATTTTGCAATCCCTGAAAGATAGATTGTGGAAAAGGTGGACTTGCGAATATCTGCCTTCCCTTATTTGCCGATCAAAATGGAGGGAGCCAGTTAAACCGCTACCACCAGGCGAATTGGTCATTGTTTGTGAACCAAATCTACCAAGAAGTCAATGGGTCAATGGGTCAAAGGACGCATTAAGGAGGTGTTCACAGCAAAAGATGGACAAGTACGTTCAGCTATAGTACAAACTTACTCTGGCGACCTGAGAAGACCAGCCGCAAAGCTAGACGCTTTGAATATTTGTGAATCCCAGTAAGTATTCACCTGGAGGTAGAATGTTGGTGACATCTAAGTATGAATATCCTCAATGACACAGTACGTGAATTTGCCTATCAACGTCAAATTTCAACTCTGCTAGCAAATAAGTATGAACATGTGCATGTAACAATAATTGTATGTATCTTATTTCGAATCCTCTCAATCCTCTCATTTTCGAAAAAGAAAATAAAAATGTTTTTACTATTAATCCTGTTAATAAACAAATTTGAATAGTTTGTAATATATTAATCCTATTGCTAATGGATGATTTATTTGAATAAAAATAAATCTTAAAATTATAGTTGAAATATATAATATTAATTGTCAGGAGGTAGTTTATTTAAAAAATTTTAATTTTGGAGATTAATGATAAAGTTATTCTTTTCTCTTGAAGTTTAAAAAGAAAAATTCTTACAAGACCAATGTTTTTATTAAACTATTAAAACTAATGATAATAATTTTATATTGAGGATTACCTTGTTTTTTATTTAGAATATATTGTATTAAGTCTTTTTTTTTATTATTTATTTATTTAAGTTTAATAGATTATAATACATTTTTTAGAATAATACTTTTAATTTTAAGAGTTTTTGAAGGGGCTTTAGGTCTTTCAATTTTAGTTTCATGGAAATGATTATTATCAATCTTTTAATATTTTACAATGTTAAAATTTATTTTAATATTAATTTTTATTTTTCCTGTTTGTTTTATAAGTAATTCATTTTGAATGGTACAAAATTTATTATTTTTTTTTACTTTTGGTTTTATTTTAATAAATTTTTGTACTAATTATTTTGTAAATATTTCTTATGTTTTGGGTTATGATTGTATTTCCTATGGATTAATTTTATTAAGATTATGAATTTGTACTCTTATAATTAATGCTAGAGAATCTTTTAATAAATTTAATAATTATAGTAATTTTTTTTTATTTAATGTTTTAATACTTTTATTATTTTTAATTTTAAGTTTTAGTAGAAGAAACTTATTTGTATTTTATTTATTTTTTGAAAGTAGACTAATTCCTACATTATTTTTAATTTTAGGTTGAGGTTATCAAATAGAATATATATTAAATAGAATTGTAAGTTGATCTTGATTCACTATAATTTCTTTATCTTTTTTGTCTTTTTTTAGTGCAGCTTATACTTTATATTTATATGCTTATAGACAACATGGAAAAATATTTTCTGGAATTTACTTATTTAGGAAAAATTCGGGAATTTTTTTTAATTATTCTTACATTGATTTCCTTTAAATTTATTAATTTTAAAGAGATATTTGTATATTTTGGCTTTAATTTAAATAGTTTATTATAAAATATTGATTTGTGGTATCAATGATATGATTTTTATCATTTTAAATTGTGAAAAATAATTTATCAATTTGTAGAATTATATTTTTAATTTTAATTATATTTAGATTAAACATTTTTTGTTGTCAAAATTTTTTTAATAAATGATTTAGTTTTTTTTTTTTTGAATGAGAAGTTATTAGATTAAATTCTATAATAATTGTTATAACTTTTTTATTTCATTGAATAAGTTTATTATTTATATCTTTTGTTTTATTGATTTCTTCTTTAGTAATTTATTATAGAAAATAATATATAATAGGTGATTTAAATATTAATCGTTTTATTATATTGGTTCTTATATTTGTTATGTCAATAATATTATTAATTATTAGTCCTAATTCGAATTTTATTAGGTTGAGATAGGTTAGGATTAATTTCTTATTGTTTAGTAATTTATTTTCAAAATGTAAAGTCATATTATGCAGGAATATTAACTGCTTTATCTAATCGTATTGGAAATGTTGCTTTTTTACTTGCTATTGCTTGAATCTTAATAATAGAAAAAGTTTTTTCTATTAGCGGCCACCCCTCGGCAGG
Source organism: Philophylla caesio (assembly GCA_963971545.1). NCBI lineage: Eukaryota > Metazoa > Arthropoda > Insecta > Diptera > Tephritidae > Philophylla > Philophylla caesio. Next base: position 58,852,361 of record OZ020606.1, read on the forward strand.
CAATGGCAAACCTCCGAGGGTATTTCTGCCGTGAAAAGGCTTCTCATTAAATACATCTGCCGTTCGGAGTCGGCACAAAACAGAAGGTCCCTCCATTTGTGGTATAATGTAAAAACGAACACCACAAATGGTAGGAGAAGCTGGGGCAAACACTGAGCTATATAGTGTACGCGCCAAAATTATATTTTTTATTTAGAATTAAAAAAAAAATATATTTGAAATAGAAATTATTGGGGGTTTAATAGTATCAGCAGCAATAACTAAAAGTGCTCAAATTCTTTTGTCTTCTTGATTACCTGCTGCAATAGCAGCTCCTACCCCAGTTTCAGCATTAGTTCATTCATCAACTCTTGTAACAGCAGGAGTTTATTAAATTAATTAAATTTATTTTTCTTAACCACTTCTCCCAGCCTTTGAACCCGGGATCTCGGAGTTCCAGAGGCAATACGCTACATATTGTGCTACGCTAGTCGAGTTGGCTGTTGTGTTTATTTCATCTCCCTTAAACAAACCAACTACAAACAAGAGCAACTGATCTGTCGCTATTTAACTTGTTTCTGTGGTTGTTGTTTGTGTTTCTATTTGCAAATTCTGTATTCAAGTTATTTATTTTATATTAGAATGCGTTTAAGGCGTGCACATCCTTGCATATAAATGTTTGTTTATTTTTCTGTTGGCCTAGTAAATGTTAATTTTGCAATTTTTATTGAGCTCAAGGCCAGTTTATGGAAGATTTTTGTGAAAAAACAACAACAGTGTTTTAATGGTAGAAATTATAGAGCTATTTCGGAAATCAACCCATTTCCTCATCAGACTTCTTTTTATTAAATTAATTAAATTTATTTTTTATAACCACTTCTCCCAGGCTTTGAACCCGGGAGCTCGGAGTTGCAGAGCCAATACGCTACATATTGTGCTACGCTAGCCGAGTTGGCTGTTGTGTTTATTTCATCTTTCTTAAACAAACCAACTTCAAACAAGAGCAACTGATCTGCCGCTATTTTACTTGTTTGTGGTTTTATTTGCAAATTCTTTATTCAAGTTATTTACTTTATATTAGAATGCATTTAAGCCGTGCTCATCCTTGCATATAAATGTTTGTTTATTTTTTTGTTGGCCTAGTAAATGTTAATTTTACAATTTTTATTGAAATTATAGAACTATTTCGGAAATCAACCCATTTAATCATCACACTTATTTTTATTAAATTAATTAAATTTATCGTTATCTTCGTCACGAATTCTGAAGAAATTTAGAGGAATTCATCGTTAAATAATCGCAGAACAATCATCAGAATTTGAGCAAGCCTTTTGCAAGCTGATTTGTTAAAATAAATATTTAACAATGGAAAAGAAGTTGACTCCTACAATGAACTAATGAAACCAGACATTGGAAGCAGTTCAGAGTCTATTTGCAATTCGGAGTATAGCTCAACAGTAAACGACATGGAAAAGTTGGAGGAACCATTTCATGTCCAACAAGCTGCCATTCCTTGTGATCAGATTGCCTTGCTGGTTTCAAGCATAACCTCACTTCGCAATTGTGTTGAGGAATTACGAATTGATGCACTGCGTAGTAGGCCAACCATCGGCGACAGCTTTGTCAACGCTGCCGAATCAGACAACGCCGCGCCGCCTATGCAAGCGCCTGCGCCTGTCGAAAGTCAGTCACTATTTTCATCAACGCAAATGCCGCCGCGTATATTACAAATGTCTAATGGCTAATTACAATGATACAACAAATGAATTTCAGTACAGCCTTAGACAAAACCTCATGCGCCTGCATAGATCTCTGCAGGGCGCTGCAAAACCTGCTGTTACTTTACTTTTGATATAACCAGAAGATGTACCAAATATTATGCCGTTTCCAACAGTGGAAGATTTTGGGAACTGGTTAAGCGAAATAGTCAGATTTGTGTCGTTATTACCTGGGGTTTCCGACGTTTCGTTACGCCACATTCAAGCGATTCTTACTCAGTCGACGCAAGCTGCGCAGCCACGTAATTATACTCATCAAACTGGGGGTGCTATTCGTCGAGTTCTATATAACAATGACGTACAACACGAGAAAAAGTCTGATTGTTCGGAATGCGGACAGGCGCATAGGCTCTCTGAAAGCCCGAAGTATTCGTCGCGCGATATACAGTCAAAATGGAGTTTCGTTAAAAGCAACCATTTGTGTTTTGGGTGTTTACAGAAAGGACATAGCCTATCGAATTGCCGCCATAGTAAAGTTTGCTAAATTAATGGGTGAAAGCGTATGCACCATACGCATTTGCATGAGAATGTTAACCAACCACATACAGAAAATATTGAACGCGTATTGAACTGTTTGCTTGATAGTCAGACAAGTCTATTCAAAATGTTGCCGAGGGATCATCGATAACACTTCTAGAAGAAAATATGGCTATCAATTTAGGACTTCGCGATCCAAATGTGCCTCTAACATTGGAGTGGTACGGTGAGGGTCAGAGTAGGGAAAGTGCTCGTAAAGTTACGGTCAATATTAGGTGTGACTCTGCCGAATTCAACATCAAAAACGTCCACACCGTAAAATCATTAAATTTGCCACAACAAACATTTGATACAAATAAATTTGCACATTTGTTACATTTGCCAATTGCTAATTACATAAACGCAAAGCCAGTCATTTTGCTAGGTATAGACAACAGTTACCTAGGTGTTGCTCAAAAGGTAGTTTATGCAGGTGCAGAACAGCCAATAGCCATTGAAACTCGTCTAGGCTGGGGAGTTTATGGCCCATACTTTCAGAATACGGTCCGACAGCCACGTGTTATGCACATTCGCGAATCCCAATCGCCGCCACTTCAAGCTACGCATAAGTTGGTTAGTGAATATTTTTCAGTAGAGAGTTTTGGCGTGCGTAGTACCGATATAGTTTTAGAATCAGATGACAACCGTCGTGCAAGATAAATATTTCAGAAATCAACAAAGTTTCTTGGTCATAGATATGAAGTTGGTCTGCTATGGAGGAAAGATGAAACGGTGCTTCCACCTAGCTACGATATGGCACTTCACCGTTTGCATAAGCTTGAAGTTCGGATGAAGCAGGATGTTGATTACGCTACCATATACAAACGTGAAATACAGAAGTACATCGATAAGGGTTACGCTAGACTGTTAACAACAGAAGAAGTATCGCAAACGACTTTTGCAACCTGGTATCTACCACATTTCGGGGTTGTCAACCCACACAAGGCGAACAAGCTGCGTGTTGTTTTTGACGCCGCCGCAAGCACGTCCAATGTTTCTCTCAACTCCGCCCTAATCAAAGGACCTGAGCACGCACAATATCTGATCATAATCGTCCAAGAGATATGTTTCGGCAAAGAGCTATTAAATCTGACGACCAGAATTCACAACGATTCATATGGCGTGATGGCGATCCATCTAAGCCGATTCAAACCTACGTTATGTAGTCAATGATTTTCGGAGCCAAATCCTTGCCGTGCTGCGCAGAGTTTATAAAAAATAAGAATGCACATCAGTATGAATCCCACATGTCGCGTGGAGCGTCCGCTGTTATAAATAATATGTACGTTGACGACTTGGTTATCAGTTTTGAGAGCGCTAAAGAAGCAGAAGAAGTCACCATGGAAGCAATTATCATAAACTCTGACGCAGGATTTATTTTACGCAATTTTGTATCAGTCTTTGTGGAAACGTCAAACAATGTGGGATGATCCAATCCCAGAGCAACTCATGATGCAGTGGGCGTCATGGTGGGCAAGCTTTCAAAATGTATGCAAACTATCAATTCCCCGATGATACTCAAAAATGTTGCAAGTAGCAGACGAGGTGCAGTTGCATGTGTTCGTGGATGCAAATTCCAATGCGCATGCAGCCGTCGCTTACCTACGCATATGTAAAGGAGATACCGTTGATATCGCATTGTCACCGCTAAATCGCGTTGTTCTCCTCTCAAAGGCAAGACAATTCCTCGTTTAGAGCTGCAAGCTGCAGTTCTTGGAAGCCGTTTACAGAAATTAGGAAATTAGTAGCGGAATATCATGACTTCAATATACACCGCATCGTGTTATGGAGTGATTCAAAGGCAGTATTATTCTGGATCCGTTCCACCACCAGAGAATATAAGCAATTCGTCGCACGTAGAATCGCTGAAATAATTTCAACCACAAACCCTTCTCAGTAGGGGTGGTTGCCTACAGCTTTAAATATTGCTGATGATGCTACACGCTCACAGTTAAATGTAGAGTTGCAATGTCAAAGTCGCTGGTTCAAAGGTCCTGACTTCCTGCAACTTCCAGAATCCGGGTGGCCAAAAGAGATTGGGCCACTTGCGTCAACAGAATGTGCTGCCGAAGAAAAGAAGCGTTTGCTCCTAACATCAACGACAGATGAGTATGTAATTGATTTTTCATAATTTTCGTCCTTTTTGAAATTACTTAGGGTAACAAGCTGGGTGTTGCGATTCGCCTTTAACGTTAGAAACAAGATTCGTCGTTCCGGAGACTTAAAGGCATCTGAGATCTCTGATTCAGAAAATGAAATAAGTATTTTGCGTCGAATTAGAAGAGCTACGTTCTAAGCAGAAGGTGACGAAGTCAAGCCCTATTTACCAGCTAACGCCGTTTTTAGATACCGACAATTTGATGAAAATAAATGGACGAATCGATGCAGCGCATTGCCTTCCTTTATCGGCACGTCGTCCGATCATCATGCCTCAACATCACCACGTAACCCGTCTCATAATTTCATATTGGCACGAAAAACTCCATCATCAGAACGATTGTCTCACAAAAAATTAAATTCGACAAAAGTTCTGGATACCGCACATCCGTACAGTATTTGCGTCGGCCAGAAAACCTTGTCCAGTTTGCATCACTAACACCTCTAAGCCAAGTCCACCAATGATGGGTCAACTACCGGTTGATCGTGTTACGTCTTATGTTCGCCCTTTCACCTATACAGGAGTCGATTACTGCGGGCCGTTTTTCCTCACCGTAGGTCGCCGACGAGAAAAACGCTGGGTGGCCTTATTTACGTGTTTAACCGTCAGGGCTATACATCTAGAGGTAGCTGAAGATCTGTCGACTGATGCTTTTATAATCTGTCTAAGAAATTTTATTAACCTTCGAGGCACACCCGTGCGAATCCGGAGTGACAACGGAACGAATTTCGTTGGTGCCCAAAAATTATTACGTGACAGGTTATTTGATTTCAATCGTATTGAGCAAGTCTGCTCCAAACAAGGAATAGATTGGGTTTCCTCTTACGGAAATTCCAGTATCACCACACGACGAAGAGCCGCTAACTCCGAATCACTTTTTACTGGGTTGCCTAAATTCTACTCAAACTCCCAGTCTCGACGAAGAAAAGATGTGTATGCGCAAGCAATGGAGAATTTTGCAATCCCTGAAAGATAGATTGTGGAAAAGGTGGACTTGCGAATATCTGCCTTCCCTTATTTGCCGATCAAAATGGAGGGAGCCAGTTAAACCGCTACCACCAGGCGAATTGGTCATTGTTTGTGAACCAAATCTACCAAGAAGTCAATGGGTCAATGGGTCAAAGGACGCATTAAGGAGGTGTTCACAGCAAAAGATGGACAAGTACGTTCAGCTATAGTACAAACTTACTCTGGCGACCTGAGAAGACCAGCCGCAAAGCTAGACGCTTTGAATATTTGTGAATCCCAGTAAGTATTCACCTGGAGGTAGAATGTTGGTGACATCTAAGTATGAATATCCTCAATGACACAGTACGTGAATTTGCCTATCAACGTCAAATTTCAACTCTGCTAGCAAATAAGTATGAACATGTGCATGTAACAATAATTGTATGTATCTTATTTCGAATCCTCTCAATCCTCTCATTTTCGAACATTGTCTTCGTCACGAATTCTGAAGAAATTTAGAGGAATTCATCGTTAAACAATCGCAGAACAAACATCAAAATTTGAACAAGCCTTTTGCAAGGTGATTTGTTAAAATAAATATTTAACAATTACAAAATTACGACGCATTTTTATTTCGCCCACAGTGCGTTTGGTGAGAAGTTAAGCACGAACAAAAACCACTGGGTTTTGGATAGCGGTGCTTCTTCTCACCTATGCCGAGACAATAATATGTTCAATAAGCTAGAGAAGAATTCGTAGTCGGTGTTATTGGCAAGCGGCGAGTGTGTGACAGCCCAAGGCTTGGGTGACGTATTTTTAAGGTCGCAATATTCAGACATTACTCTCCGCGGTGTGCTCTTTGTTCCAGACTTACATTCTAATATTTTGTCCGTTAGCAAAATAATTAGTAATGCGTATTGTGTAAATTTTGCTAAAAACATGGCTCATGCAAAAGATGATAGCGGGGAATATTGTTTCAAAGCAAATTTAGTTGCTGGAATATTTACTGTTAATATGAAAAAGAGACAAGAGTGCGCGTGTTCGGCGATAGAATCGGACAAAAGCCAATTGTGGCATCATAGATTCGGACACTTGAACTGTAGAGATCTATCAAATCTAAGCAATAAAAACATGGTGCGCGGTATGAAAGTTACTTTAACGAAAGACTTGTCCTGCACTACATGTGCAGAGTGTAAAATAAAAGTTGCGTCGTTTAAAACCAATAGTTCAATTTTCACGAAAAATTTATTAGAACTTGTACATTCGGATATATGTGGTCCGATGCGTGTTTCATCGCAGAGCGGTTCGAGGTACTTTGATAGACGATTTCTTGCGGTATGTTTGGATATATTTTTTAAAGAATAAATCAGAGGATTTGAGCGTGTTTAAAGACTTTGTCGTACGTTCGGAAAATCAAACAGGCCTCAAGGTATACAGGTTGTACAATAAAGATAATCGTAGCATTAGTATCTCTCGAGATGTCGTTGTTTTTGAAAAGTCGTTTTCAAATCCAAGTGAAGCAGTCGAAGAATTGCGTTTTTTGATGTGTCATCCGATGATTCCATTGTTAACGCGGAAACTTGTGAAGAATAGACAGATGTAGAAGTGGCTGTATCGTCATCAAGTTCTGAAGCCGAAGCCGGTGTTAAACGCAAACGTGGTCGACCGAAGCTATTGAAAGAAGGCAAAGTCGGCAGACCACGGAAAATATATGTAACAGAGCAATCACAAGAGGTCTTAAATAAAGTAACGACTTGTGCGCGGGATCCAATTACAGTAAAAGAAGCAATGTCAGGCGAATGCCTTGATTTATGGAAGGAGGTGATGAAAAAAGAATTTGAGTCCTTGATCAAAAAGAATACTTGGGAATTGGTGGATAGGCCAAATTTGAAAAACGTCATCGGTTGTAAGTGGGTATTCAATACGAAAAAAGGAGCTGATGGTGCCGTCGAAAAACACAAAGCGCGGTTGGTGGCTCAAGGTTGTGGCCAAAAGTACAAAGTAGACTACAACGATACGTACGCACCAGTGGCGCGATACTCTACAATCAGGTTCATACTCGCACTAACGGCACAGTACAAGTTATACGTTAACCACGTCGACATCGTAGCGGCTTATTTAAATGGTGAGCTGGAAGAAGAGGTGTATATAAGACAGCCGGAGATGTTCGTCGATGAAAATCATCCAGACAAAGTGTGCAAGCTTAAAAAAGCTTTGTACGCACTGAAACAAGCCGGTAGGGAATGGAACCAAAAAATCGACAACATTTTGCAAAAAATTGGTTTTCAAAGAAGTTCTACCGACGGTTGTGTATACTTTCGTATGAAAGGTGAAAAAATCACTTTAATCGCTTTATATGTCGATGACATGTTAGTAGCTTGCTCTACTGAAGATGACTTGGAGCCCATAATCAAGAATTTAAACTATTACGTCGAAGCCGTAAACAGAGGTCCCGTCCAGTATTTCTTGGGCATGCAAGTTGCCAGAGATTCCGGATGCGGAAATGTAAAAGTGCATCAATCTCATTTTAAGGAAGACTTATTAAAGAAATGGGAAATGCAAGACTGCAAATCGGCGTCAACTCCAATGCTTAGCGGAAAAGTTTTGCCCAGGTGTGACAAAGCCAATTGTACCGAAGTAATCGACAGAAAATTGTATCAAAGTATCATTGGGTCATTGACTTACTTAGCCATGACATCCAGGCCGGATATATCATACACCATATCGAAGCTCTCGCAGTTCAATACGCATCCACGCCATGAACATTTTGTAGTAGCAAAGCATGTGTTGCGTTATTTAAAAAATGCAAAAAAAGGTACTTTAACACATAGGCATGTGCCAGGGATCCAAGGAAGTCGCTTTTCTAAGAAGCCTTTTACAAGAGTTGGGTTTAACCAAGTATACTCAGTTTCCAACGAAATTTATCACACTGTTCATAAAAGAAGCAAACATATGGACATCAAGTACCATTACGTGAGAGAAAAACACAAGGAAATAGGCTTACAGTATATTCCCACTGCAAAGAATGTCGCTGACATATTCACAAAATCTCTCACAAAAGAGAAGCACAGACATTTTTGTGCTGCGTTAAATTTGAAATTTTCCTAAATGTATCTTTTTTCAATGTATTAAATTTAATTAAAATTTGGTTTTAGCCGGAGTATGTTAGTTATACCCTGTATTTTAACGGACAAACCAAATTCGCTTATCGTATTTCGTTTATCTATATTCCTTCTTGAATTCTTTTGTCCCACTCGAATAAAGTGCTTTATACAGAACGGTCGTGTTGTGTTTTTGATCTAACTGCGCTAACACTAAGGATATAATTTTAGAAATTGTTTGTTTAAGTTATTTAAATATTTTTAGATTTTTTTGTTTTTTATCTCTACAGGTTTAACTGTTTGTTATTCTTTTCGATCAATAACATATGAATTAAATTGTAGATCTTTAGGGGGTGACCGCTATTAGAAACAACTTTTTCTATAATTAAGATTTTGCTTGCCCTGACTGAGATTCGAACCTCGAACTCACAAGCATATCGAGTTATAGCACGCCCCGCTACCAACTCGACTACAGCGGCCACATCATTAAGTAATTATTTAATAAATTTTTGGGTCTATATGATTTATGCCGTATATTTCTACATATGGTATTATTAAATATCCTTTAATTTTAGGTAATATTGTAATTAAGTCATTTGATCAGGGTTGATCTGAATATATAGGGGGTCAAAATTTTTATAATAAAGTATTATTCTCAACAAAGTAAGTATTCCAACAAATTTACATATTTCAGTTAAAAAAATTATCTTTTATTATTTGTATTGTGAATTATTTTTTTGTTTAATTTTTTTTTATTTTATTCAAATAGCTTAAGGTTAGAGTATAACATTGAAGATGTTAGGGTAATTATATAATTTTTGAATATAGTGAATTTAATTTAGTAATTTACAAAAAAAGATATTTATTTTTACAATGAAAATGTAATGTTTCAAGTTAAACTATATAAACATAGAAGTATAAATGGAATATAACCATTAAAACATAAAAGTTAGCAGTTTTTCTTGATCTTCATACTTCCTTAATTGGAATTTTTATTCAATTTTATTAACATTGATAAGCCTATTTTGGACTTCAATTAATATAAATTTGTATTACCTAAAATTAGGTCGAAACTAATTGCAATAAATCGCTTCATATTCAAGGTAGACTGAATATCAATACTTTTTGAATGCAAATCAAATGTTATAATTAACTACAACACTATTAATTAGATCATTTTAGTATACCTTGATTTCATTCATGATATAAACAGATAATTGGATAATTATAAAAATAATAGAAGTTAAAGATAATATTGTAATATTTGATATTTTAATAATTAAAATTATTTGGAGAATAAGTGCAATTCCTACATTAAAAATTAAAAAAATAATTGTAATTAAAAAAATCGAAGAGAAAAAGGTAATCAGAAGATAATTTAGAATCAAATCCACATTCAAATGGTGAACATTTTTCTCGGTCGCTAAAGTTCCTGGTCGAATTACATTTCTAATAGTTTCAATTATTCACTTTTATATTAAGTACTTATTGTTACTATTTTTAGTATAGCACGTTAAAAGACTGCGTCTTACTTGTGTCTAAATATTAAATAAAATTAAAAAATAAATAAAAATACATAATATAAAGGGCATTAAAATTGCTGGTGTTCCTTGAGGTACTAAATGTGCAAATATAAATTATAAGACATAATAATAGTGGGAGTGCTAATGATAATGTTAATGTTAAATGACTTGTTCTTGTAAAAATATATGAAAATAGTCCTATAAAATTATTAAAAAGAATTAATGAGAATAATGAAACGAAAATAAAAGTAGACCCAGAATGACCTGTATATCCCAGTAATGTTTTAAATTCTTTGTGAAGTGTTAATTAAATAGAATTTTATATAATATGATAACGTGATGGCATTAATTAATAAATTGATGGAATTAATAACACTCCTAAAAATGAGCTTATTTAATTAAGTGATAAGTTTAAAGTACTTGAGGATGGATCAAATACTGAAAATAAATTTGTTATCATTTTCAATTAAAGGAATTTCTACAATTTTTATTTTTTTTTTGAAATATTAGATTTAGGTGATTTAGGAATTAATAAAATATAATTTATAATTCTAAATAAAATAAAAGTTATTGAGAAAATAATAAGTAAACTTAGTCAACCAATTGGAGCTATTTGTGGAATCAAAAAATATTAAATAAAATTAATAATTTTTGTTTGACATACTAATGTTATATTTTAACTTATTTTTTATTTCATTAGAAGTAATTGCTAATTTACTATAAAGTGGTTTAAGAGACCAATACTTGCGTTCAGTCATCTAATGATGAATTATTTCTATTAGTAATTCATTTAATAAAATAACTTACAGGGATTCCTTTGATTACAATTGGCAAAAGTCTATGATTAGCTCCATAAATTTCAGAACATTGACCATAAAATAATCCTGGTCGATTAATTAAAAAATTGGTTTGATTTAATCGACCAGGAGTTCCATCAACTTTTACTCCAAGAGATGGAATTTTTCAAGAATGAATTACATCTGCAGCTGTTACTAAAATACGGATTTGTGAATTTATTGGTAAAATAATTCGATTATCAACATCTAACAATCGCAATCCGTCAATGTTTAATTCATTTGTTGGAATTATATATAAATCATATTCAATATTTAAAAAATCTGAATATTCATAACTTCAATATCACTGGTGTCCAATAGCTTTTAAAGTTACTGATGGTTCATTAATTTCATCTAGTAGATATAATAAACGAAGTGATGGAAATGCAATTAATAATAATACAATAGTTCAGATTATTTCAATAGTTTGTCCATGTAATAAATTTCGGTTTGTATAATTATAAAAAAATTATATAAATATTAAATAACCTACTAAAGTTGTAATTATTACTTAAATTATTAAAGCATAATCATGAAAAAATGTTAATTATTCTATAAGAGAGAAGGCCAAGAAAAGCTCATGTTGTCATTAATTTCTAATAAAAGTAAGATACTTTATTTATGAAGCTTAAATCCATGGCACTAATCTGCCATAATAGAAATTAATTAAAATAGGCAATTCAGAATATCTATGTTCAGATGGGGGTGTATTTTGTAATCACTCAATTGAAGAAGATAGATGTATAGGATAAATTACTTGACGTTGTAAAATTAAACTTTCTTAAATAATAAATTAAAAAAAATAAAATCCCTAATAATGAAATAGAAGAACCAATAGTTGAAATAACATTTCATGTTATATAAACATCTGGATAATCTGAATAACGTCGAGGCATTCCTGCTAATCCTAAGAAGTGTTGTGGAAAAAATGTTAAATTTACTTCAATAAATATAATAATAAATTGATTTTTTAAACATTTAGGGTTTAATGTTAATCCTGTAAATAAAGGGTATCAATGAATAAAACCAGTTATTATTGCAAATACTGCTCCTATTGATAAAAAATAATGAAAATGAACTACTACATAATAGGTGTCATGAAGAATAATATCAACTGATGAATTAGCTAAAATTACTCCTGTTAATCCTCCTACTGTAAATAAAAATACGAATCCTAAAGCTCATAATATAGCAGGAGAATAATTTAATTGTGTTCCATGTAAGGTAGCAAGTCAACTAAAAATTTTAATACCTGTTGGTACTGCAATAATTATTGTTGCTGAAGTAAAATAAGCTCGAGTATCTACATCTATACCTACTGTAAATATATGATGAGCTCATACAATAAATCGTAATAGACCAATTGCTAATATTGCATAAATTATTCCTAGAGAACTGAATGTTTCTTTTTTTCCTGATTCTTGACTAATAATATGTGAAATTATTCCAAATCCTGGTAAAATTTAAATATAAACTTCTGGATGTCCAAAAAATCAAAATAAATGTTGGTATAAAATAGGGTCTCCTCCTCCAGCAGGGTCAAAAAATTATGTATTTAAATTTCGATCTGTTAATAGTATAGTAATAGCTCCAGCTAAAACTGGTAAAGATAAAAGTAGTTATAAAGCTAAATCAACAGATGCCCCTCCATGTGCACTAATTGATGATAAAGGTGGGTAAACAGTTCATCCTGTTCCAGCTCCATTTTTTACTGTACATCTTACTAATAATAATGTTAATGATGGAGGTAATAATCAAAAACTTTTATTATTTATTAGAGGAAATGCTATATCTGGGGCTCTTAATATTAAAGGAACTAATCAGTTTCCAAATCCTCCAATTATAATTGGTATTACTATAAAAAATTATAACAAATACATGGGCTTTTACAATTACAGTATAAATTTGGTCATCACCAATTAAAGCTCCTGGATGACCTAATTCAGCTCGAATAAGAATTCTTAAAGAAGTTCCTACTATACCTGCTCAAGGTCCAAAAATAAAATATAAAGTACCAATATCTTTTTGATTTGTTGAAAATAGCCATTGTCGCGATTAAATGGCTGAAATTTAGGCGATAGACTGTAAATCTATATATAGGAATTAATTATTTTTAATCAATAAAATATAGATTATGCTTTATAGTCAATAATGACATTAGACTGCAATTCTAAAGCAGTAATATTTTACTAAGGCTTAAAAGATTTAACTCATATTTATAATTTTGAAGACTATTAGTTTATTTAACTTAAAGCCTTAAAGATTAAATAATTTAATAAACAATAAAAATTAAAATTAAGCTACATGTTGAAATAAAAGAAAATAATAACATGCATTTAAATGTAAAATTATTAATTTGTAAATTATTATTTCAATTATTCTCATAGTAGTTTAGTATAAAAGCTGCAAAACCTAATCGTAAATAAAAAAATAGTGTAATTAATATTATTACAGTTATAATTGACATTAAAATGTATGGACTAATAAAAATTAATAATTGAATTACTAACCATTTCGGCAAAAATCCAATAAATGGAGGAAGCCCACCTAATGAAAGTAAATTAAAAAATAACATGAATTTAAAATTTTTTTAATTTAAACATATATTGAATAATTGATTAATATGATAAATTTTAAAATTATTGAATATAAATGTTAATCTAAAAGATAAAAATTCATTTGTTTGTATAGCTGCTAGTATTCACCCCAAATGAATAATTGATGCTAATGCTATTAATTTTCGTAAAGATGTTTGATTTAATCCTCCTAAAGAACCAATAAAAATTGACATAATAATTACAAAAATCGATAAATTATTTTGAGGAATATAAGAAATTAATATAAGAGGGGCAATTTTTGCTCATGTTATTAAAATTAATCCATTTATTCAGGATAATGCTTCTATTACATTTGGAAATCGAAAATGAAATGGGGCAGCTCCTCTTTTTATTAATAAAGAAGAATAAATAATTAAATTATTTAATATTAAATTATGTTTAATTATTGGAAGATTATTTAAATATAAAATAATAATAGCAAATAATAAAACAGCGGAAGCTAATGCTTGAGTTAAAAAATACTTTAAAAATGCTTCTGTTGATATCAAGTTATTATCTCTTATTAGGGGGATAAAAGATATTAAATTAATTTCTAAGCCTATTCAAGCACCTAATCAAGAATTAGATGACACTGTAATTATTGTACCTAAAATTAAGATTAAAAAATATATAATTTTAGCAGAATTATTAAAAGTTAAAAAAAAAAGGATTGTAACCCGTATAAATGGGATATGAACCCTGTAGCTTTATTAGCTTATCTTTTTATATGTTAGTGTATGATGCACGAAAGTTTTTGATACTTTTAGAAATAGTTTATTTCTATTAAATATAAATCATGGCCTGATATTAATGAATGTAATTTTATTACATTATTTACCCTATCAAGGTAACCCTTTTATCAGTCAATTCATTAATTTTAAAAATGAAATAAGTTGGTTTTAATTAAAAGTTAAATAGAAAAAGTATTAAAAATGAAATAAGTTGTTTTCAACCAAAAAGTTAAATAGTAAAAGTATGTAAAACTCAAACTCATAAAAAATGAAATTAAATTGTTAAATAGATAATATAAAATGCCAATATAGATATTTCCGAGAGTTAAAAATATAACTTTAATATAGATATATAGATGAATATAAAAAAGTTATTTTAAACATACATATATTTATATAAATTTCGAACGTCATATTATATTATATGTATGTATATGTATGTATATATAAATGTATATCCATATGTATGTTCATATACCGTATTGAATCAATGAATTTAGGGGTGTCTTTGAAAGAATTAATAGGCATACTATAATAATTAATTAAATCTTTATATTTATTTATTTATTTATTAATCAACAAACAAGTTGCTTACAGACTTTATGATACATTTTAATTTCAAAGGCTTAACGACAGGAGTCGTATGAGTAAATTCTTAAAAGTAGACTTAGAGTAGGTAAAATCAAAATCTAAGGAAGAAGAATAAGCATTAAATTGAGATAGCGTCCTTCTAAGAGGTGCATTCATACCATAGACAGTCTTAGCAAACCCGACAAAAAATATATCATTACAGCGAAGTATGCGTGAGGGAAAACTAAAATGAATTTTCGTGAGCAAGTATGGACAATCAATTGAGCCGGTACATAAGTCAAAGACAAAACACATCGACAAAAGATCACGCCTAGACTCTAAAGACATGAGGTCTATAAGTAAACACCGAGAGCGATACGACGGAATAGGATCTGCAAACTTAATCGTGCACAAGGCAAAACGCATAAAAGCTTTTTGGACAGACTCCAATCTTTTGATATATACCGCATGAAACGGTCGCCAAACGAATACCGCGTATTCTAACCTGGAACGAACTAGGGACGAGAACAGCATTTTGAGGGTATAGGGATCACAAAACGCAGAACCATTTCGACGAATAAAGGCTAACATTGCAAATGATTTTGAGACAATTTGAGACAATATACACATATACACATATATGTATTTATTAAATTAAACTTAGTATAGAAGAAATTTTCATGACTAAAAATAATTTCATAGTTGTATATACATACATATATGTACATACATACATACATAAAAAAAAAAAATATTTTAAAAATAAAAAATATAAAAATTTTAATAATATTTAATGAAAATTTATCAATAATTTTTAAAGAATTATTAATTTTTTAAGAAATGATAAAAATTATAAAATTTTAAAATTTAATACTTATAATATTATTTATTTATTTATTATTTTTGATTATAATTAATTATTTAATTAATTAATTATTTATTTTATAATTAAAATTAAAATTTTATATAAAATGAAATAAAAATTTTTCATTTAATTTGATTTGATTTCGGGGATTTATTTACTGGCTATGAGGAAATACTAATGATTTTTATTTAGTAGTAATATTATTTTCACTTTTTTTTTAGTTATAAAATGTTATTAATATAAATATTAATTCATATAATTTATATTATTTTATAAAAATTTATTATATTATTCAATAAAAATTAATCAAATTTTATTTAAAATATTTTTAAAACATATTTATTTTTAATAAAGGAATAAAATTTTTAATTAAAATAACAAAATTTATAAATATTTTTTATTTTAAAATTTATTTTTTTAAATTATTACATTTAGTAATTATAAAAATTTTGTTAATAATGAAAAATTAAAAATTTAATATTTATAATAATATTTATATGTATGTATGTACATATATCTTTAATTTTATAATTATAATTAATTATTTAATTAATTATTTATTTTAAGTTATTTATATTATAATTATAATTTAAATTTTATATAAAATAGAATTAAAATGTTTCTAATAAAATTAAAATAAGTAAAATTTGATTAGGGGAATCAATTCACTGGCTATGAGGAAATACTAATGATTTTTTTAGTAATAATATTATTTTTACTTTTTTTAATTATAAGATGTTATTAATATAAATACTAATTTATAAAATATATAATATTTTTTAAAAGTTTAATAATATAATAAAATTTTAAAAAATTAATTAATTAAATATCAAAAATTACATAATAACTAATTAATTTTATTTATGATAAGTTTAATTTTTTTGTTTAAATATTTAAGTTTTGCTTTGGCTTATAATTTTGTTATTGATTTATTTTATATGTAAGTTATTGCATGAATTTGTATTTATTTTAATAATAAATGGATTTTATTATAATCTCAGTAAATAATTTTATTAATTAAGGAAACTTATAAATAGTAATTTCATTAAGTATTGGCTAAATGTGTGCCAGCAGCCGCGGTTACACAAATGATACAAAAAAAAATTTTTTTAGTATAAGTTAAATTTTATTATAATAAAATATAAATAAATTTATTAGGAGAAATTTTTCAATTTTATAATTTTTATTCAAATGATATTAAAGCTTAAAATTTTATTAATAAACTAGGATTAGATACCCTATTATTTAATATGTAAATATTAAACATTAAGGTAGTATTAGTTATGTTCTTGAAACTTAAAAAATTTGGCGGTATTTTAGGCTATTCAGAGGAACCTGTCCTTTAATTGATAATCCACGATGTAGCTCACTTAAATTTGTTTTCAGTTTATATGTATACCGTCGTTATCAGAATATTTTATTATAATAATAATTTTCTATATTTTATAATAGAATTTATATCAGATCAAGGTGTAGCTTATATTTAAGTAGAGATGGGTTACAATAAATATATTTAAATGAATCTAAAACATTTAGTTTAGTGAAAGTGAATTTGATAGTAAAATTTTAAAGATTAAAAATTTGATTATAGCTCTAAATTATGTACATATCGCCCATCGCTCTTATTATTAAGATAAGATAAGTCGTAACATAGTAGATGTACCGGAAGGTGTATCTAGAATGACAACTTAAAGCTTATTTAGTAAAGTATTTCATTTACATTGAAAAGATTTTTGTGCAAATCAATATAAATTGATAGTTAATATTTATTTATTATTATTTATATATTTATTTATTTATAATTTATTAAAAATAATTAGTAATTTTTAATGAAAAATTATCAAAATTATTTTAAATAAATATTAGAAAAGAAATGTTATTCGCTTATAAAAGTATCTAGTTTTTTTAGAAATAAATTTAATTTACAAAATTTTAATTTTTATTAAAAAAACAATGTATTATTTTAAATATTTTAAGGGATAAGCTTTAAAATTAATTATTAAAAATTAATAATTGTTATGAAAAATGTATGTATAGAACTAGCAATCATTTATAAGTTTGTTATAAATTATTTTATTATTTATTTATATTTAATTTTTTTTTTAACTTTTATATAAATAAAAATTGTTAATTAATAATGATAAAATTAGTATATTATATTGTTAAAATAATTTAAATTGATAAGTTTATATAAAGAATTCGGCAAATTTTATTCTCGCCTGTTTAACAAAAACATGTCTTTTTGTATTAAATAAAAAGTCTAACCTGCCCACTGAATTTATTTAAATGGCCGCAGTATTTTAACTGTGCAAAGGTAGCATAATCATTAGTCTTTTAATTAAAGCTTGCTATGAATGGTTGGACGAAGTATAATCTGTTTCATTTAAATTTATTATAGAATTTTATATTTTAGTTACAAAGCTAAAACTTTTTTAAAAGACAAAAAGACCCTATAAATCTTTATATTTTTTAGTAATTAAATTTTATTGGCTTATTTTATTTTTATACTATGTAATATTTTGTTGGGGTGATATTAAAATTTAATAAACTTTTAATTTTATAATATCATTTATTTATGATTTATTGATCCGTTAATAACGATTATAAGATTAAGTTACTTTAGGGATAACAGCGTAATTTTTTTGGAGAGTTCTTATTGATAAAAAAGTTTTTGACCTCGATGTTGGATTAAGATATATTTTAAGTGTAGCTGCTTAAATATAAAGTCAGTTCGACTTTTAAATTCTTAAATGATCTGAGTTCAGACCGGCGTAAGCCAGGTTGGTTTCTATCTTTAAAATATATTATTATTTTAGTACGAAAGGACCAAATATTAGAATTATAGAATTTTATTTTTTGAATATTATTAATATACTATTTTGGCAGATTAGCGCTATAAATTTAGAATTTATTTATGTAATTTTTATTACAAATGGTACTTGTTTTTTTGTTAGTAGAATAATTTTAGTAGTTTAGTAGAGTAGCTTTTTTAACTTTATTAGAACGTAAAGTATTAGGTTATATTCAGATTCGTAAAGGACCTAATAAAGTTGGTTTAATAGGAATTCCTCAACCTTTTTGTGATGCAATTAAATTATTTACTAAGGAACAAACAAATCCAATTTTATTAAATTATATTTCTTATTATTTTTCTCCTATTTTTTCTTTATTTCTTTCTTTATTAGTTTGATTATGTATACCTTTATTTGTAAAATTATTTTCTTTTAATTTAGGTTTATTATTTTTTTTATGTTGTGCTAGTATAGGGGTTTCTACAGTTATAATTGCTGGTTGATCTTCTAATTCTAATTATGCTTTATTAGGTGGGTTACGAGCTGTGGCTCAAACTATTTCCTATGAAGTTAGAATAGCTTTAATTTTCTTATATTTTATTTTTCTTATTGGTAGTTATAATATATTAGACTTTTTTTATTATCAAAGTTATATCTGATTTATTATTATTTTATTTCCAATAAGACTTGTTTGATTTTGTATTTGTTTAGCTGAAACTAATCGAACTACTTTCGTTTTTGCTGAAGGTGAATCTGTATTGGTTTCTGGATTTAGTGTAGAATATAGAAGAGGGGGATTTGCTCTTATTTTTTTAGCTGAATATGCAAGAATTTTATTTATGAGAATATTATTTTGTGTAATTTTTTTAGGTTGTGATTTGTTTAATTTATCATTTTATGTTAAATAAACTTTTATTTCTTTTGTATTTATTTGAACACGTGGAACTTTACCTCGATTTCGTTATGATAAATTAATATATTTAGCTTGAAAATGTTTTTTACCTTTTCTTTAAATTATTTATTATTTTTTATTGGTTTTAAATTATTATTACTTTATTTTATATTGTTAATTTTTTTTAGTAAAGTTAATAGAAATTTTAATTTCTATCTTATGTTTTCAAAACATAAGCTTATTCAAGCTCATTAACTAATTAATTAAATTATCGCATCATTTATTGATTAATGGATTTAAAATATAATATAAAAAATAAATTACTGTTAAAATTTGTCCAACTAGTACATAAGGGTCTTCTACAGGACGAGCTCCAATTCATATCAATAAAATTACTGTAATTACTATAATTCAAAATCAAATTTTATTAATTGGGTAAAATTTAATACCTCGGAATTTTCTTAAATGATAAAATGGTAAAATAGCTAAAATTGCAATTGATAAAATTAAAGCAATAACTCCTCCTAACTTATTAGGAATAGAACGTAAAATAGCATAGGTAAATGAAAAATATCATTCTGGTTGGATATGAATAGGTGTAACTAAAGGACTTGCTGGGGTAAAATTATCTGGATCTCCTAGTAAGTAAGGATTAATTAGTGTTAATAATAATAAACATTTAATTATAATAATAAATCCTACAATATCTTTAAAAGTAAATATGGGAGGACGGGGATTTTATCAATATTAGAATTTAATCCAATTGGTTTATTAGAACCTGTTTCATGTAAAAATATAAGGTGAATTAATGTTATTGCAATAACAATAAATGGTAAGATAAAATGGAAGGTAAAAAATCGTGTTAATGTTGCGTTATCTACAGCAAATTCCCCCCATACTCATTGTACTAAATCAATTCCTAAGTATGGAATTGCTGATAATAAATTTGTAATAACAGTTGCTTTTCAAAAAGACATTTGACCTCAAGGTAAAACATATCCTATAAATGCAGTTGCCATTACTAAAAATAAAATTAAAACTCCTACTAGTCATGTTATATAATAATAATATAATAATAATAATTTTGGCGCGTACACTATATAGCTCAGTGTTTGGCCAAGCTTCTCCTACCAATTGTAGTGTGCGTCTTTATATTATACTACAAATGGAGGGACCTACAGTTTTGTGCCGACTCCGAACGGCAGATGTATTTAATGAGAGGCTTTTTCATGGCAGAAATACCCTCGGAGGTTTGCCATTGCCTGCCAAGGGGTGACCGCTATTAGAAAAAACTTTTTCTATTATTAAGATTTTGCTTTCCCTGACTGAGATTCGAACCTCGAACCCAACGGCATATCGAGTTATAGCACGCACCGCTACCAACTCGACCACAGCGGTGTGAATACATAAGACCCATAGTATATACCTAGTCCTACATGTAAGTAAATACATATAAAAAAAATGATTCTCCGTTTGCATGTAAGGTTCAATAATCAACCTTAATTTACATCTCGGCAAATATGACTTACTCTATTAAAAGCTAGATTAATATCTGCTGTATAACGTATTGCAAGAAATAATCCTGTTAAAATTTGAATTATTAAACATAATCCTAATAAAGATCCAAAATTTCACCAAGTTGAAATGTTAATAGGTGCTGGTAAATAACTAAAGCATTATTAGCAATTTTAAATAAAGGATGTTGGGTTCGTACAGGTTTATTCCTTAGTTAACGTATTAATCGAAGAGGGCCATAGAATAATTTAGTAATTTTTACTACTGTAATTAATGTAATTAATAAATAATTTATTAATAAAATAGTAATTAGATTTGTGGGATAATTATATAATTTATTAAGATTTAATAAATTTTCTTTTGAAAATAAATTTATTGAATAATTTATTAATATTTCATTATTTTGTGAAAAAAATTAAATATATAGTTTATCAATAAATATTCTAATAAATGTTAATAATAAAAATATTCTTATACCAAAAATAGTAATTTTATTGATAATGAAAATATTTCATTTGATGCTAATGATGTAACATAAATAAATAAAACTAATATTTCAATTAAAAAAATTAAATATAAAATATAAGAAAATAAAAATGTTTTTACTATTAATCCTGTTAATAAACAAATTTGAATTGTTTGTAATATATTAATCCTATTGCTAATGGATGATTTATTTGAATAAAAATAAATCTTAAAATTATAGTTGAAATACATATATAATATTAATTGTTATTATTATCAGGAGGTAGTTTATTTAAAAAATTTTAATTTTGGAGATTAATGATAAAGTTATTCTTTTCTCTTGAAGTTTAAAAATAAAAATTCTTACAAGACCAATGTTTTATTAAACTATTAAAACTAATAATAATAATTTTATATTGTTTTTTATTTAGAATATATTGTATTAAGTCTTTTTTTTTATTATTTATTTATTTAATTTTAATAGATTATAATAAATTTTTTAGAATAATATTTTTAATTTTTAGAGTTTTTGAAGGGGCTTTAGGTCTTTCAATTTTAGTTTCATGGAAATGATTATTATCAATCTTTTAATATTTTACAATGTTAAAATTTATTTTAATATTAATTTTTATTTTTCCTGTTTGTTTTATAAGAATTTCATTTTGAATGGTACAAAATTTATTATTTTTTTTTACTTTTGGTTTTATTTTAATAAATTTTTGTACTAATTATTTTGTAAATATTTCTTATGTTTTGGGTTATGATTGTATTTCCTATGGATTAATTTTATTAAGATTATGAATTTGTGCTCTTATAATTAATGCTAGAGAATCTTTTAATAAATTTAATAATTATAGTAATTTATTTTTATTTAATGTTTTAATACTTTTATTATTTTTAATTTTAAGTTTTAGTAGAAGAAACTTATTTGTATTTTATTATTTTTTGAAAGTAGACTAATTCCTACATTATTTTTAATTTTAGGTTGAGGTTATCAAATAGAATATTTATTAAAAAGAATTGTAAGTTGATCTTGATTCACTATAATTTCTTTATCTTTTTTGTCTTTTTTTAGTGCAGCTTATACTTTATATTTATATGCTTATAGACAACATGGAAAAATATTTTCTGGAATTTACTCATTTAGGAAAAATTCGGGAATTTTTTTTATTATTCTTACATTGATTTCCTTTAAATTTATTAATTTTAAAGAGATATTTGTATATTTTGGCTTTAATTTAAATAGTTTATTATAAAATATTGATTTGTGGTATCAATGATATGATTTTTATCATTTTAAATTGTGAAAAATAATTTATCAATTTGTAGAATTATATTTTTAATTTTAATTATATTTAGATTAAACATTTTTTGTTGTCAAAATTTTTTTAATAAATGATTTAGTTTTTTTTTTTTGAATGAGAAGTTATTAGATTAAATTCTATAATAATTGTTATAACTTTTTTATTTGATTGAATAAGTTTATTATTTATATCTTTTGTTTTATTGATTTCTTCTTTAGTAATTTATTATAGAAAAGAATATATAATAGGTGATTTTAATATTAATCGTTTTATTATATTGGTTCTTATATTTGTTATGTCAATAATATTATTAATTATTAGTCCTAATTCGAATTTTATTAGGTTGAGATAGGTTAGGATTAATTTCTTATTGTTTAGTAATTTATTTTCAAAATGTAAAGTCATATTATGCAGGAATATTAACTGCTTTATCTAATCGTATTGGAAATGTTGCTTTTTTACTTGCTATTGCTTGAATCTTAATAATAGAAAAAGTTTTTTCTAATAGCGGCCACCCCTCGGCAGGCAATGGCAAACCTCCGAGGGTATTTCTGCCGTGAAAAGGCTTCTCATTAAATACATCTGCCGTTCGGAGTCGGCACAAAACAGTAGGTCCCTCCATTTGTGGTATAATATAAAAACGAACACCACAAATGCTAGGAGAAGCTTTGAAAATTATATTTTTTATTTACAATTAAAAAAAAAATGTATTTAAAATAGAAATTATTGGGGGTTTAATATGTTGGAAATCTACTTGTTGAAATATTACTTTGTATTCAATATTACTTTGTATTCAATATTGTAAACACATTTGCCGTTGATATTTTACATTCAAATATAAATTATTCATTCTGGAATATACGCAATACAATCAAGACGTGTTCTCGTGTTCTTTATTTAAATTCTTAACTGCGCATCAAGGCACATTCAATAGGTAGCAGCAGTAGAAAATTTGAAAAAAAAAAATTTGAGCTCTGTATATTTTGTTTTTGCTTTTAAAATCTAAAATTTCAAAAATATTTTATCAACTACCTTGAATTGTACTGAAAGCATTCTTATCACAACGAAATTCAAAATTTGACAATTCAAATTAAAATAAAATATGAAAAAAGTTCAAAAAAAAAAGTTTGCTGCGGCTACCTATTTGATGTGCCTTGACTGCGCATATAAAGTTGCTATATTATTAACAGGTTATGGGCCCAGAATCGTTAAAGGATTAGAGAAACCTTGTTTATTTAAAGAAAAGTGTATACAAGATGACTTCCACCGGGATGTACTCAATCGAAAAACTGGATGACTCTAACTATGTGTCTTGGTCGGTTCAGATGAAGAGCGTTTTAGTACATGCGGAGCTGTGGGCAATAACGAGTGGAAAGCAAACAAAAGGTGAAAATATATCTGCCGAAGAGGCAGCGGCGTTCGACGTGAAGGACGAAATGGCGTTAGTTAGCATTATGTTATGCATTAAGCCATCGCAGGTGAACCATGTGAAGCATTGTCAAACAGCAGCTTTGGCTTGGAATAAGCTGAAGCAGATTCATCAGCCAGGCGGTCCTGCTCGAAAGGTGACACTATTTCGACAAATGTTGTCTCTCAGATTGTCTGAGGGTGAGAAGGTTCAAGATCATCTCAATGTGTTTTGCGACACTATCGAAAGGTTGGCGGAGATAAATGTTGTTTTGCCAGATGAAATGGCAGTAATAATTTTGTTAGCAAGTTTGCCAAAATCTTATGAAAATTTTGTAGTAGCAATAGAATCTCGTGATATTTTGCCAATGTTAGCTTCACTTAAAGTAAAACTACTCGAAGAGGGTGCTAGGCGAAATGGTGATGAATTGGGTTATACTGATTCACAAAAAGCGTTGGTGGTACGAACAAGATTCCAGAATGGTAACAACAACAGGAATAAAAACAGCACTAAAAGTTCAGAAGAGCAAAAACATGGCCATTATGCTGCACAATGCAGGGAATCTCAAATTAGAATGGAGCGGAATGATAAATCCTTTAATATACTTGCTTCAATACTTCCGTATGAGCTAAATCATAATGAATGGTGCATCGATAGTGGTGCAACTGCACATTTATGTTGTGATCGTTCTGCATTTGTGACATACGAGGAGCGCAAGGAGAGAATTGAACTAGCCGGAAACAAATACATACAAGCAGATGGAATTGGTGAAGTTTGTGTACAAAGCGGTGAATTTCGACTGAAGCTAAGAAATGTATTACATGGCCCAGATTTGAAATGTAATTTTGTGTCGGTTAGCAAAGCCTGTGAGAAAGGTTTTTCAGTGAGTTTTAAAAATTACCAATCTGTTATAAGAGACAGAGAGGGCGAGGTAGTAATTAAAGCTAGTCGGAAAGGTGGTTTATTTGTGTTTTCATGCGAAGAAAATAAATGTTTTCACGTAAATAACGAAGACACTGAAGTAAAAATGTGGCATAATCGTTTTGGCCATTTAAATTTCGATAGTTTAACTGAAATGTTTAACAAAGAACTTGTTCATGTACTTAAAATAAAAAAAGTGTTAAGTAATCAAGACTGTTTTACATGCGCAAAGTGTAAGATATGCGTTAAACCATTTGCTCAAGCTTCTAAAAATCGCGCTAAAGACCTATTAGAAGTTATACATTCGGATGTATGTGGGCCAATGAACGAAAATTCTATTGGCGGGTCCCGATACTTTGTAACATTTATTGATGATAAGTCGAGATACGTTTCTGTATATTTTTTGAAATCGAAGAATGAAGTGTTTGAAGCATTTAAATCGTTTAAACAAATGGCAGAAAAACAAAGAGACAGAAAAATAAAAATTTTAAGAAGCGATAATGGTGGTGAATATATATGTAAAGAGTTTCAAAATTTTTTGGTTGAAAACGGTATTCATCGGCAGCTGACAGTGCCATATACACCCCAGCAAAATGGTGTGGCAGAACGTGCAAACCGTACACTGGTTGAGATGGCACGATGCATGTTAGTATACAGTAAGTTAGATGAAAGTTTTTGGGCAGAAGCAGTGTCAACAGCGGTTTATTTACGAAATATGGCTGCAACAAAAACATTAGTCAACAAAACTCCGTATGAAGAGTACACAGGCAAGAAACCGACAGTTAAACATCTTAAAATATTTGGTTCGTTAGCAATTGCGCTTGATAAGACACAATCAAAAAAGTTTCAGCCAAAAGGAAGGGAGTTAATAATGGTTGGTTATTCCAATACCTACCTCTAAGGCATATCGTTTGATGGATCCAGTTACACATAAAATTATCACAAGTAGAGACGTGGTATTTATGGAGAACACATTGTTTGGCAGTGAAGAAGTGGATTTAGACATAATGTCATTCGATTTAAATGTTAACGAATGTAACACGGAAGTCGGCTTAAGTAATGGGGTATGTGAACAGCCCGAAAGTGAACTGAACAACGATGATAATGGTCGTATTGAGCAAGTGCACTATGGTCTGGGTAGACCAAAAATAACTCGGTCTGGAAGTCGTGGTCGACCTCGTAAGAAACGACAGCTTTTAAATTTTATTGAAACTGTTCCACAGTCTGTAGAAGAGGCCTTAAGTGGTGAGACACTTGACTTACATTTGCATCAAATGGATGTATCATCAGCATATTTAAATAGCGATTTACATGAAATTGTTTATATGCATCAACCTAAAGAGTTTGTGAGCAAAGAATTTCCTCATCATGTTTTGAAATTAAATAAGGCGCTTTATGGTTTAAAGCAGAGTGGACGCGAGTGGAATGCAAGGTTGAATATAGTTCTTAAGTCCTTTGGATACAAACCGTGTGTCAGTGAGCCTTGCGTTTATACAAAACAAGAAGATGAGAACTACAACATTATTGCTGTATATGTGGATGACTTGATTATAGGCGGTACGAAGTTAGAAGAAGTCAAACAAATAAAGACTAAACTACCAAATGAATTTGATGTTGTAGATACAGGTCGTTTAAAATATTACCTCGGAATGGAAATCCAGCGCGAAGGGGAAACGGGTGCAATAACTCTTTGTCAAAGGAAATACATCACAGATTTATTGAATCAACAAGGAATGTCCGATTGTAAAGCAGTATGTACGCCGCTAAGTGCAGGGTTTCAAGTTAGTTGTACTGACAGCAAATGTAGACGTGTGGATCTAAGTGAATATCAATCTTTGATAGGTGCTCTGATGTATCTGGCTATTTCAACGCGACCAGACATTCTTCATTCTGTAAGTAAACTCTCACAGAGAAATACCGATCCGCACTGGGAGCACGAAGCATGTGCTAAATATATCATCCGATATTTAAAGGGTACAATAGATATGAAGATACATTATCGCGAAACGGGTAAACCAGTTGAATGTTACGTTGACGCTGATTGGGGAGCCGATGCTAGTGATAGAAAATCATATACAGGAAGCGCATTTTTTGCTGCAGGCGGAGTATTCTCTTGGGAGTCAAAGAAACAAAGCGTTGTTGCACTTAGTAGTACAGAAGCTGAATATGTGGCACTTTCAATAGCTGCATATATAAGAACGCTTTTAAAGGCATTAGGATTTCCTAATAGTAAACCTACTGTAGTATATAGCGATAATCAGGGTGCACAGCTTTTAGTAAAAAATCCTATATATCATGCCAGAAGTAAGCACATAGATTTGAAATACCACTTTGTCAGAGATTTGTATAAAGCAGGTCAAATAATTTTAAATTATGTTTGTACTGAAGAAATGATATCAGATTTATTAACCAAAAACTTACAGAAGATAAAACATAGTAAATTTAGAAAAGAAATGGGATTGTATTAAAATATTGTTTATGGAAAATGTGTACATATAGAGAAGGAGTGTTGGAAATCTACTTGTTGAAATATTACTTTGTATTCAATATTACTTTGTATTCAATACTGTAAACACATTTGCCGTTGATATTTTACATTCAAATATAAATTATTCATTCTGGAATATACGCAATACAATCAAGACGTGTTCTCGTGTTCTTTATTTAAATTCTTAACTGCGCATATAAAGTTGCTATATTATTAACATAATAGTATTAGCAGCAATAACTAAAAGTGCTCAAATTCTTTTTTCTTCTTGATAACCTGCTGCAATAGCAGCTCCTACCCCAGTTTCAGCATTAGTTCATTCATCAACTCTTGTAACAGCAGGAGTTTATTTATTAATTCGGTTTAATATTTTATTATGCGACAATTGATTAAGACAAATTCTTTTATTATTATCTGGTTTATAAATGTTTGTTTATTTTTCTGTTGGCCTAGTAAATGTTAATTTTACAATTTTTATTGAGCTCAAGGCCAGTTTATGGAAGATTTTTGTGAAAAAACAACAACAGTGTTTTAATGGTAGAAATTATAGTACTATTTCGGAAATCAACACATTTCCTCATCAGACTTCTTTTTATTAAATTAATTAAATTTATTTTTCTTAACCACTTCTCCCACGCTTTGAACCCGGGATCTCGGAGTTCCAGAGGCAATACGCTACATATTGTGCTACGCTAGCCGAGTTGGCTGTTGTGTTTGTTTCATCTTTCTTAAACAAACCAACTACAAACAAGAGCAACTGATCTGCCTCTATTTTACTTGTTTGTGGTTTTATTTGCAAATTCTTTATTCGAGTTATTTGTTTTATATTAGAATGCATTTAAGGCGTGCTCATCCTTGCATATAAATGCTTGTTTATTTTTCTGTTGGCCTAGTAAATGTTAATTTTGGAATTTTTATTGAGCTCAAGGCCATTTTATGGAAGATTTTTGTGAAAAAACAACAACAGTGTTTTAATGGTAGAAATTATAGAACTATTTCGGAAATCAACCCATTTCCTCATCAGACTTCTTTTTATTAAATTAATTAAATTTATTTTTTATAACCACTTCTCCCAGGCTTTGAACCCGGGAGCTCGGAGTTGCAGAGCCAATACGCTACATATTGTGCTACGCTAGCCGAGTTGGCTGTTGTGTTTATTTCATCTTTCTTAAACAAACCAACTACAAACAAGAGCAACTGATCTGCCTCTATTTTACTTGTTTGTGGTTTTATTTGCAAATTCTTTATTCAAGTTATTTACTTTATATTAGAATGCATTTAAGGCGTGTTCATCCTTGCATATAAATGTTTATTTATTTTTTTGTTGGCCTAGTCAATGTTAATTTTACAATTTTTATTGAGCTCAAGGCCAGTTTATGGAAGATTTTTGTCAAAAAACAACAAGAGTTTTGTAATGGTAGAAATTATAGAACTATTTCGGAAATCAACCCATTTAATCATCAGACTTATTTTTATTAAATTAATTAAATTTATCGTTATCTTCGTCACGAATTCTGAAGAAATTTAGAGGAATTCATCTTTAAACAATCGCAGAACAAACATCAAAATTTGAGCAAGCCTTTTGCAAGCTGATTTGTTAAAATAAATATTTAACATAAGTTTCAAATTTTGTTCTTCTGCGTGAGTTTTCCTGCTGCTAATGCTTACTAGAGCCAAAGCGAAAATTCTTGGAAAAGAAGTTGACTCCTACAATGAACTAACGAAACCAGACATTGGAAGCAGTTCAGAGTCTATTTGCAATTCGGAGTATAGCTCAACAGTAAACGACATGGAAAAGTTGGAGGAACCATTTCATGTCCAACAAGCTGCCATTCCTTGTGATCAGATTGCCTTGCTGGTTTCAAGCATAACCTCACTTCGCAATTGTGTTGAGGAATTACGAATTGATGCACTGCGTAGTAGGCCAACCATCGGCGACAGCTTTGTCAACGCTGCCGAATCAGACAACGCCGCGCCGCCTATGCAAGCGCCTGCGCCTGTCGAAAGTCAGTCACTATTTTCATCAACGCAAATGCCGCCGCGTATATTACAAATGCCTACCGCAAATACTGCCGCCTTGACGTTCATGGACAATTCCGAATTGTTTCCGTTGCCGTTTTTTGATGGCAATCCAGAAGACTGGCCATTATTTTTGGCTAATTACAATGATACTACAAATAAATTTCAGTACAGCCTTAGACAAAACCTCATGCGCCTGCATAGATCTCTGCAGGGCGCTGCAAAACTTGCTGTTACTTCACTTTTGATATAACCAGAAGATGTACCAAATCTTATGCCGTTTCCAACAGTGGAAGATTTTGGGAACTGGTTAAGCGAAATAGTCAGATTTGTGTCATTATTACCTGGGGTTTCCGACGTTTCGTTACGCCACATTCAAGCGATTGTTACTCAGTCGACGCAAGCTGCGCAGCCACGTAATTATACTCATCAAACTGGGGGTGCTATTCGTCGAGTTCTATATAACAATGACGTACAACACGAGAAAAAGTCTAATTGTTCGGAATGCGGACAGGCGCATAGGCTCTCTGAAAGCCCGAAGTATTCGTCGCGCGATATACAGTCAAAATGGAGTTTCGTTAAAAGCAACCATTTGTGTTTTGGGTGTTTACAGAAAGGACATAGCCTATCGAATTGCCGCCATAGTAAAGTTTGCTCAATTAATGGGTGAAAGCGTATGCACCATACGCATTTGCATGAGAATGTTAACCAACCACATACAGAAAATATTGAACGCGTATTGAACTGTTTGCTTGATAGTCAGACAAGTCTATTCAAAATGTTGCCGGTCACGTTATCGGGTCCCAACGGAAAGATATCTGCCTACGCCATGTTTGACGAGGGATCATCGATAACACTTCTAGAAGAAAATATGGCTATCAATTTAGGACTTCGCGATCCAAATGTGCCTCTAACATTGCAGTGGTACGGTGAGGGTCAGAGTAGGGAAAGTGCTCGTAAAGTTACGGTCAATATTAAGGGTGACTCTGCCGAATTCAACATCAAAAACGTCCACACCGTAAAATCATTAAATTTGCCACAACAAACATTTGATACAAATAAATTTGCACATTTGTTACATTTGCCAATTGCTAATTACATAAACGCAAAGCCAGTCATTTTGCTAGGTATAGACAACAGTTACCTAGGTGTTGCTCAAAAGGTAGTTTATGCAGGTGCAGAACAGCCAATAGCCATTGAAACTCGTCTAGGCTGGGGAGTTTATGGCCCATACTTTCAGAATACGGTCCGACAGCCACGTGTTATGCACATTCGCGAATCCCAATCGCCGCCACTTCAAGCTATGCATAAGTTGGTTAGTGAATATTTTTCAGTAGAGAGTTTTGGCGTGCGTAGTACCGATATAGTTTTAGAATCAGATGACAACCGTCGTGCAAGATAAATATTTCAGAAATCAACAAACTTTCTTGGCCATAGATATAAAGGTGGTCTGCTATGGAGGAAAGATGAAACGCCGATTCAAACCTACGTTATGTAGTCAATGATTTTCGGAGCCAAATCCTTGCCGTGCTGCGCAGAGTTTATAAAAAATAAGAATGCACATCAGTATGAATCCCACATGTCGCGTGGAGCGTCCGCTGTTATAAATAATATGTACGTTGACGACTTGGTTATCAGTTTTGAGAGCGCTACAGAAGCAGAAGAAGTCACCATGGAAGCAATTATCATAAACTCTGACGCAGGATTTATTTTACGCAATTTTGTATTAGTCTTTGTGGAAACGTCAAACAATGTGGGATGATCCAATCCCAGAGCAACTCATGAGGCAGTGGGCGTCATGATGGGCAAGCTTTCAAAATGTATGCAAACTATCAATTCCCCGATGATACTCAAAAATGATGCAAGTAGCAGAGGAGGTGCAGTTGCATGTGTTCGTGGATGCAAGTTCCAATGCGCATGCAGCCGTCGCTTACCTAGGCATATGTAAAGGAGATACCGTTGATATCGCATTTGTCACCGCTAAATCGCGTTGTTCTCCTCTCACAGGCAAGACAATTCCTCGTTTAGAGCTGCAAGCTGCAGTTCTTGGAAGCCGTTTACAGAAATTAGGAAATTAGTAGCGGAATATCATGACTTCAATATACACCGCATCGTGTTATGGAGTGATTCAAAGGCAGTATTATTCTGGATCCGTTCCACCACCAGAGAATATAAGCAATTCGTCGCACGTAGAATCGCTGAAATAATTTCAACCACAAACCCTTCTCAGTAGGGGTGGTTGCCTACAGCTTTAAATATTGCTGATGATGCCACACGCTCACAGTTAGATGTAGAGTTCCAAAAAGTTCAAAGGTCCTGACTTCCTGCAACTTCCAGAATCCGGGTGGCCAAAAGAGTTTGGGCCACTTGCGTCAACAGAATGTGCTGCCGAAGAAAAGAAGCGTTTGCTCCTAACATCAACGACAGATGAGTATATAATTGATTTTTCAAAATTTTCGTCATTTTTGAAATTACTTAGGGTAACAAGCTGGGTGTTGCGATTCGCCTTTAACGTAAGAAACAAGATCCGTCGAATTAGAAGAGCTACGTTCTAAGCAGAAGGTGACGAAGTCAAGCCCTATTTACCAGCTAACGCCGTTTTTAGATACCGACAATTTGATGAAAATAAATGGACGAATCGATGCAGCGCATTGCCTTCCTTTAACGGCACGTCGTCCGATCATCATGCCTCAACATCACCACGTAACCCGTCTCATAATTTCATATTGGCACGAAAAACTCCATCATCAGAACGATTGTCTCACAAAAAATTAAATTCGACAAAAGTTCTGGATACCGCACATCCGTACAGTATTTGCGTCGGCCAGAAAACCTTGTCCAGTTTGCATCACTAACACCTCTAAGCCAAGTCCACCAATGATGGGTCAACAACCGGTTGATCGTGTTACGCCTTATGTTCGCCCTTTCACCTATACAGGAGTCGATTACTGCGGGTCGTTTTTCATCACTGTGGGTCGCCGACGAGAAAAACGCTGGGTGGCCTTATTTACGTGTTTAACCGTCAGGGCTATACATCTAGAGGTAGCTGAAGATCTGTCGACTGATGCTTTCATAATCTGTCTAAGAAATTTTATTAACCTTCGAGGCACACCCGTTGGTGCCCAAAAATTATTACGTGAGGAAGACAGGTTATTTGATTTCAATCGTATTGAGCAAGTCTGCTCCAAACAAGGAATAGATTGGGTTTTCAATTGTCCTGCGAATCCGGCAGCGAGGGGATGCTGGGAAAGATTGGTTCAATGTGTGAAGCGGCTTTTAGAACGAATCCTAATGGTGGAAGCCCCACGCCTGGAAACATTTAGAAGCGCATTAATTGAAGCTGAAAACACTGCGAATAGTCGTCCTCTTACGGAAATTCCAGTATCACCACACGACGAAGAGCCGCTAACTCCGAATCACGTTTTACTGGGTTGCCTAAATTCTACTCAAACTCCCAGTCTCGACGAAGAAAAGATGTGTATGCGCAAGCAATGGAGAATTTTGCAATCCCTGAAAGATAGATTGTGGAAAAGGTGGACTTGTGAATATCTGCCTTCCCTTATTTGCCGATCAAAATGGAGGGAGCCAGTTAAACCGCTACCACCAGGCGAATTGGTCATTGTTTGTGAACCAAATCTACCAAGAAGTCAATTGGTCAATGGGTCAAAGGACGCATTAAGGAGGTGTTCACAGCAAAAGATGGACAAGTACGTTCAGCTATAGTACAAACTTACTCTGGCGACCTGCGAAGACCAGCCGCAAAGCTAAACGCTTTGAATATTTGTGAATCCCAGTAAGTATTCACCTGGAGGTAGAATGTTGGTGACATCTATGAATATCCTCAATGACACAGTACGTGAATTTGCCTATCAACGTCAAATTTCAACTCTGCTAGCAAATAAGTATGAACATGTGTATGTAACAATAATTTTATGTATCTTATTTCGAATCCTCTCAATCCTCTCATTTTCGAACATTGTCTTCGTCACGAATTCTGAAGAAATTTAGAGGAATTCATCGTTAAGCAATCGCAGAACAAACATCAAAATTTGAACAAGCCTTTTGCGAGCTGATTTGTTAAAATAAATATTTAACAATTACAAAATTACGACGCATTTTTATTTCGCCCACAGTGCGTTTGGCGAAAAGTTAAGCACGAACAAAAACTCTGCTAGCAAATAAGTATGAACATGTGTATGTAACAATAATTGTATGTATGTATATACGGGTGTGAAAAGTTGTTGGATGCCCATACTGTAGGCTATCTTCTGCATAATGGATGAAACAAATTGTACACCGTTGTCTGAAGAAAAACGTTATCGATCAGGGTCTTTGCACAAACTTCTGCTGTTGCTTCCTTGAGAGCAAACAGCTCAACCCATCGGCTTGCTACGTCTTCAACAATGAATATCCATCAGTATCCGTCATCTGTCTGTGGTAAAGGCCCGAAAAGATCAACGGCTATAACTTCGTTCCTTTGTTTATTACTTGTCGTCTGGAGTAAACCCATCGGCTTCTTATTCGAGGCTTTGTAGCGTTGACACTGGGCACATGTTCGCACATACTTAGCTATCTCTGCGCGCATTCCTGGCCAAAAGTAGCGGCTGGCGACTCGTTCAATGGTTTTCTCGGCATCGTAATAACCTGCTGTACTTTCGTCATGATACAGTTTTAAGATATCTGCGCGCTTGTGCGTTGGCATCACAAGTTGAGCTTCTTCAACATCATCATTAGCGTAGCGATATAAAACTCCGTCATTCAAACGATAACCCCGATTGCACCAAAAAGGTACGTTTTCGTCTTTTTGTTCTAAGGAATTTATTACCTTCGCTAAGTACTCATCTTTGAGTTGTTCAGAGCGTAATTCATTTGGTTTTTTACGCGGAAGTTCTGCTTGAAAAGCACATATGCAATTAAATGTTTGGTGTCTTCAGACACACACGGTGGACGTGATAGCATATCAGCCACGGAATTGCTTTTACCAGGGGTGTAATCGATTTGAAAATTGTACTGCTGTATCTGCAATGCCCATCTCGCAAGGCGACCTGACGGTGATTTCATGATCATCAGCCATTTTAGAGGTTGATGGTCTGTCTTTAAGTAATCTTCAGCACCATCGATATACCCTCTAAATTTTGCACATGCCCATACTATTGCTAGGGCTTCACGTTCCGTCGTCAAATAATTGCGTTCAGCAGATGTTAATAACCGGCTTGCAAATTCAATGGGGTGCTCATTCTCCATCTCCCCCTGGAATAAAACTGCTCCTAATGCGTAAGCACTCGCATCTGTCTTAATGATAAAAGCTACGCCATCTTCTGCTCGACGTAGAACTGGAGGATTAGCTAGTAAATGCTTCAACGTACTGAATGCCTCAACTTGTGGTTCACACCACTGCCAAACAGCATTCTTTTTGGTAAGGTCTGTAAGTGGCTTTACAATTTCCGCGAAGTGATCAATAAAACGGCGGTACCAAGAACATTTTTGGATAAAAGAAACCAGTACTTTGATATTACGAGGTTCCTTTCGTAAGGTGATAGCATAGAACGTGACCGAGACATTTTACTTCGGCACACCAAAAACGACATTTAGCTTGGTTTATTCGTAATTTAAATTTATCCAGCTTATCGAAAACGGTATTCAGTTCTTTAATATGATCTGTAAACGTAGTCGAACATATAATTATATCATGTAAGTACGCTAGAACATTCACGTTTGGTACTGCGGTTTTAAAGCGGTCTATTAAGCGTTGAAAGGTCGCAGGCGCATTTCGAAGACCAAAAGACATTCTCTTGAATCTGTATGTTCCAAATGGTGTAATGAGACAAGTTTTATCTCTGTCCTTTTCTGCTACGGCTATCTGAAAGTAGCCACACTGCAAATCTAGGGTCGTCATAAATTTAGTACATTTAGCAAGGTGTAGCAAGTCATCCATGCGTGGTAACGGATACCTATCTGGTTTTGTTATGGAATTTATCCTTCGATAATCGACACATACGCGCGTACCACCGTCTCTCTTTGGCACCATCACAACTGGTGCGTTACCGAGCCTTTTCGTTATCTCACACTTAAGTTCTTTCCGTTTAGGAAAAGACAAACGGTACGGAGGATAGCATATTGGCTCATGGTCTCCAGTATCAATATTGTGTTGGGCATAATGCGTTGGTTCAGACAACGGACCCAACACGTTTGGGTGTTTTTGAAGTACCTTCTCAAGTTGCACCTTTTCATGTACTGATAAATCTGTTGCATCGGTCTTTTTTATAAAAGAAAAATCAATGGAAAGGAATTCTGCTGTATTATGGTTATTAACGACACCAGTAAACAAGCCAGAGCATTTAGGTCGTTCAGGTGTAATCATTTCTGGGGGAATACCGTCCCGAAATATACTCTGAATAGTATGCGGAGAGTAATCATTCGATACTTCCGAACCGAAATACTCAAAGTCCGACAAATACACTTTCGATGTGTCAATTTCGCGGAACGCTTCCTCTTCCGGTTTGCGCTTTAAGTCTGTTGTACATACGTTGACTTTTTCAACGAGGTTTAGCTCTAATGGCAGTGGATCAGCAAAATCGAAATGGGTAGTTGGATCACTTTCAAAGTACCAGTAGTGCTGGCAAATGTTAATGACAATTCCAGCTTGCTCCATGAAATCAGCGCCTATCAGAGTTCGGTTACCATTGGCTTTCGGTAAAATTATAAATTAAATGCTTAAACGTATACCACCAATAACAATTTTACATACAGTGGATAGACAAGTCTGCAGCGACGTGCTTCCGTCGGCGAGTGTAACACCACACCTGACACTTTCATATTTGCAACCCTTAAAACCCATGATGCGTTTCAAGTTTGTGCTAGCCACGCTTGTTCGGGCTCCTGAATCAAAGTACGCTTGGCCAGGTATTCCGAATATTTGCACATCTGCTATTGGAATTTCCCGTCCAATTGAAGTGGACAAGGAATTGAATTGTACAATGCCAGACGTTGTCAGTTTTTGCTTACAATTCAAGCAATTTGCACGCGTCACTCCTGGAGCATTGCATCCATAGCAAGCAAATTTCGGTTTTAAAGCAACAGCTTCCGCTATATTCGCAGCGTGTGCTTCTCATCTTACGGTTCACCCTATCGTGAATTTGTACGTGCGATTTGGTCAGCTTCAGCTGGCACATTATGCAATTGGGACAGAAGTGTGCGCTTTTTTCGGATGAAAATATCCGTCGCCTCATTCTTTTGCTGTTTTGTTTCAAACAACTCAACATAAATACGCTAAGATGGCTTTGGAGGAGAAAATACTTCACGCAACATGCGAATAACATCACCAAAAGCTTCGGCCTTTGATTTTACACCACGCCACCATTCCGCTGCATCACCCTCAAGAATTATAGGCATACTGCTAATCGCATCTGCATCATTTATTTTCCCTACTGTCTTAAATGTAGAAATTGCAGCGATGAATTCCTCTACTTTTGTAGAACTACGCTCGCCACTTAAACGAGCAGTACAATTTCTGAACGAACCAGGTCGTGAATTGACATTATTTACGGCTTGCATAAGCCTCTCAAGTTGTTCTGTAGTGAAAGTCGCCATATTATTTAAATGCGTTTTTGCAATACGTTCGCTTCGGCGAATCGGTGTGTTCAAATCACACGAGAGCTTGGCCACGATTTTGCGAGAATAAAATATTTTTCATCGAAAAAGTTTTCCACGCAGTTGGGCGCAAGTTTTATAACGAGCTTTTGAGATTAAGATGGTTTTTTATTGAAAAATTTAAAATTGAAAAATTGAAGATATGCTCAGGAGTTGCATGAGTACTTAACCTAGGGTATCGAAATAAATGTACACTGGCATTAATATTAGATTGATGGCAATGCATTCAACCACTTAGAGACCAGCTTTGCGATGTTCGTATAAAGCACCGCATCTACGACATACATATTTACATAAAAATACTAAGTACCTACGGTTTAAGTGACCAGCTTTGCGCCGTTCGCCTTGTTCCGTGCAAGGACAACAACAATGGATTGTTTAACTATTTTCTAAGTGACCAGCTTTGCGCTGTTCGCCTTATACTTATAATTAACAACACATATACACACATAGCTAAACTTACCTCTCGTGTGTCGGTCAGGTGATTTTACTAGTGCGATCAGGTGATTTTCATTGAGATGCCAGATCTTAAACTAAATGTCTTAAAACTATAATTTCACCATACGTTGATGCTACAAAATGTAAATATTAAACATTAAGGTAGTATTAGTCTATTTATAGGAACCTGTCCTTTAATTGATAATCCACGATGTACATATGTACCTCACTTAAATTTGTTTTCAGTTTATATACCGTCGTTATCAGAATATTTTATTATAATAATAATTTTCTATATTTTATAATAGAATTTATATCAGATCAAGGTGTAGCTTATATTTAAGTAGAGATGGGTTACAATAAATATATTTAAATGAATCTAAAACATTTAGTTTAGTGAAAGTGAATTTGATAGTAAAATTTTAAAGATTAAAAATTTGATTATAGCTCTAAATTATGTACATATCGCCCATCGCTCTTATTATTAAGATAAGATAAGTCGTATCATAGTAGATGTAACGGAAGGAGTATCTAGAATAACAATTTAAAGCTTATTTAGTAAAGTATTTCATTTACATTGAAAAGATTTTTGTGCAGATCAATATAAATTGATAGTTAATATTTATTTATTATAATTTATATATTTATAATTTATTAAAAATAGTTATATAATTTTAGTGTTTTAGTAATTTTTAATAAAAAAATAATATTAATAATAGTTTATTAAGTATTGTAAAAGGTTATTGAAATAATTGAAAAATTTTTATTTTAAAAGAAAATTTAATTTATTGTACCGTGTGTATCAGGGTTTATTAAATAATTAATAAATATTTATTAATCTCGATTTTATAAGAGTTAATAATTTAAAAAAGTTAATGTATCAAAATTATTTTAAATAAATTATTAGAAATGAAATGTTATTCGTTTATAAAGGTATCTAGTTTTTTTAGAAATAAATTTAATTTACAAAATTTTAATTTTTATTTAAAAAAAAAAAATAAAAATGTTTTATATTGAATATTTTAAGGGATAAGCTTTAAAATAAATTATTAAAAATTAATAATTGTTATTAAAAATGTATGTATAGAATTAGCAATTATTTATAAATTTGTTATACATTATTTTATTATTTTATTATTTATTTATATTTTAATTAAAATAAAAAAAACTTTTATTTAAATAAAAATTGTTAATTAATAATGATAAAATTAGTATATTATATTGTTAAAATAATTTAAATTGATAAGTTTATATAAAGAATTCGGCAAATTTTTTTCTCGCCTGTTTAACAAAAACTTGTAACCTACCCACTGAATTTATTTAAATGGCCGCAGTATTTTAACTGTGCAAAGGTAGCTTAATCATTAGTCTTTTAATTAAAGCCTGCTATGAATGGTTGGACGAAGTATAATCTGTTTCATTTAAATTTATTATAGAATTTTATATTTTAGTTACAAAGCTAAAACTTTTTTAAAAGACAAAAAGACCCTATACATCTTAATATTTTTTAGTAATTAAATTTTATTGGCTTATTTTATTTTTATACTATGTAATATTTTGTTGGGGTGATATTAAAATTTAATAAACTTTTAATTTTATAATATCATTTATTAATGATTTAAGATTAAGTTACTTTAGGGATAACAGCGTAATTTTTTTGGAGAGTTCTTATTGATTAAGATAAATTTTAGATGTAGCTGCTTAAATATAAAGTCTATTCGACTTTTAAATTCTTAAATTAAGCCAGGTTGGTTTCTATCTTTAAAATATATTAATATTTTAGTACGAAAGGACCAAATATTAGAATTATAAAAATTTATTTTTTGAATATTATTAATATACTAGTTTGGCAGATTAGCGCTGTAAATTTAGAATTTATTTATGTAATTTTTATTACAAATAGTACTTGTTTTTTTGTTAGTAGAATAATTTTAGTAGTTTGTGTTTCAGTTAGAGTAGCTTTTTTAACTTTATTAGAACGTAAAGTATAACGTTATATTCAGATTCGTAAAGCACCTAATAAAGTTGGTTTAATAGGAATTCCTCAACCTTTTTGTGATGCAATTAAATTATTTACTAAGGAACAAACAAATCCAATTTTATCAAATTATACTTCTTATTATTTTTCCCCTATTTTTTCTTTATTTCTTTCTTTATTAGTTTGATTATGTATACCTTTATTTGTAAAATTATTTTCTTTTAATTTAGGTTTATTATTTTTGTTATGTTGTGCTAGTATAGGGGTTTCTACAGTTATAATTGCTGGTCGATCTTCTAATTCGAATTATGTTTTAATAGGCGGGTTACGAGCAGTGGCTCAAACTATTTCTTATGAAGTTAGAATAGCTTTAATTTTATTATCTTTTAATTTTCTTATTAGTAGTTATAATATATTAGACTTTTTTTATTATCAAAGTTATATCTGATTTATTATTATTTCATTTCCTATAAGACTTGTTTGATTTTGTATTTGTTTACCTGAAACTAATCGAACTCCTTTTGATTTTGCTGAAGGTGAATCTAAATTGGTTTCTGGATTTAATGTAGAATGTAGATGAGGGGGATTTGCTCTTATTTTTTAGCTGAATATGCAAGAATTTTATTTATGAGAATATTATTTTGTGTAATTTTTTTAGGTTGTGATTTGTTTAATTTATCATTTTATGTTAAATCAACTTTTATTTCTTTTGTATTTATATGAACACGTGGAACTTTACCTCGATTTCGTTATGATAAATTAATATATTTAGCTTAAAAATGTTTTTTACCTTTTCCTTTATATTATTTATTATTTTTTATTGGTTTTAAATTATTATTACTTTATTTTATATTGTTCTTTTTTTTTAGTAAAGTCAATATAAATTTTTATTTCTATCTTATATTTTCATAAGCTTATTCAAGCTCATTAACTAATGTTACGGAAAACGGTCGACATAAGCACATACATACAGATACTAATACAAACGGTCAGTATAAATGCATACATATTGACATGCATGCAAACATACATATACTTATACATTGCTTTCTCACACGTTTGACATAAATGCATACATATTGACATGCATGCAAACATACATATTCTTATACATTACTTTCCCACACTTTTGAGACCCTAAGCGCTAACATTCAAGTGTGCAACTGTCTCGGTTATTTAAAACCCAGACTGAATTAAATGCATTTCTTTACACCAAAATAATATGCCAATGACATTTGAGACCTGTGGGTTCGTACCGATTTCCATCAACGCCTCAAGCGCAGCGATCGCATGATTAGACATTTTCCCACCAAATGCGATCGCTGGGCTGACTTAGTTTAGCTATAAATACATTAAGAAAAATATGATTAAGTTTAGTTTGTAACGTCAAGTGTTGAAACCTACAATAAAAATACACTACATGGCGATCCTGCCAGGAGCATTAAAATAAAAGAAGGCTAAAAATAGCAAGTAAAATTGCTGAGAAAGCCACATATAAAATAAATTAAAGGACTATAAATAGCAAATATATTGCTGAAATGTCTTTAAATAAAAAAAATAAAATTTTTTAAAAAAGTAATTTTTAAACGTTCCCGAGCAACCAACCTCAAAAAGATTTGGATGAAATTACGAAGCGAACACCTGACTTTGGCAATCACCATCAGATCCAGTGAAAGTTCCAGAAAACTCGAAAAAAAAAATTTTTACAAAGGAATACAAGGCAAACAAAAGGGTATATAACTTGCGGCACCACGAATCAATGGACGAATTCGAGAAGATACTAGAATACTGGAGTCACTACTACAAATCCTTCGATAAGCAAACGCAGAAACAACATCCCAACAACAATCAAACAAACCTATAAATATTGGCCCTCTACCAATAACAATCAAGGAATACCAGCGGCGTAACAGCTACAAAAAGGCACAAGGGGCAGTAAAAATCCCAGTTCCGATTAAATTTAAAAGGAAGCGAGGCGGAAAAAAGTACGCCCAACGAAGGAAAATTGCTGAACTATACAAGCAAATAAATATGGAGACATCGACAGAAGCAAAAATTCAGCTGAAGCAGGAGATAAGCAGTATAAGGAATCTATAGATGTAACAGTAGTTAATATTTATAAAAATAAAAAATAAAATATATATATATAAAAAACATTTTAACATAATATTTTGGCAACCTAACGGCTGCCTATTGAAGGGCAACAATTGTTGCCGTTTTAGAAATTTAAGTATGGGCGGACAAAATACAAAAATAGCCGACCCAAAAGCTAATGTGGTAAATTCCATAGAAGTTGCCGATCATACAGTTGATTTAGATTCAATTAGTATTATGCTATTACTAATTACCATATGTAGTTGCATAGGATTATTTCTAAGACTTTATTCTACCCATAATAAAATATTAAAAAAAAAATATAACAGTCGCTCCGACGGCCTTGATAAAGTTTAAGAGTTAAAATTTTGCCATGAAATGGGAAGCTATCAGTACAGAATTAACAAAACATAAAATAAATTTTTTTAAATCTTTCAAATGTCTGAGTCAGAATAGAGCTATAAAAAGGGAAACAGTGGTTAGACATATAAATATTTTACAAGACAATTTAAACTACATTAGAGCCATATCAAATGTTTACCAAACAAAATTTACTAAAGAACACAAAGCAATAGTAGGAAAATTGTTTAAAGAACTCAGGGAAAAATTTATTAAAGTTCTATGCAAATTCGAAATTGAACAAGATATTCCTGAAACAACAATCAATCAGATTGATGTAAATTTAGATAGGCTAAACATTTCTGACCACGACAGTACTTTAGATATACCAGAATCC
Source organism: Philophylla caesio (assembly GCA_963971545.1). Taxonomy (NCBI): domain Eukaryota; kingdom Metazoa; phylum Arthropoda; class Insecta; order Diptera; family Tephritidae; genus Philophylla; species Philophylla caesio. The sequence goes on from OZ020606.1 coordinate 58,894,663, forward strand.
AACATGCCACAATCATTAAACGATTTCCTTTGCAATACTGCAAAACTAATACCACCATTCGATGGAAAACCTGAAAATCTACAAAGTTTTCTTGACGCACTTCAGTTAGTTGATCTAGTCAAAGGAGATCATGAAGAAGCAGCAGTAACCTTAATTAAATCAAGATTAAAAGGTACAGCAAGAAATCTAATCAGTAATGAGAGTACAGTAGCTGCAATTATAGCAAAATTAAAATCAGCAGTCAAAGGTGAATCAGTCGAAGTATTGACTGCAAAAATTATGAATACCAAACAGTTTAGCAAAACAGCAACAACATTTTGTAACGAGATAGAAGATCTCACTAAATCACTGCAAAACGCGTACATTAATGACGGACTTAATCCAGATTTAGCTAGTTCTTATTCGACAAAAACAGCTATAAAAGCTCTGGTAAAGAATTCCTCAAATGAAAAAGTTAAACTTATAATGGAAGCAGGTACATTCACTAATATGAATGATGCTGTAGCAAAATTCGTGAACAGCTGCACAGAAGCTACTGATAGTAGATCAGTAATGCAGCTGAATAGAAGAAACAATTTCAAAAGATTTCCATCTTTTTCTGGTAACAGAAATCAAAACAGCTATAGAGGAAGAAATAGATATTACAATAACAATAATTCAAGGCCAAACTTTAGAACCAACCAAAATAGAAATTATACCAACAATCAAAATAGGAACCAAACTAATCGTAACAGCAATAACAACCGTAACTTAAGAGCAGTTGAAGCCCATCCGGAAAACGGATCAGCTCCCCAGAATGCCCAACTGGGGAATGCTCGCAACAATTAACATCGAAAATTCTTAACATTAACCTAAATTTCAGTAATTACCTTATTATTGAATCTTCATTTAATGAAATACCAAACACTTTTTTGCTTGACACGGGATCAGAAATTTCGATCATTAAAAATACATCAATTACCAATACTAACACTTTTAACAAAAACGCAATATATAAATTAACTGGCATAGGTAAAGGTACAACAAACACTTTAGGTAGTATAAATGCAGATATTTATTTTGACAATATAATAGTGAATCACAATTTTCAAGTAGTAGGTTTCAACACTTGACGTTACAAACTAAAACTTATGATAAGGTGCACCTCAAATGAATATAATGAGAAGAATGAAAAATTAAATGAATCCTCTAATTTAATTTTATTCCATGGAAAAAGAAAGATAGTTGAATTCAACGCTAAAGATTTTATTGCTTATGGGAAGATTGAACTAGCTCAATTGTTTCTCAAACTTGAAAAAGTAGTTGGCAATAAAAACTTCAGCAATATAAAAATCGCGATTAATGATAAATTATTTGAGTATGTCGACATTGAGGACTTTAAAAGAATAGGTAATAAAACTCTAGAGAAGGTAACAATAGCGATAACGCCAAAAATAACAACAATCACTTCACCAGCTAAAAAACTGGAAATTTTGACTAAATATCATGATGACCCTGTATTTGGAGGCCACCCAGGTGTCACAAGATTATTATCCAAGCTAAGACGAAAATACTATTGGAAAAATATGATTTCAGACGTGAAATTATATATAAAAAATTGCGAAAAATGTAAACAAAATAAATCTGGTATAAACCATGTAGAACCATTAATTACTACACAAACGCCAGCGAAATCCTTTGAAATTGTACAAATCGACACAGTAGGTCCATTACCTAAGTCATTTAATGGAAATGAATATGCACTAACGATAATTTGCGATTTGACAAAATACTTAATAACTGTAGCTATTCCAAACAAATCAGCTAATCAAGTAGCCAAAGCTATAGTTGAAAACTGTATTTTAATTTATGGCCCCATAAAAACAATTATAACAGATATGGGTACAGAATATAAAAACCAAATTTTCAATGAAATATGCAAACTGCTAAAAATTGAAAATAAAACGTCAACACCATATCACCATCAAACAGTAGGATCAATAGAACGTAGTCACAGAACTTTTAATGAATACATTAGATCATATATAGCAACAAACAAATTAGATTGGGATCACTGGTTAAAATACTTCACGTATTGTTATAATACGACACCATCAACAACCCATGGTTACACCCCATTCGAACTTGTATATGGAAAAATCCCAGAATCTTACGACTTTATGTTAAAAAATACAATAGACCCAGTTTATAATATAGATGATTATCACACAGAACTGAAATTCAAATTACAAACAGCTCAAAAACGAGCAGCAGAATTAATAGAAAAATCAAAAAGAATTGCAAAACAGAATTATGACAAGAAATCAAATCCTCAAACAATTCTAATAAATGATATGGTCTACCTAAAAAATGAAGCTAGCCTTGATAGCATATACGAAGGCCCATACAAAGTAATCGAAACAGATTATTTAGGAAATTGTAAAATAAAGAAAAATTCAAAAGAAATGATTGTACACAAAAATCGATTAAAATTAGCTTAACTAAATTTAGTATAATTTAATCTTTTTATAAGAAACCATTCAATCTTTAATATTATAACTATGAAATATGTCAAAAAAAAAAAAAAATGTATTATTAATTCCATAACTTCATAATAACATAATTAACTAGATTTATCCGGTACCGATAAAATCATAAGAAATAAATATATCAGATAGATTTTAAATACATATAACTATAAGAAAATTACTTCATACATATATATATATATATAAAAAAAAAAAAAAAAAAAAAAAAAAAAAAAAAAAATTTTTTACTAATTATACTTGAAGATTTTTTTTTTTTTTTTTTTTTTCCCAAAAAGGGAGGTGTTACGGAAAACGGTCGACATAAGCACATACATACAGATACTAATACAAACGGTCAGTATAAATGCATACATATTGACATGTTTGACATAAATGCATACATATTGACATGCATGCAAACATACATATGTATTCTTATACATTACTTTCCCACACTTTTGAGACCCTAAGCGCTAACATTCAAGTGTGCAACTGTCTCGGTTATTTAAAACCCAGACTGAATTAAATGCATTTCTTTACACCAAAATAATATGCCAATGACATTTGAGACCTGTGGGTTCGTACCGTTTTCCATCAACGCCTCAAGCGTAGCGATCGCATGATTAGACATTTTCCCACCAAATGCGACGATCGCTGGGCTGACTTAGTTTAGCTATAAATACATTAAGAAAAATATGATTAAGTTTAGTTTGTAACGTCAAGTGTTGAAACCTACAATAAAAATACACTACACTAATTACTTAAATTATCTCATCATTTATTGATTAATGGATTTAAAATATAATATAAAAAATAAATTACTGTTAAAATTTGTCTAACTAGTACATAAAGGTCTTCTACAGGACGAGCTCCAATTCATATCAATAAAATTACTGTAATTACTATAATTTAAAATCAAATTTTATTAATTGGGTAAAATAGAATACCTCGGAATTTTCTTAAATGATAAAATGGTAAAATAGCTAAAATTGCAATTGATAAAATTACAGCAATAACTCCTCCTAATTTATTAGGAATAGAACGTAAAATAGCACAGGCAAATAAAAAATATCACTTGCTGGGGTAAAATTATCAGGATCTCCTAGTAAGTAAGGATTAATAAGTGTTAATAATAATAAACATTTAATTATAATAATAAATCCTACAATATCTTTAAAAGAAAAATATGGGAGGAAGGGGATTTTATCAATATTAGAATTTAATCCAATTGGGTTATTAGAACCTGTTTGATGTAAAAATATGAGGTGAATTAATGTTATTACAATAACAATAAATGGCAAGATAAAATAGAAAGTAAAAAATCGTGTTAATGTTGCGTTATCTACAGCAAATCCCCCCCCCCATACTCATTGTACTAAATTAATTCCAAAGTATGGAATAGCTGATAATAAATTTGTAATTGTTGCTTCTCAAAAAGACATTTGACCTCAAGGTAAAACATACCCTATAAATGAAGTTGCTATTACTAAAAATAAAATTAAAACTCCTACTAGTCATGTTGGTGTGAATAACTAAGACCCATTATTTACACGGTCGCGTATACGGAATATACGCAACGGTTTAACGTTGTATGAAAAGAAATCAGCAACGGATGTGATGTTGGATTATAATGGATTTTATTCAGTTTTAAAACTTTATAAAGATTGAAAATAACCTCCGTTGTGGCGTGGTGGCTGCTGTAGGACTAAAAATGGGTAAGATAAGGACGTGGTTTATGCGAATTTCAGTGCTAGTTTGTTAGATTGAGTTCACTATAAATATGGTTTTGTTTATTAAATGAAATCTAATTATATTCTAAATTTAAAGAATAAACATAAATTCTAATACAGACATTTCATCGTTGGTGGGCACCGGAAACCATCAGCCCGAATATTGTGGCCTGGGTTAGGAGACCGCCCACTGTCACTGGAGGGGGTTCGCTTAGCATAATCTGGACGAACAGGTCGCACCATAGAGTCAATCTCACGGATGTGGATTGAAAAAAATGCGGGTCCGCCAGCCGCATAAACCTAAATGCGGCTGCCACCATTGGGTCCAGGTTTGCCCGCGGCGTGATTCGACTATAATAGTCTACAACGGTCGCCTGTGTCGCAACCCTTTCCGCTACGCCATGTCTTCCTCGTAAGATCAAGGCGCACGTTGATCCACGTTCCGTAGTGGTGCGCTCGAGATGGAGGGTTCTTGCCAGCTCATTTTCTATCGCTGTGGTCGGTGCACATGGATCAACCAGCGCGCAAATCAGATGGAGGCGACCTCCAGCTTCTATTTTGGCCACCACGGTGGGTGCCAAAACTTTAAACACCCTCATTAAAGGAGCAATATTAGTGTCTATGTGAGCCGTCTAGTTCGAAAACTGATTGGTTGGCCGCGTCGACTCACTTTAACCTCGTGATGAACTATGGCATCGTTGCGTGTTATTCGACGGAGTGGTCGGAAAGGACGTGTTCCCGAGCCACCGGTACATTGATTATTATCGCGCGTATACAGTCGAAAGGGACGTGCTCCCGAGCTCTCCGTATGGCGATCACGACGCTGAGCAGTTGGTCTGAATGGACGCAATCCAGAGCCGCGCTGCTTAGGCGGTCGGAAAGGACTGGTTTCCGAGCCGCCAGCCTATCTCTCATGTTGCATTTTTAGACGAAATCTTTGGTCCATGGATACTTCCGGTACGACTGGCTGCGCTGCTTCATCGGCTCCTTCGCTCTCTACTACCCTGCGCTCCATCTCCAGCCCTCCTCCACTTGCTGTGCCCACGATATCGTTTGCTCAGTGAGATCGATTGACAGTACCTCGTCATGACTCTCGTCCATTTCCGGTTGCGTTGCGGAGCTTCGCGGTCGGCGAGCACCTTCTGTGAGGGGTATCCAACAACAATTTGTCACTGGGTTTATTAATGTTCCGATATCTACTGGGTGTGTGTATACATGTGGGCGCATATGTATATTTGTACGCACGTACATACATAGTTCTAAACTACCGCTGCGACGAAAAAGCGAATGCAGGACAGAGCGAATTAGGAAAGAATTCCGCATTTCTGCATTTCGATCAATGCCGTATGCTAAGAATTTGCTAATTAGCGCAGTGTCAAATCACGCCATCTTGCCGTTAGCCTATTTGGTGAAAAATTTTAGCGTAGGCCAGACTTTGGAGCTGGAGAAAAGGACAGTTTGTCAGAATTGATTGAAGTGAATACATGTTGTGTTTTCGCGCAGCATCAAAAATAATTCGCCTGTGCTTTGTGCGCCTTCTGACGTTTTTTGTGGTTGTTATTTTAACAAACCTAACAAAAGATATTGAACTTACAAAAATAAAAAAAAAGCTACTGACTTGAACGATTTTAAAGAAGAGAGAGTTTCGTATGAAATTATACAAAGACTGTGAATTAGTGCAGTTACAATATTTTTTGAAATAAAAGTGAGAATTTGGACGAGAAGCGGTACGGATGTGTTAATTTTGCTACGAAGTCGAACGTTTAGCGATTTTTCGTTACGGCAATAATGAACCAAGTGGTCGAGTTGGTAGCGGTGCGTGCTATAACTTGATATTCCGGTGAGTTTGAGGTTCGAATCTCAGTCAGGGCAAGCAAAATCTTAATAAAGGAAAAAGTTTTTTCTAATAGCGGTCACCCCTCGGCAGGCAATGGCAAACCTCCGAGGGTATTTCTGCCATGAAAAAGCTTCTCATTAAATACATCTGCCGTTCGGAGTCGGCACAAAACTGTAGGTCCCTATATTTGTAGTATAATATAAAGACGCACACTACAAATGGTAGGAGAAGCTCGGCCAAACACTGAGCAATATAGTGTACGCGCCAAAATTATATTATATATAATAATGAACCGAAACCTTATATTAAAAAGAGGAAATTGTAAACGTTAGAATGTGGATGAAGTATCATCTCTCCTCATAAAGTCCGTGAAACTTCCTATTAGTTAAATTGGCTCCGCCTGGTAGACGATAGTTCCTGATGATGACTTCAGACTGAAGTCGAAATATTGACGATTAAATAAAATAATTTACATATTATTCAATTGTTTTATTTTTCCGGCCTTGAGCTCATTAAAAATCAATATATAAATTAAATTTTATAAGAATTTTAACTTGAAATTAATTCGTCTATATATCTATTGCATATTTATCAGGATCATAGCTCATAGGTGTTGTTCGAGCGGGGAGGAGTTAGGGGCCGGGAATTCCTCTTGAATTCCACGGCAACGGGGATCAAGGAAATAGGAAGCCTATCTTCTGAAGATTTAAGATCTTTAAATGAGCCACCAGAATGCTACTCTGCTCTCGCAAATAAAAACACGCAAGTTTAAATTTAAGTGCAATTTGGGGCTTGCAGATGGCAAGCAATTTATTTTCTATTATAAAAAAACACTGCTGAAAATAAAGTGGGGTTATATATATATATTAAATGCAAAACCTTACGTGTGATAACGGGGGCGTCTCTTCACAAAGTGAAAGAGTGCAGGCGAAACCCATCAAACGGGACGGGTAACAGGACTCGAGAAAAGGGAGAGAAAGTAACGAGTCCCTGTTCCCGTACTATCATAGCGACATCTGCAAGTGGAATTATAGTAATTCACAATGGCAGATCCACTTGTGAATGCTGATGTAAACAGCTGGCGTAAACATGCCGCCCGCCTTGCAGTATCGCCGCAATAAGTTACTACAAAAATTTGTTTGGATTATATACATAAATAATGATTGCTATTTCATAACAGTTGATAAGACTTCATTTGCGTAAGAGTGACATATAATTTAAAATAAAAATTCATTCAAAAATTCAAAATCAAAGGTTACAAAAAGAAATAAATTAAAAAGAAATTGTAAGCTAGGAGCTAATCTATTCTAATAGATGCTGCCGCCAGATATCATCCACCCGAACATCGTGTTCTGCGCGGCTGGTCGGGTGGGAGTCGCTGCCATCAGTCCCGGACGCAGGATCATCGCGTACACCTCCGCTCCTAAAATTAACGACACCGCGCTCGAGCGGTGGAAATTTGGGTCTGCCAACCGAAAATTGTCAAATTCGCTGACTACGCGTGCGTCGAGTGTGCGCTGGGGGGTAATGCGGAACAGATGTGTCTCCACATTCGCGGTCACCCGGAGCCGCTCGTTCCACCTTTTTAGCGTGAACTGGCTTGCATTTTCACGAGCGTGCACCAACTGCAGCCTTCGCGCCAGCTGCTGCGAAATCGATGACCGCGGCTGCCCTGGGTCTACGATCGCTCTCACCAATTGCGGTATTCCTCTCGTCATTATCCGGTCCGCTACCTTTGGCGTGAGGACAGATAGCCCTGAAGCGGTACGGGCTGTGCCCGTAATACGCTCTCGGGCATCTCTCACACCACGGCGAGTTCGGATCTGTTGCGGCTTCTGTTGCGACTTCCGAGGTGGTGCGTGCGGTACCTGGCGCTTCGCGGCAACGGTAGGGGGCAATAGAACTGCCGACCGCATAACCGACAGTCGAGGTCTGGCTACCGGTGGCACGTTGGATGCTGGTGGTACGGAGTCCTCCTCCATCTCGTCCTCATCAGCGTCGAGCTCCAGGATCTCCTCGTCACTCGACTCGTCCAGATGTCGGGCGTTGTACACATTGTAGCGTCGTCTATGGAGCTCTTCGGGCTCAAAAGCAGGTAGAAGCCCGTCTTCCTTCCCTCTTGCCTTTTCCTGGAGGTGAAGGAGACTGTGGTGCCTTTCGCTACACTGATTGCCGTTTCGGGGCGAAGTTCTTCGCCATGTGATGCGACGACATGCAGTTGGCGCAGTGCCGATGCACGAGGACAGCACGCAGTCTCTCGGCTGGCTCCATCCTGCGCATCACTCGGCAGTATACCAACGGGTGGTTCTTTGCGCATATGGGGCATTTCCTCATGCCAAACTTGTTGGTGGTTTCATCCTTAATAACCACCAGGTCATCTGTCTCGATGTTACGTTACGGGAGCTTCCACTTTGTCCGTTTCTGCAGCTCCTTCAAGCATTCTGCCTTCCATCTCAGGCAAAGCGTTTGCTGGATTGCCTTTATCTTTTGCCATCGATTGACAAGAGATATCGAACTCTCTGCGATTTCGGGCTCTGGAACAGCGAGGAGGCTGCTAATAAGGAAATGGCCGGGGGTTAGAGGTTCCATTGACTCCGAATTCTCAGAGATGGGGCCAATCGGTCTCGAGTTCAGACACGATTCGATCTTCGCCAGCAACGTTGCGAGTTCCTCGATGGTAAACCGCATTGAATGTGCTACCTGCCGGAAATGTATTTTAAAGCTTTTTACCCCTGCTTCCCAGAGGCCTCCCATATGAGGTGCGCCAGGGGGAATAAAATGCCATGTGATGACGTGATGAGCGTATGTCTGTAAAGTCCGACCGTAGAAACAAACTGTTGGAAATCTTTTCTTAGTTCTTTGTTCGCTCCTACGAAGTTTGTGCCATTGTCCGAGTAAACATTTAGAGGGCAGCCTCGTCTGGATACAAAACGGGAGAAAGCTGCTAAAAACGTCGCTGTAGTATGCCTTTTCCAAGGCATCACAAAATCAATGGATTTCCACATCATTCCATGGAGGAATTTTAATGTTCTGAACATTATCATAATTGTCCAGAAATGTCTCCCTTCGTAGTAGCAAGTTTCAGGGTAGACTATCATCCCAGTCTATTTTAGATAGCCAGACTTCTTGCATCAGGATTTTGGCCACCACTACGATCGGCCCCAGCCATCCTGCTGGGTCGAACAACTTAGCTACACAAGAAAATACTTCCCGCTTGGTGTATTCCTGCTTTTCAGGAATCGACTGCACGATGAAGTGAAACATGTCGTGCACTGCATTCCATCGGATTCCCAACATCTTTGTTTCACTCATGTCATCAATTTCCAGAAAGTTCTCCTTGCAGATATGTTTCTTTGGTAATCCCGCCAAGATTTTCTTGTGGTGCTATTCGGTTTCACGACGGCATGATGAGGTAGATAATACGATGACTGGCCCGTGTTCCTGACTGGAATCATATGGTTCAGTTCGACGTACTCTTTCAGTACTCGATCGTATTCCTCTTTCATCTCCGGGCTGTTCATTTCTGCGCAGTACGATACGACTGTACTGAAACTTTCCGTATTTTTCTGGCTTACTGGACCTGCCAAGATCCATCCAAACACCGTTTCCTGCGCGAGAAGGGATCCCAGCACGCCCCGCTGCACGTTGTCTTTGATGATTGCTGGGTAGACATCCGCACCTAGGATGACATCCACCTGTTGACTCCTGTAGAAGTTAGCATCCGCCAGCCTTAGTGATGGTAGTGAATCAAGCTGCACTGATCCACTGAAAATTTAGGGAGGTTTCAGGTTAGTTGGGGTAGACCGAGGCGACCTTTCGCACATTTACCGATACCGAGGCATTTATTCCAGTTACCTGAGTATCGGAGTCTCGTGTCGGCAATCGGATGCGCTTGTGAAGCCTTTCAGTGATGAACGTTCCTTTCAATCCTGAATCCAGTAATGCTCTGGCCTCATACGTATCTCCTAAGTGGCAGATGTTCACCATCGCGGTACCCAGCAGTATGTTGTGACTGCTCGCAGCATGTTTGTCCTTGCCGGGGTCGAACATCTCTATTCCTCGGGGCTGGTCGGGGTACTGATGTACTGGGCTTCTGCGGCGCCGAGTTCCGGTGTAGCAACGAGTGATGTCTCTGATGGCAGTTCCAACAAGTGAATGGACTTTTGCAGCCCTTTGCTATGTGTGAATGTGCTAAACAATTCATGCACAAATTATGTTTTTCAAATATTGACCCGATCGTCAACTTTCATTGCTAAAAACTTGGGGCAACCCTTTAACGGATGGGTTTGCTCGGGGCACAGCCTGCAGGCAGGTTGAGAGAATTGTCCATGGTGTGTCGACACTCGCCTCTCATAGCTTGGAGCGGGTAGTCGACTGACGGTCGGCTTTACCGCTCTAGCACCCCGAATGACAGAAACAGTTTCCACCGTTTGGAACCGGCTTGTGAGAAATCTGTCTAATTCCTCCCACCTCGGAATCTCCGCCTTCCTCACAATCCCTTGTTCCCATAGCGCTAGAGTTCTCAATGTCAATACCGTACATTTCTAACACTGAGATGCAATTGTTGACCGATCTTTGTAAATTCTTAATATCGGTTCCGCGTTCTACCGTGACCGATAGTAAATTAAATAGGATTTTATGCTGACCATTATCCGCTTATTTTCATATCGTTCAGATAGATTTTGCCACGCTGTGGCGAAGCCGTCATTAGTCAGAGGGGATTTTTTCACTATATCCTTTGCTTCACCCCGGATCTTCTGATTCAAATGATACAGCTTTTCGACCGGGGTTATGCGCGAATTGTTCACGTAAATCGCTGTGAATAAATTCCGAAACGATGGCCACGACATGTAGTCACCGTAAAATATCTCCGTATCACATGGAGGTAAACGGATATTTGAATGAGTAGGCAGTTCAACTTCATGAAGCCCGGGATTGACCGTTAAACTGCTTTGTTGAGCAAAAGTGAGACCATGAGCAGTCTCACCTATAAGCGCACCGCAAGTCAAGTATGCGGTGTAGCAGTCCTGGTATCGGCACTTGGCCAACCGAAGAGCGGACTGATCGCTTTCGTTGTCGGACAAGGTCTTTGAGTACTTATCAAATTCGTCTTTAACCTTGACCCACAACGTCTTAAGCTCTTCTCTCTGTATTTCCAGAGAGAAGATCGAATGGCAGTTACTGGGCATCGTGTTATAGCCCGACTCAAACTCAAGCAGCGCATCGCATGCGCGCGAAAAATCGTTGAGTGTGGCCATATCAGTGTTAAAAACAAAAGCAGGAGCAAGCTTAAAACGATATAAATTTAATGTCGTAAAGACAAATCCACTAAAAAGGTTTCAGATGGTCAAACTGCGATGTTTTATTTCGAAAAAACAGACAATATAAAGATTGGCTCAGTGTATCGCACCACTGAATGAAATCCCGATTGAGTCACGAGAAAAAATAAGTCAGAGACTAAAGTAAATTTATTTTCCTCAGTGTAACGCTTCACTCGGCAAAATCACGAAAAAAGCCGGGAATAAAAATCCGAAAATCCAAAAAAAGTCGAATTTATTTCCCTCAGTGTTAGGCACCACTGGGGAAAATCACGGAAAAAGCCGGAAATGTAAATCCAAAAAAAAAAGTCGAATTTATTTCCCTCAGTGTTATGATCCACTGGCGAAAGCTTAATTTCTTCAAAGACCTTCCGAATGGATTGAACGAATAAAATAAACTAATTTAAAACCGTAAATTATAAAAATTATAACGCGGAAAAAAATAAATGTTCAACCAAACGAGAGTTCAGAAAATTAATTGGCTTGATTTCTTTCCGTGTATCTCACAACCGGAAGAACCCAATTAATTTTCTATAAAGCACAAAAAAAAACGTACTAGTGGAGAACAAACTGTCTTGTCCCACCGAGTAAAAATTGCAAAGTGCGTTTAATACCTTGTCGCAATTTTCGAGAAAGCGAAGAAAGGTACCGAAATCCAATGGTTTTTAACAAGCCGTATATGGATGGCCAAAAAAAAATTTCAAAGACAAAATAAAGTTTTTATATTTTTTTGTTTTTTATGTATTCAATAATTCGAAATGTCGACGGGAAAATACCCGTAATGGTCTTTATTGATTAATATTTTGACGGCCAAAAGGCCGTAATATTCTCACACAAAACAGTTTTTATTTTCGCCACTCACGAATATACATACGTGTTGTATGTCAAGGCTTACCTTGTATCACTGCTTACTTTTGCTGTTGTGGATTTATATTCGTTGGGCCGTTGGTGGGGGCGTTATTGAACGTTGAGCCGTTCGTGTGGGCCTTGCAGCAACTCGTTGGGCCGTTGTTGTGGGCCTTGCTGCTCGTTGGGCCACTGGTGGGGGCCTTGCAGCAACTCGTTGGGCCGTTAGTGTGGGCCTTGCTGCACGTTGGGCCGTTAGTGTGGGTCTTGCTGCACGTTGGGTCGTTCGTAGGGGCCGGCGGTCAACACTTGCACACAACTAAAATGGTTGCACCTTATTTCGTGGCACTAATCGTGTACCGGTGCAATCATTCTTCTTCACTTTTACTTTTTTTTTGTTTTTTGTTATGTTATTTTGCACTTTTATTTTTAATTTTTTTTATCTTTTATTTTTTTTTTTTATTTGTTCTCACTTTTACTTTTACTTTTCTTTTAATAAACTTTTTTTTTTCAATGGCGCTACCGCCAGTGGCGCGGAGATGCGGTTGTTAACGCCGGGGCGTTGACGCACGAATTCGACGCTGCTGCGTTGGCGCACCCGTTTTAGCTGCTTTGGCGGGGGGCCGCTGGCAAACTGTTTGATGTCTGCCGGGGCACGTCTGTGCAGAAGTATGGAAATTTTCTGTAACTTAATTTCCGTTCCTGCAAGTGAAGTGAAATTAAAATGTACGAACGTGAAGGGATTACCTTTTTATGAATCGGCGCTCCAATCGTTGGGGCCGCCGCCCAATTATTTGCTGCTCTCGCCGGAGCACTGGTGTACAACCTCCTTCAGCACTGACGTGCAATTCTGTCAGCTCTGATGTGCAATTGTGCCAGCACTGATGAACAAATCTATCATTACTGACGTAAAGCAATTTTCGAAAAAGCGAAGAAAGGTACCGAAATCCAATGGTTTGAAACAAGCCACACCACCTTATATGGATGGCCAAAAAAAAACTTTCAAAGACAAAATAAATTCAATTTACACCAAAAAAAAATTATTTAATTTTTTTTTAAAGTTTTTTTTTTTTGTTTTTTATGTGTTCAATAATTCGAATTGTCGACGGGAAAATACCCGTAATGGTCTTTATTGACTAATATCTCGACGGCCAAAAGGCCGTAATATTCTTACACAAAAAATTTTTTATTTTCGTCACTCACGAATATACATACATACGTGTTGTATGTCAAAGGCTTACCTTGTATCACTGCTTACTTTTGCTGTTGTGGATTTATATTCGTTGGGCCGTTGGTGTGGGCCTTGCTGCACGGTGGGCCACTGGTGGGGGCCTTGCAGCAACTCGTTGGGCCGTTGGTGTGGGCCTTTCTGCACGGTGGGCCACTGAAGGGGGCCTTGCAGCAACTCGTTGGGCCGTTAGTGTGGGTCTTGCTGCACTTTGGGCCGTTCGTAGGGGCCTTGCAGCAAATTCGCGTTGCCGCCTGACTATGTGACACCTAGTGCCGGTGGGCATCACTTACACACAACTAAAATGGATGCACCTTATTTCGTGGCACTAATCGTGTACCGGTGCAACCATTCTTCTTCACTTTCACTTTTTTTTTGTTTTTTGTTATGTTATTTTGCACTTTTATTTTTAATTTTTTATTATCTTTTATTTTTTTTTTTATTTGTTCTCACTTTTACTTTTACTTTTCTTTTATTTTAATTAAATTTATTTTTTTTTTTCATTGGCTCTACCGCCAGTGGCGCGGGGATACGGTTGTTAACGCCGGGGCGTTGACGCACGAATTCGACGCTGCTGCGTTGGCGCACCCGTTTTAGCTGCTTTGGCGGGGGCCGCTGGCAAACTGTTTGATGTCTGCCGGGGCACGTCTGTGCAGAAGTATGGAAATTTTCTGCAACTTAATTTCCGTTCCTGCAAGTGAAGTGAAATTAAAATGTACGAACGTGAAAGGATTACCTTTTTATGAATCGGCGCTCCAATCGTTGGGGCCGCCGCCCAATTATTTGCTGCTCTCGCCGGAGCACTGGTGTACAACCTCCTTCAGCACTGACGTGCAATTCTGTCAGCTCTGATGTGCAATTTTGCCAGCACTGATAAACAAATCTATCATTACTGACGTAAGGGAGTCGGCGCACAACTTCCTGCCAATAACGCTGGCACACGTTTTGCCGGCTGCTGGAGCACCCACTGCTCTTCGGTGCGGGTAACCCGAGTGCTGCACGCAAACACTGTTTTATTAATATTATAATGCAAAGGATTACCTGAGATTTGTTGTTCCAATCGTTGGGGCCGCCGTGCCCTTCTAATTTTCCTCGTTGTCGCCGGAGTTGTCGCGGTCGCCAAGATATAGATTTTATTTTTAAAGAAAACTATGCACACGTGCAAATGTCGCCATGCAGGTTATAAATCTTGTTATTGATTTTTTTTTTCTTTTTGGCAGCTGCCAAGTTGTGACTTGCAATTCGCAATCCACTGCTCGTTCACAATAGAAGACTGTGCAAAATCTTTAAGAAATTTTATAAGCTGTGTTTTATTGTTATATGTATATATTAGTATGTATATCCACAATACATTAAACACAACTTAATAGGGGATTAAATGGGGTTTGGCAACTTGGCAGTTTTAGGGGTTATGTATTCATGCAACTTGCCTTTTTTTTTTTTTAAATTTTATTTGCGAGTGCAGCACATGTAGCTACAAAAAAAATAACAAAAAAAATCAGAATGATCCGGCTCGAAGGACCATGTTTGAGCGGGGAGGAGTTAGGTGCCGGGAGTACCTCTTGAATTCCACGGCAACGGGGATCGAGGAAATAGGAAGCCGATCTTCTGAAGATTTAAGATCTTTACATGAGCCACCGGAATGCTACTCTGCTCTCGCAAATAAAAACACGCAAGTTTAAATTTAAGTGCAACTTGGGGCTTGCAGATGGCAAGCAATTTATTTTCTATTATAAAAAACACTGCTGAAAATAAAGTGGGGTTATATATATATATTAAATGCAAAACCTTACGTGTGATTACGGGGGCGTCTCTTCACAAAGTGAAAGAGTGCAGGCGAAACCCATCAAACGGGACGGGTAACAGGACTCGAGAAAAGGGAGAGAAAGTAACGAGTCCCTGTTCCCGTACTATCACAGCGACATCTGCAAGTGGAATTATAGTAATTCACAATGGCAGATCCACTTGTGAATGCTGACGTAAACAGCTGGCGTAAACAGGTGTTATGTTGTTAAGAGACAGTAAAAATAATTGATTGTTTTTTGTTGTTTTTTTACTCCGACAAGGTTGAAAGTTGATGTATTTTGGAACGATTTTCCGTCGATCCTTGTCAAATTTGGTTTTGAAACAAACCGGTTTCGGCGTTGTGCCATCTTCAGTGTTATTTTTCGTTCTCAAAATAACACTGAAGATGGCCGAAACCGGTTTGTTTCAAAACCAAATTTGACAAGGATCGACGGAAAATCGTTCCAAAATACATTAATTGATTGTGTTAGTGTGATAACATTATGTGAATACTCTGCTGTCAGCGCGAATATCACGGACACTTCCGCTCTCAAACTTCGAAACTAGAGTCCCACATTTTATGTTAATTAACATTAATTTTAGAACCAGATTAGTCGTGAGCCTACATGGCTAGTTGCATCAAACTTCTTTGAACGTCGAACGCTGAGCTCAACGTCGGATCGATGGAAGCCATGCATATGTAAGTAATTATGTAATTAACTCTATCTGCAGTACACATATCTACGCATATTCTATTGCTAGATGTGTGATGGATAACTTTTTATATTTCTTTTGTGGGTAAGGATAATCATAGAGATTAAAGAAAATAAATAAATTAAAGAAACAAAGAAAGTTAATTGAATGAAGAGTAATTGAGAGTTAAATGTAGAACAAAATCTTGAAAACAAAGTTCGATTGAGTTGAGAGTTAGCAGTTCTGTCGTGATGTTCGCAATCAAATATTTTCGAAAATTGTAACGAAAATACCTTATTCCGATGAATAGTAGAAGTTGAATCTACAGTTTGTTTAAATTAAATCGTAAATACAATTCCTATTTTCTTTATAAATTAAGGTAATAATATGAATAGGTACAAATTAATTGTAAAAAAAATTACTTCATGAATTATTAAACGAAACCAAATGAGACTTTAATAACTTTAATTGATGACGAAATGGAGGAAGGGTAACGAAGACATGACAAAGAGGGAGTGTGTGGGCTGATGAAGTCAAATGGGGTATATTAGCAGGTTGGGAGGGTTAAGAAAATGGGGTGGAAAACTAACATCTTTCCTCCTCCCCTCTTATCAATTTGTTGTTGGCGCGCTTCGACGTTCCGCTTATAGATATTTTCGATATCTAAGTTGGCTGCCGGTAGTGCTTCGCTGGGTTTGTCGTTTATTTTTTTTTCCTTTTTCTTTTCTCTGCATACATTTAAATTTGTATGCGATTTTCATAGTATGGAACCGTGGCAACCCCACGCCCAATTTCCGTGAGCTAAGACTGTAGCAAGGCAAGGCATGCAGACCCGCCTCGGTAATATATAGGCCTTCCCTTTTCCGAGATTATGGCAGCATTTAAAGAGAGAATCGTTACACCGTCCCGGGCTGTCGCACATCTCCAGCGATGAAAGGGGGACAAACAATTGGCGCAGTAACGATGGATGAGGACCACGCGCAGTCTCTCCTCAGCGGATTTCCTCCGGTAGATCGGACAGAACCTTAAGCCGTGGTTCTTGTCGCATAATCGACATGCGATCTCGAATCGCTCACCGCGGTTTTTCTGTTTGTTGCGCGTTACGGTCAAGCGGCCCATTTTCCTGAAAATTTACATCATTGGTATCTATCTCTAACTTTATTGTCGTTATTGGGTGGCGAGTAGTGGTTGATAGACCCCTGAAATCTTCCTTGCAATTTGTTAAGAAGTTGCAATAAAATGTTAAGACAGGTAGATAGCTGGGTACTGCAATGCGAAATATTGTCAGTGTCAGCCTCTTATAAGGTTTTGCAAAGTCTGAGGTGAGTATCTTCAGGGCTGCTCTTTTAAAGCCGTCCCCAGAGGTTCAAACAAAATTTCATATTAAATTTCTAGTATGCTGTC
The DNA here is from genome assembly GCA_963971545.1 of Philophylla caesio. Taxonomy (NCBI): domain Eukaryota; kingdom Metazoa; phylum Arthropoda; class Insecta; order Diptera; family Tephritidae; genus Philophylla; species Philophylla caesio. Next base: position 58,912,011 of record OZ020606.1, read on the forward strand.
AACCACTGGAATGCTATGTAAAACGTGCGAAATTTGTGCTAATGGGTGTGCTAAAGGTGCCCCTTCTTGAGGTACTACGTGTACATCGGTTTGTCATAATTTATCTTGTATCGGAAATACAGAGATAAGATATGGTAACGCTGTGTGTGTGGTTTTCACCACCCCATACCGAGCCAGTATCCTGACTTCCTAGCGGTCATTCGGTACATAAACACAAAGCACGCGGCTGAAGACAGGTCGAACTATGGAGGATCCAATATTGTAAGTATTCATTTACGTATTGCATGCATATTTTTATTTTATCTTAGGTTATTTTATTTTATTTTTATTTATTATTATTTTTTTTCAGGAGTCGATTGGGAGATTCACAGCCCACCCCGGTAAAAGAACGCATGACCCTGTGCGTAATTATTGACCCCCGGGGCATTGGAACACGTCGGGTGGTGGTTCGGCGACGGTGTGATTACACGACCCAACCCAGGATTCGATTGGGTGATTCCAAGCCCATCCCGGTAAAGGAACGCATGACCCTGCGCGTAATCATTGATACCCGGGGCATTGGGACGCGTCACACCCTTTGTGTAAAGTTGGGACTGGTATCCCAATACTGTAAATAAATTATTTGAAATTTTGTTAAAGTTGAAAATTGATACACTTATATATTCATAATTTGTAATAAGTGAGATTGAAAATTTTGAAATAAATTATTTGGAATTTTGTTAAAGTTGAAAATTTATTGAAAAACAATTATTTGAACCGCCAGGGAATGTGGTTAATACTTGTTTTATTGAATTGAAATTAATTTTCATTTCATTTCATTCATTATTTTTATGGTATGTGAGATTTTTCGAATCGTCTCCATGAACACCCCATTTGCTCATTGTCCAATATGAGTGGTGACTTTTAGCTGCCACTATGGCAGCGATCGAAGTGGCACAGACCCAGACGCAACCGGAAGACCGCAACCCATGTTCAAGCTCGCAGAGGGTGCTGGTTTGGCCGTGCCGCAATTGCACTATTAGCCACGGCACCCCCGCCAGCACCAATTCAAACCCAAACTCAAACTCCGGAAGCGCCGGCGTGCAAGGTGTACCAGCGGGACCGCAGGGCCACCGGCGTCAGTCCCCAAACGCCCTGCTGTCCCTGCCCACATCGATACCACCAACAAACGAATCAGGTGCCTGCGCCGTACCGCCAAGCATCACTAATCCATCAAACGCAAATGCCAACACAGCAAATGGCCATTAGCGCGACAACAGGCATTATCACTTTAATTTCAAGACCCTCATGTAATCTTTTGAATCCTACTTAAACTATTGTATGGACTCGCACATATGCACATCCAAACATACATACACCCGAAGGTGTGTATAGACTTGACAAAAAATTCGTACTTTATCTAATTCCTCCCAACGAAATGTGAAGGACGCAGAACGAGCTTGGTTGGCGATATCCTTTGGGAATACCAATGCCCTCGCGCAAACAACCACCCACTATTCGTAATATGTATGTGACCACCAGCGGAAATCATGTCCGGGAAGATTTTTACTTCCTACAAGGACACGACCTATGCATGCCACACACCCAGCATAGACCAAAGCGATAAATCGATTCAACACTGTGCGTTCGCATTAAGTATGTATATCTGGTTATAATATTTTTCGTATATTGCAAATTTTTTTTTTTTTTTACAATATGGGTTTTCGAACGATGATGATTACCAACGTCTAGAAGATGGTAGATCAAGAAGATATTTTTTACGAAGTGGGGTATTCGCCAATATGTTTTCAATTCCAATTGAGAAAGCTTTAACTCCGCTTAGCTTTTGTGAAAATGTAGGCACACCTAGAGTATGTCAATTAAGAATATGTACAATTGGAAACGAGCTGGTAGAATTGCTAATTTGCATAATCGGTGGAAAGAACCTCTCCGATTATAGCAAGGTTACTATACAAAATTATAGAGCTGATCTGACTAATTATATGTTATTATGTGATAGAACTACATATATCGGAGTTGAATGATTTGGTTAAAAAGGGTTCTCGTAAAAGGGAATATGCTAAAGTACCGATATCTATAGAAAGGAATGAATTAAGAAAATATTATACCTAACGTCCATGGCGAGGAGATATTAAGTATCGTCAGCATGATGGTGTGGTGGTTAGTGAATATGCAATGCAACAAAGCGGAGTGGCCACTTAGGTTTAAGCGGAAACCAATAGACTCAATTTTACGTGACGTTTAATTGATGAGAAAACGTTCGTTAAAGTTAATAGACGTATCAGCATTTATAGACTTATTACAATAGCCGTAGGACCAGTGAATGCGATGTACTTATTTCTGATAGATAAGAAATAGAAATTCGTTTTCTATATGCAAGTTGATCTGCGTTCGTTTTAGTTTGGCCGGAAATGCATTCTTATGCGTTGGAATAAAACTTTTGTACATACAAATGTATGCATCTGTGTATAAAAAATTAAAATTCGTATACTGTTATCCAGATCATATTTTATGTATGTACATAAATATGTATGCATTAGCTGGATTAATTGACTAGGTGGAAATTTATGCACTTTGTCCCTTTTTTTATCTACTTGCGTTGTGGCGATTTCAAGTCACTCTGCGCTACAAATTTCCCTTTTTACAATTGTATTCTTACTTTCTTATGTATGTATTTACAACAACATATCTACTGCACATTTATTTGTGCATATTTATAAGGGCGTGAATGAATTTTCTCTTATTTTAATTTAACTATAAACTCTTGTTGTTGGCCATTTATTGTTGTCCACGATTTCCAAACTTTATTAAATAAATCCATGAATGAATCGTAGATCTTAAATGTAATCGCTACATCTAGACAAACACGTTACAGTCGTGGTACTGTGCCCTTTTAGAATGCTGTCACGCCCTCGTTTCGTCAAATCTGCAAAAACCATTAAGCCACGATAAAGGCCAAAGAAACCGTTCGATTTGACAGTCTTCTTCACAAGGCTGAAAATCAAAATCGATGATTTCAAATCTGGCCGAAACAATTGCGCGCGCGTTGGCGATCCTACGATATACATTTACGTATTATGTTAGCTCATGTAAATATGTGTATGTTTATTAAACAGTATAAAGCCAGTCGTGATCAATTACAATAAATTTAGCTGGTTGCATTCAATTTAATGATTATCAGGAAATTAAATGCAAAATTAAATTGCAGTGGAATTTTGTGTATGAAATTAAATTTCTTTGAATATAGTAAAATTAATTGGTTATTGAGAGTTGAATATATAGAAACTAGCATTTTGAATGAATTACAAAACCAAGGTGGAGCCCCCTTTGATAGCACTGGCTAGGTATTCCGATCAACGGGGGTAGAGGGCAGAAATTCAGTATACCTACAAACGGAAGTTAAAACCTTTTGTTGCCGTTTTATTGTATTTGTGAATGCGTGCGTGTGGAATCGATTTTTATATATTTCGTTTTTAATCCATGTCCATGTATATATGATAGCGACATTTATCGTTACTTAATCAGAGAATTTGTGTATTTAGACTTGTAATGTCCCCGGTTTGCATAGGACCAGGGATTGCCTAAAAAACAACATGGAGTGGAGTAGCTAACAAAGGGTGATATTTTAAGATGGAACAAGTATATGCATTAATTTGTCAAATTCCCATTGCGTGAGTCAACTAAAACCTTTACATTTTCAGACGCACGATTGGATTACCTCTTTATACTGGAGGACTGGAATTGGTAGACGTCGTACAGTTGAATGTGGGGTGAGTTTTGTCTTATTGCTAACATTTTGCTATAAGGTGTATGTCTAAATATGTATGTATAACTTTTTTTTTTTTATGGTGAAGAGATATAAGGGGTTATGCATATTTAGTAGAATTGGATTTTTCTGTTCTGGTTTCAACGCCGTGTGGTAGCATGACCAATTTTGCAATGGGTCGTGTAATCTCCCCCTTTTCTGTCACAACATCTGCCACTCTGACCTGTTTGTCGGAACCTGGGTATAATTTCGTGACTCGTCCCAGTCTCCATTCATTAGGTTTTCTTCCTTGATCACAACAAGATCTCCTGATTGCAGGTTACTTTGTGGATGCTTCCACTCTTTGGGTTTTTGCATCTCACTCAAATATTCCGGCTTCCATCTTCTACAAAATGTTTGATGGAGGCCCTTGAGCTTTTCCCATCGATTTATTACAGAGGCAGGGTTTTCGTGGGTGTCAGGCTCAGGTGGAGCCAGGTGGTTTTGGTGATGAAACATACGAATAAGCAGACATACCCTTTCGAAATTCGACATCCTCTACCGCGATAGCTTTTAAGTTCAAAGGGTCCTGCGAAAACTACTCCACTATTTGTGAAAGCTCGGGAGTAGGTAGTGCGTTCCTGGGGTAAGATGCCCATAATTTGAGCCTGAGTGCTTTTTTTATGAATGGTGCATACCTTACAATTATGAATGACAGATCGGATCATATTTTTTACTTGTGGGATCCAATACTGCGTTCGGATTTTGCGTAGCATGAGCTGATTTTCTTCATGAAGGGAGATTCGATGGATAAACTGAACTATGAGTCGGGACAACCTGCAATCGTACGGTAATATGATCGGGTGTCGTTCATTATACGCCAAGTCTAGCGAAGCACCTAAACGGCCTCCGATCCTTATAATATCAGCTGAATCGATGAAAGGGTTGAGAGGCAATATTTCACTTTTCGCTCCAATCGACTTATCAGATTTAAGACTCTTGTATTCCTCTAAGTAATATTGCTTTTAAGAAAGGCTTATTAAGCGTTGAGTCGTTGCTTTAATTTCAGCAGATGAAATGAGGCAAGACTTTGCTTGAAATGAAGATTTTGTAAGTTGACGAGCACTTTTTCTGCAGTCTTAACCCGTAAGTAAATAGTTGCTCCATATGCCTTTTCTGATGCATCGCTAAAACCATGTATCTCGGCCTCTTCCGTTGGTGCGAATTGGACCCACCTTGGTATGCGGATGCTGTTGATTTCTGTATAATCACGCGTAAATGTTAGCCATCGCTCCAGGGTGGTTGGCGATACTAATTATTCCAGCCTGTTTTTTTAAAACCATATATTTTGCATGATAATTTTTGCAATTATGATAATAGGCGCGAGCCAACCTAGAGGATCGAAAAGTTTGGCGATAGCAAAAAGTATTGCTCTTTTTGTGATTTTATTCTGGCTCTCAATCGGTTTAGCGTTGAAATAGAAATAATCGGCATGATCATTCCATCTGATGCCAAGTGCATTCACTGTGCTTGTGTCATCAAACTCCAGGAAGTCTCCGGTAAGCAAGTGTTCCTTAGGTATGCCTTATAGTATTTTTCTACAGTTTGAGGTCCATTTTCTTAATGGGAAGCCAGCCGATTGTGGTACGTGTGTTAACCGTCTCGCGCGTTTATAGCAACATCTATACGGTGTTCACCAGCGAGAACGTCATCGACGTATATGCATCGCTTGAGAATAGTCGATGCTTGTGGGTGGGACGTTTCCACATCGTCGGCCAATTGATGTAATGTCCCAGGAATGGGGCGCAGTTGATACCAAAGGTCACGGTTTTTTATTGATATAAACTGATTGAGGACTGTTTCTGAAAATTAGGCGTTGATACTTTACTTGGTTGTTATTTATTAGAATTTGCCGATACATTTTCTCGATATCGCTATTGAAAACGTACTTAAATAACCTCCAGCGCAGGATCAGTATGGTAAGATTGGCTTGTAAAACCGGACCTGGAAGGAGAACATCATTTCAACTCATGCCGTTAGCGGAAGGACAGGAGGCATTGACGGACCTTCGTTAAGACGCTTTCTTCTTTCAGGACTGCATGGTGTTTAAGGAAGTAGCAATCGGTTGAATCGGCAGAACTGAGAGCATGCACTTTTCAAGGAAGGCCCTAGGGAGACATGATTCGGAAAATCCTGTCGAAACGGTAGCGTAACAACGTATTTTCCGTCAGAATTTCGTTGGGTTGTTGTTTTAAAAAGCTTTTCACAATATGCGTCTTCTTCGCTTGCCTTGCGTTTTTAAGGAATCTCCTCTAATTCCCAGAAAGCCGCTAACTGCTTATCCATTGAAACTTCGTTGAAAAAGGAGACGATATTGGTGGAAGAACTCGTTTTTTCTGCACTACCGGTAATTATCCAACCAAATATGGTTTCTTGGGCGATAAGTGTATTGAGTACATTTTTTCTTAAGCCATCTAGGATAATCTGGGAATAAGCGTCTCCGCCAGGAATAACATCAACTGGTTCGTTGACGAAGAACCTCTTATCCGCCAATACCAAGTCTGGGAATGCCTGCCTCTTCATTGCGCTTACTTGGCATGTTGGCAGATTCCCAGTTAGCTGTGATAAAACAAGAACCATTGTTTCGATATTTACTAGTGGGTCTGCGCATGACCGCAGTTGTATTGCGCACGCTTCTTTAACTTGCGCAGATTTGGTATTATTGATTCCCGACACTTGGGCACAAAACCGCTGTGACGGGATGTTGATTCTGCGCTTGAGCTTTTCTGTAATGAATGAGCACTCAGAACCCGAATCAATGAGTGCTCTAGAAGAAAAGTTAGTGCCATTAAAATGTATGTCGACACGTGCCGTAACTAGTAACACTCCCACATTTGTGTTAGCGTAGCAAGCGTTAACGTTTTCACAGCTTTCTCATTATTGTTTGTAGATTCTCGTCTCCACTGTGCTTGCCTTGAAGTAAAAGGTGTGTCGTCTTCGGGTTCGAAGTTCCCCTCTAAGCTGTTGCTTTTGGCTGGAATGCTTGCACATGGAGCAGTGTGTGATGTCGCGAGTGGCACGTACTGCAATTGAAGGAGCTTCTACATCTTGACACCGTGTGCCCAAATGATAAGCAGCTCAAGCAACCATTATTGCTCTTGACATACTCTATTTTTTGACTCGTGGACACTGTTTTTAACTTCTGAAATCGATTTGAGAGGAATCGATCCATATCCTCCCATTTGGATATTTCGGTTTTATTTTCAATGGATTGTTCCCATAGTGCCCGTGTGCACACTGGCAGTTTTGTTGAGCACAAGTATGTAATAATTGCATCCCAGTTAGAGATGTCAATTTGATGACATTGAAGTGGTTTGATGCAATTATTTATGTCGCGCTGCAACTTTTTGATATAGCTACCGCATTCGCTCTCAACTGACTTAAAGCTAAATAGAAGCTTTAGCTGTGTGTATACGTTTGTTTTCGTATCTGTCACTGAGATTTTTCCAGGCTGTTGAAATAACCTCCGTTTGTCAATGGGCACCCTTGTACGATTTCTTTCGCCTCCCCTTGCGCTTTTTGGTTGAGATGGAGTAGTTTTTCAACCGGGGTAAGACGTTTGTTTATTATGTATATGGCCGTGAACATATCTCGGAAAAAAGGCCATGAGAGATAATCTAACCTTAAGACGTCTGTATCGCATGGAGGCAAATGAATATTGTGCTCGCGAGCAAGTCTGTCTTCAGTGACCTTTTCCGATTTGGAAAGTTCGGCCATGTTAGTCTGGCAGCGAACAAAACTGTAATAACTCATTTTATATTTCTTCTTTATTGCTATGAGGTCTTTTGAAGATAGCTGTGTAGAACCAACGAGTTCATCATAAGCTACTTTAGTTTTTCCCCATAAAGCTTTGAGTTCGTCTTGCTGAATTGCAATATAGTGTTTTGTATGTTCAGCTGTGTCAGCGCTGTTGTAGTCAGTTTCGAATTCTGCTACTGAGTCTGCCAAACGAATGAAAGTTTCCATTATTCGAGTTTCTGTGGCTATGATAGTAGCTTTCTAGAAAATGTTTATTGTATCTATCGAAATCTCTGCCAAAAATGGTAGCCTAATCACGCCAGGCAAAAAACACAATAATAAATCACAACTTCGTTTTATGTATGCAAGAATGAGCATATAAAAAGCAATAGTATATTTATTAATTCAATTTTATATTTATTGTTAATATGTATTAATCTCTCTAGCTCACTCGCCACCCCAACGACCGGTGATTTCAAGTGTATATAGTAAAATTTTACAGACGTGTATATGGAATATACCAATAACAATGTTTTCACGGCCGCGTATACGGAATATACGCAACAGTGCAACGTTTTATTAATCTCACAATGTCTCGAAATTAAAGTAATTTATGACAATGCAATAAGTTAGTGTGTCGCCGCAAATTTGAAGAAGAAGATGCAGTGTGCAAAGTGATAATCAAGGTTATGTGAAAAATAAACACTCACAAAATAAAGTGATTTAGACAATGTGACCGCCTTATGCAACAATTAAAATGTGCAAAATAAACTTTGTAATAGCGAATTAAATGCCATGTATGTGGAAAGTGATTAGATTCGTTTAAATCGATTAATTGATAGAATCAGCAATAAAGATGCTTAAAACAACATAGTGCGCGGAGTGATCAACAATATGTGTGAACGTGCTTCTATTGCGTAGGCCGATAATTTGTGAAAATTCTATTGAAAATCAATGTTCGCGAATAAATTCTTTCTCTGTGTTATCAAATCGACACTATTATGTGTGAAACGCGGATTTATTGTGGAAAAAAAGAAAAATCACTTTGTTAAATATTACCCAAGAACTTTAACTACGACAATGTGCGCGCTTAAAATTGTGTCTTCACTGAATATTCTTCTTCACTCTTGCATTCGCGGTTACAAACTAGTTTTCTTTAATGATTTCATTAAGATTTGTTTAAACAAAAAACGGTATAGCACTGAAATTAAAACCACGTACCTTGTGTTTATAAAAATCTGGAATGATTGCAGTGCTGTTTGGTTGGAAATTTGTTTCAATGTCCGGTGCGGATGCAAGTGTTGTGATGTGCTGGTGACTCGTTTGTTTTAAGCTTATAGCTCCGGTATGGCTGCAAAGTGCTGTGATTAATCTCTTTGGATATTGTGCGGTGTAAACTCGCTGATATTTTGATAGCTGATGTGTGTTGAAATAGTGGACTGTATTATTTATTTATTTATTAAAATGAAATATAATTATAAACAACAGCTCTAGCTACAAGGCCTTCGGCTGTGGGTTAATATTAATTGGCATATTGTGTTTTTTTTTTTTGGTTTGTGATATTACGTTAGATAAGATGTTTTAATTGGGCCTTGGAGATAAATTTGGGAGTGGTTGTAAAGATGTCTCCTCTGATGTCGCGGAAAGCAGCGCATTGGTCCAAAATGTGTTCTGTAGATGTAGTTGCGCTATTGCAGAAGCGACACCCTGTGGAAGATGTACGTTGAAAAATGTGTTGATGTGTTAATGCACAATGTCCTATACGGAGTCGGGCGAATGCTTTTATTTCAGTGTGCTGTATGTGGTGGGGTATATAGCTTTTCTCCTATCAGGGTTAATGGACCGGTATCGGTTATTGGAGTTCCACCATGTTGCCATTACGTTGTCTTTTGCGTAGTTGTTTAGATATCGTATTAGGTCGTTGTTTTCTTCGGTCTTCACGAAGTAACATGGAGCTTGCGTGGCATCTTTGGCTTCTTTGTCTGCGAATTCATTACCTTGGATTCCGCAGTGGCCTGGGATCCACATAAGTCTTAACTTTTTTTGGTAGTCGATCAGATTGTCTCGGATGCTAACGATCAGCGGGCTGAAGTTGCGGGTGTTTTGTACGACTATAATTGTTGCGTGGCTGTCTGTGCAGATTACATATTTACCCTTGGATGACGTGATCCACTGGGTTGCTGCTTTTACGGCGTATGCTTCAGCGGTAAAGGCAGAGCAAGGCGACAAAAGTAGTCCCTTGTTGATAGTTTTTGAGTTCTCCGATATAACTGCATATGTGGTGGTGAGTGAATTTTTCGACCCATCTGTGTAAATAAATTTCCACCCTTCTGACCTCAATTCTTTTTCGCGGTGCATAAAGAGTTGTCTGAATGCGGCGTTGCTTGTGGAGGTTTTGTTGTGTCTCATTAATTTGTCTTCTATAACAGAAGTCACTGGAGCCCATGGCGGATGTTTGCTGGTCAACGAATATTTAGGTTTAAGGTTGATGTCGAGTTCTTTTACATATTCCAATATTGTATGTATAGTTGATGGGATCTTTAATATTCGTTCGCGTCGAATGGCTAAACGTATATCATTGCGCAGAGCTGGGTTAGAGGTGTGGTATACTTTTGGAATGAGCCGCATCGTATTAATCTTGTGTCTTTCAATGATATGTGGCATTCCAGATTCGGCAAGTATGTTTTTGATGCTTGAAGTTGGGAATGCTCCTAAACTGCGTCTAATTGCCATATGGTATGGCGCGTAGAGTGTTTTTAATGCGTTGCCTGCATGATGTCCGTAAATTGGAAGCCCTTAGTCGATAATAGAGAGTAGCAGCGATCTTGTAATATTGATAAGTGTGTTTGGATGAATAAATGAGTGCCGTGATGATAGGTACTTAATGATATTTAGTCTATTAAAGAGTTTGTTTCTTATATAAAGACAATGATCCTTAAATCTAAACTTAGAGTCGAACATAAGTCCTAAAATCTTAAGTGTATTTACAGTAGGTATTTGTATATTATTAAATGAAAATTTGAAATCATCACATTTCCTTTTTCGGCATATGTGTATGATGCTACATTTTTCTAAGGACAGTTTGGATCCCGATGTAAGAGACCAATTGAATATTTTGTTGAATATTTCAGTGAATATGTGTTTGAGTTTGGTCAGGTCGAGTTGACTTGAGAATATTAATACATCGTCCGCATACATGCAATGCTCAACGGGATACTTAGATAAAATTTGGCTTATTTCATTGAATGCTATTATGAAAATGACAACTGATATAGGGGAACCTTGAGGTACTCCATTTTCTAGTGGTAAGCAGTGAGAGAAATTGTTGTGTAACTTCCCAATAAACATTTAGGCTTGAGCTCAACTTGAGGTTAAGTTGAGAACAAAGGTATTTCTCAAACCTCCAACGTTGTTTCTCAAGTGCATCTCAAGTTGAGAATCATAGCGTTCTCAACAAAAAGGGCATTTTTTTTGTATGGCAATAATTATGATTCTCAAGTTGAGAAAAAGTTAGTTCTCAACTTGATCTCAAATGTGATTCTCCAATTGGTCTCAAACGTTTAGTAGCAGTACTGAAATAAAAATCGAAAATATATTTTCTTCCTTTTGAATTTAAAACACCGTGAATAAATTTATGTAAATTCATTATACTCGTACTTTATTGCTTTTGATAGTCGTATGAAAATACCAAAAAAATTAGAAGATTTGGAGAAATACCTTGGATATTACTTGAGAACTATGAATTTCTCCAAGGTTTGAGAAATTTGGAGAAATACGTTGGATATCAACTTGAGAACTATGAATTTCTCCAAGGTTTGAGAAATTTGGAGAAATACCGTGGATATCAACTTGAGAACTATGAACTTCTCCAAGGTTTGAGAAATATTTTTTTGATGTTTGTTGGGTTAACACGAAATTTTCTATTGGACAAGAAATGTTCTCCGATGTAAATTTCTGTTTGTAAGGGTCTGGCTGAGTTATTAATTCGTTGATTGGGGGCGAAGTATACATGGGGGATTTGTTTTTTTTTCAGCTACAAACTGTTTGGTGAAATTTGAGTCACTGGAGTATGAGCTCCAGTAAGTGACAAATGCATTTGCGATACTTTTCGGATCATTGATGATGCCACTTTGGGTGTTCAAGCAATTTATTATTGACTGCTTCTTTTTACCAGAGAGGCGTCCTATGTCCTTCCAAATCTGTTGAGGGGTAGATTTAGGGCTAATGTTTTCTGTAAATTCTATATTTTATATGCTAAAAGGTTCCGCATTCTTATATACTTATGCCAGCTTTCTTGCTTTAGCGTTCTTAAATTTTCTAATTCCCTGTTGAACCATGGGTTATAACGGCGATGACATGCATTTTTTGTTTGAGGAATGGAGGAGTGTGCTGCTGAACAAATGATTTTACGGATAAGTGCTGCTTCTTGGTTAATGTTATTGGAAACAACATATTTTCCTGATAGTTCAACGCAAAGATCTTTATAGTTTCCCAAATTGGCTTTGTTTGTTAAAAAAATAGGCTTAAACTTTTTTATGGTAGTGTATGTCTGAAGTGTGATTTCAATTATTAGCGGGAAGTGGTCGCTTCCATGGAGATTGTTGAGAGCTTTCCATGTACATATCAGAAAAAGATTGGCAGAGCATGTGGTGACATCTACGTGAGTGAACGACTGGTGAGTGGAGAAGTGTGTAGGACTTCCATCAATTAAAGCTATAAGATTTGTGCTTAATAAAGCATCTTCGATTGTTGTATCTCTATCATTTGATAGAGGAGAACCCCAAACTGGGCTCCATGAATTGAAATCGCCCAACCAAAGCATAGGATTTTGTGACTTGTTTAAAATGTGGAAGATTTCTGTACAGGAAAAGTGTTGTTTAGGTGGGATATAGGTGTTGATTAGTGTTATTTTTGGCTTTAGGAGTATTTCCACTGCAATACTTAGTAATGTGACATCAGTGAAAAGGAGTTTATGTGGAATTTCTTTTTTTACCAGGATTGCTACACCCTGTTTACTGTATTGGTTTTGAGTGGAATTAAAAAAATAGCCGTAGTAACCATTTGGAGGATTAGGATTTAAGTTGTGGCGTATATGTGTTTCTTGTAAGCATAAAACGCAGGTTTCAATTCTTTTATAATTAGCTGAATCTCGTGGTAATTGTTGAAATGTCCGTTGACATTACATTGTAGTATGGACACCATTTGGACAAAGTTTAACGAATTGTGTGCAGTCTTATACTAATGTACGTATGAATGTATGTATATACATAGGAATATTGTGATTTGTCGTGTGTGCATTTAGTATTGGGTTGATTGATTTTCTGTGGAGAGGGACTGAGTGTTGTTGGTTAGAGAGGAGGGGATAGTGAATGTAAAAATATTTGTATCAATTGTTTTTTGCGTTTTTTCGAGTTCCATAGCTTCTATGGTGTTCATCGTGGAGATGTTTGAATGCAGAAAGTTGTTTTCGTTAGCAGAGCTTATTGCGGTATTGTTTGTTACATGGGTGAATGATGCAGCGGAGGTCAGGTGGTACGCAGGCATGGTGGCAGGCCCGTCTAGCTCGTCGGATGGGGGGGTATTTTCCACCTGCCATACCTACACCCATATAAACTATTGTATCATGCCTGCATTCTCTGCCACAACATGATGCAACAAAAAAAGAAAAAAAGCAAAAGAAGAAGAAGGGAAGAAAATAGCGCATAGGATAGAGAAATGAAGCCTACTGTCCTGTCCTGTCAGGTGGAGTTGTCCCTCCCCTTTTCTACCTGCAACGCTTGTAGAACCATGGGCGTTGCTGCAACTCCATCTAATTAGCAACACCCCCTCGTCCTGACACGGTCCGTCATTCTGGTTTCCGTGAGTCACCTAATCTGTCTGTCCATTGTCGCGACCCGCATGTCCTCTCTTCAGCCTGGTGGTGGCACCTCCACCAACTAAAGTAGGATTCAGTTCTCCATTATTACCTTTACTGGTTCGGGATATTAAATAAATGACACATAGCTTCTGATTCTTTCAAATTATTCATTTACATTATTACTACCTACAATGTATGACAATTCTGTACTTATAAAAATTCTATATATATATATTAGTATTTTTAATATACACCTGATAGAAAGGAAGCGAGGGTAAAATTATTCTTCACCTGATTTTTATATCTTTAGATACCTTCTTTGGGTGTTTTTTTTTTTTTTTCGTATTGCAAACAAGGAATATACATAAAATAAAAAAAAAGGAAAAGGAAGAAACACCCGTTCGCGTGGAACGCCCCCTTATTTACTCCCACGTATATTCAAGCAGATATACATATATGCTAACAAAAAAACATATTTCACGCAAATAGATCGGTATGTGTGTAAAAATGTACAGGAAAACTATTGTACTCACCCTTCCAGTCCACCGATGTTGGCGCCAGCATACTGAGAGGACCTGTAGAGAGCAAAAAAAATCTTACGCACATACCTGAGTACCTACATGCATCTTCCAACTAGCCTTTTGACACCTTGCTCACTCAGTCGCGTTTGCGGGCAGCGAGTGGGTCACTTAGTAAATTTTAAAATTATTAATATTAAAACACGAGATTAGTACGGATAATTAATACCAAAGGTAGTTATTTGTGCGTGAGCATAGTTAAAACGCGCATGATCTGACTTTAATCATGACAAAAAAATCCCCAAGATTGAAAGCTATCGAAGCTATAAAATAATAGCTCGGGTGAAGTGAAGAACCACCAGGTGAAGAAAAATTTTTGATAATAACAATATTCATTTGTTCAATTAAAATTATTTAAAGATGTAAAAAAACAAAATATTGCAAATAAAAAAACTGCTGGAAACTTGTAGCTTACTAAATTAAGTAAAAAATAGGTAAAAAAAAATAAGAATTTACAAAAAAAAAGGTTGGAAATTCGCTGGTTTGCAACAAAGACAAAAAAAACCACGCGCCTACTCGTCAGCGTGAAAATATGTGGATATGTATGTATATAAATTAACGTTAGATTCCAACAACACAATGTGCCCGGTTCTCCCTCGCTGGCAGTGCTGGCTCAGTGGCGCTGACGTGGGAGTGATCGCGCTTCCATCGACGCAGCTGGAACACTGGACGTATATGCCCTCTCCGCTGGAGAATGTCCCAATTCGTTTACGATTCCCGCCTGTTAATTTACAGCGGTTGTTGACCCTTGTTTCAGCAATTATTCTGAACAGCTGATGGTGGACATATATTTACACATACCACTGCTGGCGTGCTTTTATCTGTGTATGTATGTAAGAGCTTATGGTACACACTCTTTGTGCATTTGTGCTGTGGAGGATGATAGCCGTGTGGGTGGTCGATGTGGAGTCCACTTCCGGCTCTGCGGTTATCAAATCATGTACTCGGTGCTACTATGCTCCTTTGTAATATGTTCTGCCGGAGAAAGTTGCTGTGTTTCCGCACAGTTGTGTCCTCGCTGTGCCGATAAGCGGGAAGCAAGCAAGCGGGTCAAGGTAGACCGTATGGATCACACGGTAAGAAAAAAAAACCGTTTTTCTTGGCACGTTTACCACTAGCAGTTCCCTTTTTTTCGTTTTTTTTTTTTTTTTTTTGTGCAAATTTTTCTTTTTTCTTAATTTGTCCGGACACTTCGCCTGGCACGGTGACTTTCACGACTCTCCTTCCAACTCTTCATGTGTGACATTTTATTCGGCATCCTAGGCCGAGCAAGTCACTCGAATTTGCTGGCTCAACGGGCGATCATCCGAACCAGTCACTCTTTGCAAATTTTACACATACGCACACATCTACTTGATACTGCTTTACCCTACTACTCTATCAGCAAAGTTTCACACCAGCAACTATTTTATTATTTTATACATAGGTGATGTGGCAACTTTCTTTTCCGTTCAATCACTCGTTCACACACACTCTACATCACTCATGTACCTAAGGCTGTCGTTACAGGCTCGCAACCGCCGATGTTGCATGCAATATGGAGCGTGTGCGTAAAAGAATTCTAACGCAGCCTCTCATCCCTTTCAATGTTCAACGTGTGGCCTCGACCCACAATAAAGCCGGGCTTTTAGTTTATATATAGTTTTTGTAACGCTGATTTTTGTGTGTGGTTGTTGATACGCTTGCTGATTACGTTACGGGTCACCACTTCTTCCATATAAATCTATATTATTATTATTATTAGTATTAGCATTTTTTTTTTTTTTTTCTTTTTTTTTTTTTTTTTTTTGTTTTGATTCTTTCAAATTTTGCGTATCGATGTTTAACTGTCTAATTGATTTGAAACGACAACTCAGCGATAAAGAGAAGCTTTTATAGTGAAGTGTACCACCTGTTTTACGAACACTGAACACATGACATACGACAAAACTACCTTATGTCGCAAAGATGTCTTTAGCATGGTATACTCCGATTTTTTTTCCACTCATATCACCTAGCTCATACATTGAATTCCCTATTGATTTTAAAACTATACATTTAATTTGCTTTGGGGCAAGCTTGGCGTTATAATTTTGAATTTGTGAACTCGGCTTAAAGTTTCGACGATACACTATTTGTCCAATTTTAAACTTTACTTCTCGACTTCTGGTGTTGTAAGCCTTCTGACTTCGTTCATATGCAAGCTTTAACTCTTTCATTATCTTATTTCGGATAAGCTGTGTTTTATCTGCCAACAATTCAATTTCACAGTCCATTTCCTTCACCGATCCCAACTTTCGATACACTTCGTATGATGCGGCATGTAGTATCATTGGCATGCCGAACACCGCGTGGTATGGGGTATCATTAATTGCCGAATGCACGGCGCTACGGAGAGAAAACGCGGCATCGCTTATGTGTGTGTCCCAGGTTTTTTGATTTTCTTTGATAAATGACCTCACGATTTGTAGTACCGAACGGTTCACCCTTTCGGCTGCGTTAGCTTGAGGAGCATAGAACGCTGTCTTTATGTGTTGCGTCCCGTACCTTTCTAGGAATTTGCTGAATAATTCCGATACAAATTGTTTTCCATTATCCGAATGCACATATTCGGGCACTCCAAAGACATGGAATATATCTCTCTCCATGAATTTTATCACTTCGACTGACGTGGCTTTTCTCATCGGTTTCAAAAACACGAATTTAGAAAAGTGGTCTACACACACAAACACATAGACGTTTCCACTACTAGTGCGGGGGTAAGGGCCCATAAAATCAATAAAGAGACGTTGAAACGGTCTCTCTGTTATCCGCTGCTTACCCATTACTGGCCTTTTGAAAGCGTTCTGCGTTTTGTTGCCTTTACAAATTTCACAGTCCTTTAAAAAAGCTTGGACCTCGGTTACCATGCCTGGCCAGTAATATTTTTCTCGGATGCGAGCCAAGGTTTTATGAATCCCGCCATGTCCAGCCGACGGGGACACATGTGAGGACTCCACCAGCCCACCGCGCAATTCAGACGGGACCCAGAGCTTCCAGGCATAGTCCTGCTGAAGATCACCTCCCGTGTTGAATTGCGTTCGTTTGTACACGTACCCGTCTGACACGCACAGTTCAGGTAATTTGTCTTGGTTTTCGGTCACGACCCTTTTGAGTTCTTCGTATTCGTCTGTCTTGAAAAATGGTGAATTCATACACAAATCTAGCATTTGATCGTTCACAGCCACTTCCTCCATATTCATCCGTGATAGTGCGTCTGGCACGATGTTTTGGGTCCCCCTTCGATGCTGGATGTTGAAATCGTAGGCTTGTAGCCTTAAGCTCCACCTCGCGAGTCTGCCCGACAAATCCTTTTGATTCATCAACCATTTTAAACTTGCGTGGTCAGTTATAACTGTAAAAGGAAGTCCTTCCACATAAGGCCTAAACCGTTTTATGCTCAGCACGGCGGCATAACACTCTAATTCTGTGATGCTATAGTTTCGTTGTGCTTTATTAAGTTTCGCCGAAATATAAGCTATCGGTCGTTCATTATCATCTTCGTCCAGCTGGAATAAAACTCCACCTACACCGTCCGTGGACGCGTCACATTGAATGTAGAAGTGTCTGTTAAAGTCCGGGTGGGTCAAGACTGGTGCCGAAATCAGGGTTTCCTTCAACTGCCCAAAAGCTTCTCTCGCTTCGTTTGTCATCACGAATTTATTTATTTTGTCCTTCTTGAGGCAGTCGTGTAGCGGAGACGCTATCCTCGCGTAATCCTGGATAAATCTTCGATACCATCCTGTCATTCCAAGGAATCGTCTGAGCTGTTTAGGTGTCCGTGGTTCTGGGAAATCCCTCATGGCTGCGACTTTGCTTGCATCTGTTTGGATGCAACCGTTACCCACAACATACCCAAGATACCTCACTTCCCTAAAACAAAATTTGCTCTTTTCAACGTTTATTGTAAGTTTGGCTTCTCGAAGACATTTAGCCACTTTTTCCAACAAAAGCATATGGGAGCCAAAATCTACTGAACAAACCAGTAGGTCATCTAAGTAAACAAACACGGATTCACGAAGATTAGCGGGTATTACCTTGTCCATGAGCCTGCACATGCGTTGGGCAGCATTGCACAACCCAAACGGCATAACGGTGAAGTGATATAATGGACGGCCAGGTACAGTGAACGCGGTTTTCTCTCTGGACTTTACTTCTAGTGGTATCTGCCAGAAAGCATCTTTCAGGTCAATTGCCGAAATAAACTTAGTGTTTTGTAAACGGCTCAAGATACCGTCTATATGGGGTAGAGGATAGGCATCTTTCACGGTTCGCTCATTAACTTTCCTAGCGTCCAGACACAACCTATTTTTTGTTCCTTTTACGACGAGTGATACTGGGGAATTCCAACTGCTATTGCTCTCCTCAATCACCCCCATTTCAAGCATCCGATCTAACTCATTGTAAACCAACTTCTGTATAGCTGGCGATATAGGATAATGTCTTTGTTTTACCGGTAGGTTTTCGTTGGTCACTTCTATCACATGTTCCTCCATGTCTGTCTTGCCTAGTCCTAACACAGCAAAGGATGGAAACTGTGTCTTCACTCGCTCTAACGCTACGGTTTGGTCTTGAGTCAAAACATGCTGCACTGCGTCGAAAGTTAAATCCCCTTCGGCCGGCAGAAGCTCAGATACCGTCTCAGTAATCGCCTTCACAGGTACTCCTCTACTGACAACACTTAAACCAAACGCTTTCCAGAAATCAATACCTAAGTAAACTTCCTGTTGAAGCTCCGGTACTATTAAAAACTCTATCTCGCGTGTTCGCTCGTCCCACAAAATTGGAAGATTAATCACACCTACTACCTCTGTTTTCCCTCCGTTCGCGGTACGAATATGCTGGCCTTTGATGGGCATTATCCAGTGCTCTTTACCCTCCAACAACTTCTCAGCATTTTTGCCTAGGCAACTAGCACCTGCTCCAGAATCTAGTAATGCCACCACCTCCTGTGTTCCTATTTTAGTCTTGGCAAAAAACCTGTTATCCCCTTTCACAGTGACAATCGTGGAGATTATCTTTTGACATATTCTTTTGAGATTCTTTTTCTTTTCCCTCATTTTTCCAATCTTCCTATAATTTTTTTCTCTCTTGTTCTCAATTATTTCATCACAAAAAATTCGTCTACGCCTGTCTTCGTATTCCAGTTTCCTTTGATGCAAGCTCTTTACTATTTTGTTTTTAGCCATCATTATTGTCTTGGTTCCTTCGGGATCCCCTCTAAGCACTTTTATTGGTGTAGGTCCGGCTTCTCCTTCTCTGGACGTGAGTTCCCGGATAACTCCGCCAGTTTCGGGTTTCCCTGATTGGGCTTGAAGACGCAAAATGACGAACTATCACCACACGCGAAACAGACCATATCATGGAAAGAGGACGTACATTTAGTAGCCTTTTGATGGTCCATAGGGCTCTTTGCATAGTAGTCTACTGGCATACCACAAGAAAAGCATAACATAAGGTGAAAGGGGGACGGGCAAAAAGAATTGATCGTATTTTTCTGGGCTCCTGCACTATTATCGGGATTAATGGATATGGAAGACTTCTTACTGGTAAACGCCGGTTGTGGAGTTTTCGGGTATTGTGCTCTAGAAATTGCTTCCACCTTCGGTTCGACAGGAGTATCTCCTTTCATATTCTCTACCTCCAATTCGCTCACATGTTTCGCTCTACTCCTATTTTCTTTTATCACTTTTTCTGCCCGTTTACATACAGATTTTAGCTCACCTAATGTACTTATTTTTGAAGCAAAAGTTAAATTTCCTAGATATGGTTTGAGGTTGCTACGAATTATGCTGACAAGCTCCGATTCAGGGATTTTCTTCCTGAGTCTGAAAGTTAAATCGTGTACTTCGCTATAGAAATCTTCAAATGTTTCCTGAGGCATTTGTTTTCTTTCCATTATTTCCTTTATTATCTCATAGTCTGACTCTGCTACCCTAAAGTGGTTCAATAGTTCCGTTTTGAGCTCGAGGTAACCGAACTCCGATTCATCCGCGTGATCTTCTAGCACCTGCCAATACCACTTCAAAGCGCCGCCAGCCACTAAACAGTGAAAATCTGTGAATAATTGGTGGTGTGTAATTCCATATTGATCTTTCATTCTTTCGATGCGAAAAATGAAACTTTCTACTGTTATCCCCTTCCCTGTGCCATCAAATTTAACATGCCATTTGTCCAGATCTACCTTTTTTCGTAATTTATCTTCATTATGTGAATTGTTGTTAATAAGATTCCCTGTTCTCCCCCTCGTATTCTCAAGGTTTGATTCGGGTGTCGAAACCATCGCGGGTCGACTTCCGCCTGTCTGCATTGAGGTCTCCACTTCACCTATCCTATTGGTTAGAGTTCCTACCTGATCTCGTATGTTGCGGATCTCATTCGTACAATGTGCCATCAAGTCTCCTTGTTGTGCCATCATTGCCATTAAACGGCTCAGTTGTTCGACACTAAATGATGTAGAACTTGATGCCCCAGTATTCGGCTCTAAACCTAGTTCTTGGCTGCCTAATGGCGAGCTACCACTTGGCTGTTTATCACCCACAGGTGTTATATTTTCTCCTTCCTGCATATTCGTCTCGTTAGTTTTCTCCTTTTCCGACCACTGCAACAACTCCTCAATTTTTTGCGAAAATGTAAGACTGTTTTCGGTAATATCAGGCGTTATCTCGTGATTGACTCTGACTCGAAGCTGATTCTGTGGTTGTTGCGTTGGAATGCCGAATACTCGATCTGCACACCGGTTAAGATAATCCGTTGGCACAAACTCGAGGGGATATGGGATGCCAGTGTCAATTTGTGTGAACAAAGATCCCACAACCTCGTTTTCAAGAGCCCGTGCTCGGCTACGCGTTACCCGGCGATTTGAATCCAGCAGTCCTAATCCCCCAGGATTCACTCGCTCTTCTTCCATCCACACTCGAAATATGCTCTAACACCAATGCCCACACTAAAATCGGACCGAATTTACTTTTCAGAGCCTCACGCGACTTTTAAAACTCATTTCATTTGTTAAACTAAACCCTTATATAAAACAAATATCAAAGATGCTAGTTCCTATACAAATTCAGGAGTGCTATTAAAAGCCAGATAAAATAAAAAGATAAATATCTATTTAGCGTTAATATTCAGAAATATTAAAAGTACTATCGCCAAATATAATGTTAGTTATTTTATCTATTTCACTTATAACAATTCAATTGTATTTTTACTGCTACTTTTATTTATTTATTTAAAATTTTTTTTTTTTTTTTTTTTATTATTTTTTTTATTTTTTTTTTTTTTTTTGCTAACAAAAATTTAACAAAAAGAAGGGGAAAATTCTATACAGCCTGCAGAGATATTAAAATTTCAAAATATTTCTTAAATGCTTGCGTTACACAATTCAGAATCAAAATAGTCAAAAACGTTCTGACGTCTAACTTCAACTGAATGTTTCTAAAAGTAGCCGACGAAATAAATCGTAGGTTAAAAAATCGTTTACACTAATAAATTTTTCACCATTATATGAAAATATTTACACCTGGTTATCGCAATACAACGAGAACCTCGTAAAAAAATTATAATACAAATTAAGTAAAAACGAAATTCAGATTTAAAAAAAATTTTTAATTTAGCCCGTAAAGGTAAAAAAAATTTTAATCTCAATATGCACTTTTTTTAAAAAAATGTACTTGGCGGTGTTAAAATTTAATAGGGAACATACGACGGTTTATTTTTATAATAATTCTAATTAATATGTTTTTACGGACGTTGTTGTAGTATATAATTTAGTTGTTGGTGTGTATGGTGTCCCACCAGGCAAGGTCAGGATGTGAGTGCTAAGTCCGTCGCGTCTAACGTCTGAGTCAACAATAAAATGATCCCAAAAAGTTTTTCTTTAGGTGTAGCATGCCAACAACCGGAGCCTCAGCTCCAAGAGCAGATGCAACACCACCCCCTACCAGCTGTATCTGAAAACCTCATTGGTGTGCTGCGCTGGGCTACACACCCTGCAGCTCGACTGGTTTTGTTTCCTATAACGAATGCAAAAATAAAGCTATCTTAGCATGTTGTGATCATACGCCGTTTACTTCCACTTCAAACTGCGCTAAGGCAATATTGAAGGCACCTCGACGTCGTTGTGATCACTCCCTCCTCAGTTGGCAATCGGACACAAATCAATCGCGAATAACGCTCTTGATGCAGTCCAACTGACCCTTATCCTTTACATTGCTAACAGTCCGAAAAAAATAGAGTAGAAGGAGTTCGAAGTAGTAAGAAGAAGCAGAAAGAGGTAAGGGAATATGGGAATGAAAAAGAGAGTTATTGGGCATGTAAACGTTGGGCGCCATTGTTACATGGGTGAATGATGCAGCGGAGGTCAGGTGGTACGCAGGCATGGTGGCAGGCCCGTCTAGCTCGTCGGATGGGGGGGTATTTTCCACCTGCCATACCTACACCCATATAAACTATTGTATCATGCCTGCATTCTCTGCCACAACATGTTGCAACAAAAAAAGAAAAAAAGCAAAAGAAGAAGAAGGGAAGAAAATAGCGCATAGGATAGAGAAATGAAGCCTACTGTCCTGTCCTGTCAGGTGGAGTTGTCCCTCCCCTTTTCTACCTGCAACGCTTGTAGAACCATGGGCGTTGCTGCAACTCCATCTAATTAGCAACACCCCCTCGTCCTGACACGGTCCGTCATTCTGGTTTCCGTGAGTCACCTAATCTGTCTGTCCATTGTCGCGACCCGCATGTCCTCTCTTCAGCCTGGTGGTGGCACCTCCACCAACTAAAGTAGGATTCAGTTCTCCATTATTACCTTTACTGGTTCGGGATATTAAATAAATGACACATAGCTTCTGATTCTTTCAAATTATTCATTTACATTATTACTACCTACAATGTATGACAATTCTGTACTTATAAAAATTCTATATATGTATATATATTAGTATTTTTAATATACACCTGATAGAAAGGAAGCGAGGGTAAAATTATTCTTCACCTGATTTTTATATCTTTAGATACCTTCTTTGGGTGTTTTTTTTTTTCGTATTGCAAACAAGGAATATAAAATAAAAAAAAAAGGAAAAGGAAGAAACACCCGTTCGCGTGGAACGCCCCCTTATTTACTCCCACGTATTTTCAAGCAGATATATATGCTAACAAAAAAACATATTTCACGCAAATAGATCGGTATGTGTGTAAAAATGTACAGGAAAACTATTGTACTCACCCTTCCAGTCCACCGATGTTGGCGCCAGCATACTGAGAGGACCTGTAGAGAGCAAAAAAAATCTTACGCACATACCTGAGTACCTACATGCATCTTCCAACTAGCCTTTTGACACCTTGCTCACTCAGTCGCGTTTGCGGGCAGCGAGTGGGTCACTTAGTAAATTTTAAAATTATTAATATTAAAACACGAGATTAGTACGGATAATTAATACCAAAGGTAGTTATTTGTGCGTGAGCATAGTTAAAACGCGCATGATCTGACTTTAATCATGACAAAAAAATCCCCAAGATTGAAAGCTATCGAAGCTATAAAATAATAGCTCGGGTGAAGTGAAGAACCACCAGGTGAAGAAAAATTTTTGATAATAACAATATTCATTTGTTCAATTAAAATTATTTAAAGATGTAAAAAAACAAAATATTGCAAATAAAAAAACTGCTGGAAACTTGTAGCTTACTAAATTAAGTAAAAAATAGGTAAAAAAAAATAAGAATTTACTAAAAAAAAGGTTGGAAATTCGCTGGTTTGCAACAAAGACAAAAAAAACCACGCGCCTACTCGTCAGCGTGAAAATATGTGGATATGTATGTATATAAATTAATGTTAGATTCCAACAACACAATGTGCCCGGTTCTCCCTCGCTGGCAGTGCTGGCTCAGTGGCGCTGACGTGGGAGTGATCGCGCTTCCATCGACGCAGCTGGAACACTGGACGTATATGCCCTCTCCGCTGGAGAATGTCCCAATTCGTTTACGATTCCCGCCTGTTAATTTACAGCGGTTGTTGACCCTTGTTTCAGCAATTATTCTGAACAGCTGATGGTGGACATATATTTACACATACCACTGCTGGCGTGCTTTTATCTGTGTATGTATGTAAGAGCTTATGGTACACACTCTTTGTGCATTTGTGCTGTGGAGGATGATAGCCGTGTGGGTGGTCGATGTGGAGTCCACTTCCGGCTCTGCGGTTATCAAATCATGTACTCGGTGCTACTATGCTCCTTTGTAATATGTTCTGCCGGAGAAAGTTGCTGTGTTTCCGCACAGTTGTGTCCTCGCTGTGCCGATAAGCGGGAAGCAAGCAAGCGGGTCAAGGTAGACCGTATGGATCACACGGTAAGAAAAAAAAACCGTTTTTCTTGGCACGTTTACCACTAGCAGTTCCCTTTTTTTCGTTTTTTTTTTTTTTTTTTTGTGCAAATTTTTCTTTTTTCTTAATTTGTCCGGACACTTCGCCTGGCACGGTGACTTTCACGACTCTCCTTCCAACTCTTCATGTGTGACATTTTATTCGGCATCCTAGGCCGAGCAAGTCACTCGAATTTGCTGGCTCAACGGGCGATCATCCGAACCAGTCACTCTTTGCAAATTTTACACATACGCACACATCTACTTGATACTGCTTTACCCTACTACTCTATCAGCAAAGTTTCACACCAGCAACTATTTTATTATTTTATACATAGGTGATGTGGCAACTTTCTTTTCCGTTCACTCACTCGTTCACACACACTCTACATCACTCATGTACCTAAGGCTGTCGTTACATGTTCTTTTCGAGTTGATTATTGTCATGTGCGAGTATTTGATTGTTGTGTTCGACAGGTAGGGAATTTTGGTACTGTGTTGGGACAGAAGATCGTACAAGGCATTATCATGGATTTTGTTTTGTTCATTGTTTTGCGAGAGGGAGAACGAGTTTAATGTTGGATTTTGTTGTTGTGAAACAGCTTGTGTGAAAGTTATATTAGGATTTTCGATTTGTGGTGTTTGCATTGAGTTATGGTTTTGGCTATTGTTTGTGGTTTGTTTTCTGATAATAGAGGAAAAGGAGGGACCCCCGACAATTGAGGGGAGTTGATTTTTATATATGTTTAACGCTTCTTTCATTGTACATTTGTTTTGTACTTGCAATTTAAGGATTTCTCTTGGTTGTAGAAATTTAGGGCATGATCTGTCAGAAGCGGAGTTCTCTCCCGAGCAGTTTGCGCACAGTGTACGAATGCACATATATATGTGGGATCGACAGACGTACGTAAGATAACTAGAAGTGGACGTAACTTTTAACAAGTGGACGTAACCAAATACAACACTGCAAACTAACGAACACAAGAACATAAGGACGACCAAAATACCGGACAATAAACGAACGCGAGGACTACGAAGCTTTTGATTGCTGGTCGAGAAGTCAGTGTTATATCGTCGTTCGACCGAGTAAATTGAAAACGTATCACTTTTGTAACTATACATAAGTATTTTTAAATATAAGCGAATAAATAATAAACGATTATTACAAATTGGGGGCTCTTCCGGAATCAAATTTGAGCCAACCGGAGAAATTGAGCTGGAATTATTATATGTTTATCAGGCATCGTGTGGCAGAGAAGCGATTTTGTTGAAACAACAACAACACTCCTTTTGCAGATAGAAGTAAACCGTACAGTAACGCCTGCCTTCGAAGCAAAATTTTGTGTCGTCGCGATTATTCTGGCGGCATCAGCATACTATTTAAAACAGCTTAAATAGTGCAGTTTTATTTCTGCATATGTATGTACATACGAGTATATGAATATACATACATACTCGTACCTAACGCAGCGACTGTACAAGTAACGCAGCGGCTGTACCTGAATTTCGTGGCGAAGATTTGCGATTGCTACATATGTACAGACACCTCTAAACATATGTATGTACATATGTATAGTATGCAGTGAACATCGTCAAATAATCATTGTATACCAATGGGTCAGCGTCATCTAAGTCACGAGCAGAGCAGCATATAATACGTCAGCAAAAGGCAAATCAGTTATAATTTGAAATTTTTGCCGAGTAAAGACGAAGAGAAGATTAAGAAAGAATAAGACGAAAAAGCCGAGGAAGACGAAATAGAGGAGCAGAAGACCAGAAAGAAGTTGAAGTAAACTATAAGAGTTACAAGAAGACGAATAAGGTGATAAGAAAAGAAGACGAAATTCAAGTAGACAGTGTATATCATCAAATAAGCATTGCATACCAACGGCGTAGTGACATCTAAGTTACGAGCAGAGCATCGAATACGTTAGCAGCATCAGCAGAGGCTATAACAGTTTAAACTTTTAATTTTGCCGAGTGAAGACGAGAAGGAGATTAGGAAGAAGTAAGACGAAAAGCCGCATAAGACGAAATAGCAGGTGAACGAGAAGCAGAAGACCGTAAAGAAGTTGAACAAGAGGTGATAGAAAAAGAAGACGAAGTTCAAGGTAAAGAAGTAAAATAAAGAAGTTAAGATAGACGAGGAAAATAAAGCAGCGTGTAAGCTCAAGTAATAGTAAGATTCTAATTAGAAAGCTCAAAGGCACATACGTATGTATGTATATAAATAAATGTGTATATCAGCTAACATGCATATGTAAACAAAGGAAACGAAAGTGTAGCGAATATGTAATTGTTAATTTGAAAACAGAATGTGAAATGTAATTTCTGCATAATTTATGTTTTATACAAATAACGTTGTACGAGTATGTTGTTCATGCAAGTACGTACGCACGTTTTATTGTTCATTTAAATAATGCGAGTGAGATCATATTGATTTAATTTACGTTAAAATACTTACCCTGTTATAAGCCCTAATATTTTATAAGAAATAATTTGAAATTTCTATATTTGAATTGAATTTAATTTATATATGTACATATACACATTGCAAACATGAATACATGCAATGAAATCGACGCAGACGCAACAGTGACTACTTTAAAAGATAAGTTAAGGGAGCTGGGACTAGGAGTAGGTGGACGTAAACATGACCTCAGAGAAAGACTTTTGCACCATGTAGGCCTGATTGACGACGGTGACGACGAAGAAGATGGAGAGAGCGATTTTCAGTCAAATCAGTCTGAATGCGAACTTGTACGTAAGCGATATGAGCCACCTGTATCCGTTAGTAGTGCGCATTTTACATTTAAAGATATTGAAGAAAGCCTTTCTACTTTTGACGGAACTGACATGTCCGATGTAAGGAAATGGATTGAACAAATTGAAGAAAATGCAGAAATTGTAAATTGGAATGAAATACACAAATTCATTTACGCAAAACAATTGTTGAGGGGTGCTGCAAAACTTTTTGTGGGAAGTCAAACTGGGTTGCGCGATTGGAATTCGTTGAAATTAGCACTCACCAAAGAGTTCGGTAGCAAGTTATCGTCAGCAGACGTGCATAAGGTGTTGGGTAAAAGACATAAGAAGCAGGGAGAATCGTACCGTGAATACCTATATGCGTTGATGGAGATAGGTAAATCGATTCGTTTAGACGAAGAAAGTTTGTTGGAATATTTTATAGACGGTATTCCTGGTTCGAAATTTAGCAAGGCTATGCTCTACCAAGCAAAAACCGTAAGCGAGCTTAAAGAGCAGTTAGTAATTTTGAAAAGGTCGGCAGGAACCGAGGGTGGATAAGTTTAAGAAAGCGGAGGCAAACAATAAAATTAAACACGAAAGTATAAATTCCGCGCCTTCAAAAACCGAAAGGAGATGCTATAAATGTGGTGAACTATCGCACTTAGCTAAAGATTGTCCGAATAAGCAATTCAAATGCTTTAAATGTCAACAAATGGGACATAGATCTTTTGAGTGTAAAGTAAGCAAGAATGCGAGCACACCACATGAACAGGGTCACGTAAATTCAATCGGTGAAGTTTCAAGTTCAAACTTAAAACTTAAAAATTTAACAATTTGCAATGTGGAAGTATCAGCGCTAATCGATACGGGTTGTAGCTTGTGTCTTATGAGATGTGACACATTTAATAGGCTAGGCAAAACTATAAAGCTAAACCCGGAACAGAAGCAGCTATTTGGCATTGGGGCAGCCAAAATTTCAACAATGGGTAGTTTTGAGACAGAGGTACGAATCGACAAAAGTGTTGTTAACCTGACGTTTCATATAGTAGAAACAGTTGACATCAGCTACGAGGTGATCCTGGGTAATTCCATTTTCAAACACTTTGATATGTTGGTTCGTGACGATGGTGTTGAATTTAAGGAAAGAGTTACTAAACTACTGAATGATGAACCGATACCAGAAGAAATCGTGTATAAGGATAACATACAAGCGACGACCAGTGATGAGGTGATGACAAATTTTTTTTCAAATTCTTGTTTTAACATTGATGACAAAGAGCAAGACTACGATTTAACCCACCTAAATCAAAAATCGGCAAGCATGGTGAAACAAATGATCGGACTATATAAACCAAAGAAAGATGATAGTCCACCAGTTAGCATGAAAATTATTCTTACTGAAGAAGTTCCGGTTTACCAGCCACCACGTAGAGTGTCCTACGTCGAACAGCAAATCGTAGATAAACAAGTCTCACAGTGGTTGGATGAAGGTATAATACGTACAAGTTGCTCGAATTACGCTTCACCTGTGGTACTCGTGTCAAAGAAAAATGGCACAAAACGGCTTTGCTGCGATTTCCGCAAACTAAACTTGAAAATTATACGGGACAACTTCCCCATGACTCTAATTGACGACGCGCTTGAAAGGCTTAGAGAAGCAAAGATTTTCACGACTTTGGATTTAGCCAATGGGTTTCTGCATGTGCCAGTAGATGAGGGTTCTCGCAAATACACATCGTTTGTTACTCATAGCGGCCAATATGAATTTCAATACGTACCTTTTGGCTTGTGCAATTCACCTGCTGTGTTTTGCCGTTACATCCATGCGATTTTTAAAGATTATATTATAGATGGAACAATAGTTGCTTATATGGATGATTTGGTGATCCCAGCGAAAACTGAAGAAGAAGCACTGGAGAAGTTGAAAAATATATTGACGTTAGCAGCTAATAAAGGACTGCGAATAAAATGGGAAAAATGTCAATTCCTTAAAGAGAAGATCCAGTTTTTAGGGTATACGGTGGATAATGGAACTATTAGACCGAGTGAAGATAAAACTAAAGCTGTGAAAAATTTTCCATTACCACAGACTGAGAAGGCATTGCAAAGATTTTTAGGCTTAATGTCTTATTTCCGCCGTTTTATTCAAAATTACGCATTAATTGCGCGACCTTTATCGGAAATGTTGAAGAAAGACGCGGAGTTTAAAATAAGCGACGAACATTTACTTTCTTTTCAGCAACTAAAGACAGCTCTTATTCAAGCACCTGTTCTTACAATGTTTAATCCCAAAGCAATGACAGAGATTCATACGGATGCGTCTATGTATGGTTACGGAGCTATTCTTCTCCAAAAGAACTCCGAGGATCAACAATTCCACCCAGTTCAATTCATGAGCCGCAAAACAACGCCTGCCGAACAGAAGTACCACTCCTATGAACTGGAGGTACTTGCCATAGTGGAATCGCTTAAAAAGTGGCGTGTGTATGTGTTGGGGTCAAGGTTTAAAATTATTACTGACTGCAATGCTTTCACTATGACCTTACAGAAAAGGGACATACCTTTGCGCGTAGCACGATGGGCCATGTATCTTCAGGAATATGACTACATAATTGAACACCGTCGAGGAACGCAGATGAGGCATGTGGATGCCCTTAGCAGGATTTCATGTATGCTGATGGAGGATTCATTAAGGCATCGACTTAAAGAAGCACAGATGAGAGATATGTGGACGAAAGCAGTTCGGAAAGTTTTGGAAGCAAACACTTACGAAGATTTTTATATGCATAATGATATCCTTTACAAGGACCCAGCTCGACAGTTGATTGTGGCACCAGCGCAGATGGGGAGAGAAATAATTGAAATGGCACATCGCCAGGGACATTTTTCGGTGAAAAAAAACTAAAGATAGAATTGAGAAAGATTTTTACTTACCTCGACTGGAAGCTAAGGTTGCTGAAATTATAAACAATTGCGTTGCTTGCATTGTAGTTAACGCGAAAGCGGGCAAAAAAAGATGGCTTTTTAGCACCCATAGATAAAGAGGATAAGCCTCTTTTGACATTTCATATAGACCATGTTGGGCCACTCACAATGACGCGAAAGCAGTACAATTACATCCTGGTAGTCGTAGACGGTTTTTCAAAGTTTGTGTGGCTCTATCCGACTAAAGATACAGGTACTGATGCGGTGATCGATCGATTGACGAAACAGGAAGCTACGTTTGGTAATCCAAAAAGAATCATAACAGATAGAGGTTCTGTCTATACATCCCACGTATTTGATGATTATTGCAAAACAAACAAAATCCAGCATTTGCTCATTACGACAGGAGTGCCAAGAGGAAACGGACAGGTCGAGCGAATACATAGGATTGTCATACCTATGTTAGCAAAGCTGTCGCAAGAAAACCCAGATCATTGGTACAAATACATTGGTAAAGTTCAACAATACATCAACAATTCTCCTCCGAGAAGCACAAAGATAGCACCTTTCAGGTTGTTGACAGGATGTGACATGAGACTTCCAGAGTCACCACTTTTAAACGAAATTATGGAAACTGAAGTTATTAATGAGGTCGATGCCGATCGCAACGAAACACGACAATTGGCCGAACAGAACATCTCCGCAATTCAAGAAGAAAATCGTCGAAGTTATAACCGTAAACGGAAAGAAAATGTAAATTACAATGTCAATGATGTTGTGGCTATAAAACGCACTCAATTTGGTACCAATTTAAAATTGAAAAAGAATTACTTCGGACCATATAGAATCATAGAGAAGTTACCTCATGGACGTTACAAAGTACAAAAGCTCGATGAAGTTGAGGGACCTAATGTGACTTCAACAGTGGCAGAATACATCAAGCCATGGTGTCCAGAATTCGAGTCGAATCCTGAGTCAGGAGGGCCGAATGTGGGATCGACAGACGTACGTAAGATAACTAGAAGTGGACGTAACTTTTAACAAGTGGACTTAACCAAATACAACACTGCAAACTAACGAACATAAGAACATAAGGACGACCAAAATACCGGACAATAAACGAACGCGAGGACTACGAAGCTTTTGATTGCTGGTCGAGAAGTCAGTGTTGTATCGTCGTTCGACCGAGTAAATTGAAAACGTATCACATTTGTAACTATACATAAGTATTTTTAAATATAAGCGAATAAATAATAAACGATTATTACATATACATATATTTTTTTTTTGCGCAGTTGCAGCGTTTCGCTGTAAGATTTAGTTTACCGCAATAGGGTAAACATAGGGCTAGGATCGTGAGGGATAGAGGTGAGATGCCAGCAAGGCAAATCTGGTGTCCCCAAGGTTGGGGTGCTCGGGGACCATCACGTCTTACACAACTCAATAAGATTGCTCTGATTTGGATAATGAGCACTGAAGTTAAGCTAACAGCTCAATACAAGAGCGAAGAAGACGAAAAGATAAAACACTACAATAAGCCGTAGACTGCGCTCGGGGGGAAATGACAGCGATTAACACGTCTGCTCGACACGAATGATAGTCGGTGACTGGACTGTATTAATTTCACGGCTCTGATAGGAACAATATTTACACGGTCGCGTATACGGAATATACGTAACGGTGTAATGTTGTATGAAAAGAAATGAACAACGGATGTGATGTTGGATTACAATAGATTTTATTCAGTTTTAAAACGTTATAAAGATTGAAAATAATCGGTGGTTATATGAACGTATAAATGCGAATAATTTACCTCCGTTGTGGTAAAACTTCATAGATACGAGCAGCCCGTACTGCCCGATTTGCCTCCTGCCACCTACGGACTAAACCCAACCTCCTTCGTACGATGGGCCTGTGGCACCCCTGCGGGACTATCAATTCAGATATTACTTTGCAGGGCAGGCACTGGACGTTATTCTTCGTCTTCACTCAGCGTGCGTTCTTAGTTTGCGCGATTCGCGTTGTCTATTCCTAACCGTTTCATTACCGCCGTGATAATATCTGCATACTTTTTCCATACGTTTTCTTCAGTCAACATTGCTTTCAGCAAGCCCTCGGGAGTCACGGCCCCGCCTATACATTGTTCCAGGTGGTAGCGTTCATTATCAAATCTGTGGCATTCCATTAGTATGTGCTCTGCGTTTTCTGTTTTCCCATCGCAATGTAGGCAGTGGGGATGATCGGCATGTTTGAACTTATGTAAGTATTGGCTAAGACAGCCATGCCCGGTGAGGAACTGCGTTAGGTAGAAATCAGTATCTCCGTGTTTTCTTTTGATCCATTCACCTACATTTGGGATCAATTTCTTTGTCCATCGACCTTTCGAGGACAAGTCCCACCTGTTTTGCCACTCGTCGATGCTCTGTTGCATTATTTTGCTGCGGTCACTTGGACTGCGCTTGATCTCTGCTGCAGCTCTGGCGCATATGTCCATCGGACATCTTCCAGCTAGCAAATTTGCTACTTCATCTGACACTGTCCCGAACGCGCAGCATACCCTTAAAGACGATAGTCTGTGCACTGAAGATGGTGCTCTCATATATGAGGTTACAGAGGTAGCGGTTTCCTATACTGTGGCTGCGTACGTCAGGATGGATGAACTGACCGACGCAAGCAGTTTCCTTCTATGATGTTTCGGATCTCCTATATTTGGCATGAGTCTTGCTAGTGCTGTGCTTACTTTTCTCGCCTTCTTGCTGGCATAATTAAGATGATCTTTGAATCTCAGACGACGGTCGAGTATGACACCGAGATATTTGATGGTTGGGCTGAAATCTACAGTGAGGCCTCCTATTCTTATTTGGACTATTTTCCGGCTGGTCATTAGCAGCGCTTCGGTCTTATGTTCCGCTAGCTCCAGTCCTGCTGTTTGAAGCCAAGTTTTGGCAGAGGCTATGGTGTCGGTGCACATGCGTGACACGTCTACTAAGTGTTTTGCGAAAACTACGATCGTGATATCATCAGCGTATCCTTTAATAGACACTCCTTCTGCTTTTTTCTATTCTCAGGATGCCATCATACATGATATTCCAAAGAAGTGGTCTAAGGACTGACCTTGGGGCACACCTCCAGTAACATGGTACTTTTTTGGACCTTCGTTGGTGTCGTAGAAGAGCTCTCTTTCACTGAAATAGTTATTAATTATTCGAACTAAATAGTGCGGAATGTTCATTGCCAGCATCGCAGTTATTATTCGGCTCCAGTTGGCAGAATTAAAAGCGTTTTTTACGTGCAACGTGATAACAGTACAGTACTGCTTTGCTCCTTCAAACCATCTCCTACCTTCGAGGGCTTTTCGCGCTATCTCACAAACGGCCGATATTGCATCGAACGCTTCTTCCGGAAGCCATATTGCCACCTTGAAAGGCCTTGATCACCTTCCGTGATTTTTGAATCCGCGCGCAGATTATTGCATCGAGTATTTTGCATGCACTGTCCAGCATGCACAGAGGCCTATATGACGATGGTTCTTCCGGTGGCTTGTTGCCTTTGGGCAGTAAGACTAGCCGTTGTCGCTTCCATTTCTTTGGGAAAATGCCTTCTTGTATGCACTTCGTGTATAATCCACAAAAGAGTTCTGTTTTCTTCTTAATAATATATTTCAGAATCCCATTTGGAATGCCGTCCATGCCTGGTGATTTTTGCTTTTTATTTTTGCAGTAGCAGCGAGCAGTTCTTCCTTTGTTAATGGCGGGATTTCAGAAATTTCTAACGCGAATGCTTGCGGCGCTTGGTCTACGCCTTGCTGTGGAAAGAGCCCAAAAACTATGCGCTTCATTATTGTGGGACACACGGGTGGCTTGGCCTTGCTCCCTTCAATTTTCTTAGCACAATGTTATAGCCACTGCCCCAGGGGTTGTCGTCAACGTCCTTTATTAATTCTAGGAAGGCATAGCTTTTCGTAGAGCCCGTCGTTTGCTCTTATATGCGGTTTGGAGGCGTAGGTATTCGAGGAATTCCTGGCTCTCTGCCTTTGATGTCGCCGCAGTTTAAGGGACTCAGAGCGCAGTTTTGCGATTTCTTCATTCCACCAGTAGACTGGGGCTTTACTGTTTCCACTTCTTTTCCGTGGCACTGATGCGTCGCAGATATTGCTGACCATCCTCATGAGTTTACTAGCACATTTAGTAGGGCCTGGCCTCTGGGGGTTGTTTTTGAGCTTCCCCATTCCACTGCCCATGCGATGATGACTGGTTGTTTGCCGGCAGCATCGGATGCCAGGCGTCTTAGCATATTCTTAAAGCTTTCGAGCGATTCGCCTGGGGGCGCGTAGCAGCTATAGAGGTGGATTGCCCCCATTTTCGCATAGATGAATCCCTCCTCTTGGTTATTGCCAATGGCTTCGAAGGGGACAGCCCCGCATGCCCAGACTGCAGCTTTCTTTCTTTTGTCCTGTAGCCAATTTCCTTCAGTGAACGGCGCTCTATATTGCTCGCTGATGAGTGCGACGTCAATGTTTTGCTCGAAGACTAACTGTTTTAGGCGGTCTTGTGCCGCTTCGCAGTGGTTAAGATTTATTTGCAGGCATTTCATCATATATTCAGTTGGTTTACTGCTTTTTTATACGCCGGACATCTGAAGCTTCCTGTGGCATGACTCTGTGAAACGCCAGTCCCTGATTTGCAGATGACACATTTGGGCTCTGCCGTGCACTGCTTGGCAAGGTGGCCTTTCTCTCCGCAGCTCAAACATGAGCCACTACGGTCTTCTGTTGATTTACAGTGCCTTGCGATGTGTCCAAAGTCGAGGCATCGGAAACACCTTAGGGGACTGACCTGCTCCCGTATTCGACAGTTAACCCAGCCCACACGAATTCGTCCGGCCTCTACCAAGATTTTCGTGTCTCGGACTGCCACACTTACTGTCGCAGTTTGCGTGCCATTTTTTGTCGGCTTCAAGGACTTTACTGCAACCAGTTTTCCGTAATTCCTGGTAAGGATGGGTTCGTAAAGGTTTGTTCATTAGTTAATGTATTAATCGAAGATGGCGATAGAACAATTTACTAATTTTTACTACTGCAATTAATGTAATTATTAAATAATTTATTAATAAAATAGTAATTAGATGTGTGGGATAATTATATAATTTATAAAGATTTTATCAATTTTCTTTTGAAAATAAATTTATTGAATAATTTATTAATATTTCATTATTTTGTGAAATTAAATATATAGTTTATCAATAAATATTCTAATAAATGTTAATAATAAAAATATTCTTATACATAAAATAGTTAATTTTATTGATAATGAAAATATTTCATTTGATGCTAATGATGTAACATAAATAAATAAAACTAATATTCCACCTAAAAAAATTAAAAATAAAATATAAGAAAATCAAAATGTTTTTACTAGTAATCCTGTTAATAAACAAATTTGAATTGTTTGTAATAGTAATATTAATCCTATTGCTAATGGATGATTTATTTGAATAAAAATAAATCTTAAAATTATAGTTGAAATATATAATATTAATTGTATAATATCAGGAGGTAGTTGATTTAAAAAATATTAATTTTGGAGATTAATGATAAAGTTATTCTTTTCTCTTAAAGTTTTAAAAGATAAATTCTTATTTTTGATTTACAAGACCAATGTTTTTATTAAACTATTAAAACTAATGATAATAATTTTATATTGAGGATTTCCTTGTTTTTTATTTTTAATAATTATCAATCTTTTAATATTTTACAATGTTAAAATTTATTTTAATATTAATTTTTATTTTTCCTGAGTGTTTTATAAATAATTAATTTTGAATGGTACAACATTTATTATTTTTTTTTTACTTTTGGTTTTATTTTAATAAATTTTTGTACTAATTATTTTGTTAATATTTCCTTTTTTTTGGGGTTATGATTTAATTTCCTATGGATTAATTTTATTAAGATTATGAATTTGTACACTTATAACACTGTCCAACAAAAGAAGACTTTTTGAATGGAACAGAATAGCGACATTATACTGAAAGGGTATGTTGAGTAGATAATTTTTGTAGAACAAACTTATGGTCCAGCACGTCTGAGTTTTTTTTACAGTGAGTCAAAGTTTTAAATTTTTGGTCACAGGGAGCATTATACTATATGAAAAAAATGTTGTAAGTTAATGTCTGAGAGAATTCTTATGGTCAGAGTTGTATTGTGGAGTTGTATGAGGATTATTTTTGTGGAAGATCTTAACCCTCTAACTGGTCTCTTTATGAGTCAATTTGACCCTTTTTTCGAGAAAATCAAAAAATATCGTTTAAAAAAGGACATTTAAGGATTAAAATATTCTACGAAAATGTTTGGCGGAAAATTTCAGTGGGGGTCACCAAAGACAGCATTGTTGTAAATAAAGCTCTTTACGATTAATTGGCAAAATTACACGCCAACTTCTATAAAAAAATTATAATTTTGTTTTAATAGTGGTTTATTATAGTATGTACATATTTATTTTTTTGCTTCAGCAGTAGTATGACAATGGATTAAAGATTAAACTTAATATGCTTTCCTGTATTTAGCTTGACGTTAATGTTCCGATGTGTCAAGGTTTCTGTACAAGCCCCATACGTATTCAGCAAGCATTACACTTTGGGATTTCCCTTTGAATCTTTCTTCCAATACCTTTATATCCTGATGAAACCTTTCACCGTCTTCATCTGAAACCGCTCCAAGGTTTTCTTTAAAAAAATTGAGATGAGAGTGCAGAAAATGCAGCTTTAGTGACATCTTAACGCCAATATTGTAAAAACAGATTAGCATGCTTTCAATATTTTCTGCATAGTTTTGTGCTTTTGAGTATCCAAGGAATTCTAATATAACCAGCTGCATAAAGTCAAATGCTGTCTTTTGCATATCCGACAGATGACCATAAATTTCTTCATCTTGTAATAATTTTCTTATATCGGGTCCAACGAGCATTCCTAGAAAAGGTAATTTACATTAAATGAAATAAATTATTTCTTAAAACCGTATTTTACCTTCTTTTAATTTTGCTGCATATAATCTGGGGAAAATTGTTTGAATGCGTTTGAAAGCATTTCCTTGTGTATTTAAGCTTTTAATCAAATTTTTCACCACGCCCAACTTAATATGCAGCGGTGGAAGTATGACCTTATCTTCGAAGCTTATAACCAAGTTGGTAATAAGCATGCTGAAGTCCAGAACCATAATGGCTGAACTAGGTGGAAGTAGACTTCGGGTAACAGCCACTCGTAGCTGCCCTCAAGGGGGTGTTCTCTCACCTCTATTGTGGACACTCGTTGTCGATGAACTCTTAGAGAAGCTTAAAGGGAATGGATTAAATGCTTACGGCTATGCTGACGACCTTGTAATCTATGTTGTGGGCTGGGATGAAGGGACATTAAGCTCCAGGCTTCAATCTGCCCTAAATCTGACGCTCAAATGGTACTCTGAGAAAGGGTTGTCAATCAATCCAACAAAGTCGACCATCATCCCGTTCACCAGAAGAAGGAAGGTGAACCTAACTAATCCACTGCTGGGAGGTACTGAGATCGAATTCTCAAAAGAGGTGAAATACCTAGAATAGATAGTAAGCTCAACTGGAACTCTCATCTCACAGAAAGTACCAATAAAGCGACAAGAGCATTTTATGCTTGCCAAAGACTACACGGCAAAACCTGGTCATTTAACACGGTGATAAAGCCAATTATCACCTACGCAGCACAAGTATGGTGTCCTAAGGCCAAAATGGCGAGCTCCGGCGCTACTCTCGGCAAACTCCATCGCCTCGTCTGTGTGGCCATTACGGGGGCCATGCGCACATGTCCAACAGATGCGCTTGGCATCATCTCGGGCATCCCACCATTGGCCATACTCATTGAAAAAGAGGCTTGTCAGGGCGCTCTGAGACTGTCTAATCTTAGTCGTCTGAAAAGTGGAGACTTCAGGGGGCATTTGGGTGTCCTACAACCACTCAGTGCCGATCCAATAATCAAACTCACAGACACTATGTTGCCAAAACTATCCTTTACCAAGACCTACAAAGTCATAATACTTGAAAGGGATGGTGAAAGCAATTAATAAAGAATCACAGGTCTGGTACACGGACGGTTCCAAACTTATCAATGGGAGCACCGGGGCCGGGGTGTTCGGACCAAGATTTCAAAAAAAAAAGTGCCCCAATGGGGTCATACCCAACCATCTTCCAGGCGGAAATCTATGCTATTGAGCTGTGTACACACGAATGTCTTCGCAGAAAGACAAATGGAGCCAAAATCAACATTATGTCAGACAGCCAGGCAGCCCTTAGGGCACTAGACTTCTTCAAAACGGAGTCAAAACTGGTAAACAGCTGCAGAGCGGCACTGGAATCATTAGGAGCCGACAACAGAGTCACTCTGTGGTTGGTTCCGGGTCATGAGGGTGTGGATGGCAATGAGAGGGCGGACTATCTCTCAAAAAAAGGGGCCCAACGGAGCTTCTGCGGTCCTCAGCCGTTCTGCGGTCCTTCTTAGGGATACACAGCAGAACTTCTAAGGTGGGAGGACTCAAGAATCGCAGCCCAATGGCGATCGTCAAAGGGTAATAGACAATCTAAGAGGTTCATAAGTCCATCCCGTGAAGCCTCTAGAAAACTTCTTAATATCAGCAGGGAGGGTCTTAGAACTCTCACCGGGTACTTAACAGGTCACTGTAGGCTGAGATACCACCTTCACAAAATAGGACTCTCTGAGGTTTCAGACTGTAGCTTTTTCGAAATATTTAATATGATTACGGCTGCTGGTAGCACGTGAATCCACTATTGCAACCATTTTGAAGTCTGCGCATACTTCCCATTTATATTTATAGTATTCAATTTTACTTAAGAGATTTGAAGTTTTTGCGTATGTTTCCTCAATTTTTTGTGGAATACGCAACCGGTATTGATGGATGCTGATTTTTATTGTGCAGTAAAACTGCTTTTAAGCTGTGTTTTGAACTATCTATAAATAGCCGCCAAGCGGAAGAGTCCAGTGGAAGCTTTAGTTATTTTAGAATCTCTTCAATAATACAACAGTATACAAGTTCTTCTCATTTTTTAAAATAACTTTCCAGATCGACGTGTATTTTTCTTGGCGATGTAACTTTTACATCGGCTTTTATCAAATTTCTGTTTTTCAATCTGAAACATAATATTTCAGCTTTTTTTTTTGTTAGTCCTAAATCTCTTACAAGATCTTCAAAATAAGCTTGGTCTATCAAATTAGGACATATGTTTAAACCATCAGGAGGCAAGTAACTTATATCTGATATGTTTTCAACCGCCGCTGTTATTTCTGTATTGGCGTATGTCATATTGACCGAAAATGTATGTGTAGGCACCGGAACACCTTCACAGCGCACTTCTGGTAAAATGACATTATTTGTTGCTTCGTATTTCATTATCGCGTTGCATATAGGTTTCTGCTAGTGCATACTGCGGCTAAAAATATAAGGAGTTGTCGCAGGACAATGACATTTGGTACATCATTGTTTTGGATTCCAATCAAGAAAAAATGAAAAAATCAAAATCACGCCCCCTATTTTACGCCCATCTCCCATATAAGGTGAAACTTAATTTTTGACCTACAGCACTGATTTTTGGTACATAGCATTTTTATGACATTATATATGTTGGTGTTAAATTTCAATAATATCCGCCCACTTTTACGCCCACCTCCCATACAACTAAATTCTCTTTTATCAAGTCTCTTTTAGCAACTTTTTTACATCTTCCATTTCTTCCGAGGTGTTTTCATAAAATGCATGCAGTTTTGTTCTCTTTGTTCGCGGCTTACTGTTTTCGAAGGCAATAGTTGGTCGTCCGCGTTTAACCATGCTAGAACAGTTCGGTGCTTCTGTCTCGTTAGTAACTTCCACTACATACTCACTTGTAAGCCACTGTTCATTCATTTCAAGAAATCTTGTTCTCGTACGTCTTGCTCTTTGCCATCTCTCTTTAAATTTTGTCACAAAATTTTTTTTTTAAAATGTTTCAAATTTCGCAACATCCACTTGAGTCATGTTTCTATTATTAGTCGCAATAATTTCAACAACTATGTCAATATCACTATTGGTATCCATTAAAAGTTCACATATTCTTAAATAAGAAATTTTAAAACTTTCCATTGCAGCACTTGATATCACTTGACCTCTAATCACCTTCACTGTTGTTCAACAATATTCAATATTACGGTAAAAATATCAACAAAATGTTAAGAAATCAGTGCCAAAAACAATTGCATTCAAAGGCAAACGTTTATAAAGTACGCTATATATTGCATACTTTTGGGCGGTAACTTGCCATTTTAGAGTATCTCATTGTTTTTTTCAAGGGGGGCAATTTGGGGCAGCTGAATTTTTTTTTATCGTTTAGCTGAGACTTCAGGCTTTAATTCGGTATATGTATGTCGACAGCGGTAGACAGCGCTAAAAAGATGCACCACTTTGAATTTGAAGAACATTGAAATTTTGACGTCCAAATTATGTTGTTCCACAAAATTTTTTATGCATTATTTTTTTCAATGGATTTTGATGCAAATTTTTTCTTTGATACATATTATAAATGAAAAATAATAATAAAGTTGAATTTCAATAGTTGTTTTATTGTATCAATGATTTGACTTTTGAGTAAATTTTTTGCTAATTTTGATGTTCTCCACATTCACCAACTTTGGGCAGTTCTGGACAAAAAACTAATGCAGATAGAATCCTAATACTTTGGGAAAATAATGTATAGATAGTTGGTAACAAACTGTGAAATTTTCATTCAAATCAGACAACATGCCATTTTTGAATTTCAGCCACGGAAATCCCTATGTGCGTTGTGCCTTTGGCTTCTACCAAATTTGTAATTTACGAAGAAATAGCATGTATCTGATTTGTGATCTTCAGGTTCAATCCATATAATAGCCGCAGAAAATGGCAGC
Source organism: Philophylla caesio (assembly GCA_963971545.1). Lineage (NCBI taxonomy): Eukaryota > Metazoa > Arthropoda > Insecta > Diptera > Tephritidae > Philophylla > Philophylla caesio. Next base: position 58,952,983 of record OZ020606.1, read on the forward strand.
GCCTTAGTACCGCCTTTGTATCAGGTCAAAAGACCACTTTCGCAAGTAGTGCATACAGTTTTTGGTATCCAAGCTTCACATAAAAATCGTATTCCAAAGAAAAGAAAATATGGTTCTTCAATTGTAGGGAATATCTTGCTTCTGCTTTGATGGTGCGTAAAATGTCCACAAATAAAACAAAACCAATCTATTAATTTGCAAACAGAATCCGCCATGCTTATTTAAGCTTTAATTGTTCTTTTTTTATATTAATTTTAGTAAAAATCATACCCGATGTGTACTGCTTAGTAGCTCAATTATGCTTAATTTTATCACACCCGATTTGTAAGTCACAGCTGATTTGTAAGTCACAGCTGACTAGACGCGAGAACTCAGTGTTTGGCCCGGCCGAACTTGCCGACGTTTTCACCTGCTTTGTATATGTTGGCGTATAATTTTGCCAATTAATCGTAAAGAGCTTTATTTACAACAATGCTGTCTTTGGTGACCCCCACTGAAATTTTCCGCCAAACATTTTCGTAGAATATTTTAATCCTTAAATGTCCTTTTTTAAACGATATTTTTTGATTTTCTCGAAAAAAGGGTCAAATTGACCCATAAAGAGACCAGTTAGAGGGTTAAGATCTTCCACAAAAATAATCCTCATACAATTCCACAATACAACTCTGACCATAAGAATTCCCCAGACATTAACTTACAACATTTTTTTCATATAGTATAATGCTCCCTTCGACCAAAAAATGAAAACTTTGACCCACTGTAAACAAAAACTCAGACGTGCTGGACCTAAGTTTGTTCTACAAAAATGATCTACTCAACATACCCTTTCAGAATTATAGGGTCGCTATTCTGTTCCAAAAATGCTGTTGGACAGTGTAATTAATGCTAGAGAATCTATTAATAAATTTAATAATTATAGTAATTTATTTTTATTTAATGTTTCAATACTTTTATTATTTTTAATTTTAAGTTTAAGTAGAATAAACTTATTTATATTTTATTTATTTTTTGAAAGTAGATTAATTCGTACATTATTTTTAATTTAAGGTTGAGGTTATCAAGCTGAACGCTTACAAGCTGGTGTTTATATAATAATTTCATAACATTAAATTATTTTTTAATAAGTAATTATATGCTTAATTATGACTTATTATATTTATCAATAATTTTAGCTTTTTTAGTTAAAATACCCATATTTTTAGTACATTTATGATTACCTAAAGCTCATGTTGAAGCATCTGTTTCTGGGTCTATAATTTTAGCAGGAATTATATTAATATTAGGTGGATACGGGTTAGTGCGAATTTTTTCATTTCTACAATTTAGTGGTTTAAAATATAACTACATTTGAATTAGAATTAGATTAATTGGAGGGGTTTTAATTAGACTAGTTTGTTTACGTCAAACTGATTTAAAGGCTTTAATTGCTTATTCATCTGTTGCTCATATAGGAATTATTTTAAGAGGGTTAATAACTTTAACTTATTGAGGAATTTGTGGTTCATATGTTTCAATAATTGCTTATGGATTATGTTCTTCTGGTTTATTTTGTTTAGCTAATATTACATATGAACGATTAGGTAGTCGTAGTTTATTAATTAATAAGGGTTTATTAAATTTTATACCTTCTATGACTTTGTGATGATTTTTATTAAGTTCTTGTAATATAGCAGCTCCACCTTCATTAAAATTATTTATTTTTGTCTTTTTTTAGTGCAGCTTATACTTTATATTTACATGGAAAAATATTTTCTGGAATTTACTCATTTAGAAGAGCAAAAATTCGGGAATTTTTTTATTATTTTTACATTGATTTCCTTTAAATTTATTAATTTTAAAAAGAGATATTTGTATATTTTGGCTTTAATTTAAATAGTTTATTATAAAATATTGATTTGTGGTATCAATGATATGATTTTTATCATTTTAAATTGTGAAAAATAATTTATCAATTTCTAGAATTATATTTTTAATTTTAATTATATTTAGATTAAAAATTTTTATTTGTCTATATTTTTTTTAATACATGATTATGTTTATTTTTTTGAATGAGAAGTTATTAGATTAAATTCTATAATAATTGTTTTAACTTTTTTATTTGATTGAATATGTTTATTATTTATATCTTTTGTTTTATTGATTTCTTCTTTAGTAATTTATTACAGAAAATAATATATAATAGGTGATTTAAATATTAATCGTTTTATTATATTGGTTGTTATATTTGTTATGTCAATAATATTATTAATTATTAGTGCTAATTTAATTAGAATTTTATTAGGTTGAGATGGGTTAGGATTAATTTCTTATTGTTTAGTAATTTATTTTCAAAATGTAAAGTCATATTATGCAGGAATATTAACTGCTTTATCGAATCCTATTGGAGATGTTGCTTTTTTACTTGCTATTGCTTGAATATTAAATTTTGGAAGTTGAAATTATATTTTTTATTTAGAATTAATAAAAAATATATTTGAAATAGAAATTCCTTTTTCTTCTTGATTACCTGCTGCAATAGCAGCTCCTACAACTCTTGTTACAGCAGGAGTTTATTTATTAACTCGGTTTAATATTCTATTATGCGACAATTGATTAGGACAAATTCTTTTATTATTATCTGGTTTAACAATAGTTATAGCTGGGTTGGGGACTAATTTTGAATTTGATTTTAAAAAAAGTATTGCTCTTTCTACTTTAAGACAATTGGGTTTAATTTAATAATAAGAATTTTATCTATAGGTTATTATAAATAAGCATTTTTTCATTTATTAACTCATGCTTTATTTAAGGCTTTATTATTTATATGTGCTGGAACAATTATTCATAATATAAATAATTCTCGATATTCGGTTAATTGGAGGATTAAGAGTTTATATGCCTTTAACAAGAGTTTGTTTTAATGTAACAAATTTAGCTTTATGTGGAATACCTTTTTTAGCTGGCTTTTATTCAAAGGATATAATTTTATTATTTATATGTGCTGGAGCAATTATTCATAATATAAATAATTCTCAAGATATTCGGTTAATTGAAGGGTTAAGAGTTTATATACCTTTAACAAGAGTTTGGTTTAATGTAGCAAATTTAGCTTTATGTGGAATACCTTTTTTAGCTGGCTTTTATTCAAAGGATATAATTTTAGAAATTGTTTGTTTAAGTTATTTAAATATACATATATAGATTTTTTAGGTTTAACTGTTTGTTATTCTTTTCGATTAATTTATTACTGAATAACAGGTGAATTAAATTGTAGATCTTTATATATATTAAATGAGGAAAGATGAATTATACTTCGGGGTATAAGAGGTTTATTATTTATAAGATTATTGGCGGTAGAATTTCAAGATGGTTAATTTTTCCAACTCCTTACATAATTTGTTTACCAATTTATATAAAATTATTAACATTAGTAGTATGTATTTTAGGGGGAATTTAAGGTTATTTAATTTCTAATGTTTCTTTATTTTATTTAAATAAATCATTAAGTAATTATTTAATACTTTAATTTTTTGGGTCTATATGATTTATGCTTTATATTTCTACATATGGTATTATTAAATATCCTTTAATTTTAGGTAATATTGTAATTAAGTCATTTGATCAGGGTTGATCTGAATATATAGGGGGTCAAAATTTGTTTAATAAATTTTTTAAGTATTCTCAACATATTTCATAATAATAGTTTAAAAATGTATCTTTTATTATTTGTATTGTGAATTATTTTTTTATTTAATTTTTTTTTATTTTATTCAAATAGCTTAAGGTTAGAGTATAACATTGAAGATGTTAGGGTAATTATATAATTTTTGAATATAGTGAATTTAATTTAGTAATTTATAAAAAAAAGATATCTATTTCTACAATGAAAATGTAATGTTTTAAGTTAAACTATGTAAACATATATAAATGGGATTTAACCATTAAAAGATAAAAGTTAGCAGTTTTTTCTTGATCATCATACTTCCTTAATTGGAATTTTTATTAAATTTTATCATTAACAGTGATTAGCCTCTTTTTGGCTTCAATTAATATAAATTTTGAGAATAAGGGTAGTATTACCTAAAATTAGGTCGAAACTTATTGCAATAAATCGCTTCATATTCAAGGTAGATTGAATATCAATACTTTTTAAATGCAAATTAAATGTTATAATTAACTACAACACTATTAATTAGATCAATTTAGTATACCTTGATTTCATTCATGATATAAACCGATGATTAGGATAATAATAAAAATAATAGAAGTTAAAGATCATATTATAATATTTGATATTTTAATAATTAAAATTATTGGGAGAATAAGTGCAATTTCTACATCAAATATTAAAAAAATAATTGTAATTAAAAAAAATCCAGGAGAAAAAGGTAATCGAGAAGATGATTTAGAATCAAATCCACATTCAAATGGTGAATATTTTTCTAGGTCTGTTCAATAAATGACTTGCAATTATATTAGCCGCTAGTCGAACGGCTAAAGTTCCTGGTCGAATTACATTTCTAATAGTTTCAATTATTCACTTTTATATTAAGTACTTATTATTACTATTTTTAGTAAAGCATGTTAAAAGACTGCGTCTTACTTGTGTCTAAATATTAAATAAAATAAATAAAAATACATACTATAAAGGGCATTAAAATTGCTAGTGGTCCTTGAGGTACTAAATGTGCAAAAATGTGTTGAGTATGATTAATTCAACCATAAATTATAAAACATAATCATAGTGGGAGTGCTAATGATAATGTTAATGGACTTGTTCATGTAAAAATATATGGAAATAGTGCTATAAAATTATTAAAAAGAATTAATGAGAATAATGAAACGAAAATAAAAGTAGATCCAGAATGACCTGTATATATATATTAGGGTTAGGTGATTAGGAATTAATAAAATATAATTTATAATTCTAAATAAAATAAAAGTTATTGAGAAAATAATAAGTAAACTTAGTCAACCAATTGGAGCTATTTGTGGAATCAAAAAATATTAAATAAAATTAATAATTTTATTTTGACATACTAATGTTATATATTAACTAATACTATTTCATTAGAAGTAATTGCTAATTTACTATAAAGTGGTTTAAGAGACCAATACTTGCTTTCAGTCATCTAATGATGAATTATTTCTATTAGTAATTCATTTAATAAAATAATTTACAGGGATTCCTTCGATTACAATTAGCATAGATCTATGATTAGCTCCAAAAATTTCAGAACATTGACCATAAAATAATCCTGGTCGTTAATTAAAAAATTTGTTTGATTTAATCGACCAGGAGTTCCATCAACTTTTACTCCAAGAGATGAAATTTTTCAAGAATGAATTACATCTGCAGCTGTTACTAAAATACGGATTTGTGAATTTATTGGTAAAATAACTCGATTATCAACATCTAACAATCGCAATCCGTCAATGTTTAATTCATTTGTTGGAATTATATATAAATCAAATTCAATATTTAAAAAATCTGAATATTCATAACTTCAATATCACTGGTGTCCAATAGCTTTTAAAGTTACTGATGGTTCATTAATTTCATCTAGTAGATATAATAAACGAAGTGATGGAAATGCAATAAATAATAATACAATAGCGGTAAGAATAGTTTAGATTATTTCAATAGTTTGTCCATGTAATAAATTTCGGTTTGTATAATTATTAAAAAATAATATAAATATTAAATAACCTACTAAAGTTGTAATTATTACTAAAATTATTTAAGCATTATCATGAAAAAATGTTAATTGTTCTATAAGAGGGGAGGCACTATCTTGAAGGCCAAGAAAAGCTCATGTTGTCATTAATTTCTAATAAAAGTAAGATACTTTATTTATGAAGCTTAAATCCATGGCACTAATCTGCCATAATAGAAATTAATTAAAATAGGCAATTCAGAATATCTATGTTCAGATGGGGGTGTATTTTGTAATCACTCAATTGAAGAAGATAGATGTATAGGATAAATTACTTGACGTTGTAAAATTAAACTTTCTCAAATAATAAATAAAAAAATAAAATCCCTAATAATGAAATAGAAGAACCAATAGTTGAAATCACATTTCATGTTATATAAGCATCTGGATAATCTCAATAACGTCGAGGCATTCCTGCTAATCCTAAGAAGTGTTGTGGAAAAAATGTTAAATTTACTCCAATAAATATAATAATAAATTGATTTTTTAAACATTTAGGGTTTAATGTTAATCCTGTAAATAAAGGGTATCAATGAATAAAACCAGTTATTATTGCAAATACTGCTCCTATTGATAAAACATAATGAAAATGAGCTACTACATAATAGGTGTCATGAAGAATAATATCAAATGATGAATTAACTAAAATTACTCCTGTTAATCCTCCTACTGTAAATAAAAATACGAATCCTAAAGCACATAATATAGCAGGAGAATAATTTAATTGTGTTCCATGTAAGGTAGCAAGTCAACTAAAAATTTTAATACCTGTTGGTACTGCAATAATTATTGTAGCTGAAGTAAAATAAGCTCGAGTATCTACATCTATACCTACTGTAAATATATGATGAGCTCATACAATAAATCCTAATAGACCAATTGCTAATATTGCATAAATTATTCCTAGAGAACTGAATGTTTCTTTTTTTCCTGATTCTTAACTAATAATAGGTGAAATTATTCCAAATCCTGGTAAAATTTAAAAATAAACTTCTGGATGTCCAAAAAATCAAAATAAATGTTGGTATAAAATAGGGTCTCCTCCTCCAGCAGGGTCAAAAAATTATGTATTTAAATTTCGATCTGTTAATAGTATAGTAATAGCTCCAGCTAAAACTGGTAAAGATAAAAGTAGTAATAAAGCTAAATCAACAGATGCCCCTCCATGTGCACTAATTGATGATAAAGGTGGGTAAACAGTTCATCCTGTTCCAGCTCCATTTTTTACTGTACATCTTACTAATAATAATGTTAATGATGGAGGTAATAATCAAAAACTTATATTATTTATTCGAGGAAATGCTATATCTGGGGCTCCTAATATTAAAGGAACTAATCAGTTTCCAAATCCTCCAATTATAATTGGTATTACTATAAAAAAAATTATAACAAATGCATGGGCTGTTACAATTACATTATAAATTTGCTCCTGGATGACCTAATTCAGCTCGAATAAGAAATATTAAAGAAGTTCCTACTATACCTGCTCAAGGTCCAAAAATAAAATATAAAGTACCAATATCTTTTTGATTTGTTGAAAATAGCCATTGTCGCGATTAAATGGCTAAAATTTAGGCGATAGACTATATATACATATATAAGAATTAATTATTTTTAATCAATCAAATATAGATTATGCTTTATAGTCAATAATGACATTAGACTGCAATTCTAAAGCAGTAATATTTTATTAATGCTTAAAAGATTTAACCCATATTTATAATTTTGAAGACTATTAGTTTATTTAACCTAAAGCCTTAAAGATTAAATAATTGAATAAACAATAAAAATTAAAATTAAGCTACATGTTGAAATAAAAGAAAATAATAACATGCATTTAAATGTAAAATTATTAATTTGTAAATTATTATTTCAATTATTCTCACAGTAGTTTAGTATAAAAGCTGCAAAACATAATCGTAAATAAAAAAATAGTGTAATAAATGTTGTTACAGTTTTAATTGACATTAAAATGTATTGACTAATAAAAATTAATAATTGAATTACTAACCATTTTGGCAAAAATCCAATAAATGGAGAAGCCCACCTAATGAAAGTAAATTAAAAAATAACATAAATTTTAAAATTTTTGAATTTAAAAATATATTGAATAATTGATTAATATGATAAATTTTAAAATTATTGAATATAAATGTTAATCTAAAAGATAAAAATTTATAAAAATAAAAATAAGTTATTCATATTAATTCATTTGTTTGTATAGCTGCTAGTATTCACCGCAAATGAGTTATTAAAATTAATCCATTTATTCAGGATAATGCTTCTATTACATTTGGAAATCAAAAATGAAATGGGGCAGCTCCTCTTTTTATTAATAAAGAAGAATAAATAATTAAATTATTTAATATTAAATTATGTTTAATTATTGGAAAATAATTTAAATAGAAAATAATAATAGCAAATAATAAAACAGCGGAAGCTAATGCTTGAGTTAAAAAATACTTTAAAAATGCTTCTGTTGATATCAAGTTATTATCTCTTATTAGGGGGATAAAAGATAATAAATTAATTTCTAAGCCTATTCAAGCACCTAATCAAGAATTAGATGACACTGTAATTATTGTACCCAAAATTAAGATTAAAAAATATATAATTTTAGCAGAATTATTAAAAGTTAAAAAAAAGGATTGTAACCTTTATAAATGGGGTATGAACCCAGTAGCTTTATTAGCTTATCTTTTTATATGTTAGTGTATGATGCACGAAAGTTTTTGATACTTTTAGAAATAGTTTAATTCTATTAAATATAAATTATGGCCTGATATTAATTAATGTAATTTTATTACATTATTTACCCTATCAAGGTAACCCTTTTATCAGGCAATTCATTAATTTTAAAAATGAAATAAGTATTGCAAATGAAATAAGTTGTTTTCAACCAAAAAGTTAAATAGAAAAAGTATCCAAAACTCAATTAAATCATCATAAAAAATTAAATTGAATTATTAAATAGATAATATTAAATGTCAATATGGATATTTCCGAGAGCTTAAAACACAACTTTAATATAGATATATAGATGAATATAAAAAAGTTATTTTTAACATATATTTATACAAATTTCAAACGTCATATTATATTAAATTATTTAATAAAAGGAAAAAAAATTGTAGAAATGATGATTGTTTAATTGGATTTTATATATTAAAATTTAATAAAATAGATTTTAATGGTTGAAGTTATAGTACTATTTCGGAAATCACCACATTTCCTCATCAGACTTTTTTTTGATTATTAAATTAAATTATTTTTAATTTAATTTTCATAACCACTTCTCTCAGGCTTTGAACCCGGGAGCTCGGAGTTGCAGAGCCAATACGCTACCTATTGTGCTACGCTAGCCGAGTTTTTCACTAACAAATTTTCCATAAACTGACCTTGAGCTCAATAAAATTAAAAAATATTAACATTTACTAGGCCAACAGAAAAATGAACAAACATTTATAGACAAGGATGAGCACGCCTTAGAAATGCATATAATGTAAAATAAAAACAGAATTTGCAAAATAAAAACACAAACAACAACCAGACAAACAAGTTAAATAGCGGCAGATCAGTTGATCTTGTTTGTAGTTGGTTTGTTTAAGGAAGATGAAATAAACGCAACAGCCAACTCGGCTAGCGTAGCACAATAGGTAGCGTATTGGCTCTGCAACTCCGAGCTGCCGGGTTCAAAGCCTGAGAGAAGTGGTTATGAAAATTAAATTAAAAATAATTTAATTTAATAATCAAAAAGAAGTCTGATGAGGAAATGTGGTGATTTCCGAAATAGTACTATAACTTCAACCATTAAAAACTGTTGTTGTTTTTTCACTAACAAATCTTCCATAAACTGGCCTTGAGCTCAATAAAATTAAAAAATATTAACATTTACTAGGCCAACAGAAAAATTAACAAACATTTATAAAATGTTATTATAAATATTAATTTATATAATTTCTATCATTTTATAAAAATTTATTATATTATTTTTAATAAAGGTATAAAATTTTTAATTAAAATAACTAAATTTAGAAATATTTTTTATTTTAAAATTTATTTTTTAAAATTATTAAATTTAATAATTATAAAAATCTCGTTAATAATGAAAAATTAAAAATTTAATAATTATTTATTTTAAGTTATTTATTTTATATTTGTTGAAGATCAACAAAATATGCTTTGTGTTTTTTGTATACTTGTTAAAATATTTTAAAATAAAAGTTCATTAGTTCGAGAGAATTCAATCGATACGTTTCATATTATCCAACAGGTTATGGGCTCCTCAGCTTTGAATTGAAAATCAATTTAAAAAAAAAAAAAATATATATAAAACTTTAAGATGTCTTATATTTGCCAAATAGAGAAGCTTAATGATTCCAACTACGAATCATGGAATGTACAAATGAAAAGCGTTCTTGTACATTTGGAGCTGTGGCAAATTATCAGCGGAAGAAGCGTGAAGACGCAATGTCTAACTGCGGAAGCAAAAGCAAAATGGGAATCTCAGGACGAGAAAGCGCTGGCTTCTATAATGTTAAGCGTAAATCCATCGCAAATAAATCACATTAAACATGCGAATTCATCCGCTGCTGCTTGGAACGTTCTGAAGGAAGTACATCAGCCAATAGGACCAGCCAGAAAGGTAGCCTTATTTGAGGATTTGCTGAACCACAAAGTTTTAAACTGTGAAAATGTTACATTGAACGTCAACACATTTATGGACATCGTTGAAAAACTCAATGAAATTAATGTCGAGTTACCAGAAGAGCTCTTGGTCATCATGATGCTGTCTAATCTGCCGAAGTGGTAGAAGTCATTTATAGTCGCGATAGAGACGCGTGATATCCTGCCAACGTTGAGCGCACTGAAGGTGAAGCTGATGAAAGAAGGCAACAGGAAAAGTGGACTGGAACGAAATGCAGACGATTCTGGCGAGCAAGCTTACGTAGCGCGTAACAAGGGTGAAAGAACAACAGACAACAAGAAGTTTACGAGGAATAAAAATGTATGATGTTTTAGCTGTGGTAAGAAGGGACATTTTGCGGCGAACTGCAAGGACCAAAGAAAAAAGAAGTCAACGGAAACAAGGGATGATGAGAAATTTCTATTCTCGCATCAGCGCAAGAAAAATCGATTGGTGAAGGGGGCTTGGTGCATTGATAGCGGAGCGACATCGCATTTGTGTTGCGATCGTAATTTGTTTGTAACATTTGAGGAACACTACGAAAAAAATCATGTTAGCAGGTGAGAATTTCATTGAAGCCAAAGGTTTAGGAAATGTGGTGTTGAAAGCGGAAAAATTCAAGGTGACGTTAGCAAATGTTTTGTATGTACCAGGTATGCAAATCAATTTTATATCTGTAAGAAGAGCTGTAAAGCAAGGGAACACAGTAATTTTCAACAACAGTCACGCAACTGTTAAAGACAAATTTGGTCAAGAAGTTATAAAGGGGAAGCATACAAATAATCTTTTTATGGTCGTTGACCAGAAAAATAAAGTATTTGGTATAAATACTAATAATGAAAATGCAATGAAGTGGCATAATCGTTATGGTCACTTAAATTTTTCAAGTTTGAACATATGTAATTGCAAAAAATAAAATGGTTCATGGTTTGAATATGAAAGGTTTTTCTAATGAAATGCAATGTAGAACTTGCATGGAAAGCAAAATTTGTACTAAATCTTTCCCGAAATCTCGAGAAAATAAATCAAAGGATGTATTAGACGTCATTCACACTGATGTATGCGGCCCAATGAACAAGAACTCCTTAGGAGGCTCGAGATATTTTGTGACTTTTATTGATGACAAATCGAGATTTATTTATGTTTATATGATTAAATCAAAATCAGAAGTTGTTGAAAAACTTAAGGACTTCAAGTCGCTTGTAGAGCGCAAAACTAACAAGAAGATAAATATTTTGAGAAGCCACAATGGTACCGTGTATGTTAGCAGGGAATTTGATATGTTTTTGAAAATTAATGGAATTCAAAGGCAATTAACGGTACCATACACACCACAACAAAATGGTATAGCTGATCGAGCAAATCGTACTTTAGTTGAAATGGCTAGAAGCATGCTGGTTTATTCAGAATTAGACGAATATATTTGGGCGGAAGCGATAATGACAGCAGCTTATTTAAGAAAAAGATCACCAACTAAAAGAATTGAAGAAAAAACTCCATTTGAGGTATGGACAGGCAGTGTTTGTCATTTAAAAGTATTTGGATCACTTGCAATCGCACTAGATAAAAAAGAAAAACACAAATTTCGTCCTAAAGGAAGAAAATATATTTTTATTGGGTATTCGGAAACATCCAAAGCTTATCGTTTATTTGATCCTATCAGTCGCAAAGTTGTTGTGAGTAAAGATGCTGCATTCATAGAAAATGCAAAAGACTTTAATCGAAACCAAATAAAAGGTGATAACAAAGAGTACGCTACATGGAATGATAGTGATTTTACAAGTATATCAGAAGAGAATATTGATGGAGGGGAGCAAATTGTTCCGTTATCGCAAGAAGACCAAAGGTCCATCAACATTCATGATAGTGTAGAAGACTGAGATATAAGTTTTATGGAGGAAAATGTTAAGAAAGGTCCCGGGAGACCTAGAATAATTCGCTCAGGTAGACCTGGTCGACCGCGAAAACAACCGAATATTTTAGAGGCTATGAGTTGTGATGAAAATATAGAGGTACCGCAAACGGTCAAAGAAGCAATTACTTCAAAATATTCTAAAGAATGGAAGGGAGCAATGGCAAAAGAGTATGAGTCGCTAATTGAAAACAACACTTGGTGCTTAATGGACTTACCGCGTAACCAAAAGACAGTGGGATGCAAATGTTTTTTTGCATTAAAATGCGACAAAGACGGCGCAGTCGAGCGATTTAAGGCAAGATTAGTAGCTAAGGGATGCAGCCAACAATATGGCGTCAACTATAGAGACATTTTATCCAGTTGTTAGATATAAAATAATTCGAATGATAATTGCTTAAGCTGTAGAACATGAAATGTATTTACACCAGATGGACATATCAACAGCATACTTAAATGGAGAATTGCGGGACGAGGTTTATATGAAACAGCCCGAGAACTTTATTGATGAAAGATATCCGAATCGCGTACTAAAGCTAAATAAGGCTCTTTACGGTCTGAAACAGTCAGGTCGAGAGTGGAATGTAAAGTTAGATTCAGTTCTAAAATTAATCGGATTTTCTCCATGCGCACGCGAGCCATGTCTATACATAAAGAAGAATCAGAAAGCATTAAGCATTATTGCAGTATACGTAGATGACTTGATGTTGGCTTGTACAGATACAGATGAGTTGATAAGCATTAAAGCAAATATCGCTAAAAAATTCAAATTAGTCGATAAAGGACAACTTACTCATTTTCTGGATATAGAAATTAGCCGCAATGGCGATCGAGGATTAAGTATAAGCAACGAGCAATTTATTAAGAAACTACTAATAGAATATGGTATGGAAAATTGTAAGCCTGTAGCAACTCCTTTAGATGCTGAATTTCAAGTGAAATCCAATAACGAAAAATGCAAGCAAGTTAGTAAGACAAATTTTCAGTCATTAATAGGATCTTTAATGTATTTAGCACTTGCAACGCGACCTGATATAATGCATTCTGTTTGTAAACTTTCACAGAGAAACACTGATCCTCATATTGAACATGAAAATGCAGCGAAACATATTCTGCGATATCTTTCGAAAACCGCAAAGTACAAATTGCAATATAGAAAGATAGGAAAACCAATAGAGTGTTACGTCGACGCAGATTGGGGTGGTGATACGATAGACCGAAAATCATTCACTGGATACGTTTTTACATTGGGAGTTAGTGCTTTTTCTTGGCAGTCTAAGAAGCAATCCACCGTCGCACTGAGCAGCACTGAAGCCGAATACATGGCTCTAACAGCAGGTACAAAGGAAGCAGTTTACATAAGAAAACTTTTGGCTGAAATAGGTTTGCAATATGACAATCAACCGATGGTATTGAATGGAGACAACGTCAGTACACATCATCAGTAAACATATTGACATAAGATACCATTATATTCGAGGTTTGTATGAAGCAATAAACCGAACTGAGCTACACTTCAACGAACGAGATGGTAGCTGATATTTTTACGAAAAATTTATCTAAAAATAAGCATCATAAATTTGTTGAAATGTTAGGCCTTTCTTAGTCTCATATGAAAACACTTTATTACTTCAATGTATGAAGTTATTGTTCATTTCAGTTATAACTAACATTTAAAATGCTGAGTGTCCTTTTACTTCTCAGATCGTATGTCATGAGACAATTTATTTAATAAAAAAAAAGAAATACAAAGTACACTGAACACTTAGCTTAGGACTTCTTTAAGTTTGGACTGTCCGAAGCAATATCGGACGAGAACCGCACTCGCCAAAGGACCGCAGCTAATTGAATTATCATCGATCGAATACACATATTTATAGCGATCGCAACTGTCAAGACACAGAGTTGTAGTATTACAGAGTTGCATTAGAACTATCAAATAAGTACAGAGTGTTTAGGTACATAGAAATATAACACAGAGTTGCATTAGAACTATCAGATAAGTAAATGGTAAGAAATAAAATATTGATGAAATAGGATCGCTACAGTCTCCCCCTAGGATACTGAAGTCGACCCGACGAAGTATACTATGTGGTCTTTCGGGGTCGTCCTCTGCGCCGCATCATTTTAACTGGAGCCTCGTATTCATCACTGGAACTCCGGTGCCCAAAGGTTTTAAGTTGGTCGTCTTATATCGCTGGCAATCAGTACAATTATGGACATGTTTTCCAATATCCTTGCGGATTCCTGGCCAATAATAGCGTGACGTTATTTTGTACGTTGTTCGGTCGATTCCATAATGACCCGCTGTGTCCTTGTTATGATAGTGGTCCAATATAGCTGGACGCTCGGACTTAGGAATGACCAATTGCGCATCTTCGCTGTCATCGTCGTTGTAGCAATACAAAACTCCATCATTCATCGTATATCCTCTTTTGGACCAATGTACCGCATCATCTGTTTGATTCTCGAAACAGTCGATTATGGCTTTGAGATCAGGATCACTAAGCTGGCCTTCTCGAATATCCTTCGCTCCTCGTCGTGGAAGGTCAATGCCAACTGAGCATATTTCGCAGGATGTCTCATTGTCATGGTTTTCTTCACATGGAGGCCGTGACAACATGTCAGCTATAACGTTAGTTTTCCTTGGCTTGTAGTCAATATGTATGTTGTAGGGTTGTATAAGCAATGCCCATCGAGCTAGGCGTCCAGTGGATGATTTAATTGTCATTAACCATTTCAGCGGCCGGTGGTCCGTAATGAGCGTTACGTTGGAACCTTCGATATATCCACGGAACTTCTGGACAGCCCATACGATTGCAAGAGCTTCTCGCTCAATTGTAGAATAATTTTGTTCAGCTTTTGTTAACAACCTACTGGCGTATTCTATGGGATGTTCATCAGGACCCTCCCCCTGGATCAGAACTGCCCCTAGTGCATAACCACTAGCATCGGTTTTGAGAGTAAATGGCAAGTTCTCGTCAGCTTGGTTTAGAATAGGCGAAATTGTTGAAAGGCGTTTTAACTCCTCGAAAGCCGTTTGTTGCTTCTCTGTCCAAGCCCATTTCGTGTTCTTTTTCGTCAGTTGAGAAAGCGGTTTAGCGACGTCTGCGAATTGAGGCACAAAACGCCTGTACCATGAGCACGCTTGGAGAAAGGACAGTAATTCCTTGACGTTTCTTGGCGATTTACGCAACGATAGTGCCGTAGTCTTGCTTGGATCAACCTTGATGCCATCTGGAGTCAACACGTGCCCCAAATATTTTACCTCATGACAAGCAAAGCGGCATTTTCCCTTGTTGACCTTGAGACCGAACTTACGTAAGCGGTTGAAAAGCATGTTCAATTCTTCTAGGTGTTCTTTAAAATCTTTGGAACACAAAATAATATCATCCAGATATGCGACTAAAACGATGTTAGTCAACGATACCTTGAGGAAATCGATTAAACGTTGAAATGTTGCTGGCGCATTTCGCAGGCCGAATGGCATTCGCGTGAACTTGTACATGCCAAAAGGAGTAATGAAAGCGGTCTTGTCCTGATCTTCGTCTTTCATCTTTCGACTTGCCAATACCCAAAAAAAATACCCTGCAAATCCAACGTGGACATGAAGTTTGTGACCTTTGCTTCATGCAACAAGTCATCAATTCGTGGCAACAGATACCGATCTGGTTTGGTGATAGCGTTCAATTCTCTATAGTCGACGCAGATCCGTATGCCGTCTGACTTCTTGGGAACGATGACCACAGGAGCTGCCCATGGAGATTCACATTCCACAATAACTCCAGTATGGAGCATTTTTGCGAGCTCTATTTTCAACAATTCTTTCCGTTGTGGCGACAGGCGATATGGCGGCAGGGCAATTGGAAGATGCTCGCCTGTGTCAATGCGATGTGTAGCGAACGGTGTTGCAGCCGTCGGCTCTTCAAAGACGTCAGCATGCGTGAGTAGCAATGCATCCAGTTTAGTTTTTTGCTTCCTGGTCAACTCGTAGTTGACGGATTGCGGTGGTAGACTCACTTCGAAAGATTTAGTGGGAAAAAGTTTTCGTCACAAAATTTTTCAAATTCAGCGTTGCTGGTTTTTGTTCTCATTGGAGGTGCAAAATGTCGAGAAGTGTTCTCAGGTGTAGTTTCGCCAACCGGTAAGGAACTTCTAAAAATCTTCTGCACGGAGTGTGGTGAGTAGTCATTCGACTGTGAGCGTTTACTCGTTACTGATGGACCGTAGTTTTTCTCTGGACAGACCTCTGGAGTATTAGCGGCATCTGGGTTCTTGTTGTACTTTTCGACGTAGCGTATGAAGTTGGAGTACTCGTTCTTAGCTTTAGTACTAGGCGACTGCAAAAACCCTGTTACTATGTGTGCACCCGCTATGTCGATAGCAGACGGTAAATCACTAGTGCTCGGTTTTTTAAAGTCATATTTCACTTTTGGTTCGTCCTCAAAATACCAAAAACGTTGTGCCATATTCAAAACTATGCCCGCTTGTTCCATAAAGTCTGCTCCTATGAGAGTTCGATTCTTCGTTGCGTTTGGTAAGGATATAAATCGGATTTTTCGTTCTCTGTTACCAATTGTGACGTTACAAATTGAGGACAGCACCTTTTGTGTTGTAGTAGTGCCATCTGCCAATGTTACATCTGCCATAACATCTTGAAAGACGCAGCCTTTGCTCGATAAGGTTTTCTTCAGGTTTGCACTGGCTACACTGGTTTTCGCTCCAGTATCAAACAACGCTTCCCCTTGCGTACCAAACATCGTAATGTGGACCATTGGTATCGCTCTGCCAACGATAGTGGTGGACACTCTGTTAAACGATAAATACTGTGGACTCTCCTTGCTGTGCCCACTGCATTTTTGGCAATTTGCGCGATACACGCCTGGTGACCCACAGCCGTAACATGCAAACGCGGCTACACGCTTAGCTTGCGGCGCTGCCATGCTCGTACTTGCTGTACTTAATTGCTGTCGTTGTTGTGCCTGCTGCGACTGTTGCTCCTTCTTCTTCTTAAAGCAAACATCTACAGTATGGCCTCGTAGCCTGCAGAAAGAACAACGCTTTGTGCTGTTAGAATTTTCAGGTTCCTCAGTAGCTGTCGGCATAAGTTGCTTTGCTTCTGCCATAAATAATTCCGCATCTCGGCAACGTGCTATTAACTCATCAAAAGTCACAAATGTATCACGGTGCACACGCTCTCTAATTTTGATTGAAAGGAGGCCGTATACCATGCTTAATTGTACTGCTTCGCTAATGGTATCCATTAACTGCGAAAACAGCAATCGCTTTTTGCAAATAAAGCTGTCCGTAGCTTCACGAGCAGTTTGCTTTTGTTCAAAAATGCTTAAAAAAATTTTCCAATCCGGCGTTGGAGGCGAAAATGTAGTGCGTATCAATTCAGTTGCAGCGGCGAACGTTTTCAGGGTATCCTTAACGCCAATCCACCACGTAGCGGCATATTCCTCCAGCAATAGCGGCATACCGCGCAGGGCGTCAGCGTCGGAAATTGCCTCTATATCTTTGTACACCGTTATAGCGGTAATAAATTCTTCCACTATAGCGGGATCTCGTTGTCCTCGGAAACGTGATGTACATTGCGTAAAGGAACCGCCTTTTTTACTGCCTGATATCGCAGCTAAAATTTGCGTAAACTGCTCCGGTGAAAATGTAGCCATGCTTGTCGGTGAGTCACGATTGGAGTTGTTCGTGGCCATAAAGTTGGGCGCCAATAAAATGCTGAGTGTCCTTTTACTTCTCAGATCGTATGTCATGAGACAATTTATTTAATCAAAAAAAAGAAATACAAAGTACACTGAACACTTAGCTTAGGACTTCTTTAAGTTTGGACCGTCCGAAGCAATATCGGACGAGAACCGCACTCGCCAAAGGACCGCAGCTAATTGAATTATCATCGATCGAATACACATATTTATAGCGATCGCAACTGTCAAGACACAGAGTTGTAGTATTACAGAGTTGCATTAGAACTATCAAATAAGTACAGAGTGTTTAGGTACATAGAAATATAACACAGAGTTGCATTAGAACTATCAGATAAGTAAATGGTAAGAAATAAAATATTGATGAAATAGGATCGCTACACATTTGATATTTTATTGAGGAGGAATGTTGAAGATCAACAAAATATGCTTTGTGTTTTTTGTATACTTGTTAAAATATTTTAAAATAAAAGTTCATTAGTTCGAGAGATTTCAATCGATACGTTTCATATTATCCAACAATAATTATAATTTAAATTTTATATAAAATAGAATTAAATTTTTTCTAATAAAATTAAAATAATTAAATTTGAATAGGGTAATCAATTTACCGGCTATTAGGAAATACTAATGATTTTTTTTAGTAATAATATTATTTTTACTTTTTTTAATTATAAGATGTTATTAATATAAATACCTACTAATTTATATAATATATAATATTTTATAAAAGTTTATTATATTATTAAATTTTAAAAAATTAATTAATTAAATATAAAAATATAATAATTACAAATTAATTTTATTTATGTTTAATTATTTTTTTATATTTTATTATTTAACAATTATTATTAAAATTAAATTCTATATTTAAATTGAATTAAATTTAAATTTTTTTGTACGGTCCGTCACGCTTGGGTACGAATTTCGAGGTGATACCTTTTGCTGCCTGGCTAAGAACGTGTGTAGTCACTAAAACTTCCGATCCTACTTCGATGTCATCTTGCAATCTCCGGCGTTTATCGACATATTGTTTGTTACGGTTTTGCATCGCTTCTTCTATCTCTTTAGCGTTGTTAAAAACGTCTACCATATTTCTTAAGTAAAGCGTAATTTGAGGGATAAAGTTCTCGCTTTCAGTTATCGCTTTGATATCGTGCTTTATATCATCGAAGGTGCGTAGTTCTCTTCCAAAAGTGAGGAATGCAGCGGAGTAACCGGTCGACTGGCATTTGATAGTATTCATTGCGAAGCGGATGGATGCTAAGTCAGAATTCCAAGTTTTATGTTGGTTTTGAACGAGAATGGCCAACTGAGCCTTAAGGTCTCGGTTCTTGCGTTCTAAAGGATTAGCTTCGTGGTTATATACGGGTGTGAAAAGTTGTTGGATGCCCATACTGTAGGCTATCTTCTGCATAATGGATGAAACAAATTGTACACCGTTGTCTGAAGAAAAACGTTATCGATCAGGGTCTTTGCACAAACTTCTGCTGTTGCTTCCTTGAGAGCAAACAGCTCAACCCATCGGCTTGCTACGTCTTCAACAATGAATATCCATCAGTATCCGTCATCTGTCTGTGGTAAAGGCCCGAAAAGATCAACGGCTATAACTTCGTTCCTTTGTTTATTACTTGTCGTCTGGAGTAAACCCATCGGCTTCTTATTCGAGGCTTTGTAGCGTTGACACTGGGCACATGTTCGCACATACTTAGCTATCTCTGCGCGCATTCCCTGTCAAAAGTAGCGGCTGGCGACTCGTTCAATGGTTTTCTCGGCACCGTAATAACCTGCTGTACTTTCGTCATGATACAGTTTTAAGATATCTGCGCGCTTGTGCGTTGGCATCACAAGTTGAGCTTCTTCAACATCATCATTAGCGTAGCGATATAAAACTCCGTCATTCAAAAGATAACCCCAATTGCACCAAAAAGGTACGTTTTCGTCTTTTTGTTCTAAGGAATTTATTACCTTTGCTAAGTACTCATCTTTGAGTTGTTCAGAGCGTAATTCATTTGGTTTTTTACGCGGAAGTTCTGCTTGAAAAGCACATATGCAATTAAATGTTTGGTGTCTTCAGACACACACGGTGGACGTGATAGCATATCAGCCACGGAATTGCTTTTACCAGGGGTGTAATCGATTTGAAAATTGTACTGCTGTATCTGGAATGCCCATTTCGCAAGGCGACCTGACGGTGATTTCATGGTCATCAGCCATTTTAGAGGTTGATGGTCTGTCTTTAAGTAATCTTCAGCACCATCGATATACCCTCTAAATTTTGCACATGCCCATACTATTGATAGGGCTTCACGTTCCGTCGTCAAATAATTGCGTTCAGCAGATGTTAATAACCGGCTTGCAAATTCAATGGGGTGCTCATTCTCCTTCTCCCCCTGGAGTAAAACTGCTCCTAATGCGTAAGCACTCGCATCTGTCTTAATGATAAAAGCTACGCCATCAGGTCTGTAAGTGGCTTTAAAATTTCCTCGAATTGATCAATAAAACGACGGTACCAAGAACATGTTTGGATAAAAGAAACCAGTTCTTTGATATTACGAGGTTCCTTTCGTAAGGTGATAGCATAGAACGTGACCGAGATATTTTACTTCGGCACACCTAAAATGACATTTAGCTTGGTTTATTCGTAATTTAAATTTATCCAGCTTATCGAAAACGATATTCAGTTCTTTAATATGATCTGTAAACGTAGTCGAACATATAATTATATCATGTAAGTACGCTAGAACATTCACGTTTGGTACTGCGGTTTTAAAGCGGTCTATTAAGCGTTGAAAGGTCGCAGGCGCATTTCGAAGACCAAAAGACATTCTCTTGAATCTGTATGTTCCAAATGGTGTAATGAGACAAGTTTTATCTCTGTCCTTTTCTGCTACGGCTATCTGAAAGTAGCCACACTGCAAATCTAGGGTCGTCATAAATTTAGTACATTTAGCAAGGTGTAGCAAGTCATCCATGCGTGGTAACGGATACCTATCTGGTTTTGTTATGGAATTTATCCTTCGATAATCGACACATACGCGCGTATCACCGTCTCTCTTTGGCACCATCACAACTGGTGCGTTACCGAGCCTTTTCGTTATCTCACACTTAAGTTCTTTCCGTTTAGGAAAAGACAAACGGTACGGAGGACAGCATATTGGCTCATGGTCTCCAGTATCAATATAGTGTTGGGCATAATGCGTTGGTTCAGACAACGGACCCAACACGTTTGGGTGTTTTTGAAGTACCTTCTCAAGTTGCACCTTTTCATGTACTGATAAATCTGTTGCATCGGTCTTTTTTATAAAAGAAAAATCAATGGAAAGGAATTCTGCTGTATTATGGTTATTAACGACACCAGTAAACAAGCCAGAGCGTTTAGGTCGTTCAGGTGTAATCATTTCTGGGGGAATACCGTCCCGAAATATACTCTGAATAGTATGCGGAGAGTAATCATTCAATACTTCCGAACCGAAATACTCAAAGTCCGACAAATACACTTTCGATGTGTCAATTTCGCGGAACGCTTCCTCTTCCGGTTTGCGCTTTAAGTCTGTTGTACATACGTTGACTTTTTCAACGAGGTTTAGCTCTAATGGCAGTGGATCAGCAAAATCGAAATGGGTAGTTGGATCACTTTCAAAGTACCAGTAGTGCTGGCAAATGTTAATGACAATTCCAGCTTGCTCCATGAAATCAGCGCCTATCAGAGTTCGGTTACCATTGGCTTTCGGTAAAATTATAAATTAAATGCTTAAACGTATACCACCAATAACAATTTTACATACAGTGGTTAGACAAGTCTGCAGCGACGTGCTTCCGTCGGCGAGTGTAACACCACACCTGACACTTTCATATTTGCAACCCTTAAAACCCATGATGCATTTCAAGTTTGTGCTAGCCACGCTTGTTCGGGCTCCTGAATCAAAGTACGCTTGGCCAGGTATTCCGAATATTTGCACATCTGCTATTGGAATTTCCCGTCCAATTGAAGTGGACAAGGAATTGAATTGTACAATGCCAGACGTTGTCAGTTTTTGCTTACAATTCAAGCAATTTGCACGCGTCACTCCTGGAGCATTGCATCCATAGCAAGCAAATTTCGGTTTTAAAGCAACAGCTTCCGCTATATTCGCAGCGTGTGCTTCTCATCTTACGGTTCACCCTATCGTGGATTTGTACGTGCGATTTGGTCAGCTTCAGCTGGCACATTATGCAATTGGGACAGAAGTGTGCGCTTTTTTCGGATGAAAATATCCGTCGCCTCATTCTTTTGCTGTTTTGTTTCAAACAACTCAACATAAATACGCCAAGATGGCTTTGGAGGAGAAAATACTTCACGCAGCATGCGAATAACATCACCAAAAGCTTCGGCCTTTGATTTTACACCACGCCACCATTCCGCTGCATCACCCTCAAGAATTATAGGCATACTGCTAATCGCATCTGCATCATTTATTTTCCCTACTGTCTTAAATGTAGAAATTGCAGCGATGAATTCCTCTACTTTTGTAGAACTACGCTCGCCACTGAAACGAGCAGTACAATTTCTAAACGAACCAGGTCGTGAATTGACATTATTTACGGCTTGCATTAGCCTCTCAAGTTGTTCTGTAGTGAAAGTCGCCATATTATTTAAATACGTTTTTGCAATACGTTCGCTTCGGCGAATCGGTGTGTTCAAATCACACGAGAGCTTGGCCACGATTTTGCGAGAATAAAATATTTTTCATCGAAAAATTTTTCCACGCAGTTGGGCGCCAGTTTTATACCGAGCTTTTGAGATTAAGATGGTTTTTTATTGAAAAATTTAACAATTGAAGATATGCTCAGGATTTGCGTGAGTACTTAACCTAGGGTATCGAAATAAATGTACACTGGTATTAATATTAGATTGATGGCAATGCATTCAACCACTTAGAGACCAGCTTTGCGCTGTTCGTATAAAGCACCGCATCTACGACATACATATTTACATAAACATACTAAGTACCTACGGTTTAAGTGACCAGCTTTGCGCCGTTCGCCTTGTTCCGTGCAAGGACAACAACAATGGATTGTTTAACTATTTTCTAAGTGACCAGCTTTGCGCTGTTCGCCTTATACTTATAATTAACAACACATATACACACATAGCTAAACTTACCTCTCGTGTGCGCGGCCTCCAACAAGTCAAGACGAGCACACAGAAGTTCGCGCTTTTAAAGCGTTCTGCTAGTGCGGTCAGGTGATTTTACTAGTGCGATCAGGTGATTTTCATTGAGATGCCAGATCTTAAACTAAATGTCTTAAAACTATAATTTCACCATACGTTGATGCTACAAAATGTAAATATTAAATATTAACGTAGTATTAGTCTATTCAGAGGAACCTGTCCTTTAATTGATAATCGACGATGTACCTCACTTAAAATTGTTTTTAGTTTATATACCGTCGTTATCAGAATATTTTATTAGAATAACAATTTTCTATAATTTATATTAGAATTTATATCAGATCAAGGTGTAGCTTATATTTAAGTAGAGATGGGTTACAATAAATATATTTAAATGAATCTAAATTTTAAATGTTTAGTGAAAGTGAATTTGATAGTAAAATTTTAAAGATTAAAAATTTGATTATAGCTCTAAAATATGTACATATCGCCCGTCGCTCTTTTTATTAAGATAAGATAAGTCGTATCATAGTAGATGTAACGGAAGGTGTATCTAGAATAACAATTTAAAGCTTATTTAGTAAAGTATTTCATTTACATTGAAAAGATTTTTGTGCAAATCAATATAAATTGATAGTTAATATTTATTTATTATTATTTATATATTTATAATTTATTAAAAATAATTATATAATTTTAGTGTTTTAGTAATTTTTAATGAAAAAATAATATTAATAATAGTTTATTAAGTATTGTAAAAGGTTATTGAAATAATTGAAAAATTTTTATTTTAAAAGAAAATTTAATTTATTGTACCGTGTGTATCAGGGTTTATTAAATAATTAATAAATATTTAATAATCTCGATTTTATAAGAGTTAATAATTTATAAAAGTTAATGTATCAAAATTATTTTAAATAAATTATTAGAAATGAAATGTTATTCGTTTATAAAGGTATCTAGTTTTTTTAGAAATAAATTTAATTTACAAAATTTTAATTTTTATTTAAAAAAAAAAATAAAAACGTATTATATTGAATATTTTAAGGGATAAGCTTTAAAATAAATTATTAAAAATTAATAATTGTTATTAAAAATGTATGTATAGAATTAGCAATTATTTATAAATTTGTTATACATTATTTTATTATTTTATTATTTATTTATATTTTAATTAAAAAAAAAAACTTTTTTTTAAATAAAAATTGTTAATTAATAATGATAAAATTAGTATATTATATTGTTAAAATAATTTATATTGATAAGTTTATATAAAGAATTCGGCATATTTTATTCTCGCCTGTTTAACAAAAACATGTATTTTTGTATTATATAAATAGTCTAGCCTGCCCACTGAATTTATTTAAATGGCCGCAGTATTTTAACTGTGCAAAGGTAGCATAATCATTAGTCTTTTAATTGAAGACTGCTATGAATGGTTGGACGAAGTATAATCTGTTTCATTTAATTTATTTTTATACTATGTAATATTTTGTTCGGGTGATATTAAAGTTTAATAAACTTTTAATTTTATAATATCATTTATTTATGATTTATTGATCCGTTAATAACGATTATAAGATTAAGTTACTTTAGGGATAACAGCGTAATTTTTTTGGAGAGTTCTTATTGATGAAAAAGTTTTTGAAATCGATGTTGGATTAAGATATATTTTAAGTGTAGCTGCTTAAATATAAAGTCAGTTCGACTTTTAAATTATTAAATGATCTGAGTTCAGACCGGCGTAAGCCAGGTTGGTTTCTATCTTTAAAATATATTAATATTTTAGTACGAAAGGACCAAATATTAGAATTATAAAATTTTATTTTTTGAATATTATTAATATACTATTTTGGCAGATTAGCGCTATAAATTTAGAATTTATTTATGTAATTTTTATTACAAATGGTACTTGTTTTTTTGTTAGTAGAATAATTTTAGTAGTTTAGTAGAGTAGCTTTTTAACCTTTATTAGAACGTAAAGTATTAGGTTATATTCAGATTCGTAAAGGACCTAATAAAGTTGGTTTAATAGGAATTCCTCAACTTTTTTGTGATGCAATTAAATTATTTACTAAGGAACAAACAAATCCAATTTTATCAAATTATATTTCTTATTATTTTTCTCCTATTTTTTCTTTATTTCTTTCTTTATTAGTTTGATTATGTATACCTTTATTTGTAAAATTATTTTCTTTTAATTTAGGTTTATTATTTTTTTTATGTTGTACTAGTATAGGGGTTTCTACAGTTATAATTGCTGGTTGATCTTCTAATTCTAATTATGCTTTATTAGGTGGGTTACGAGCTGTGGCTCAAACTATTTCCTATGAAGTTAGAATAGCTTTAACTTTCTTATATTTTATTTTTCTTATTGGTAGTTATAATATATTAGACTTTTTTTATTATCAAAGTTATATCTGATTTATTATTATTTTATTTCCAATAAGACTTGTTTGATTTTGTATTTGTTTAGCTGAAACTAATCGAACTCCTTTCGATTTTGCTGAAGGTGAAACTGTATTGGTTTCTGGATTTAGTGTAGAATATAGAAGAGGGGGATTTGCTCTTATTTTTTAGCTGAATATGCAAGAATTTTATTTATGAGAATATTATTTTGTGTAATTTTTTTAGGTTGTGATTTGTTTAATTTATAATTTTATGTTAAATCAACTTCTATTTCTTTTGTATTCATATGAACACGTGGAACTTTACCTCGATTTCGTTATGATAAATTAATATATTTAGCTTGAAAATGTTTTTTACCTTTTTCTTTAAATTATTTATTATTTTTTTTGGTTTTAAATTATTACTACTTTATTTTATATTGTTAATTTTTTTTAGTAAAGTTAATAGAAATTTTAATTTCTATCTTATGTTTTCAAAACATAAGCTTATTCAAGCTCATTAACTAATTAATTAAATTATCGCATCATTTATTGATTAATGGATTTAAAATATAATATAAAAAATAAATTACTGTTAAAATTTGTCCAACTAGTACATAAGGGTCTTCTACAGGACGAGCTCCAATTCATATCAATAAAATTACTGTAATTACTATAATTCAAAATCAAATTTTATTAATTGGATAAAATTTAATACCTCGGAATTTTCTTAAATGATAAAATGGTAAAATAGCTAAAATTGCAATTGATAAAATTAAAGCAATAACTCCTCCTAACGTATTAGGAATAGAACGTAAAATAGCATAGGCAAATAAAAAATATCATTCTGGTTGGATATGAATATGTGTAACTAAAGGACTTGCTGGGGTAAAATTATCTGGATCTCCTAGTAAGTAAGGATTAATTAGTGTTAATAATAATAAACATTTAATTATAATAATAAATCCTACAATATCTTTAAAAGTAAATATGGGAGGAAGGGGATTTTATCAATATTAGAATTTAATCCAATTGGGTTATTATAACCTGTTTGATGTAAAAATATAAGGTGAATTAATGTTATTGCAATAACAATAAATGGTAAGATAGAATGGAAGGTAAAAAATCGTGTTAATGTTGCGTTATCTACAGCTATTTCCCCCCCCCCCATACTCATTGTACTACATCAATTCCTAAGTATGGAATTCCTGATAATAAATTTGTAATAACAGTTGCTTTTCAAAAAGACATTTGACCTCAAGGTAAAACATATCCTATAAATGCAGTTGCCATTACTAAAAATAAAATTAAAACTCCTACTAGTCATGTTATATAATAATAATATAATAATAATAATTTTGGCGCGTACACTATATAGCTCAGTGTTTGGCCAAGCTTCTCCTACCAATTGTAGTGTGCGTCTTTATATTATACTACAAATGGAGGGACCTACAGTTTTGTGCCGACTCCGAACGGCAGATGTATTTAATGAGAGGCTTTTTCATGGCAGAAATACCCTCGGAGGTTTGCCATTGCCTGCCGAGGGGTGACCGCTATTAGAAAAAACTTTTTCTATTATTAAGATTTTGCTTGCCCTGACTGAGATTCGAACCTCGAACCCAACGGCATATCGAGTTATAGCACGCACCGCTACCAACTCGACCACAGCGGTGTGAATACATAAGACCCATGGTATATACCTCGTCCTACATGTAAGTAAATACATATAAAAAAATGATTCTCCGTTTACATGTAAGGTTCAATAATCAACCTTAATTTACATCTCGGCAAATATGACTTACTCTATTAAAAGCTAGATTAATATCTGCTGTATAACGTATTGCAAGAAATAATCCTGTTAAAATTTGAATTATTATACATAATCCTAATAAAGATCCAAAATTTCATCAAGTTGAAATGTTAATAGGTGCTGGTAAATAACTAAAGCATTATTAGCAATTTTAAATAAAGGATGTTGGGTTCGTGCAGGTTTATTCCTTAGTTAATGTATTAATCGAAGAGGGCCATAGAATAATTTAGTAATTTTTACTACTGTAATTAATGTAATTAATAAATAATTTATTAATAAAATAGTAATTAGATTTGTGGGATAATTATATAATTTATTAAGATTTAATCAATTTTCTTTTGAAAATAAATTTATTAAATAATTTATTAATATTTCATTATTTTGTGAAAAAAATTAAATATATAGTTTATCAATAAATATTCTAATAAATGTTAATAATAAAAATATTCTTATACAAAAAATAGTTAATTTTATTGATAATGAAAATATTTCATTTGATGCTACTGATGTAACATAAATAAATAAAACTAATATTTCACCTAAAAAAATTATAAATAAAATATAAGAAAATAAAAATGTTTTTGCTATTAATCCTGTTAATAAACAAATTTGAATTGTTTGTATGTAATATATTAATCCTATTGCTAATGGATGATTTATTTGAATAAAAATAAATCTTAAAATTATAGTTGAAATATATAATATTAATTGTATAATATCAGGAGGTAGTTGATTTAAAAAATATTAATTTTGGAGATTAATGATAAAGTTATTCTTTTATTCTTGAAGTTTAAAAAGAAAAATCTTACAAGACCAATGTTTTTATTAAACTATTAAAACTAATGATAATAATTTTATATTGAGGATTACCTTGTTTTTTATTTAGAATATATTGTATTAAGTCTTTTTTTTTATTATTTATTTATTTAAGTTTAATAGATTATAATACATATTTTAGAATAATATTTTTAATTTTTAGAGTTTTTGAAGGGGCTTTAGGTCTTTTAATTTTAGTTTCATGGAAATGATTATTATCAATCTTTTAATATTTTACAATGTTAAAATTTATTTTAATATTAATTTTTATTTTTCCTGTTTGTTTTATAAGTAATTCATTTTGAATGGTACAAAATTATTTTATTATTATTTTTTTTTTACTTTTGGTTTTATTTTAATAAATTTTTGTACTAATTATTTTGTAAATATTTCTTATGTTTTGAGTTATGATTGTATTTCCTATGGATTAATTTTA
This sequence comes from Philophylla caesio, assembly GCA_963971545.1. NCBI lineage: Eukaryota > Metazoa > Arthropoda > Insecta > Diptera > Tephritidae > Philophylla > Philophylla caesio. Next base: position 58,981,602 of record OZ020606.1, read on the forward strand.
TTAAGATTATGAATTTGTACTCTTATAATCAATGCTAGAGAATCTTTTAATAAATTTAATAATTATAGTAATTTATTTTTATTTAATGTTTTAATACTTTTATTATTTTTATTTTAAGTTTTAGTAGAAGAAACTTATTTGTATTTTATTTATATTTTGAAAGTAGACTAATTCCTACATTATTTTTTAATTTTAGGTTGAGCTTATCAAATAGAATTGTAAGTTGATTTTGATTCACTATAATTTCTTTATCTTTTTTGTCTTTTTTTAGTGCAGCTTATACTTTATATTTATATGCTTATAGACAACATGGAAAAATATTTTCTGGAATTTACTTATTTAGGAAAAATTCGGGAATTTTTTTTTATTACTCTTACATTGATTTCCTTTAAATTCATTAATTTTAAAGAGATATTTGTATATTTTGGCTTTAATTTAAATAGTTTATTATAAAATATTGATTTGTGGTATCAATGATATGATTTTTATCATTTTAAATTTTGAAAAATAATTTATCAATTTGTAGAATTATATTTTTAATTTTAATTATATTTAGATTAAACATTTTTTGTTGTCAACATTTTTTTAATAAATGATTTAGTTTTTTTTTTTTTTGAATGAGAAGTTATTAGATTAAATTCTATAATAATTGTTATAACTTTTTTATTTGATTGAATAAGTTTATTATTTATATCTTTTGTTTTATTGATTTCTTCTTTAGTAATTTATTATAGAAAAGAATATATAATAGGTGATTTAAATATTAATCGTTTTATTATATTGTTATGTCAATAATATTATTAATTATTAGTCCTAATTCGAATTTTATTAGGTTGAGATAGGTAAGGATTAATTTCTTATTGTTTAGTAATTTATTTTCTAAATGTAAAGTCATATTATGCAGGAATATTAACTGCTTTATCTAATAGTATTGAAAATGTTGCTTTTTTACTTGCTATTGCTTGAATCTTAATAATAGAAAAAGCTTTTTCTAATAGCGGCCACCCCTCGGCAGGCAATGGCAAACCTCCGAGGGTATTTCTGCTGTGAAAAGGCTTCTCATTAAATACATCTGCCGTTCGGAGTCTGCACAAAATAGTAGGTCCCTCCATTTGTGATATAATATAAAGACGAACAACACAAATGGTAGGAGAAGCTGGGGCAAACACTGAGCTATATACTGTACGCGCCAAAATTATATTTTTTATTTAGAATTAAAAAATATATATATTTGAAATAGAAATTATTGGGGGTTTAATAGTATTAGCAGCAATAACTAAAAGTGCTCAAATTCTTTTTTCTTCTTGATTACCTGCTGCAATAGCAGCTCCTACCCCAGTTTCAGCATTAGTTCATTCATCAACTCTTGTAACAGCACGAGTTTATTTATTAATTCTGTTTAATATTTTATTATGCGACAATTGATTAAGACAAATTCTTTTATTATTATCTGGTTTATAAATGTTTGTTTATTTTTCTGTTGGCCTAGTAAATGTTAATTTTATAGTTTATGGAAGATTTTTGTGAAAAAACAACAACAGTGTTTTAATGGTAGAAATTATAGTACTATTTCGGAAATCACCACATTTCCTCATCAGACTTCTTTTTATTAAATTAATTAAATTTATTTTTCTTTGAACCCGGGATCTCGGAGTTGCAGAGGCAATACGCTACATATTGTGCTACGCTAGCCGAGTTGGCTGTTGTGTTTATTTCATCTTCCTTAAACAAACCAACTACAAACAAGAGCAACTGATCTGCCTCTATTTAACTTGTTTGTGTGGTTGTTGTTTGTGTTTTTATTTGCAAATTCTTTATTCAAGTTTTTTACTTTATATTAGAATGCATTTAAGGCGTGCTTATCCTTGCATATAAATGTTTGTTTATTTTTTTGTTGGCCTAGTAAATGTTAATTTTACAATTTTTATTGAGCTCAAGGCCAGTTTATGGAAGATTTTTGTGAAAAAACAACAAGAGTTTTTTAATGGTAGAAATTATAGAACTATTTCGGAAAACAACCCATTTAATCATCAGACTTATTTTTATTAAATTAATTAAATTTATTTTTTATAACCACTTCTCCCATTCCCATTCTTAATCCACTTATTCAGGATAATGCTTCTATTACATTTGGAAATCAAAAATGAAATGGGGCAGCTCCTCTCTTTATTAATAAAGAAGAATAAATAATTAAATTATTTAATATTAAATTATGTTTAATTATTGGAAAATAATTTAAATATAAAATAATAATAGCAAATAATAAAACAGCGGAAGCTAATGCTTGAGTTAAAAAATACTTTAAAAATGCTTCTGTTGATATCAAGTTATTATCTTTTATTAGGGGGATAAAAGATATTAAATTAATTTCTAAGCATATTCAAGCACCTAATCAAGAATTAGATGACACTGTAATTATTGTACCCAAAATTAAGATTAAAAAATATATAATTTTAGCAGAATTATTAAAAGTTAAAAAAAAGGATTGTAACCTTTATAAATGGGGTATGAACCCAGTAGCTTTATTAGCTTATCTTTTTATATGTTAGTGTATGATGCACGAAAGTTTTTGATACTTTTAGAAATAGTTTAATTCTATTAAATATAAATCATGGCCTGATATTAATTAATGTAATTTTATTACATTATTTACCCTATCAAGGTAACCCTTTTATCAGGCAATTCATTAATTTTAAAAATGAAATAAGTTGGTTTTAACTAAAAAGTTAAATAGAAAAAGTATTAAAAATGAAATAAGTTGTTTTCAACCAAAAAGTTAAATAAAAAAAGTATCTCAAACTCAATTAAATCATCATAAAAAATTAAATTAAATTATTAAATAGATAATATAAAATGCCAATATAGATATTTCCGAGAGTTAAAAACACAACTATTATATTATTTTTAACATATATTTATACAAATTTCGAACGTCATATTATATTATATGTATGTGTATGTATGTACAGTGAAACCTCCCACACCCGGACACTGACGGTTCCTTAATATTTTTGTCCGCTTATGGGAGTGGACGAATAAAAATTAAAATAAAATTTATACACACACTTATTTTTTAATTAAATAGATTTCTTGGTAATTTAATTTACATATTTCATTTTTATTGTGAGATATATCATAGTAACAATAAATGCGTTTGTGTATGTATGTTGGCAATTACATATTTATTTTTAAAAATTCTTTTACCGTGGTCTGTCGCAACTTTCCTTGATCATGTTTTATAAAACAGTTTTCAAGATGACTTTCCAAAGTTTTGGCGTACTGGAATCCGGCAACTTCGTCACTAACCAATTTTTTAATACGGCGATGTTGTTGTAATGCTTTAGAATATGATTTACTTTGACCCGCATCCGGGACACATACATACATACTTCATTTAAGTCTTCGGTTCCCCCATCAGATAATTCCTCAGTAACATTTTCGTCAATAACAATGTATGTACATAAATATTAATGTCTTCTGTACTAACAATTTCGTCGATTAACAAAAAGTCATTCGAATGCTGACCTTGCTCATTTTCATTTAAAAGCTTTGTAAAAGCCGATAACTTCGATATGGGAATAGTGGCAGCCTGGGTTTTTCAAATATCGAATCTTTAAAAGCAAACAATTAAGATTTAAGAAATTAACACTAATACAAAGCACTAAACTTTTTCAAAGAGCGCGAGCAGATACATTTTCTTTATCCATCATATTTAAAATTCCATTTTTTCTTTAATAGAAAGAATTTTCTTTTTTGTGACATGTTCTCACGTTCGGATAATTACCACGACGTAAACGTTTTGCAAATGCAAATCAAATGATTTACAATTTTCGTTCTTTTTATGCTAAAAGCTACAAATGGTTGCACTAGATCCCGCTACATGTTAACATGTTTATGCTCGTCCTCAAATTTTTTTAGCTTTTGATGTGCGTACATACATATGCTGTGTATATGTATGTATATACATAGAAGATTTCGGCTGTTCGGTCAAGTTATTCTTCTTTATTTTCAATAGTTTTTTTACTGTTTTCTTTACACTTTTGTTAAGTAATTTATTTTTCTTGACCGTTATCGAGAGGTAAAACTGAAAAATAGTAAAAAAATAAAGAAGGAGGCTGTGTCAGAGACACGGCCATTAAGTTTAACGTAGAATACGCCATCCGATAAGACAGAAAACATATGTATAATGATAATTTATAATGATAAATAATACAAGCAAATGAATTTCTTTATTTGATAGTTACTTTTGATGATATACATAAGCTTATGATAGGAAAATAGGATAAAAATGTTTTTAAATTATCAATTAAATTTCTCGCAAAAACGAAGTCAATGGTTGTGTTATCAATAGTTGTGGGAGCATCATTTCGAATATAATCCAAATTAAACGTATCGCTCATAAATTTCGCCAATCTAGTATTTGATGTTATTTCTGTGTTAAAATCACCACCAATAAGCAGTAGTTGGCAGCGCTTTCTCTGCCTTTACTCTACTTAAATTTTCCCGCCTAAAATTATGCAATAAAATGAACGTCTATTCACGCTACAAACTAGTAGTGGGTAACACAGTGCAGCACTACACACTTAACCAAACACCACACACATATTTGTTTGGATGTGTTTATAAAATTTTCATTTGAGAAATTTAAATATTAGGAAGATATCAACCAATATGAAATGTATGTCAAAAGAAAGCTAACATCTTTATTTGACTACAAAAAAATTTTTAAAAAAATTTATCTCGCCGTTTCCTTATAATTAAAGAAATAGAGATTACAACAATAACAATCTGACATGGGTGCCCATACCGTAAGGTAAGACATATTCTACGCCAAAAGTGTCCGCATCAGGTCATTAGAGTGTCCGGTTGTTAGAGTGGAGTTTGTTCTGAAAATGCAACGTAAAACTTGGTTCCTGAATATTTGTCCGGTTAAGAGAGGTGTCCGCTTATTGGAGGTGTCCGCCATTGTCGTACATTGCTTCACTGTATATACATATGTATAAATGTATATATGTACATATGTATGTATGTACATATACCATATTGGATCTATGAATTTAGGGTTTTTTTGAAAGAATTAATAGGCATACTATATTAATTAATTAAATATTTATATACACATATACATACATATACATATGTATATTTATTAATTTAAACTTAGTATAGAAGAAATTTTCATGACTAAAAATAATTTCATAGTTTTATATACATACATATGTATATGTACATACATACATATGTACATACGTAAAAAAAAAAAAATATTTTAAAAATAAAAAATATAAAAATTTTAATAATATTTAATGAAAATTTATAAATAATTTTTAAAGAATTATTAATTTTTTAAGAAATGATAAAAATTATAAAATTTTAAAATTTCATACTTATAATATTATTTATTTATTTATTATTTTTGATTATAATTAATTATTTAATTAATTAATTATTTATTTTATAATTTAAATTTAAATTTTATATAAAATGAAATACAAATTTTTCATTTAAAAATTAAAATAAGTAAAATATGATTTGGGGAATTAATTTACTGGCTATGAGGAAATACTAATGATTTTTATTTAGTAGTAATATTATTTTTATTTTAAAATTTATTTTTTTAAATTATTACATTTAATAATTATAAAAATTTTGTTAATAATGAAAAATTAAAAATTTTATATTTATAATAATATTTATATTATTATTATTATTATTTATTTCTTACAGCTCTTTAGAGCCTAATTCTTTACAATAGTGGTAGACTTAACCTAAATATTTAATAATATACATAATAATATTTATTTTTAATAAAAGTATACAATTTTTAATTAAAATAACAAAATTTATAAATATTTTTTAATTTAAAATTTATTTTTTTAAATTATTACATTTAATAATTATAAAAATTTTGTTAATAATGAAAAATTAAAAATTTTATATTTATAATAATATTTATATTATTATTATTATTATTTATTTCTTACAGCTCTTTAGAGCCTAATTCTTTACAAAAGTGGTAGACTTAACCTAAATATTTAATAATATACATACATATATCTTAAGTCTAATTAGGTCATTTTATTGATCATTCATTAATGCAATTGGAATTTAAAAATACGGAACGGTAGTCAACGGAAAACAAATATTTATTATAATAGATATTATAATATAATTAAGGGCATATGTACATTACTTTATAATGGGATGGATTTACAATATTCAAACAATTTTCTTTTAAACTCTGTAATGGTCGTACATTGCTTCACAGTATTTGGTAACTCATTACAACATTTAAGACCTTTATAGTATAAATTACATTTATCAGATTCACTTTTTAGCATAGGTAACTTGAAATCATTTTTTTTACGAGTATCTTTATTGTGTATATTAACGCCATACTTTAATTAATGTTTAGGTAATCTGGTAAATTATTATCTATAATATTTTTGATAAATTTCATTGTGTAATAAAAGTGCTGTTGTTTAACACTTAGCCAATTAAGGGCTGATAGCATATCTCTGATTGGTGTGTCGTGTCGTCTCCGAAGAATAAATCTCATTGCTTGATTTTGCTGTTTTTGCAGTTTATAAATCTGGCTGTCATTCATTATGAAAAAAAATCGTGGGACAGTAATTGAGGAGCGGCTCGATGGTGGATCTATAGACCATGATTTTATATTTTCTTTTCAAGAGTTTGCAAGTACGTCGCATAAAGAAAATTTTTTTTGCAATTTTGTTCACCGTATGGTTAATATGTTCATTGAATTGCAATTTTTCATCAATTTTTACGCCCAAATATGTTATATATTGTACTTTTTCAATTTTTTGACGGTTTATATTAATGTTACTAACTACTACTCTAATTTTATAATTATAATTAATTATAATTATAGTAAAGTTATTTATATTATAATTATAATTTAAATTTTATATAAAATAAAATTAAAATTTTTCTAATAAAATTAAAATAAGTAAAATTTGATTAGGGGAATCAATTTACTGGCTATGAGGAAATGCTAATGATTTTTTTAGTAATAATATTATTTTTACTTATTTTAATTATAAGATGTTATTAATATAAATACTAATTTATAAAATATATAATATTTTTTAAAAGTTTATTATATTATTAAATTTTAAGAAATTAATTATTTAAATATAAAAAATTACATAATAACTAATTAATTTTATTTATATTAAATTTAATTTTTTTGTTTAAATATTTAAGTTTTATTTTGGAGGAACCTGTCCTTTAATTGATAATCCACGATGTACCTCACTTAAATTTGTTTTCAGTTTATATACCGTCGTTATCAGAATATTTTATTAGAATAATAATTTTCTATAATTTATATTAGAATTTATATCAGATCAAGGTGTAGCTTATATTTAAGTAGAGATGGGTTACAATAAATATATTTAAATGAATCTAAATTTCAAATGTTTAGTGAAAGTGAATTTGATAGTAAAGTTTTAAAGATTAAAAAATCGATTATAGCTCTAAAATATGTACATATCGCCCGTCGCTCTTATTATTTAGATAAGATAAGTCGTAACATAGTAGATGTACCGGAATTTTTATTTTAAAAGAAAATTTAATTTATTGTACCTTGTGTATCAGGGTTTATTAAATAATTAATAAATATTTATTAATCTCGATTTTATAAGAGTTGATAATTTATAAAAGTTAATGTATAAAAATTATTTTAAATGAAATGTTATTCGTTTATAAAAGTATCTTGTTTTTTTTAGAAATAAATTTAATTTACAAAATTTAAATTTAAATTTTTTTTTTTCAATAAAAATTTATTATTTTGAATAAATTATTAAAAATTAATAATTGTTATTAAAAATGTATGTATAGAATTAGCAATCATTTATAAGTGTGTTATAAATTATTTTATTATTTATTTATATTTTAATTTTGTTTATAAAATTTTTTATTTAAATAAAAATTGTTAATTAATAATGATAAAAGTGGTATATTATATTGTTAAAATAATTTAAATTGATAAGTTTATATAAAGAATTCGGCAAATTTTTTTCTCGCCTGTTTAACAAAAACTTGTAACCTACCCACTGAATTTATTTAAATGGCCGCAGTATTTTAACTGTGCAAAGGTAGCTTAATCATTAGTCTTTTAATTAAAGCCTGCTATGAATGGTTGGACGAAGTATAATCTGTTTCATTTAAATTTATTATAGAATTTTATATTTTAGTTAAAAAGCTAAAACTTTTTTAAAAGACAAAAGACCCTATAAATCTCTATATTTTTTAATAATTAAATTTTATTGGCTTATTTTATTTTTATACTATGTAATATTTTGTTGGGGTGATATTAAAATTTAATAAACTTTTAATTTTATAATATCATTTATTTATGATTTATTGATCCGTTAATAACGATTATAAGATTAAGTTACTTTAGGGATAACAGCGTAATTTTTTTGGAGAGTTCTTATTGATAAAAAAGTTTTTGACCTCGATGTTGGATTAAGATATATTTTAAGTGTAGCTGCTTAAATATAAAGTCAGTTCGACTTTTAAATTCTTAAATGATCTGAGTTCAGACCGGCGTAAGCCAGGTTGGTTTCTATCTTTAAAATATATTAATATTTTAGTAAGAAAGGACCAAATATTAGAATTATACAATTTTATTTTTTGAATATTATTAATATACTATTTTGGCAGATTAGCGCTATAAATTTAGAATTTATTTATGTAATTTTTATTACAAATGGTACTTGTTTTTTTGTTAGTAGAATAATTTTAGTAGTTTAGTAGAGTAGTTTTTTTAACTTTATTAGAACGTAAAGTATTAGATTATATTCAGATTCGTAAAGGACCTAATAAAGTTGGTTTAATAGGAATTCCTCAACCTTTTTGTGATGCAATTAAATTATTTACTAAGGAACAAACTTATCCAATTTTATCAAATTATATTTCTTATTATTTTTCTCCTATTTTTTCTTTATTTCTTTCTTTATTAGTTTGATTATGTATACCTTTATTTGTAAAATTATTTTCTTTTAATTTAGGTTTATTATTTTTTTTATGTTGTACTAGTATAGGGCTTTATACAGTTATAATTGATGGTTGATCTTCTAATTCTAATTATGCTTATTTATTATATTTATGAAAATATTATTGTGTAATTTTTTTAGGTTGTGATTTGTTTAATTATCATTTTATGTTAATTATCATTTATTTCTTTTGTATTTATTTAAACACGTGGAACTTTACCTCGATTTCGTTATGATAAATTAATATATTTAGCTTGAAAATGTTTTTACCTTTTCTTTAAATTATTTATTATTTTTTATTGGTTTTAAGTTATTATTACTTTATTTTATATTGTTAATTTTTTTTAGTAAAGTTAATATAAATTTTTGTTTCTATCTTATGTTTTCGAAACATAAGCTTATTCAAGCTCATTAATTAATTAATTAAATTATCTCATTATTTATTGATTAATGTATTTAAAATATAATATAAAAAATAAATTACTGTTAAAATTTGTCCAACTACCTAGTACATAAGGGTCTTCTACAGGAGGAGCTCCAATTCATGTCAATAAAATTACTGTAATTACTATAATTCAAAATAAAATTTTATTAATTGGGTAAAATTGAATACCTCGGAATTTTCTTAAATGATAAAATGGTAAAATAGCTAAATTTACAATTGATAAAATTAAAGCAATAACTCCTCCTAATTTATTAGGAATAGAACGTAAAATAGCATAGGCAAATGAAAAATATCATTCTGGTTGGATATGAATAGGTGCAACTAAAGGATTTGCTGGGGTAAAATTATCTGGATCTCCTAGTTAGTAAGGATTAATTAGTGTTAATAATAATAAACATTTAATTATAATAATAAATCCTACAATATCTTTAAAAGAAAAATATGGGAGGAAGGGGATTTTATCAATATTAGAAATTAATCCAATTGGGTTACTAGAACCTGTTTGATGTAAAAATATAAGGTGAATTAATGTTATTGCAATAACAATAAATGGTACGATAAAATGGAAGGTAAAAAATGGTGTTAATGTTGCGCTATCTACAGCAAATCCCCCCCATACTCATTGCACTAAATGAATTCCTAAGTATGGAATTGCTGATAATAAATTTGTAATAACAGTTGCTTCTCAAAAAGACATTTGACCTCAAGGTAAATTATATCCTATAAATGCAGTTGCTATTACTAAAAATGAAATTAACACTCCTACTAGTCATGTTGGTGTGAATAAATAAGACCCATAGTATATACCTCGTCCTACATGTAAGTAAATACAAACAAAAAAAATAATGCTCCGTTTGCATGTAAGATTCGTAATAATCAACCATAATTTACATCTCGGCAAATATGATTTACTCTATTAAAAGCTATATTAATATCTGCTGTATAACGTATTGCAAGAAATAATCCTGTTAAAATTTGATTTATTAAACATAATCCTAATAAAGATCCAAAATTTCATCAAGTTGAAATGTTAATAGGGGCTGGTAAATCAACTGAAGCATTATTAGCACTTTTAAATACTGGATCTTAGGTTCGTAAAGGTTTATTCATTAGTTAATGTAATAATCGAAGAGGGCCATAGAATAATTTAGTAGTTTTTACTACTGCAATTAATTTAATTAATAAATAATTTTTTAATAAAATAGTAATTAGAATTGTGGGATAATTATATAATTTATTAAGATTTAATCAATTTTCTTTTGAAAATAAATTTATTGAATAATTTATTAATATTTCATTATTTTGTGAAAAAAATGAAATATATAGTTTATAAATAAATATTCTAATAAGTGGTTATGAAAAATTAAATTAAAAAATTAATTTAATTTAATAATCAAAAAGAAGTCTGATGAGGAAATGTGGTGATTTCCGAAATAGTACTATAACTTCAACCATTAAAAACTGTTGTTGTTTTTTCACAAAAATCTTCCTTGAGCTCAATTAAATTGTAAAAATATTCTAATAAATGTTAATAATAAAAATATTCTTAAACATAAAATAGTTAATTTTATTGATAATGAAAATATTTCATTTGATACTTGTTGCGAAAGGTCGCATTGGCAACCCGTTTCGTATTTTTCTTTCATCCTCTTTTCGTCCTATTCGCTAATCAACATCTGTCAAATTTTAACAAAATAATATCTCTCTCATTAATTGTTAACGAAAGCGCATGGGCGCAATAGAAATACAAAGTGTAAGTTTATATTGAATTTTAAATACTTATGAATTGTGAAGCTTATTAAATTAAATAAAGTTTTCAGCTTCAGTTATTTTGCAATCAACTCGCCAAGTCTTTGCTTATTGCATTTGGAGCTTTAGAAAACGCTTCGACCACGCGCCGCACTGCCGTCGTTAATATTCTGAAAAACTTTTGTAAGTAACAAAAATGAAGGATGTTCCAACGACCACACCGTCGCAGCAACTGCAGAGTACAAATCTTCAGGAAAGTGCGTTAGTTGAGGCTGACGAAAGTGGCCACGCTGGGAGCATAGGCATAGAAACGCCCACCGCCGGCACCGCGCCTTATCGTCACGCATCTACGCCTGTCCAACAATCTGCACAAACTGCATCAGCTGGTATTGTAGGAACTTCTTCGAGTATTATAACGTCTTTATATGGCTCCTCACCGCTTTACACGTTTATTGGTTCTCACACTACGGAACTACCAGGTACATACCTTCCATCCAGCACGTGCAATGTCGGCCCTAAGCTCGCCAATGCAATGCCGTTCCCATATGTCACTCCATCAAATGCCATGACGACCATGCTGCCAAACCTAACCTCAAATGCGACATTATGCAATATAGTGCCATCTTCTCAGCAATTGCCTGCTTACACTAACGAGCAACTCCCATTAACATCGGTTAGTGCTACAAGATTTTGTTATCCGAATTTTATACCAAATCAAACTACGCCCTTTGGAGCGCAGGCAAATGTTATCCCTCCAGGCAGCAGCGCTTTAGCTGCCGGTGCGGATGTTAATTTAACAGCTTCGCATATAGCAAGTCGTCAGGTGCTTAATAAAGATTTGCCGATGTTTTCAGGTCGACCTGAAGACTGACCGTTATTTATAACCAACTACGAACAGTCTACAATTCGGTGCGGGTTTAGTGATCACGAAAATCTCATCAGATTGCAGAAATGCCTTAAGGGCCCAGCATTAGAAGCAGTTCGTGGTAGACTGATGGTGCCGTCTACTGTTAATCTAGCAATCAACACCCTTCGCATGTTATATGGCAGACCAGATGTTATCCACCAAACAATGCAACGTAAGTTAAGAGAAGAGCCAGTGGTCCAGTCGAATAAATTAGAAACTTTGATTTCATTCTCTTTGGCTGTACAAAATTACCGCGCCACGATGCAGGCAGTCGGTCTAACGGACTATTTAAATGATCCAGTTCTGCTAAATGAATTGGTTGCTAAGTTACCATGCAGTCAAAGGCTGAGCTGGGGCCAGCGATGCATGTATTTGAGCCGTGTTGACATCGCTGCCTTCGATGAGTGGCTTTTCAGTCTTGCTATGTGTGCGAGTCAAGTGACGTCTCTGCAGCCGTCACCGGTAACGTTGTCACAAAGCAACAGCGAAACTAGAAAGGGAAGTCGCGAATCTCAGAAGGCAAGAATAATGATACATGAAGCTATGTCAATCGATAAAACAACTAGTTGTTTGAAATGCAGCGCTAATCACAGGCTTTCGGACTGTTGTGAGTTTATCTTACTCGCTCCAAGTGACAGATGGAAATTCATCCGTGAGAAAAGGTTATGTCTACGTTGCTTCAAACCTCATTTTATTCGGTGGTGCAGTTCTAAAAGGCGTTGTGGCGTGGACGGCTGTAAAATGGCCCATCACCCTTTACTACATTCTACAACGTCGGTGACCGTTGAAAAACGTGAGCAAACAACATTATATCACGAACCCGGTACTGCAGCTGAAAGAGAACAACGAAAAACACTTTTCAGGTACGTGGAAGTTACTTTACATAGTGATACGAAATCAATAAATACGTTTGCGCTGATTGACGAGGGAGCCTCTTGCACATTGATTGATTCTCAATTGAAACAAGATCTCGGTTTAGAAGGGCCAACAGGTTCCTTGTGTTTGCGGTGGACGGGGCACATCACTCAGAGTGAGGTAGACTCGAAGTTTGTTAGTTTACATATATCGCCTGTCGCCGCACCTTCTCAAAAGTACAAACTTCGCAATGTTCGCACAATAGCCAATCTTGGTCTCCCTCAGCAGTCTTTGTTTAGGGATACGATTTCTAATCACGCACACATTAAGGGTTTGCCGATTCGCCCATATGAAGCATTAAGAGCAAGAATTTTAATAGGTCTGGACAACGTAAGAATTGGCGTGCCTATAGAAATAAAAGGGCGAAGGGTCAAATCTTATTGCTACGAGGTGTCGTCTGGGCTGGAGTGTATATGGACGGGATGCAAACGACTTAGCCAAACAGTCAATCCTCCACATATGTGAATGTAGTTCATCTGGGGAAAACCGTATGGACCAGCAAATGAAATCATATTTTTCAATAGACTCAATTGGAGTGTACGCACCAGCCAAGCCTCTAATCTCTAAGGACGATGAGCGCGCGCTGCGAATCATGGAAAGAACCACCCGCTTTCTCGCTACGGAAAAAAGATGGGAAACAGGGCTACTTTGGCGGTGTGACATTTTCCAGCTACCAGATTCTCTCCCTATGGCAATACGTCGGTTTGCGTGTCTCGAAAGTAAAATGAAGCGGGATTCATCATTAAGGCGGTTTTTAGTTAATAAGATACAAGATTACGAAGAAAAGGGCTATATACGGAAGGTACAAAAAAATGAAGTAGTAAATACCGAGCGATCTTGGTATCTTCCCATGTTTACCGTTCGTAACACTAACCAAAATAAAGCAAGATTAGTTTGGGATGCCGCGGCGAAAGTTAAGGGCGTTGCACTTAATGATATGCTGCTTAAAGGACCCGATTTACTAAAGTCTCTTCTGGGTATACTTCTGCGCTTTCGCGAACGACCTTTCGCCATATGCGGATATATACGCGAAATGTTCCATCAGATTAGGATTACAAAAGAGGACCAAGTGGCGCAGATGTTCTTGTGGCGTAGCGGTGATCTATCTCGTGACTATGATGTATACTTGATGAACGTTATGACGTTCGGTGCTTCGTGCTCGCCATCTTTAGCTAATTTTGTGAAGAACCGTAATGCTGACCGTTTTGCAGATCGCCATTCCGACGCCGTACATGCCATCACCGAAAATACGTTTGTTGATGACTGGCTTCAAAGCGCTGATTCCGAAGAGGCATTAGCTAGTCTTGCAACTACTGTACGTTGGATTCATCAAGAAGGCGGTTTTCAAATGAGAAATTGGGTGTCCAACTCAAGTCGGATAATGTCGTCTTTAAACGCAGATCACGACACGGAAGCCAAATGTTTTGAAGAGCTAGATCCCGGTATTGAAAAGGTGCTAGGGATGTGGTGGTTGCCGAAATCGGATGAATTAACATTTATCGAAAAATTTCCGAATGAAGTTTTTGATGAAAATGCGATTGTGTCAAAACGGAAAGTTTTGCGCACCATAATGACGATTTTTGACCCTCTGGGGCTCCTTGGCTTTGTTATTATCCAAGCGAAAATTATCTTACAGAGCATATGGCGCTCTGGGGTTGGTTGGGACGAGCCTATCAGAGAAGAAGAATGCAACAGCTGGTTTCAATGGGTAAGGCGCATTCGCTCGATTAATAGCATAAGAATTCCTCGATGTCTCTCGGTCTTGTGCAAAAACCAAAGCAATCAGTTGCATATATTCGTGGATGCAAGTATACAAGCTTACGCAGCACTAGCTTACGTGCGTTCAGAGGCAGATTCCAGAACGCACTGTACACTATTAGCTTCGAAGACTCGCGTAGCACCGTTGAAGCCTATATCTGTGCCAAGGCTCGAGCTGTTAGCTGCTATTTTAGGGCTACGGCTAGCCAATTTCATAGGTTCGGAACTGTCCATCAAAGTATGCCGCAGAGTTTTCTGGACGGACTCCAAAAACGTTTTATTTTGGCTACGCTCAGACACCCGGAAATTCAACCAGTTCGTTGCACTTAGAGTAGGAGAAATTATAGAAGGATCTAACATAAAAGAATGGAGATGGCTGCCTTCTCTTCAAACTAACTCCGTATATGGATCATATAGGCTTGCTGCGAGTGAAAGAGAGGATCGATGTTGTTGATGGGGTGCAGCAAAATGCCGGATTTGTCGTAATCGCAAAGCGTATCCACGCCCTCCTCAGATGGGGGATCTACCTATCGAACGCGTATCACCTTTCGCCAGGCCCTTTACATTTACAGGGGTGGATTATTTTGGTCCAATTGACGTGGCCATTGGACGCAGGCGCGAAAAGCGCTGGTGCGCCTTATTTACGTGTCTCACAACTCGCGCGGTGCACCACGAAGTTACGCCATCGTTATCTACCGAATCCTTTCTCCTGATATTTAAACAATTTGTGAGTCGTCGTGGCGTACCGAAGCGAATGGTCTCAGATAACGGCACAAATTTCCGCGTTGCTAGTGTGCTGCTCTTAACTGAGATAGAAAAGTTATCGTCTGAAGATATACAGAGAAAGGATCCCGAAATTGAGTGGACCTTTATACCCCCTGCTTCACCGCACATGGGAGGATCATGGGAGCGGATGATACGTTCAACAAAGTCAATTCTAATGGATACTCTACCAGTTGCAGGCCCGCGTGAAGAGATACTACGAGCCGTTCTAGCTGATGTTGAAAATATACTCAATTGTCGACCGCTGACTTATGTTACGCTCGAGTCCACTGAACACGAAGCTCTTACGCCGAACCATTTCCTTCTCGGGTGTTCAAGCGGGATTCGAGAAATAGCAAACAACGATAACTCCGGAACTGCGCTTCGTCGAAACTACAGAATTTCCTGTCAGCTTGCGGACCAATTTTGGAAGCGCTGGATACGCGAATATTTGCCCTGTCTCACCAGACGTGCAAAATGGCATCAGCCACCTGCAGATGCAATCAAACTGAACGACGTTGTAGTCATCGTGGATGAAAACTCAAAGCGAAATTCGTGGCCTAAAGGAATAGTAACTGATCTGCATTTTGGCAAAGACGGTCAGGCTCGTAGCGCGGTAGGGAAGACAGTGAACGGATTATGTACACGACCAATAGTAAAGTTGGCGAAATTGGACATCGAGGCTGAGGCGACTACGGTAAACGTCATGCGTGAATCCGCATGAGATTTACGGAGGGGGGTGTTGCGAAAGGTCGCATTGGCAACCCGTTTCGTATTTTTCTTTCATCCTCTTTTCGTCCTATTCGCTAATCAACATCTGTCAAATTTTAACAAATTAATATCTCTTTCTCATTAATTGTTAACGAAAGCGCATGGGCGCAATAGAAATACAAAGTGTAAGTTTATATTGAATTTTAAATACTTATGAATTGTGAAGCTTATTAAATTAAATAAAGTTTTCAGCTTCAGTTATTTTGCAATCAACTCGCCAAGTCTTTGCTTATTGCATTTGGAGCTTTAGAAAACGCTTCGACCACGCGCCGCACTGCCGTCGTTAATAATACCCAACAAACATCAAAAAAATATTTCTCAAACCTTGGAGAAGTTCATAGTTCTCAAGTTGATATCCACGGTATTTCTCCAAATTTCTCAAACCTTGGAGAAATTCATAGTTCTCAAGTTGATATCCAACGTATTTCTCCAAATTTCTCAAACCTTGGAGAAATTCATAGTTCTCAAGTAATATCCAAGGTATTTCTCCAAATCTTCTAATTTTTTTGGTATTTTCATACGACTATCAAAAGCAATAAAGTACGAGTATAATGAATTTACATAAATTTATTCACGGTGTTTTAAATTCAAAAGGAAGAAAATATATTTTCGATTTTTATTTCAGTACTGCTACTAAACGTTTGAGACCAATTGGAGAATCACATTTGAGATCAAGTTGAGAACTAACTTTTTCTCAACTTGAGAATCATAATTATTGCCATACAAAAAAAATGCCCTTTTTGTTGAGAACGCTATGATTCTCAACTTGAGATGCACTTGAGAAACAACGTTGGAGGTTTGAGAAATACCTTTGTTCTCAACTTAACCTCAAGTTGAGCTCAAGCCTAAATGTTTATTGGGTACTAATGATGTAACATAAATAAATAAAACTAATATTTCACCTAAAAAAATTAAAAATAAAATATAAGAAAATCAAAATGTTTTTACTATTAATCCTGTTAATAAACAAATTTGAATTGTTTGTAATAGTAATATTAATCCTATTGCTAATGGATGATTTATTAGAATAAAAATAAATCTTGAAATTATAGTTGAAATATATAATATTAATTGTATAATATCAGGAGGTAGTTGATTTAAAAAATATTAGTTTTGGAGATTAATGATAAAGTTATTCTTTTCTCTTGAACTTTTAAAAGATAAATTCTTATTTTTTATTTACAAGGCCAATGTTTTTGTTTATTCTAAGAGGAACCATTTCAAATAAAAACACATCAAATTTTAACGTTGGGAAAATAGCAAAAAACCCAACGATGTTTATTTGTTCAAATTCAAATTATTACTACTCTTACATTTTGATTTTACATTTGTCTAACTGCCAATGCTCATTTCACATAGACATGTTGTTGATGCCACATTGCACCGATTCATTCATTTCTTAACAGTCCCACCGAAAAACCATACGTTTTTCAAAGATGACCAGCAACTAAAACTCTCTGGGCTGGTTTAAAATTTATCTATCTTCTTTGTCTATTGGGAGAATACAAATTTTCTGTACTGGTCTGTGTAGGATATTCGTTGCAGTTCTAATGGCCACTGAACGCACCAAGTTATCCCTACTGGGATGAAGTTCTACTATACGGCCTATTGCCCATTGTGCAGGTGGAAAATTCTCACATTTAATCAGCACTAACTGTCCCAATTGCACTCGCTCCGATTCTCGTCGCCACTTTTTGCGCTCCTGCAGTGTAGTCAAATATTCGTTCTGCCATCTAATCCAAAACGTCTTGATAATAGTCTGCCTCTCCTTCCACTGTTTAATACCCTTAGCTGCTGAGCTCTCTGGAATAGCGAACGGAAGCGGAAGAATAAGAGGTTCTCCTATTAATAAATGACCAGGTGTCAAAACTTGAAGATCGGACGGATCATCATTCAGCGGATATAACGGACGCGAATTTAGTATCGCTTCGATTTGGGTAAGTAACGTTAATAATTGCTCAAAAGACAGTACTCGTATACCAATGATCCGAACTAGATGATATTTCATCGACTTTACTGCTGCCTCATAAATTCCACCCTGATGGGGCGCTGCAGGAGTCATAAAACGCCATTCCGTACCTTTCCCACTCAAGTGTTGAAATACCTCCTTTTTGTACCACACCTCCGTTGCTTTACGTATCTCTCTAGCTGCACCGACAAACGCTGTACCATTGTCGCTGTAAATTCTTTCACAACGCCCACGACGAGCAATGAATCGTTCATAGCAGGCAATGAACGCCACTGACGTTAAGTCTGTCACCATGTCTAAGTGGACTGCTCTAGTTTTAAGACAAACAAAAACCGCAATCCATACTTTCTGTTTAATAAGCTGATTTCCGTCCCTATTAATCATTTTAATCTCCATCGGCCCAGCGTAATCAACTCCGGCATGCAAAAATGGCTTTCCTGCTCTAACTCGATCAGGGGGTAAGTCCGCCATCATTTGAACCTCAGTACAATGATTATGTCGCACGCAAATAACACATCTGTGCAGGTATCTTCTAAGTTCACTACGAAGCCGCGGAATCCAGTAGTTCTGACGTATAAACTGCATCATGATTTGAACCCCACCGTGTTTTGTTTCGCTATGTGCATGATCCATTATTAACCATGCTAGTCTTGAACCATTTGGAACTATCACTGGGTGTCGCATGTTTTCATCCAAATTTGAATTTTTTAATCTGCCATGAACTCGAAGCAGTCCGTCCATCATTACAGGTTTCAACGATTCAATCTTACTTTTCTCTGGAACTCGTCTACCAGCTTCCAAATTCGTTATCTCTTTGTTGTAATATTGCTCTTGTTCTTGTCTCAACAGAAATTTCATTCCCCGCGCTCTGTGCTCATTGTCCGGCACTAAATGTAAGTTTTCTTTCCTTTTAGATCGCCTAACAGCTAAATGTACTTTCACATTAGATATGAATTTGAATAGATACGCCACGATATCTAACGCTCTTTTTAATTTGTCAACGTATTCAATTAATGTGACTCTGTTTCTATTTGTACGCATAGTAATCTGCATTGATTCTTCGAACTCTGTGACCGCAAAGGCCTTGAATTCAATTTCAGCCTCCCCCACTGTGTTTGGCAGAAACACACACTGTGGCCACTTTTCGGGAGCTAGTGACAGCCATTGTGGACCTTGCAGCCATAAGTCTTCTTGTATAATATCTGACGCATTAATGCCACGGCTTAATAAATCAGCAGGATTATCTTTTGTGTTGATGTATCTCCATTTCTTCACATCCGTATTCGTCTGAATCGATGCTACTCGATTTGCCACAAACGTCTTCAGGTTGCGTGGTATCTTTTTTATCCAATGCAGCACCACTTGCGAATCTGTCCACAAGGTGTAGTCAACTTCCGTAAATTCGATTGCTCTTATAACATAAACAAGCAAACGTGATAATAATTCTGCCGCTGCTAACTCAAGTCTGGGCACCGTAACTGTTTTCATTGGTGCAACTCGAGTTTTTGATAAAAGTAAAGTAATTTTCACCTGTCCATCTTCTTGCACGTTGCGAATATAGATCACAGCACCATATGCATCCATTGACGCATCGGAAAAGCCATGTATTTCCGTCTTCCCATCTGTATCTGTTGCGACCCATCTGTCAATCACAAAATTTTCAAGAAGTCGGATGTCCTGCCAATAATTTTTAAACTTTGTCGCAATCTCCTCAGGTACAGGTTCGTCCCAATCTAAGCCGATGCGCCACAGGTCCTGTATAATTATTTTGCCTAATATAGTTACCGGGGAAATGAAACCGTTTGGATCATAAAGCTGAGCTACACAACCTAAGATCTTTCTCTTTGTAATCGCACCATCTAGTTCAGGAGTCTTGACCATGAAGGTAAACTGATCCTGACTGATCTTCCACTTCAACCCTAAGACCGATGCTTTCTCTTCATCTACAAACATGAACGACGCTTCTTCCTCTTCTAATCTCATTTCCTCCATAAGCCTTTTTGAATTTGACTTCCACTTCTTCATTTCGAAACCACCACCTTTAAGAATATGATCAATATCTTTTGTCAATTTTATAGCTTCGCTTTCATTTCTGGATCCAGTGGCGCAATCATCCATGTATAAATCATTCTCAATTACTTTTGATGCATCGGGAAAATCTTTTGCCGCATCTCTCGCACACTGTATCACTGCTCGAACGGCATTAAACGCAGATGATGTCATACCATATGTTACGACTTTCAGCCAATATTCCCTTATCGGTTCACTGGTACTTTCTCTCCAAAAAATTCTTTGCAGGTCCCATTGGCTTTGGACTACACGCACTTGGCGGAACATCATTTTTATATCGCCGATGATACCAATTTTATGCCTACGAAATCTCAAGACTATCTCCGCCAAATCACGCTGCAACTTTTCACCAAGCATTTGCACTTCATTGAGTGAGATGCCTTTATCTGTACGGCAACTAGCATCGAACACCACCCTAAATTTTTTGGTGACACAGTGATGTGGAATGTGATAGACTATGTTTCCAGGTTTAGCATTCCTCGATACCAGTTCCATATGACCCGACGTCTCATATTCCCTCATGAAGTCAATATATTTTTGCTTTAGGTCATGATCTTTACTTAATCTTCTCTCTAATAACGTAAACCGCCGTAAGGCTATCTCTCTTGAAGTTCCGATCTCGTTTATATTTTCTTTCATTGGGATTGAAACTACAAACCTGCCAGTAGCATCCCTTGTATATGTATCCGTAAATATCTTTTCAACCCTTTCTTCTTCTTCAGTCCTCTTGGAAAACGTAGACACTTGATCAAGTTGCCAGAATCGCCTGACCAACTCACCCAAATCTTCAATGCTTGTGCAACATATATACGACATTGAATTCCCTTTTTCGATACTGCTTTGTCTCTCCTGCGCTCCGCAAACTACCATACCTAAATGTGTCTCAAGATATACTATTCCATTAGGATCGTGTGAGTGCACGGCGATCAAAATCTTTGCAAAAGTCTTAACGTTGAGCACCACTTGCACTATGCCTGGTTCCCAATATTGTGGATCAGCAAATGGTACATCAAACGTGACTGAAGCGGGTTTCAACCTGCAATTAGCATTTGGTAACATCGGTTGCCAATTATTTTCCCTTGGTAGAACCCAAAATTCCTCTTCAATGTATCCATTTGATTGGAACCATGCTCTTATCTTCAGCACTGTGCGTCGACTGACTCCAAAAGATTTACCTTCTATACCGACCATCTTGCGCGATGTCGGAAAAATTGGAAACTGATATTTGTCAACCAAGCTGGCAGCAATAAAGTTTGGCTGCGCTCCACAGTCAAGAAGCGCACGAACTGGTCCGAAAACATGACCATTTGCTTCTAGTCTTATAGATACAGTAGGCAACAAAGCAGGCCTCGAATCTAAATTGAAAATAAAAGTCGTGGAATAGTTTACATCGGAGTTTATTTCTTTCTCAGTTTTCTCATTACGATCTTTCCCTACACCACTAAGTGATTTACGTTTTTTTAATAATTGTTCTTGTTTGTCTAATAAACTCATTTGCATGTCAACTTTCTTAATTTCTTCGTTAATAGTAACAAGGTCTTCTGCGATATTTGATTGTACAGGATGAGCGTATCCAACTTCTGAGCTACGATGCTGTTTGGCACTTGAAGCGCCGCATTTACCCTTCAGCTTTCGCCTGCGATTAGTTTCTTCAATCTTAACAGTCATAGCTTGTTTTGCCACATCTCTCATAGGACAAAGCAAGCTGTTATGTTTAGTCCGTCCCGGACAACGAGAACACCCATTTTGAAAACAGTTACCTGCTCCATGCCCCTTCTTAAAACAATTCTGACAGATATTGTTTCTTCTCACAAAGTCCTCACGAGATCTCAAATTGAGTGCGATAAATTCATCGCACATCCATAGTGGATGATCACCACTACAGGCAGTGCATGGAAATGATTTTCTATTTAAAAATCTGCTTTGGTTTGAGTTTTCGCCTTTCGTTATACGCTCCCGTTTACTTCCTGTGCTTCGATCGTTGTTAAATACTACCTTGACGTCTTGTGTAAGTGAATTACGTAGATCTGATACATTAACTAAAGCTGCTGCCTGACGATCTAAAAAATCTAACATTTGTTTCACAGTTGGTGTTTCTGTGTCTCGTTGTAGCTCCCACTGCCTACTCGTATCTGGATCTAATCTTTCATGCAACATGTGAACAACAATCATATCCCAATCATCGACTGGGATTCCTTGAGCTCGGAGTTGTCGCAACACTTCATGCGTTACATTAGACATTCGCTGAAGTTCATGAGCTCTAGGTATCCCCCCAATAATTGGCAAACGCATGAACTGTCGTAAATGTTCACGACAAATCGGATATTTGCGGTCATATAACTGCTTAAGACGATCCCACGCTTCTATATAATTATCATCCGTAAGTTGCCATTCACCCAGCGTTTGGGCAGCTCTACCAACAAGCGATTTTTTTAAATAAGAAAATTTAAAGGCTGGTGAAACATTTTTATTTTCATGTATTGCTGCAGAAAATCGATCACGGAAACCTGGCCACATCGTTAATGTGCCATCAAAATTACCCCAGGTATTTTTTAAGTCATGTTGCTGATAGGGCATGTTTACCTGTACTGACATAGGCTGCTGCTCAAGTAAAATCGGCTTCGGAGTTAGTTCCTTGACCTTAGCAGCCAACAGGGCTTGTGCTGTAAAGTAACGCGATTCCACCAAAGCTGCAATGTCATCATACGTACTGGCTTGTGTGGTGTCATGATCCAACTGTTTCTCATGCGCGTCTACGAACCGTGCGTAGTAAACCTCCAACTTTTCAGCCCGAACTTTCACTTGCTCCAGCGTTGCATTCTTAAACTCAGCATGTTGGCAGTATTCCATGATACGTGAAATCGATTTGCATAAGCTATCTAAAAGGTCTTGTCCTCCCATTCTGTTGTTTGTACAAAAGAAATAGGTATATATATATATATATATTAATTAAATAGTTTGCATACCTAAACTCTATACACTTTTCTCCGATTTTATAAAAGTAGACTTACAGTCAATTAACAATCTCTCAGGGCAAAATATATGTATTCAATATATTCTCAGTTTTCCAATAAAAAATTTCTCGAAATATTGCGCGTTATGCTTCTTGTTGCAAACTGTCCTTTTCCACGATTAAAACGTAATTTCACATAAAATGTTAAAGAGTAGACGACGCCAGTAATATGTATACATACATACATACGTACCACAATGATATTGCTACTCTTTCCTCTCACACCTTTTCGCTCTATCTCATATGCAATAAATCTAGAATAACATATATTCAAAATTAATTCCATTTCTAGAACATTCGCAAACTTTATCGCTTTGACGCCATCGCACATATGTTCATACATATATGTATATAGTGTCTGTATTGCATATATATGTATGTACATATGTATATGTGTTTGCAACAACCCCTGCGCATGCATTTCTCAGCAGAAAGAAACACTGTAGTGGACTGTAAAAAACATAGTATACGCACATATGTACCTAAATACATATATGCAAATATATATATATTGCTATCTTTATCTCCTCTTAAATAAATACAATTTTTCACAAATTCTACTCTCTTCTCCATTTTCCCCTATAAGGAATGGTCTTCTCTCACAACAATTATCACATTATCTCCTAAAACTAAGGGGAATTCATAATGTAATTCGCCTTGACGACAACTTTTCTCCAAAATGACGACCAAACCCGAAACAACACCGAATTTGAAAGTATCGCTCCGCATAGTCGTTATCTCGTACACGTAGCCAGCTGTTATTTGCTCTTCCACAGCAATATGAAACCATCTCAGCATATACATACATAAATTTATCCCAAACTCTCCTCCGAGAACGCTAACACATTCCACAGAGCACGCGCAAATGTCATCATCTCGATAAGTATGCGCACAAGATTATGCAAAAAATATGTACTACTTTTCACTCTGTCTCTCTAATTCGCATGCATACGATTAAAATAGTTCACTCTCTCTTTCCGATAGCTGTGATATTCTACATGAAAATCCTCCACCTTTTATACAAAAAACAGATACACACATACAGAGCGAATTCTTGAATTCGCCTTGAGTACATATTTAAAGCCAACAAACTTTATACCAAATGAAATTCTTGCGCATCAAACTTCTTTAAACATAAACTGCATACATATGCCTTTACGTACTTATTTAAATAGTATATCTTCTCTTTATCTAAGCCGATCACAAATCCGTCTCGATATGGACCAAATGTTTATTCTAAGAGGAACCATTTCAAATAAAAACACATCAAATTTTAACGTTGGGAAAATAGCAAAAAACCCAACGATGTTTATTTGTTCAAATTCAAATTATTACTACTCTTACATTTTGATTTTACATTTGTCTAACTGCCAATGCTCATTTCACATAGACATGTTGTTGATGCCACATTGCACCGATTCATTCATTTCTTAACAGTTTTTATTAAACTATTAAAACTAATGATAATTATTGTATATTGAGGATTACCTTGTTTTTTATTTTTAATGGGAATTTTTG
Source organism: Philophylla caesio (assembly GCA_963971545.1). Taxonomy (NCBI): domain Eukaryota; kingdom Metazoa; phylum Arthropoda; class Insecta; order Diptera; family Tephritidae; genus Philophylla; species Philophylla caesio. Next base: position 59,006,502 of record OZ020606.1, read on the forward strand.
TTTTTGTTTCAAGTCGAAAACATTAATTATCTATACTTTTAAGATTCGAATATATTGTATTAAGTCTTTTTTTTTATTATTTAAATTTTATTTATTATTTATTTGAATTTAATAGATTATAATAAATTTTTTAGAATAATATTTTTAATGTTTAGAGTTTGTTTAGGCTTGTCGTCATTTTGTTGCCACGCCCACTTAGGAAGAAATTTCTGTATCTCAATAACGGTGGAAGGTATCGTCACAAAACTTGGTGGACATATTTTCCTTGACATCGCTATTATTATCGTAGTTTATGAAATCGGTTCATAACTACGCCCATCTCCCATATAACGGAAGTTTTGGAAAATGCAAAACTTCATTTTTCGGTATCTATTAAAACAAATTAAATGAAATTTGGTATTTGGAGCGATTTTGAACTAAGAAATTGGGGATTTTTGAAATTTTGAAACATTTTCTGTATCTCAATAACAGTATTAGGGATCGTCACAAAATTTGGTGCACAAATTTTTCTCAATATTACTGTCATCATCGTTAACGGAAATTTTGAAAAATGCAAAAATTTCGTTTTTTCTTTATCTATTGAAACATATTAATTAAAATCTGATATTTAGAGAGATGGTTAATTAAGAAACTTAATTTTTATGAAATTTTGTAAAATGGGCGTTACCACGCCCACTTATAAAAAAGAGCTGCAGGTGTCTCAATAACGATGTAAGGTATCGTCACGAAATTTGGTGAACATACTGTCCTTGATATCACTAGCATCACCGTCAAAAACTTTTGAAATCGGACCATAACCCGGCCCAGCTTCCATATAACGGAAATTTGTAAAATACAAAGAACTTCGTTTTGCAGTATTTATTGGAAGAAATAATGCAAAATTTAATACTAGCGGGATTTGTATGAAATCAGGGTCACCGAACTTACAAAAATATATCGCGAGTCTATATAAAAATCGGTTACGCCCGAATTTAGCTTTTCTTACTTGTTTGGGTTATGATTTAATTTCCTATGGATTAATTTTATTAAGATTATGAATTTGTACTCTTATAATTAATGCTAGAGAATCTATTCATAAATTTAATAATTAAAGTAATTTATTTTTATTTAATGTTTTAATGCTTTTATTATTTTTAATTTTAAGTTTTAGTAGAATAAACTTATTTATATTTTATTTATTTTTTGAAACTAGATTAATTCTTACATTATTTTTAATTTTAGGTTGAGGTTATCAACCTGAACGTTTACAAGCTGGTGTATATTTATTATTTTATACATTATTAGTTTCTTTACCTATATTATTAGGAATCTTTTATTTATATAATAATTTTATAACATTAAATTATTTTTTAATAAGTAATTATATGCTAAATTATGACTTATTATATTTATCAATAATTTTAGCTTTTTTTATTTAAAATACCCATATTTTTAGTTCATTTCTGATTACCTAAAGCTCATGTTGAAGCACCTGATTCTGGGTCTACAATTTTAGCAGGAATTATATTAAAATTAGGTGGATATGGGTTAGTGCGAATTTTTTCATTTCTACAATTTAGTGGTTTAAAATATAATTACATTTGAATTAGAATTAGATTAATTGGAGGGGTTTTAATTAGACTAGTTTGTTTACGTCAAACTGATTTAAAGGCTTTAATTGCTTATTCATCTGTTGCTCATATAGGAATTTTTTTCAGAGGGTTAATAACTTTAACTTAATGAGGAATTTGTGGTTCATATGTTTCAATAATTGCTTATGGATTATGTGCTTTTTGTTTTGTTTAGCTAATATTACATATGTAGTCGTAGTTTATTAATTAATAAAGGTTTATTAAATTTTATACCTTCTATGACTTTGTGATGATTTTTATTAAGTTCTTGTAATATAGCAGCTCCACCTTCATTAAATTTATTAGGAGAAATCTCCTTATTAAATAGAATTCTAAGTTGATCTTGATTCACTATAATTTCTTTATCTTTTTTGTCTTTTTTTAGTGCAGCTTATACTTTATATTTATATGCTTATAGACAACATGGAAAAATATTTTCTGGAATTTACTCATTTAGGAAAAATTCGGGACTTTTTTTTATTATTCTTACATTGATTTCCTTTAAATTTATTAAATTTAAAGAGATATTTGTATATTTTGGCTTAAATTTAAATAGTTTATTATAAAATATTGATTTGTGGTATCAATGATATGATTTTTATCATTTTAAATTGTGAAAAATAATTTATCAATTTGTAGAATTATATTTTTAATTTTAATTATATTTAGATGACACATTTTTTTTTGTCAAAATTTTTTTATAAATGATTTAGTTTTTTTTTTTTTTGAATGAGAAGTTATTAGATTAAATTCTATAATAATTGTTATAACTTTTTTATTTGATTGAATAAGTTTATTATTTATATCTTTTGTTTTATTGATTTCTTCTTTAGTAATTTATTGTAGAAAAGAATATATGATAGGTGATTTAAATATTAATCGTTTTATTATATTGGTTCTTATATTTGTTATGTCAATAATATTATTAATTATTAGTCCTAATTTAATTAGAATTTTATTACGTTGAGATAGGTTAGGATTAATTTCTTATTGTTTAGTAATTTATTTTCAAAATGTAGTCATATTATGCAGGAATATTAACTGCTTTATCTAATCGTATTGGAAATGTTGCTTTTTTACTTGCTATTGCTTGAATCTTAATAATAGAAAAAGTTTTTTTTAAAGCGGACACCCCTCGGCAGACAATGGCAAACCTCCGAGGGTATTTCTGCCGTGAAAAAGCTTCTCATTAAATACATCTGCCGTTCGGAGTCGGCACAAAACAGTAGGTTCCTCCATTTGTGGTATAATATAAAGACGAACAACACAAATTATAGGAGAAGCTGGGGCAAACACTGAGCTATATACTGTACGCGCCAAAATTATATTTTTTATTTAGAATTAAAAAATATATATATTTGAAATAGAAATTATTGGGGGTTTAATAGTATTAGCAGCAATAACTAAAAGTGCTCAAATTCTTTTTTCTTCTTGATTACCTGCTGCAATAGCAGCTCCTACCCCAGTTTCAGCATTAGTTCATTCATCAACTCTTGTAACAGCACGAGTTTATTTATTAATTCTGTTTAATATTTTATTATGCGACAATTGATTAAGACAAATTCTTTTATTATTATCTGGTTTATAAATGTTTGTATATTTTTCTGTTGGCCTAGTAAATGTTAATTTTACAATTTTTATTGAGCTCAAGGCCAGTTTATGGATGATGTTTGTGAAAAAACCACAATAGTTTTTTAATGGTAGAAATTATAGTACTATTTCGGAAATCAACACATTTCCTCATCAGACTTTTTTTTATTAAATTAATTAAATTTATTGTTCATAACCACATTTTTCAGGCTTTGAACCCGGGAGCTCGGAGTTGCAGAGCCAATAAGCTACATATTGTGCTACGCTAGCCGAGTTGGCTGTTGTGTTATTTACAAATTCTGTATTCAAGTTATTTACTTTAAATTAGAATGCATTTAAGACGTGCTCATCCTTGCATATAAATGTTTGTTTATTTTTCTGTTGGCCTAGTAAATGTTAATTTTACAATTTTTATTGAGCTCAAGGCCAGTTTATGGAAGATTTTTGTGAAAAAACAACAACAGTGTTTTAATGGTAGAAATTATAGTACTATTTCGGAAATCACCACATTTCCTCATCATTGTAGGTCTTTCAATATATTAAATGATGAAATATGAATTATACTTCGGGGTATAAGAGGTTTATTATTTATAAGATTATTGGCGGAAGAATTTTAAGATGGTTAATTTTTCCAACTCCTTATATAATTTGTTTACCAATTTATATAAAATTATTAACATTAGTAGTATTTATTTTAGGGGGAATTTTAGGTTATTTAATTTATAATGTTTATTTATTTTATTTAAATAAATCATTAAGTAATTATTTAATAATTTAATTTTTTGGGTTTATATAATTTATGCCTTATATTTCTACATATGGTATTATTAAATATCCTTTAATTTTAGGTAATATTGTAATTAAGTCATTTGATCAGGGTTGATCTGAATATATAGGGGGTCAAAATTTGTTTAATAAATTTGTTAAGTATTCTCAACAAATTTACATATTTCATAATAATAGTTAAAAATTTATCTTTTATTATTTGTATTGTGATGAAGTATAAATGGAATTCAACCATTAAAAGATAAAAGTTAGCAACTTTTTCTTGATCATCATACTTCCTTAATTGGAATTTTTATTAAATTTTATCATTAACAGTGATTAGCCTCGTTTTGGCTTCAATTAATATAAATTTTGAGAATAAGGGTAGTATTACCTAAAATAAGGTCTAAACTTATTGCAATAAATCGCTTCATATTCAAGGTAGATTGAATATCAATACTTTTTAAATGCAAATCAAATCTTATAATTAACTACAACCCTATTAATTAGATCAATTTAGTATACCTCAGTATCCGATCGACCGTGGTGTCAGTGGGTTCACCTTCGCTCGCTCTCATACTTACTATCGTGCGTACAGACCGAAAAAAAAATAACTAAACGTGGCATTGAATTTAGTCAAGAAGACAATATGTCTTCTTCAAAAAGAAAAAAACATTAAATTAAATGCATCATCATCAAAAGGTGACTCTACAAATAATTTTTGGGCTCCCTTGCAAATGTTGTCTGATGATGAAAGTGAAATTGAAGTTGCAGAGCCAACAAAAAAAATTAAAGAAATTATATCGCCAATCAAAGTATTGACTCAAAACAGTAATCAAGTGATAAAACATCTGGACGAAAAAAATGTTAATAACTTCCTTGTTAAGAAAATATCAATTGGTATTAAACTAATCTGTGAAAATACGCTAACATTCGATTCTATAGTGGCTGTACTTAAAGAAAATAATCTACAATTTTTCCATCATGATCTAAAACACGATCGACCTTTCGTGCTTCATGGCCTTGAAAGCAAATCTGCTGATGAAGTGAAAAATGAACTTATTTCCTACGGACTGAAATGCACTGAGGTCAAAATAGTGACAAAAACTTACAACAATTTACCGACACTCTCTACATCGTTGGCTTTGAAAACGGGAGTGTAAAGTTACGTGATTTGCGTGCAAATGTGAAATCTCTATTTCGTACGATCATTTGTTGGGAGTATCAAAGAAAACTCAAAAATAAGCCGGTGCAGTGTCATAATTGCCAAATGTTTGGGCACGGTGAAAAAAATTTTAATGTGAGAACAAACTGTTCTAACTGTGCTGGTAAGCATAAAACTATTGACTGTATGTCTCCAAATAAAATGCGCTGCGGTAATTGCAAAGGCGATCATAAGTCAAATTATCCCCGGTGTCCCAACCGTGAAGCATTTCTACGCATAAGAGAAACGATCAACATGCGAAGAAATCGTAACTCCACTAACAAGATTAATGTGCAAACAAAATCGTTTCACTATAACTCTTCGTCATTTCCTCCATTACACAATGTTCCTCGCGAGACCGCAACATCTCTACCTCCCAGCTCCGCCTGGTGTAACAACACACACAACATAAAACAGCAGGATAATGAATTATTTACGGAGAACGAAATTACACAATTAACATTAGGTATCGTAACAAAATTAAAGTACTGCAAAACCAAAGCAGATCAATTCCATGTCATCACGCAACTAGCAATTAAGTATTTATATCACAGTAGTTTAAAATGAATAATTCTAAGCTAATAATAATTATGTGGAACTCTAGAAGTATCCTAAACAAAGTAACTGAACTGTTACTGGCTGAAAAGTAAATCTAAGCTATATCACTCAAATTACTACTGCATTCGGAAAGACCGTATCCATGCAAGTGGAGGCGGCGTTGTCATCCTTATACGTAAAACTATACATTTTAGTATTGTTCCAAACATTGCAACAGAAGTAATTAAGAATATAGGCATCGAAGTGACGTCCAAAAATGGTACAGCTATTAAATTATTCAGCACTTATTTTCCCGGTGGCTCACGATATGCGTTGCAAAATAAATTCAAATCCGACTTGAGAAAACTGTTTAGTTTGAACTGCAAATTTTTATTATGCGGCGATTTTAACAGCAGGCATAGGATATGGGGATGCCTACGAGCAAATGCGTCTCTGCTCTACACCCTGTCACTATCTCTTATTCCCAAACTCCTACCAACATACCTGCTGCTACCAAAAGCAATCCATCCACCATCGATCTCATTTTGTCAAATATTCCTGAATCGATTTCTCAACCCATTGCTATTAATGAGCAGATCATCTACCAGTCGATTTCAAATTGAACTTTGATGTTTCCCATACTAAACTTACATACTTTGATTACAAAAAAGCCAATTGGTATAAATACAATCAGTTTCTCAAACGGTCTTTTTATTCTTCGACTATGGATTTAAGTCAAGTCCACAGTAAAAATAGTGTAGATAAAGATATCGATTTTCTTACTAGCAAAATGTTGGACGCTGTCAGGCTTTCTGTAAAGTAAGTTATAATAAATATCATTCAACACACAAAATGAATGCAGGCATTTTAAATATAATAAAAAAAAGAAACCTCTATCGCCGACAGTGGATTAGATTTCGACAGGAGTCTGATTATATTTTCCTGAAGCATCACAATGTCATGATTAAAAATGAAATATTCAAATGTAGAAACCAAAAGTGGAACGAAAAGCTTAACTCACTCGAAGAAAGGTCAAAGCCGTTTTGGAATATAACGAAAATAATGAAGAAGAAACACCAAGGTATTCCCCCAATTTCTTAAAATAATACTATTTTATATTCCAATGAAGAAAAAGCGGTTTCTTTTGCTGAAAACTTCTTGGAATATAATAAAGTATCTGAAAACCTTGGCATTCAATCTCACACTTGCATAGTAAACTCCACTGTTAATCAATTTGATGCGCTAGAAGTAGACACGCCTGAATCGTATTATGTCACATGAAATGATGTTTCAACCACTATATAGTATTTGCAACCCAGAAAAACCCCCGGCCTTGATGAAGTCAACAACACAATGTTAAAATGTCTTCCTCAGAATGCAGTTGCTTTTTTGACGTTCATTATTAATTGTTGTTTAAAGTTGCAGTATTTTCCAGATACTTGGAAAGTAGCCAAGGTAATTCCTATACATAAAAAGGGCAAGCCAAATAATATTACATCCAGCTACCGCCCAATCAGCCTACTCAGCAGCATTGGTAAAGTGTTCGAGATGTTGTTAAAAGAAAAAATATGGGAATTTTTGAAATCTACCGATATTATTCCTAACGAACAGTTTGGATTCCGGAAATTTCATGCCACAACTCATGCCATCAAAAGACTTTGCAATGATATAAAATCCAGATTCGATACATAAGAATCAACATCTCTCGTCTTACTAGATATTGAAAAAGCGTTTGATTCAGTCTGGCATAACAGCTTGATCTATAAATTAATAAGCTTTGGTTTCCCAAATTACCTAATTAAAATTATACAAAATTTTCTGTCCAAACGATATTTTTGCGTAGAAATCGGTGACTCTTATTCGGATCTGATACAACTACCTGCAGGGGTACCTCAAGGCTCGGTTATAGGTCCACTCTTATATATTATTTACTGTTCCGATATAGAAAAACTTATCAGTTGCAATTATTCTTTTTACGCAGACGATGTGGCAATATGGTGCTCACACAAATTCGGTCAGCAATCGGCGATCGAATTGCAATGTGCTTTAGATATTATATATGAATACTTCTATAAATGGAAAATCAAAATTAACCTTGGAAAAATACAAGCAATCTTCTTCACTAGAAGAAGAAACACCTGTTACCTTCCAATTTCCACTCTCCAAGTAAATAGCTCTACAGTCACCTGGTCGGAGAATGTTCGATATTTAGGCGTAATCCTTGATCGTAAGTTAACTTTCAAAGGCCACATTCAAAACATTATAAGAAAAATTGAACTTGGCATAAGAATGCTATACCCATGATACAATCATTTTTAAAGGTAGTTTCACTCTCTCATTTCAGACGCCATATTAACCATTTGACAGAAACAGTGTTCCGGTTCCGTAATAAGAAAATCCTCTATTTTTCGCATTAAGAAAAACGAAGACAACAGAAACAAGATTTGAATATGTGCAAAGCTGCACTTATATTGATTTGAAAAATCGGTTACCTCAAAGGACATACATACATCGTCGTCCGGATAAATAAATGTCATATGTGAAAATTGGGCCAAATTTAGTTGTTTGGCCATATAACTATTTATTTTAAATATTTTTGAGCTTTAAGGCTTATTGGAAAAATTATTAGAAAAAAACAACAATACTCAAAGCGGTAGAAGTTATATTATTTCGGAATTCACCACATTTCCTAATCAGACTTCTTTCTTCTTGTCTTCTGTGGGAGTCGAAATAATGTAGTTATACTTAACTAATTAAGATCTTTTAAATGGCACTATCCGTTTTTGGATTTCTCCTTTAGAGTCATTAGAAATATTGAGTAAAATTTTGTCGTAAGTCCCAAATATTTTATATATACGAAAATTCTACATATAAATTCAGTGCTTTGAACCCTCGGAAAAATATTGTCAATTACCTTGGATACAATCTTAAAATCTCTTAAATTTAGTCGTAAAATTTTAAAAAAATTTTTCGTATTGTCGCACGGATAGTTAAATGTTGTATGTGAAAATATTGCAAATAAAGTTAATAATGCAGTTATTCTTCATCTATCAAGCCATTTATAATACGTTATTCTTTTTTTGATATCTTATTTAGTTTTCGATATATTGAGTATAATTTGTATCACATTTAGTCGCTTGTAATATACATTCCTGTAAATGTAACAAACGACAAAATTTTACTGAAGAAAATCCTTCATGAATTCAAAAGTGATTAAGAATAAACAATAAAAATAAAACAATTTAATATTTTCGTGAACTAATAATATTCTCCGACTTTTTGGAAAATTGAATTTTAAACTTCAAAAGTCTTCAAATGTAACATACTTCATTAATTTATCAGGGCGACTGCAAGTGATTTTTGCCAGGCAATTAAAGCCTTTTAAAAAAATTCCTCTTGTAAAGACAACTTTAAGGCTTAAAAAATCTTAAAGGCCTTGATTTTACCCGCACTATACTGTTTTAATTTTATTTTTTCAATTCTATTAGAGCATATCGTTTGCTCGGTTTAAAGAATAGGCCACAAATTGTACATTTATGTCAATTCATAAATAAAATTCTATTGCGTTGGTGAAAAAATATACATACATCCAATAAATGAAACATATGTATGTACATACATTTACAAAATTTACACGATTTGTTTTCAAAACACAATAAAATTAAAACTAAAATCCCCAATGTCCATTTTAAAGTAGTGGCAATATTGGGCGTCTGCTGTCGAACACTGTTTCTGTCAAAAAATTAAAAGTGAAACCACCTCTTAAAATATTTGTATCATGGCTATACCCACTTATCGACAGAAAATCAAAGCTTAGCGATGCTAATAAAATTATAATAGCCAAAGTAATTTTTCAATCCATGTTTTTATATGGATGTCTAGTCTGGGGAATCTGTGCCAAAACCCATACAAACAAAATACAAGTGCGTCAAAATAAAATTTTAAAAATGATGCTGAATATATAAAGGTTTTTTGTGAACGATTTTTTCCTTTAAACATCACCATACTCTCTTCTCACCAGAAATTAATTCTATGAAACTGTAAGTGCAATGTTATAGTTGTTTTTATTGTAGCTGTATCTCTTTAAAAATATGTAATAACTCTAAGTTTTTTATATACTTTTCACTTGATAAAAATAATAGAAGTTAAAGATCATATTATAATACTTGATATTTTAATAATTAAAATTATTTGGAGAATAAGTGCAATTTCTACATCAAAAATTAAAAAAATAATTGTAATTAAAAAAAACTAAAAGGTAATCGAGAAGATGATTTAGGATCAAATCCACATTCAAATGGTAAACATTTTTCTCGGTCTGTTTAAGTTTTTTTTGATAAAATAGATGCTAAAATTATTACAATATTTGAAATTAAAATTAAAGTTAATGGTATAATACTGATTGAAAAAATTATATATACTACTAATCAGTAGTCCTTACGATTGAAAGTCAGATATACTAATATACTATACAGATAATTAATTAACCCCCTAATCAATAAATTGATACATATAAGAATAATCAAACAATATCAACAAAATGTCAGTATCATGCATGTCTTTTAGAAAAGTGATTATTAATATGTCGAATTAAACATACTTAAAGAAAAGAAGTTCCAATTAGTACATGAATTCCATGGAATCCTGTTGCTATATAAAAAGAGGAACCATAAACAGAATCAGCAATTGTGAATGGAAATTCAATATATTCATAAGCTTGAAGAATTGAAAAATAAATTCCTAATAAGACTGTAAAAAATAATCCTTGTGTTGTTTGTAAATGATTATTTTCTATTAAACTATAGTGAGCTCATGTAACGGTTACCCCTGAAGCTAATAAAATTGCAGTATTTATTAAAGGAATTTCGAATGGATTAAATGATTTAATTTCTTTTGGGGGTCATAATGCTCCTAATTCAATAGCGGGGTATAAACTACTGTGAAAAAAAACTCAAAAAAATTAAACAAAAAATTAAAACTTCTGATAAAATAAATAAAATTATTCCTCATTGTAATCATGTAGTTACTGAAAATGTGTAAAGTCCTTGAAAAGTACTTTCTCGTACAACATCTCGTCATCATTGATAAACTGTTAAAATATTAAATGATATTTCCTAATAAAAATAATGAATTATCATATTGGTGAAATCATTTTACTAATCCTGAAACGGTTGTTATAGCTCTGATTGTTCCTCTTAAAGGTCATGGGCTATAATCTACTAAATGAAAAGGGTGATTAGCGTGTGTTGACATTAATTTACTTCTCTAGAGTATAAAGTTCTTAATACAGGAAATACATATGATTGAATAATAGCTACAGCTGATTCAAGAATTAATAAAGGAGTTTGACCAATAATTAATAATGAAATGATAAAATATGAAAGAGAAGGTCCGGTATTTCCTAAAAGAGTTAAAAATAAATGACCTGCAATTATATTAGCCGCTAGTCGGACGGCTAAAGTTCTTGGTCGAATTACATTTCTAATAGTTTCAATACATACTATAAAGGGCATTCAAATTGCTGGTGTTCCTTGAGGTACTAAATGTGCAAATATGTGTTGAGTATGATTAATTCAACCATAAAATATAAAACATAATCATAGTGGGAGTGCTAATGATAATGTTAATGTTAAATGACTTGTTCTTGTAAAAATATATGATAAATTAAAAATACTTGAGGATGGATCAAATACTGAAGATAAATTTGTTATCATTTTCAATTAAAGGAATTTCTACAATTTTTTTTTGAAATATTAAATAAAATAAAAGTTATTGAGAAAATAATAAGTAAACTTAGTCAACCAATTGGAGCTATTTGTGGAATCAAAAAATATTAAATAAAATTAATAACTTTTGTTTTGACATACTAATGTTATATTTTAACTTATTTTTTATTTCATTAGAAGTAATTGCTAATTTACTATAAGTGGTTTAAGAGACCAATACTTGTGTTCAGTCATCTAATGATGAATTATTTCTATTAGTATTTCATTTAATAAAATAATTTACAGGGATTCCTTCGATTACAATTGGCATAAATCTATGATTAGCTCCATAAATTTCAGAAAATTGACCATAAAATAATTCTGGTCGATTAATTAAAAAATTTGTTTTAGAGATGGAATTGTTCAAGAATGAATTACATTTGAAACTGTTACTAAAATACGGATTTGTGAATTTATTGGTAAAATAACTCGATTATCAATATCTAACAATCGCAATCCGTAAATGTTTAATTCATTTGTTGGAATTATATATGAATCAAATTCAAAATTTAAAAAATCTGAATATTTATAACTTCAATATCACTGGTGTCCAATAGCTTTTAAATTTCATGATGGTTCATTAATTTCATCTAGTAGATATAATAAACGAAGTGATGGAAATGCAATAAATAATAATACAATAGCGGGAAGAATAGTTCAGATTATTTCAATAGTTTGTCCATGTCATAAATTTCGGTTTGTATAATTATTAAAAAATAATATAAATATTAAATAACCTACTAAAGTTGTAATTATTACTAAAATTATTAAAGCATAATCATGAAAAAATGTTAACTATAAGAGGGGAGGCACTATGTTGAAGGCCAAGAGCTCATGTTGTCATTAATTTCTAATAAAAGTAAAATACTTTATTTATGAACCTCAAATCCATGGCACTAATTTGCCATATTAGAAATTAATTAAAATAGGCAATTCAGGATATCTATGTTCAGATGGGGGTGTATTTTGTTATCACTCAATTGAAGAAGATAGATGTATAGATTAAATTACTTGACGTTGTAAAATTAAACTTTCTCAAATAATAAATAAAAAAAATAAAATCCCTAATAATGAAATAGAAGAACCAATAGTTGAAATCACATTTCATGTTATATAAGCATCTGGATAATCTGAATAACGTCGAGGCATACTCAGAGAAATGAAAGATGTTGGAAATCGTCCTTCAAAACTTACATACGCCATTTTAACGAATAAAAATGTAATTTTGTAAATATGCAGTCTAAAAGGCGGTCTGTTGAATCGAGCGAAGTAAAAGGAAGCAGGAGAAACGCACAATCGGAATTAAAAGAAATGACGAATAACAAAATGTCAAGACAATTGCTTGTTATCACTTGGTTAATCGCGTGAGCATTAACTAGAGTTTTCTTTTGCAAAAAATATCTTAATATACATAATATACAAATTCAAACTCAACACAAATGAAGGCTCCAAAAAGCACCATGTTACCGGAGGTGTGCCAAGGGGTCAGTTATGGAACCACTCCTTTGGAATATTATGTACGACTGCATCTTGAAAATAGAAAAAGCGAAAATCGAGTCCATCATAGAATCCAGCCCAACCCTCAAGTATATCGAGCTGCAAAGAACATCTAAATTATGCCATCGATGAGGCGAGAAGATTCAGCACGGCTCTGGCAAGACTCATGCCAAATATGGGAGGGCCGCAACAACAAAGGAAACTGCTTGCGATTATCAGTTCGTCCATGCTGATGTACGTGGCCCCAGTATGGGCAACCGATACTCCTGTAGTCGCATATATGAGAGCACCAGCCTCAGTGCATAGGCTAGCGTCACTATGGCTATGTTGTGCGTTTACGACATTGTCAAACAAGGCCGCAAATCTGATAACCGAGAAATGCCCGATAATTGCAGACGCAAGAGCGGCGGCAGATATCAAGCGCAACCCGAGCCATCGTCGCAAGATAATGCAACAAAGCATCGACGAGTCGTAACAATGGCGGAACTCGTCGTCAAAGGACGCTGGACGAGCGAATCGCGAATCTCGCTTTGTGAAAACGCCCGCTGAGCGACAACGAATAATAACGTTCAGTGCCTGCCATGCGAAGTTATATCGGAATTGATAGTCACGCGGGTGTGCCACAGGCTCAGCGTATGGAGGTTGGGTTTAGACCGCTGCATTTTAACTATTGCTAAATTTGTCGGCCTTTATTTATTGAAAAATATTATTAAACAGGTACTGCCACGTTCGCCAATAATGATAAGGAAAAATAAGGCTTCTTGATTTCGATGCGTTATGTTCATTCAATTTATTTTAACCAACCTTAACAATATGTTACTGAGTGCATAAATGCATGTGCGTAGCGACATATTTATTGTACAATTATATGTGCGTTTCAAACACTAGCTATTAAAAAAAAAATTATTAATTATATATAGATTTTTAATGAGCTCAAGGCCGGAATATTGACGATTAAATAAAATAATTTACATATTATTCAATTGTTTTATTTTTCCGGCCTTGAGCTCATTAAAAATCTATATATAATTTATATAATTATGGCCAATACAACTGAATCAACAATTATTAATTATAGAATGGTTATTTATTTCAATGATACGGCTTATTGTTTGCTTTCCTCAATAATAACAATTTTTTTTATTAATCCATTTTGATAAATGTAATTATAATAAATAGTCATTACAATAAATTTAAATTCTAAGTTATTTTAATTATGCTCTGAATTTTAATACCCATGTTGCAACATTAACGTTTGTAAAACTCGTTTTATCTGAGTACTTGTATTCAACTGTGACTTAACACCTAAAGTGAAAGCAACATAAAGTATTTCAACTGTATGCTCCTGCAAGGGCAGAGTCATTTCAACTAAGTTGTCTACAGCAGTAGTGGCAACAGATGAGTTATCGTCTCTTAAGCATTGAATATATGCGTTTAGGGTACACCGGTTTATGTCAGACCGACCCGGATTATGTTTAAATGGCGAACTAAAAGGATAAACGCATTTGAGCGTATTTGCGCACTCGGAGAAAAAATCAACTCTAACAACCGGTCAAAAATTTCATTTAAAAATGAAAACCTTTTGATGTAAGACTTTCTATTTCCTGCAAAGGCCCTAAAATAGCTTCCTCTGTATTAGAACTTTTTATAACTGTTATAAGATCATTAAAATGATGGGACAATGAAAGCGATTTAGAAAACGGTGTGGAAATTGGAAATTGGGTTCCTCCTTTGATATTAGTTTCAAATTGATTTGTTGAATTCGCTTCAGATATATCTCCATCCGTTAAAGCAAGAGTATTACAATTTCCATGATCTTCAATTTCAAAATCTTGTTTATTTTCGTCGTCGTTCAATTCATTTATTGATATACCTTTTTGCTGTAGAAGAGCTATATTATAATTGCTAATTTACTATAAGTGGTTTAAGAGACCAATACTTGTGTTCAGTCATCTAATGATGAATTATTTCTATTAGTATTTCATTTAATAAAATAATTTACAGGGATTCCTTCGATTACAATTGGCATAAATCTATGATTAGCTCCATAAATTTCAGAAAATTGACCATAAAATAATTCTGGTCGATTAATTAAAAAATTTGTTTTAGAGATGGAATTGTTCAAGAATGAATTACATTTGAAACTGTTACTAAAATACGGATTTGTGAATTTATTGGTAAAATAACTCGATTATCAATATCTAAAAATCGCAATCCGTAAATGTTTAATTCATTTGTTGGAATTATATATGAATCAAATTCAAAATTTAAAAAATCTGAATATTTATAACTTCAATATCACTGGTGTCCAATAGCTTTTAAATTTCATGATGGTTCATTAATTTCATCTAGTAGATATAATAAACGAAGTGATGGAAATGCAATAAATAATAATACAATAGCGGGAAGAATAGTTCAGATTATTTCAATAGTTTGTCCATGTCATAAATTTCGGTTTGTATAATTATTAAAAAATAATATAAATATTAAATAACCTACTAAAGTTGTAATTATTACTAAAATTATTAAAGCATAATCATGAAAAAAATGTTAACTATAAGAGGGGAGGCACTATGTTGAAGGCCAAGAGCTCATGTTGTCATTAATTTCTAATAAAAGTAAAATACTTTATTTATGAACCTTAAATCCATGGCACTAATTTGCCATATTAGAAATTAATTAAAATAGGCAATTCAGGATATCTATGTTCAGATGGGGGTGTATTTTGTTATCACTCAATTGAAGAAGATAGATGTATAGATTAAATTACTTGACGTTGTAAAATTAAACTTTCTCAAATAATAAATAAAAAAAATAAAATCCCTAATAATGAAATAGAAGAACCAATAGTTGAAATCACATTTCATGTTATATAAGCATCTGGATAATCTGAATAACGTCGAGGCATACTCAGAGAAATGAAAGATGTTGGAAATCGTCCTTCAAAACTTACATACGCCATTTTAACGAATAAAAATGTAATTTTGTAAATATGCAGTCTAAAAGGCGGTCTGTTGAATCGAGCGAAGTAAAAGGAAGCAGGAGAAATGCACAATCGGAATTAAAAGAAATGACGAATAACAAAATGTCAAGACAATTGCTTGTTATCACTTGGTTAATCGCGTGAGCATTAACTCGAGTTTTCTTTTGCAAAAAATATCTTAATATACATAATATACAAATTCAAACTCAACACAAATGAAGGCTCCAAAAAGCACCATGTTACCGGAGGTGTGCCCAGGGGTCAGTTATGGAACCACTCCTTTGGAATATTATGTACGACTGCATCTTGAAAATAGAAAAAGCGAAAATCGAGTCCATCATAGAATCCAGCCCAACCCTCAAATATATCGAGCTGCAAAGAACATCTAAATTATGCCATCGATGAGGCGAGAAGATTCAGCACGGCTCTGGCAAGACTCATGCCAAATATGGGAGGGCCGCCACAACAAAGGAAACTGCTTGCGATTATCAGTTCGTCCATGCTGATGTACGTGGCCCCAGTATGGGCAACCGATACTCTTGTAGTCGCATATATGAGAGCACCAGCCTCAGTGCATAGGCTAGCGTCACTATGGCTATGTTGTGCGTTTACGACATTGTCAAACAAGGCCGCAAATCTGATAACCGAGAAATGCCCGATAATTGCAGACGCAAGAGCGGTGGCAGATATCAAGCGCAACCCGAGCCATCGTCGCAAGATAATGCAACAAAGCATCGACGAGTCGTAACAATGGCGGAACTCGTCGTCAAAGGACGCTGGGCTAAGAAATTGAAAATTTTTAGACATCATCACTGCAATAACGAAGCGTTTAAGAAAAGACGAGCGAATCGCGAATCTCGCTTTGTGAAAACGCCCGCTGAGCGACAACGAATAATAACGTTCAGTGCCTGCCATGCGAAGTTATATCGGAATTGATAGTCACGCGGGTGTGCCACAGGCTCAGCGTACGGAGGTTGGGTTTAGACCGCTGCATTTTAACTATTGCTAAATTTGTCGGCCTTTATTTATTGAAAAATATTATTAAACAGGTACTGCCACGTTCGCCAATAATGATAAGGAAAAATAAGGCTTCTTGATTTCGATGCGTTATGTTCATTCAATTTATTTTAACCAACCTTAACAATATGTTACTGAGTGCATAAATGCATGTGCGTAGCGACATATTTATTGTACAATTATATGTGCGTTTCAAACACTAGCTATTAAAAAAAAAATTATTAATTATATATAGATTTTTAATGAGCTCAAGGCCGGAATATTGACGATTAAATAAAATAATTTACATATTATTCAATTGTTTTATTTTTCCGGCCTTGAGCTCATTAAAAATCCATATATAATTTATATAATTATGGCCAATACAACTGAATCAACAATTATTAATTATAGAATGGTTATTTATTTCAATGATACGGCTTATTGTTTGCTTTCCTCAATAATAACAATTTTTTTTATTAATCCATTTTGATAAATGTAATTATAATAAATAGTCATTACAATAAATTTAAGTTCTAAGTTATTTTAATTATGCTCTGAATTTTAATACCCATGTTGCAACATTAACGTTTGTAAAACTCGTTTTATCTGAGTACTTGTATTCAACTGTGACTTAACACCTAAAGTGAAAGCAACAGAAAGTATTTCAACTGTATGCTCCTGCAAGAGCAGAGTCATTTCAACTAAGTTGTCTACAGCAGTAGTGGCAACAGATGAGTTATCGTCTCTTAAGCATTGAATATATGCATTTAGGGTACACCGGTTTATGTCAGACCGACCCGGATTATGCTTTAAATGGCGAACTAAAAGGATAAACGCATTTGAGCGTATTTGCGCACTCGGAGAAAAAATCAACTCTAACAACCGGTCAAAAATTTCATTTAAAAATGAAAACCGTTTTGATGTAAGACTTTCTATTTCCTGCAAAGGCCCTAAAATAGCTTCCTCTGTATTAGAACTTTTTATAACTGTTATAAGATCATTAAAATGATGGGACAATGAAAGCGATTTAGAAAACGGTGTGGAAATTGGAAATTGGGTTCCTCCTTTGATATTAGTTTCAAATTGATTTGTTGAATTCGCTTCAGATATATCTCCATCCGTTAAAGCAAGAGTATTACAATTTCCATGATCTTCAATTTCAAAATCTTGTTTATTTTCGTCGTCGTTCAATTCATTTATTGATATACCTTTTTGCTGTAGAAGAGCTATGCCTTGTACAAGTTGTTGCAAAGATGTAATGGAATGGAATTTGACGGATAGCTCCATTAAAATTCCAACATATTTTTCGATATACAGAAGGGCACTAGACGGGTTTGAATTTATATATGCTTGTAGTAGTTCAACAAACTTCAATAATATATGATAAGATTCTTTTATAGAGCTATGGTGTTTAAAAAATGCGAAATAGCACTCTAATGCTGCCTGAAATTCAGTCCTATAACTATCGTCAAATAACATTGGTTGTAGAAGCTGGAGAGCACGAAGTATTTGTATGAATCGGTGAAAGTGGTACTCATCGCGCAAAAGGTTAACACACAATTGGGCTCTACCTTGTATTAAAGATGATAGAACACCTAATTGGCGCAAAAATAAAACAGGATGTGCTGCAGCAAACTTTCTTATCAACATCTCGATATCACTGGAAAGAGTTTCAAAATCCTTTCGGAGAAAAAGATTTCCCAAACATGTAATTAGGTAATTTGAAACTTTATCAGCCTTACAACCCCTTAAAGTTGGTATCTTAGTTACATGTTCCTTTAAATTGCTTGTCAAAAATCGAATAGACGGATGTAAGAGATACATTTGGTGAATCACTTTTAGTTTCAACAAATGGGGGCATGATATTCTGAGGATGTATTCAATAAAATTGGTAATATTTTTATGTCTTTTACTTGTAACGCGAAATAGAAGATTAATACGTGAACAAATTTTGTAATCATATGTAACCAACATAGAATTTGAGTTCGAGTCAGCTTCATTTAAAATCAATCCAATTAAAAAACTCAATTGCGATTCATTTAATAAAAGTATTCTTTCCGGAAAATCTGTTTTTGATATGCATTTGTCTCTTCCTTGCCATAGTTTTGGATTATTTAAAAGCACTTCAATAAAATTAAGAGCAGTACTGCAATCTATGTTTGGTTGCATTTCACGTATTAACAGTTCCAAATTGATCAGCAAGGTGTCCCAACTAGTTTGATGACATATCAAAGATAGTATATGGAAACGAAAATCTAGGCAACTTTTCATAAACAATCTACTTATTAAATTGTGTTTTCTTAAATATACGAATTCCGGATCTATTTCACATAGTCTATCAACAATAACACCACTTCGACATAAGTCTTCAACTGTTGTAATTCCGAATTCATTTTTTTTTTTAATATCAAATAAATTCTGAGTATTAAATAATATTTCTTTGCTTTTAGCTTTCCCATTGGTTTCAGAAGATATTTGAAGAAACTGGATTTCCCTTGTTTTGATAATATTAAATAAACTTTTTATGTATGTATAAAAATTTAGCTTAGAGTGCTTATTAGTTTTACATAAAGACTCACATTCATAAACCTTGCTTAATATTATGTTGAAATCATCCGAAATTAAGAACTTCTGCTTTGTTAAAACTCTCAAAAGGGTACAAATATGTTTTACCTGTGTCGTTGTTTGTTGGGGTATGGATTGCTTGTATCGATCTATTATTCGTATAAAACACAACCATCCTCTTTTTAAGTGGTTCGTCATACACTCTTTGCGGTTTTTTGAAAATAAAAAATCTCTATCAAGCAAATAATGTATTAATTTTCGAAAACGACTCGTATTGTCATAATGGTTGCGTGAGGTCTTTAATATATTGCCGATGACATCTTCAATATCTTTATTGACGCGATAGTAACATTTCGTATGAATTATTGGCTGAAAGTTTTCCTGCAATTTTAATGTGTTTAAAACCTTATCGGCCTGTTTGGGATGATCTGGAACGGTTTGAGAATGAGAATATAATTCAAGCGCTTTTACAGTAAAATGCCCGTTTTTAGCTCCCCGTTTTTGTTGTATTTCAATAAGTTGTGCTAAATACGCTTTGTTAAGTATTGCGTTTTTAACTAGTACCAGTTCTTCATTCACAGCATGATCGAGAAGAGCCAGTAATTTTGACATAGATATTACAGGTGTTCCAAAGTTTTGAACAAACAAAACAATCTGGTCGGGCGTAAGATCTAGCAACGCGGCTTCTATTAACCGATCAACAGATGAACGAATCATTTTTAATTTTAACCAATCAGGTAATAGCTGAACTGCCTCATGAGGCACATTTGGTAAAAACCCAGACGGAGGTCTTCGACCACTGGGAAACCAGTAGTCAAGAATTGGGAGCGATTCAGACATTTGACTACTAGATTGGGTTAATAAGATTATAAAGGCATGTATAATGTTTAAATGCAGAGGCAATTGTGCTCCATCATCAAACTGAACCATTAGTAAGTCAGGATATTCCGTCCATTCATATGGCTCGCTATGTTCCCTTAGTCTAATTATGTAATTATTGAACATAACAAATAGGCATTTTAGTGTTTGGAACCTGCATTCAGCCATGATTTCATTATTATGTCCGAGTAATAAGTCACCCGTTGCTGGTATAATGTGTTGAAACATTGTACTCCGTTCCACAATCAACTGAGCCATATCAATTACATGATCTAACATATCTATAACCCCATCATTAATAGTATGGGCAGCTACAAACTGAATGTAAGCCATTACCAACTCTGGGGAGTTTTCAACTTGGCACGCTGATCTTAACTGTGGTATGATAAAAGATAGAGTTTCTCTAAAACACTGAATCTGTGGAATTGATTTTAACAACCAATCACTTTGGTGGGATTTATCTTTGAAAATAATTTTTAGGCCCGATATTGCGGCGTTACGCGATTGCTTAACTGTTGATGATAATCTACGAAATATGTAGTCCAAAACTTCACAAACTTCCTTTTTCTTTGCGTGCTCTTCCATTACCAAGTTCATCAAGTATAATACTAATTCCACGTCACGAGTGTTCTCTTCATTAATTAAGTTAGCATTAAATAACAGAAATTCGCATAAACATTGTACAGGAAGATGGCTAAAGTCCCCTTCGCTACTTTGCACCAGATCCGAAAGCCAAGGCATTGACTTAGTTGTACCTTGGCGTTGGATTATATCAAGTAATAAATCGGGTCTTCGACAGCGACATAACAGATATCCCAATTTTAATGTTTTATTTAGTCCTTTCACTTGCTCTAAAACGTGGTTAGGGATTTTGCGAACATGCCCCATTGGATCCATGAGCATTAACTGGGAAATTAATATTGCATTTTCCTCTGTTATAATGGCTTGGGAAGTTTGTGCTGCTAAATATGACTCCAACTGAAGGATTTGTTCCCTTTCCAAAGAAACCAGCTGAAAAATTAAGTAAATACATTTCATTAATTATTGAAAAAAAATAATTTTAATAATACATACACATATTTATTCGAAGCAAATATGAAAAGCTTTTATAAAACCAATACATATTTGAATGATTTTACAAAGCCTAATCAAAAAAGTTTCCTACACGTTGAGTTTTTTAAATAATGATCTAATACAAAATGACGAAGAGAGTTTTTAAGGATAATGGGTTTACGAGTACAATAGGCTTCATTTTAGTGATGGAAAGTCTGTCTGCACTCTGTCGGTATCGAGGCAAGTGGCACCGATACGACCGCTAAGGTGAAATATTAATTATTTTCACTAAATATTTATTAATTTCAGGATATAAATCGTTTTAAGTTTATATCAGAGTTCGAAAATAACCCATTCCACTCTATAATGTTCCAAATATAAGTTTTATTGCTTGAGAGAAAAAATGATGCACAAAACAAAACAAGTGTTTAAATTTTTATAGATGAGTGCTTTCGAACAGAAAAGTGTTTTTACATTTGCGTTTATGTTACTGGTGTAACATTTTTGCTGTAGTGCTTGTTATTATTGTTAGCTTTTAGTAAACGTATTGTTTTAGGTCACCCAAATGATTTAATTAAAATGACAAGTAGGGAAAATTCAATATAGATTTAATAATAATTTATTAATAACTAATTAGTCTAGTCATTTGGTTGAAAAATAGAGGTTCCCTGGAAAGTTTTCCGGGAGTTTTGAAAATTGGCAAATTTATAGATTTTGACTTGCTCTTTCCGAATTTCAACTTAGCCACATTGTAGGAGCATTCCATGAAAAAGTGGAACTCTGAACTGTTTTACAAATATGCATTTTTTATATATTATTGCACGTTCATAGTGAGATTATGTTCTCATCTAAAATAATTTACAAAAGTTGTAGTGAGATGTCTCATTTTTTGTAAATACCGTTATTTATTGAGAGTAACAACAAGTCGGATTTTTTTCATTAGTCTTTACACAACTTTTTGCGAGGTCGCTGCCGCTATTGTTTATCAGATAGAAACTAGATTTATGTTCTTAGTTATAGTGTATGGTCCGCTGTATTTAACTGCATACTAATTTTTTTGGTTAAGTGTTTTTTTGATAAGAAATTAATCATAACGGAAAGGTAAGTTTCGATGTCCCACACGTGACGCTTAATTCCTTTTTCTATTAATAATTGTAAAACAAGTCGACTATACAAATTGAATTTTTCTGTTAACAGCTAACTTTTAGCGGTCTAAAAACTGGTGTTTGAAATCGTTTTGCTTACAATATATTCTTGGTGATAATAAAGTGTCTGTACGTGACGCCGAAGAATAAGTTATCTGACATCTTCAACTTTTACTGGCGTTTGTAATAAACAAAGCCCTTTTTTGTACTGCAAATCTCAATAACGCAAAAATGAGCGACCAGCAACCATCAACCAGTGCTAGCCGCATGCGAAAATTTCGAGAAAAGCAAAAAGAGAAAGATCCAAACTTTACCGCTAATGAGACTAAAAGATTGTGTTAGCTTCGTAAACGAAAAGCAGAAAATCTTTCTGAAGGTAAGTTAAAAGCAATTTTACTTAAGGAAAGGGATAAGAAGAGATTGCAAAGGGCAAAAAAACGGGTTAAACTTAAAAATCCAACTGATTCTCCTGTAAGTACTGAACCTCCGTATAAGTCGAAACAGACTTTATCTAAAGCTGTTCAAAAGGCTCTAAAAGCACTGCCTCAATCACCAAGAAAGAAAAAAGCGGTTCTTACAGAACTAGCGCGTAAAATGGACATTGCTCTAGCAGAAAGCCCAAACATTAGCACATCAGGTGACGATACACGTTATGACGATGTGAAAGCATTTTACTATCGTCCGGATATTGTGTATACCTGCCCAGGCGCAAATGATTTCATCGTTGTTTGGGAAAACGGCATTAAGAAGAAGTGTCAAAAGCATTATTTGACTTTGTACCTACGAGAAGCCTTTTGCATTTTTAAAGAATTTTTTCCTAATATCGAAATTGGATTTTCAAAATTTTTTAGTCTAAGACCGAAAAACGTTTTGCTAATGAAAGACACACCTTCAGACCAGTGCAAATGTTTAACTCATGAAAATTTTATGTTCAAATTGAAAGGTTTGAAACAAAATTATTGTAACGACTGGTGGACTATGATTTTATGTGATCCTTCTTTGGATTCGAAGTGCTGGAAAAATGAATGTGATACTTGTTCTGATGGCAAAAAAATATTAATTTCTATGGATTTAAGTACAATCTGTGTATGGAAAGAATGGGAAAAAAACTCAGAAAATAAACTACGTTTAGTAAACAACGAAACAAGGTCAGGTGAACTTAAAGAAAAATTGATTGATTCTATCCATATTATGAAGAAGCATGTTAATTTAAAACGAGTTCAAGCCGGTGAATTTCAAAAAGACCAACACAATGAAAATGTGCGAATCCTTCAAGTTGATTTTGCGATGACTTTTGGCTGTGAATACCAGAATGAAGTTCAAAGCGCACTCTGGTCACGAACAAGTGTTCTTTTATTTACTGCTGCAAGTTTTTACAAAGACAATTGCCAAACATATCTTATATGCTCAGGTGCAAATTCGATAGACAAGGATACAGTTTTTGTTTTCATCAATAAGTTGTTTGACTTGATGCATAAAGAAAATGAAGACTTACCTTCAGCGGAAATTATTTGGAGTGACGGCCCTTCATTGGAATTTAAGAACCGTTATATGGTTAAACTAACATCAATGTTGAGCGAAAAGTACAAAAGGCCCTTTTATTGGAAATATTTTGCTACATCGCATGGAATAGGTGTGATAGACGGGGTTGGCGGAAATATCAAAAGACTTGTAAGAGAGAAAATGATGAGCCAAAATGAACATGTTGTTGTCACAAAAACCCGTGTGATTTATGTGCCATCCTCTGAAATTTATGAAAGGATTAAAATTGCATCGCCGTGGGACAATGCCAAAGCGATAACTGGTATTTTCAACTTCCATTTTATTAAAACTGTGGAGAAAGTTGTGGAGTGCAGAAAACATTGCCTTTCCCAAGATAAAACTGTATTTACATATTGACTTTTACATATATTATAGATTTAAGTTGAACTATGTTCCGTACGTGACGCGACTTGTCTGTACGTGACAAATATAAAAAATTTTTTTTAATTATAAATATGTGTTTTAATTAATATTTTTTTTCGCTAGTAGCAAGCTTGATTCTTAGTTATAATTTCCTTCGAAGACACTTTTTGTGCACCTGTAATATATTCGCTGAACTCTGAATAAAACTATAACGATTTCGAATGTTGGTTGACTTGATCTGTCCCGTACGTGACGTGGGTTGTTTGCATTTTTCTTCAGTATTTCATGACTTTTTTTAAATGTTTCTCCGCACTATTAAAGACTAGTATATAATCTATTAAATTAGAGAAAAAAAGTATATATCTGATAAAACAATTAAGTGCTACATGTAATATAAACCGTAAAATTAGTTGAACTTGTCTGTACGTAACAGTGGAATGCACCTGTATCTTTGCCGTTCGCGCCGCCATATTGGGAAAATTACGCCAAAAGCAGTTTTTTGATAATAACTCTTTTCCGACGCATTTTCCAGGAAGAACATATCTAAACAAAATAGTTGTAAAGAAAATTTCCTACAATTTATGTCATAACCTTTTTTTCCTAAAATCAATAGTTTCGGCGTACGAGCGTCGTAAACCAATATACATCTACGCTAACGCGTAATATTTAATGAATTGTAAAATATAAAAATTATACTAAGGTTAAATATTGTACTGTAGGTTGAAAACCCGGCTGACTATTGTCTGTCTCCGCAGGTGTAAAGCAATGCTATATTGCAAGAAAGTGAAGTTATTGAAGAGAAGGAAAAAGGATTGGAAACATTTCGTAAGTCAAGTGTAAAAAGAAAAGACAATAAATACAAATTTTTGGTGAGATTAAAACCGATAGTCTTTCACGAAGTGTGTCGAAAACGGTATAATAATGAGAAGTTAATCGCTGCAGCTTTGCGTAGGGGAAGCGATGGTACGACTTCTCAAGTACAACTGCGATCTACGCGTCCAACGTTCTCATTCAAGAACCATTGTTTTTTTAAGTGCTGTTGAGATACCAGCAGAGTTTATATCTAAACAAAAGCAGACTCGTTTATGTGACCGTCATATTATGTACAGTGCTTAAATTATCTATGAAAAACAGAACATCAGAACTTTCCCAAGCTCGTAATGATGGTTGGGGCCAAGCAATGGTTGAACGTTAATGATTTAGTCGCAGCCAATGCACCAACCAAACCTCAAACCAGGTAAAGGGAAAAATGTACTTCATAAATAGTATAAAAGATAAAACAGCCGCAAATCATATTTTATTTTTGCATGCCTTTAGTGGTTGTGATACCATATACGCATTATTTTATCAAGGAAAAATTTAATTTATTAAAGTACTCCGAAAAAACCCTGATTTAAACGAGGTTATCGAAGTATTTAAAAATCCAAATGCTGATCCGAGGTCATTGCTAAAGCTGGAGAACATTTCCTCATCGAATTATACAGCAACAGTGATGTGAAAAGTCGTAAAAGTACATGTTTAAATAATTTTAGATATGCATGCTTCACAGCATCAGCATATAAAAAATCAATATTGCGTCGCTACCACCAACAGAAGCAGCAGCACGACAACATTCGTTTCGAACTTATCACCAGGTTCAGCAGTGGTATTGGAACGAACAAAATGTAAAACAATAGGGATGGAAAAAAGACTAGAACGGGCTCATTTCTGTTACTACATTCGAGCCCCCTGCTCCGGAAAACTTGCTGAAACTAATTTCTTGCAAATGCATGAAAGGTTATCAAAAAGCTTGCGGATGCAGAAAAGCAGGGCTAAAGTGCACGAACTGTGGTGGTTCTTGTCATAATTCGCAATTTCCATCACAGGTTAGTAGTGAATAAGAAGAAACGGACACTATTCTCGAGCAAATAAACGACGAAATCGAGAATGAAGAAGACCGCCGATGACGCAGAAGAAACTCCCGTCTTTAATATTTCAATCAGTACTGAAGACGATGAAAGCACAACACCTGGTCCGTCAACAACAATGAAGCGACGGAGATCGAACTAAATTTGGAAATAGTGAGTCAGATGTGGATTAGGCCTACTGGGGATACCACGATAAAAAAACGCGCCGCTTTCTCTACCTCATGGTGGTGTGGAAATGAGTATTTCTGCCGAATCGTGTGTTAAACTACACTTTCGGCGACCGATCGCCGTAAACTATTGATTTTAGGAGAAATAAAAGGTAGTGACATAAATTATATGAAATTTTCTCTACAATTATTTTATATTCAATATGTGAACTAAAAACATATGTGTAAATTTTAGCTTTGATTTCGAAGTGATTCAAAAGATATTTCAGGTAATAGACAAGTGCGTCGACGAATATTCTTTTTTCGTTGCAGTTTATCAAAACTTCGAAGCGCGTTTTCTGAAAACCATGTTGTTCCAATTGGTGTGCACGATTGCGCGAAAACTATCCCACCTATCACTCTGATACAACTTCTATGAAAAACTGTTCTATGTGAACCAAAGATATGGATAATTATATTGACTTTTGTAATTTTCATTAGTGAAAATATGCTCAAATTTAACGTTGAGAATCGATTTCAAAGTTCAAACATAAGAAAAAAATTTTAATTTTCAGTTTTCATTGGCTTTCTGAGGTTCATATAGAGTAAAAAAGTATACGCATTAACATTTACTGTTACTTTGTTTTCAAATACTGTAACAAAAAAGCCAAGAACATTATGAAGTGATAAAAACCATAAAAAAATATAAAGATTTCGTATGAAGTTGACAAAGATGACTTGATTTTTCAATTCTAAAAATAGTGACAAAAGATGGTGAATGTTTTCAAATACTGTAAAAAAAGCCAAGAACATTATGAAGTGATAAAAACGATAAAAAAAAGTATAAAGATTTCGTACGAAGTTGACAAAGACGACTTAATTTTTAATTCTAAAAATAGTGACAAAAGATGGAAGGCCGTTTTTTCATTTAGACAGCGAAGGATTTTGTTGAACCAATTTATAATGCGCTGTCACATAATATTATGGACGAATGCCGGTAAGACGATTTCCGAAAAACTTAGGAAAGTATACACCGATATTGAAAATCCCAGTGTGATCTTTAGTCGTTTATCTGTAAATAGCAGCATATTATGTTATTTAAAAACTTGACATTCAAACTCCACATTTGTTTTAATTAGCCCTAGTTGTATTTGCCGCACCAGCGACTCAGGTGTCTGTAGAAAGAGCTTTTTCAGCACTTAATTTAAGTGAGAGACAGTACAAATTAAATACCGAAACAAAAAATGTATTATGGATAGTTAAATAAATCCCTTCAATTATAATACAGTACGACAAAATCACATTTTTTTTGTTACACATAAGAAATGTTAACAGAATATGAAAATAGGCTTAAAATAAAGAATTACGTGTCTCGGCGTTTTGCTGTAGCACGTCAAAATTTTGAGAAAATCGATTTTTAAGCTTCAAAGGACCGTGTAGGTTCACTTCTAATGTAATACTGTTATAAAAAGTTCTATAAAAACAGAATGGGTGAACCGATTTCAATGCTTGAGCCAGTTTTGAAAAGGTAATTAAATTTGGATTTTTTTTTTAAGAAAACAGTTTCTCTGGTAGCTGGCGCTTTAATTTTCATGTTAAGTTGAAAAATAACAAAAATGTACAAAAAAAAATTAAAAAAAAATTAAAAAAAAATAAACGACCAACATTTTTAACACAAAATAATAGTTAAGATTTTATATTCATTTTTGTATTTTTATAATTTTTTTGTATTTTTAATGAATTTCGTACATTTTAATAATTACTTACTTACCTTTTCAAAACTGGCTCAAGCATTAAAATCGGTTCACCCATTCTGTTTTTATAGACCTTTTTATAATTTTTTTTTTTTTGTTGGAATCAGGCACGAAACAACGCGTGCAGAAAACAGCACTCAGACTACATGCCGTCCATTGTACTGTTTTCATGTTCCTTTTAATCTGTTTTAAATCTGCAGGATTTACGAATAAATCTTAGTAGATTTTGGGGTGTCAAAAAGCTCAGGTGTTCGTCTCTCAACACGTCGCGACCAAATGCCTCAAACCTAGTTCTTGCAAAGGCGGGGCAGAAGCACAGAAAGTGTTCCGCCGTCTCTTCCTCTTCAGAACAGGATGGGCATATGGGGTTGTCATGTACGCCTATCATTGTCAGGTGTCTATGCCACGTGAAGTGACCGGTCAGCAGTCCAACAAGTTGCCTGCAGTCCCGCCTGTTAAGCGAGAGCAAGTTTTGATTGTCATCAAATAAACAGTCGGCACATTCACGACTGGGATCAAACATCACTGTTGACAGTTATAACTTCGAAAAAGTAGAGGACTTCGTTTACTTAGGAACCAGCATTAACACCAATAACAGCGTCAGCCTTGAAATCCAACGCAGAATCTCTCTTGCCAACAAGTGCTACTTCGGACTGAGTAGGCAATTGCACAGTAAAGTCCTCTTTCGACGGACAAAAACCATACTCTATAAGTCTCTCATCATGCCCATCCTATTGTATGGCGCAGAAGCATGGACGATGACAACATCAGATGAGAGAGCTCTTGGAGTGTGCGAGAGAAAGATTCTTCGAAAGATTTATGGACCTTTGCGTCTTTGCGACGGCGAATACCGTGTACGATGGAACGATGAGCTGTACGAGCTGTACAATGACGTAGATATAGTGCAGCGGATTAAGAACCAGCGGCTCCGCTGGCTAGGCCACGTCGTACGAATGGATGAAATAGATCCAGCCCTGAAGGTTTTTGACGCGGTACCCGCGGGTGGTAGCAGAGGAAAAGGAAGACCTCCTCTGCGTTGGAAAGATCAAGTGGAAA
Source organism: Philophylla caesio (assembly GCA_963971545.1). NCBI lineage: Eukaryota > Metazoa > Arthropoda > Insecta > Diptera > Tephritidae > Philophylla > Philophylla caesio. The sequence goes on from OZ020606.1 coordinate 59,035,862, forward strand.
AAGACTTGGCTATACTTGGGATTTCCAATTGGCGCCAGTTAGCAAAAGATAGGGACAGCTGGCGTGCTTTGTTGCCTCGGCCAAAATCGCTTAGGCGGTTGTTGCGCCAATTAAGTAAGTAAGTAAGTAAGTGTTTTGATAGTCCTTCTGAGATTGAAGGTATCATGAATTTTGCCCATCTGCAACCTCTCGACGCCTCCCAGTCATTGCTGAGCGAAGTATTTACCCAGTTTCTGATGGTGGCATCAATGGCCGAAGGTGGGAGTGCTATAGCTGGCTGCGGGCCAAGGAACACCTGATTCGAGCCAATTCTGGCCAAATGGTCAGATGTCTCATTACCAGGTACTCCGGAGTGACCAGGCACCCAGAGTAAAGCAAGTTCATTATGTTTACCAACATAGTTTAGTCGAGACTTGCATTGCCGAACTAGGTTGGAAGTAGTTAGAGGGCTGGCCAATGCCTTGAGTGCAGCTTGGCTGTCACTGCAGACACGTATACTCCTCCCCCTCCATCTACTTTCCACCACGTAGTCCATGGCCTTGAGAATTGCAAATACTTCGGTCTGGAAGACCGAGGCATGTTCCCCAAGAGAAAAGTGAAGCTTATCCTCATTATCTTCTATAAAAACTCCAGATCCTGACCCATGTCAGTTTTGGAGCCATCAGTAAAGATTCGACAACGTGTAAGACCGGGCTCAGTGTTGGTATTAAACCAGAATTCAGCCTCAGGGAACTCAACGTTATAGAGTCTCATCAGCAAAGGAAACGGTGGCGTACTATCCTGTGGCATTGAAAAGACGCAAGTGTCTATATATCTGCCGCCAGCAATTTCCGCCTCGCCCCACTCCGTATTATGCCATTATCCGTTTCTTTTAAGTCTGAAGGTAGCCTTTAAGGGCATCCCACGTATGAATATACAAAGTGACGGTAAGTGCAGCAATGCGTCAAGAGCAGCACCAGGTGTTGTAGAGAATGCCCCTGTACAGCACACGGCGATTGCTCTCTGAAGTTTAGCAAGCAGGTCCCCCACGCTATTATTTGAGAGTCTGCTCCACCATACCACTGAAGCATAGCTGATTATGGGTCTGATCATAGAGGTACATATATATCCAGAGGGTACCCTTTGGTGATAGACCCCCCGTTTACACTGCCAGAAGGCTGCCAATGCTTTAGAGGTCTTGTGCTCAACGTGAGATTTCCACGACATTTTTGCATCCAGAATTACTCCTAGATACTTCACTTCGGGAGAAGTCTGAATTGTGACTCCTTTAAGTGTGAGAGGAATGAGGCCATGCAACCTTCTCCGCCTAGTGAAGAGAACAACACTAGTTTTGGGTGGGTTTGCGGATAGTCCATTATCGTCACACCAGGTGTCAATCTTATTCAGTATTGTCTGCGCTTTCCTGCAAAAAGCCGACAGAGATGGGCCTGTGACTAGACAGGCCACATCATCCGCATAGGCCTGAGCGTAGATATTCGAGTCATCAAGAGCGACAAGAAGATAGTCAATTACCAAGCACCAGAGTAAAGGGGAAAGCACACCGCCCTGAGGACAACCCTTATTTACTCCGCACTTTAGGTATTGATCCCCTTCTGCCTGAATCTTGATAATCCGCTGCGCCAGCATTGAACGAATCCAATTTACCAGCGAAGGATCTACCCCATGCCGTAGATCAGCAGTGCACATGCCATCGAAGGTGGCATTGTCAAAAGCACCCTCAATGTCTACAAAGATGCCCAGGGCGAACTGTTTCCTATCGACGACCTCGCCAACTCTGGCAACCAGATTTTGCAAGGCCGTCTCACAGGATTTTCCCGCCTGATAGGCATGTTGATGCAAAGACAGAGGGTGTGATGACAGCGCCTCCCTACGAATGCGTAGCTCTACTAATCTTTCCAGACATTTTAGCATGAATGATGTCATGCTAATAGGTCTGTAGCTTCTGGGGCTAGCGTAGACGTCCTTGCCAACCTTTGGTATAAAGGCGACATTTACCAGCCTCCAGGATTGTGGTATATAAGCAAGTGCGAGCGACGCTTTGAAAATATTTTTCAAGGTCGCCAACACGAACTCGACACCTTTAAGTACAATAGGTGAGATGCCATCAGGACCGGGCGATTTGAAACTGTCAAAATATTCAATAGCATATCTCATGGCATCCTCCCTCGCCACAGTTCTGGCAACAAACCAATCACACCTTGTCGCTGTGGTTCTCGAATTCCCTCCCACCCCTGTCGAGGGAGAAGAAGACGTAACCATCACCTGGTCTCTGTGAAAGAGTCATCAGGCCTCTTAAGTGAACCCAGCTTTACGGATTGGTCCTTTTTCAGAACTTTTACCAGTCTAGATGTTTCACCCAAGGTTTCAATCCCGCTGCAGTATTCCTTAAAAGTCTCTTTTCGCAGAGCGAATTAGCCTCTTATACTCTCTTTGCGTGCAGCGATATTGTTCCCAGTCCATCTCAAGATTAGTTTTGAGGGCCCGGTTAAGATATTTTCTCGACTCACCTCTCATCTTCCGCAGCTGCTTGTTCCACCAGGGAACAGGCGTGCGGTTTAGAAATGGTCGAGTCGGACAGGCATATTCCAAACTATCACGTAGGGCAGTCGTTAAAATATCTACTGCCTCATCAATGTCATGAGTGGATCGTATTCTAGGTGGCGCCGAGATCTGATTTCCAAGCTCCTCCCTAAAACACGACCAGTCCGATTTTTTCAAGTACTGGCGCAGGGCACATAGCATCCTCGCCAAGTTGAAACTGGATATACTGTGGTCCGAAAGCGAGTTGGCTTAGAGCCCACATTCAAGATGTTCAGCCCACTTGACAGTATATACTCGAAGAGCCGATCCCCCCTCGCGTTGCATTTGCTGCTACCCCAGATTTTATTCTGGGCATTAGCATCGCAACAGAGGATCAATCCGACGTTTCGGTTTTCGCAATACTCCACAAGACTAGCCGCCTTCCCCGGAGGTGGTGGCAGCAGAGAGTCATATGGAAAGTACGCGGAGGCAATAATGAAATGTTTCCACCGATTTTTGCACTTGAAGCTCAGCCTCGCTGCCCCCAAGTCCTGACAACAGAACTGTACAAGCCTACTTCCAGCAAAGTGAGAAGACACTATAAGACAAGTTCTCGGTCTGACCGAGCTTTCGTCATATAAGATGCCCCTTTTTATAATAGTATTACATTAGAAGTGAACTTCCACGGTCCTTTGAAGCTTAAAAATCGATTTCGTATTTCTTTATTTTAAGCCTATTTTCATATTCTGTTAACATTTCTCATGTGTACCAACCACTGTCGTACTGTGTAATAAGTCGCTTGACAATGTAAACTTATTTTTGTTTTTGTAAAAATTATATGTTAAATTTACACACATTTTCAAGACTATCATGAATTCAATTTATTTTTTAACAGGTCAAGACTATCCACTAAGCGGAGTTAGTATGAGACTGGGGAATATGATGGAGGAGCGGGTAGACATTGTGCAAGGTTTTCCAAAAACCCCGTGCAGCTTAAAAGCCTTAGGCCTCCAGTTAAGGATACGACTTTCGTAGACATGTTAGTGAATATATACATATACGAGTATGCACAAGAAAGTGCTTTTTATTTGAATTGAACGTTTTGTATTTAACACAAGTTTAACGTGCCAAGGCACATTCAACGATAATATAACATAAAACTTCTACAACTACCACCTGGAAAAAAAGTAAATAGGTAAATATGTTTGCTAATTTGTTGAATAATTATAAAATGTAGAACGATATTTTGTTGCTGTTATTATCTTTATTTTAGAGGTTTAGTTGGACCAGAAAAGCTATGTACAACGGAATTGAACATAGAGCAACGAGAAAAGAAAGCAACCACTTACACACACTCAATAATTTAGAGGAAACGGTAAAAAGGATTTGCGGGTTGGAAACGTCTATTTCGTGATTCGCACTTGTTCTGTAAATGAAACAACTTCCACAATGGAACTCATTTAATTATTTTTTTGTATTTAAATAACTATTGTAAACTTTGCCTGTGAAAATATATGCATTTACTTTCAACTGCTGTCAAAAAAAAGTAAAAAAAAAACCGCTGAGTTTCGTGTAAAGAGTTGGTATCACTCATTCGAACTTAGCGTAACAGTTAGCAACGCAAACTACGAAAACGTCGGAATTGCTGATAGCAATTTTCCCGAATTCGTGACGCGACATTTCGTCACGATGGGAGATCATTCGGAATCAGTTTGTTTGTTTCTTAAGTCATTGCACATCCTCGTTCGTTTGAATGTTCATACTTGTATGTACTAACTAGAAAATTTGCTCAAATATAATAACTCCCATTTCAAAATTTAAATGTCTTATACTAATTTATATTTACACATTTATTTTCAGTGTATCATATCATAACTGTACACGTTATCTTCACTTACATTTTTCCTTTTTTCAATAGCCCGCAAACGAAGACACTTAATAAAAATTTCAGCCAAAGTATTTTTTTCCTAAGAGTAATTTCAGTAGCTGAAATAATAATTTTGTTTGATACTTTTGCGTTTGTGCCAGTGAAAATAACTATGAAAGAATGTGGAGGGGGTTATCTTCAAACTCTGGTTTATATATAAATAACTCAATTCGATAGTTGAGAAAATAATGAAAATTTTATGCATTAAAAAATGCATTTATAATTTTCGAACACATCAAACTGAAAACCAATCATCGCAAATAATTATGACATCTTAACAATCTTCTTTTTTATCTTGCTTTTCACTTTCGTTTCAAAATTCACTTCAACAATATTTAATTATCATCAGGAAAGGTTGGGATTTCAAAGAAGAATGTTTGATCATACTCAAAAACTGAAAGATAATGATAGTACATGCATGCATATGTGTGTATGTGTGTAAGTGGTATTGGTATCAATATATGTAGACAGTGCAGAGTCAGGTTGTAAGGTGCTGGTTTCAACTCCTCGAGCGTCGCTGTAATATTGCTGAGGCCGAGGGCGACGATTACTTTGTCGGTTTTGAGAGGCTGTCAGATTGCGAAGACTGGTTGCTGGGTGTACCCAGGTACGACGATATAAATGGATCGGTAGGTGTCGAAACTGTGCTGAAATTTTGGGTTGCTATCAACGCCGTATGTTGTTGCGCGAAGACGACAACTCTCTGGTCGATCGATGCACTATCGTATTATGTGGTCTACCACACAGCTGGCAAAAAACGGATAAGCTGCATGCTCTAGTGGCATGTGACAGAGCCAGGCAATTAAAAAATTGTTTATGTGCTTGGGTTCCTCTCTGTCGGCGTAGAGAGTCACGTTGGACTGAGGTGCTGCTGCTGGCAATGCAGCTTTGCAGCGCACAGTGGAATGCAACTTCATGCGCTTCCACGCCCATATTTGTTTTATATGGGAGAAAAGAAAGCGAAGAGAGAGGCTCCAATAAAGGTTTTTCCATTTCGGTCAGTATTTTCTTCAAGTTATTTTCCGCAAGTTATTTTCCGCTAATGCATTATTTGCCGTTCTTTTGAATTTATTTTCGAGGCGCAACAACTCTAAAGAGCTCGGAAGAAACATTCAAAGATGTGAAAGTGACCAATGTTAATTAAAAAACCAACCATCTATCCAACACAAATGGCAGGCCTAATGCCCGAATTCTGGACAAATAGTATTAAATTATTTACAACACATACTCGTATTAATACAAACAATTACAAACGTACTTTTTCAATAACTTTTCGGTATACTTGCACTGCGGTAAAATAAAATTGTAAATTAAAGCAACTTACCATCAATATTTTGCACATTTTCACAAGAAATGATTCGTAATATTCTTTGATTCAAGATACATTAGACATTTAAAAGTGAAAAATAATTAACTCTTCAGTCTTATTTTATTGTTTTTTTTTAAGAATTTTAATTTGTTGATATAGAAATATGTAAGCTTAAAAATGTTATTAAACTCATATGTAAATGCAATGATGTCCGAAATGTGATTTATAATAATATAAATTCCATGTTAATACATTATTCTTCCAACTCTTCCTTGTTTTCTGCTTCACTGGGCCTTTTGAAGGCATACTTTTTCATTTGCCGTCAAGTAAGAAAGTTTGTGTCTTTCGCGACACTCACTTTTGTCATATTTACTAATCCAGGCCTTTTTTTTGACAAAGAGGACGCTAACAAGTACGACGTTGCCACAATGAAAGATGTTACGTAATGATCGATTTGGACGAAAAGTCATATCACAATTTAGTGAGAATTGAAAGCTGAGATAATTTTTATTAAATGCAATTTATAATAATAATAATAATCCCAACGGTTGTATCCCTCCATACCCGCCCGACCGACGCGAGGGGCGCATCCGCATGACGCACGGATATATAAAAAAAAAAAATTTTGTTTTTTCATATATATTGCGCCGAGTCATGAAAGGCAGAAGTTTGTTAAGTGTCGAGATCTAAAACTGTTCAGCTACAGAACAAATGCTCATCAGCTGATCGAATAGTAATATATGTATATGTATGTATGTATTAATTATTGAGAGGATTGAGTATAGTTTTCTTTATGTAAAAAAGTGAGTCTGAAATATCAAAAGAACCGGAGTGAGTGTTAAAATCCTGACACAAACTACGGAGTGGCTCATTTAACTCAAAATTACTTTTACATGGCTTCAGAAAGAGAGGCCGGAAATGTCTTGAAATTCTGGAGGGAACGTTAAGTTTTATTTCGCTAAGAAGAGATGGGCTAGAGATCAAGCCTGTCAGTAACTTGACCAAAAATACAATGCCTAGCATTTCTCTACGACTAGCAAGTGTAGGAAGATTAATGAGTTTTAAACGACTTTTATATGGCGGCAGGTTGTACTGAGAATCCCAACGAAAATTCCTTAAAGCAAAAAGCAGAAATTGTTTTTGAATGGACTCTATTCTGTCGGAATGAACTTGATAGCGCTGGTTCCAAACAACAGATCCATATTCCAGTATGGGCCTCACTTACGTTGTGAACAGAGCCTTCGTGATGTAAGGGTCATTGAATTCTTTTGACCACCGTTTTACAAATGCAAAAACACCCTTGGCTTTGTTAACTGTAACATTGATGTGAAGATTAAAATTAAATTTCGGATCCATTGTAATTCCAAGATCAACAAAGTTAAACACTTGTTCGAGGTTATGGTTACCTATTTCATAAGATGCTGGTTGAACTGCTCTGCGAGAAAAGCACATTACTTTACATTTTTTAAGGTTTAGTGGCATGTAATTTATTTCACACCAGTTAGTCATGCTATTTAAATCCGCTTGTAGTAAGGACCTTTCCTCAACAGAATGATACGATCTAAAAAGCTTTACATCATCAGCATACAATAAAATTTTTGAATAATTTATTACAGAAGGTAAGTCATTTATAAAAAGTAAAAACAGAATCGGACCAAGGTGACTTCCTTGCGGGACCCCTGAAGAAACATGAATAATGTTTGAGGAACTATTTTTAAAAAGAACTCGTTGTGTTCTGTCAATGAGGTAAGAAGCCATCCAACGAAGGAGATTAGGTTGAAAACCAAGGAGATCGAGTTTATGGATCAGTAAAGAGTGACTTACTCTGTCGAATGCTTTACTAAAATCAGTGTATATAACATCAGTGTGCATAAATTCTCTGAATCCATTTGAAACATGAGTTGTGAACTCAAGCAAGTTTGTAACCGTAGATTTACCCTTAGAGAACCCGTGTTGTGTGCTAGAAATTGTAGAGGATATGGAATACGTTAAATGGTCAACAACAATAGCTTCGAATAATTTAGGAATAGCAGAAAGCTTAGCTATACCGCGGTAATTTTCTATAGAGGACCTACTCCCGGTCTTATAAAGTGGTATAATGAATGATTCTTTCCAAGCTGAAGGGAAAATCCCAAGCTTAAGAGAAAGATTAAATAAATTAGTTAAGGGCACATAAATATGTTTAGCACAGTTTATGAGGAAACACGTCGGGATCGAATCGGGGCCAGCCTTAAATGATTCTTTTAAGTTACTCAAATAATAAAATACTTCCTCGGAAGATATCTGCGGAATAATAGCAGAGGTGAGGGAACAGAGTTTATATGGATAAGGTTTGCTCAGAGGAGAGTTAATGGAGTAATTTGACCTGAAGAATTGGGCAAACATGTTGGAAATTGATTGGGAGTCACAAGAAACGGTATTTTGATATTTCATAGCAGACGGAAAACTAGTCACTCTGCGCCTAGAGTTAACGAAGTCATAAAATGATTCAGGGTTTTTTATTAGATTCCTTTTAACTTTGCACAAATAAGATCTGTAGCATTTTTTATTTAATTCAAAATAAGCGTGTCGGATAACTGAGTATTTAATATAGTTAGTGTGCAAACCAGTTTTTTTGTACAATTTAAACGTTCGCGACTTTTTATTTTTTAAATTTTTTAGTTCTTTAGTAAACCAAGGTTGTGATTGCTCCTTTTGTACGCAAACCCGTTTTGGTACAAACTTTTGAAATAAGCTAAATATAGTGTCATTAAAATGCTGGACGCAACGTTCAACATCATCTTTATACGTCGGCCATGATAATTTTGATAATTCTCGATCTAATTTTTTGAAATTGGCTTTCGCGAAAATAAAACGAGCGTTTGAGCTACTTGATTTATCAACATTATTTCCAAAATCACCAATAACCTCGTAATTTACCTCAATCGCAGGGTGATAAGAGTCCTCTGGAATAACCAAGGGTTCGCACATCTTCATAGATGACTTAGATACGTCATCAACAAAAACTAGATCCAGAATGGTGCCAAAATTGTTTGGAGTTAAATTGATCTGATTTAGACAGAGCTCAGCCATATCTTCTAAAAACACATTGTATCTATCCTTTGATGATATTGGAACGATAACGTCCTCTATAAGAGTCCATGATATGCCTGGCACATTGAAGTCACCAAGTACAATCATCGAGTCATGTGCAGTAATCATTGAACTTAAAGATCTAAGTAACGCAATATGTTGAGAATAAACCGATAAGTCAGAGTTAGGAGGGATGTAGCAAGCAGCTAAATAAAAGAAACCATTTCCTACCATAACTCGTATGGCTTTAAATTCGATTGACTCGATGAGGGGGATATTAACATCTTCGGATGGTATTGAAGAATGAACTGCAAAAAGAACACCCCCACCGATTCTGTCCTTACGGTCATTTCTATAAATTTGATATTGATTAGGAAGGATCTCTGAATTAAAAATATGTGGTTTAAGCCAAGTTTCAGTAAAGCAAATTACGTTATAGTCACAGTCTAAGCCTTTTAAATATAAATCGTTCAATTTAGTATTTAAACCTCTAACGTTTTGGTAGAAAATACTTAAAGTAGAATTTAAAATTAGTTTTTTGGCTCAGTGTCACGATTAGGAATTGAAGCTAAGTTATTTATTTTATTTTTATTTTTATGTGGCTTGTATTCAAATTCGCGAACAAATGCCCCGGTTGGCCAAAAAGAATTGTTAAGCAAAGTATCAAAAACTTCAGGTGCCACATCAATTTTAAAAGATGATACGTTACGTTCGTATTTAAAGTTAAATTTTCGGATTGCTAAGTTACAAGTCTTAATTTTTGATGAAATGTAAAACTCTATATCATCAGAAGAAGTGTCCCTAGCAAATCTAGAAACAAAAATTGATTTTCTCAAAGGAACCACAACCAGCTTCTTTGCAGAGCAGTCAGCCTCATCCAATGGTGCTACAGTTTTTGCAACAATAGGAGCAGATTGGGATGGTGGAAGCGATTGAGGCGGTGATGGACCCACCTCTGATGAAGATGCCTGTAAATTCTCATGATCAGAATTGCTTTTATTAGAGGAAGAAGCGCGAGTGCAGATAGCTCTTGATGAAGTTGAAGAAGACGGGCCCTGAGGCGGAGGGACAGGAGACAAAAGATTAATTAGCTCAATTTGTTGGGGTTGAGGCAAAATATTTTTTTGATGTAATGTAAGAGGAGCCACAATACTTTCCTTGGGTGGACTGTGTGTTCGTTTGCGTTTGCTCTCTCTTACAGGTTGCGAAGTTTGTTTATCTAGGCACTTAAATGATTTAAACACGTTTTCATAACGTTTAAATTTATTATTAAGTGCCCGAAGGTCTTTGCCCATTTCGAAAAATCCATTTCTGGTTTCTCTAAAAAATTGGAAAAGTTCAACCTCAGTTGATCTGCATTTTAAACAAGACCAACGAATACCTCTTCCTTCATTTACTAAGTCTAGGACTCTACCAGTCAATCCGGCACATTTTATATGAGCAATGCCATCGCACAACCAGCATGCAACAGAGCGTTGCTCATTATCGCTTTTATTTTTGCAGTTGTCAAAAATGCAAGACATTATTGAAACAGTAAAATTCAATATGAGTAAAAACTAAAATTGTATTAATAAATCAAAGAAGAAAGCAGTTTGCAAGGTAGGGAAAGTTTTATAATTATTTAACGTTTGAGAGCTATTTATGCAACGAACAGTTTTAGATGCACAGTAATAGACACCTAAAAAACTAGACGCAAACAGCTGTTTAAAGAATGACAATCAAAAAGAGAAAAGAAAATGCGCGCAAACTTTAACAAATACACAAAGTTTAAAGCGAAAAAAGAAGCAAAAACAATGTAAATAAGAAACAATAACAATGCAAATCAACTAATGACTCGGCAATTGAAAACTAAATTAAAGTGTATAAAATCAATGCAAAAAATGCTCAACATATATTGTACTTAGCTTTAAATGCGCACAGATAAATCTCCAAAACTTTTATCACTAAATTATTAATTTATATACAAAGAAATAATGAAATTTCAATATAAAAATCAGTAGCACAAAGAAAACACAACTATACAGCTTGACGTTTGCGAAGTATCAAATAAATGGCTGGAGTCCCTAATAAAACGATATCCCAATTAAGTAGCAGAATGCTATTTTAAAATAATTTATTGATGTGAAATCTGATCGCTTTCAGATTCATATCAATCAATATTGCACAGTTTTGGTCCGTAATCAAATTATGTAGGATTTCAGCGCAAGCTCTCACATCAGTTATTCGAATCAATTTTGATTTTGAAAGCAATCAAGTTTTTCAAATCTCTGACTTATTAGATAATTATATGTACAAACGTATGCGTTATAGCTTTATAGTAATAAAAATGTAAATTGTTATATGTACATACATATGCATTCATATATAATTCAAAGTTTTGTAAAATAAAATTTTCCGAATACCATTTATTATTTTTTCATAATATGTGTCGAATTAGGTAATTGAAATAAATTTGCACAAGTCCTCTTGAATACAACCGTGAACTTAAAATTGGTTGCTTGTCATTTTGTTTTGATCTCATTATTCGTTCAATTTAAAAAACAAAAATTTTGCAATTTTATTTCTGAAATTTCCCGTCATTTCGTTATCATTTTAATTAATTAACTTCAGCAAGCAGTATGATAACCCTATGGTAAAGAAGTCGTTTGCTGTGCCTTGGTCCCACGATATTTGGCTAGACTGCACTTTTCATGCTTCTTTAGCAACGTTCTCCAAATGGGCCTTTAAATTTAGTTGGGAGGCAATCATCACCCCAAATATTTGATAGCGGGTTTGGTCGTGATGATGTCTGTCCCCACGTTAATATTCAGAGACTTCACAGTCTTTTGCTGCTTATCAAAACCCCTTCAGTCTTGTGATCGACCAGCGTTAAGTGCATTGATTTGAGCCAAATTTTGATCTTTATTGAGGCTTCGGGGTTTTCTAAAACCGATAAATAAAATCCTTTCAAGAATTTTCCCAAGAATGCATGAACATTCATAACTTGTTAAGGGTAGTTTTGTGCAAATATACATATAAAAATAATACTAGTATTACATATCGTATACATACATATATGTATTTACATATGGGTAAGTCCTGGGTTACGGACGCGACATTCGCACGTGTTTAATTCTTGTTAAAAGGCAGGAAAAAGAAGCGAACTCAATGCATATTATAATAATTGCAAAGCACTGCCGGGGTGCTTCGCTCCATATATTTTTTTATGGACTTTAAGTATTTAAGTCCTTATTTATATCAATATATAATGTGGTTCGGACGCGACGTGAAACGGAAGAATTTTTTTAATGCTTGCGAAAGTATGTAAAACTTAGCGAAAATTAGAGGATAATATACATATGTTTTTTAAATGAGTGATGTAAGGTCAAATAAGGCCCCCCGTTTGCAGATTTACGAAAGTTAAAATATCTTTCTAAAAATTTGGGTACGAGATAAAGTATAGTTACGGACGCGACATTGCGGACGCGACAAATTTTTACCAACGAATAATAATAATATTAATACATAATAAATTGTATAAAGTATATCATTTCCGAGGAGATTTATGCCGAGTTTTTTCTCAAGTTTGCAGTCTGATACTTTTTTAAATGGCGAACCTACTATAAGCTTCATGCCGACTCCAAACGGCATCCGATAAGCCAAAAGAATTTTTGTTTACCAGCTTTCAAAAATGCACTAAAAAGGGTTTAACAAAAAACTGCCGAGTAGCGATTCCCTTCAGAAAAGTTTTCTTAGTAATTTTGATATTATTTCTCCCGTGACTTGAACCAGCACTCTACATACTATATATGTAACATGGGGACCACCTCAATGAGTAATATACAGTAAATTGGTCTGTTTTAGTTGTTTAATGAAATTCTCATAAGAATAAACAAAAATTACATTTCAAGTGCAACAAAGTAATAAAGAGACTTAAAAGTAATGTACATCTTTTCCCGCCACTTCTTAATTTTTTCTGTACTTTCTTTCTTTATGGGTGTTTCCATCTATAAACAAAAATATATGTATTATTGTTTAGTGAATTTTTGTACTCACGGTTGCGGACGCGACAAATTTTAATCACCCATAAAATATTTAATTCAACAGTTCGGAAAAAAATTATTTTTTTTTTTAGAAGATGTACATATGCCTACTTAACTGCAAAATTTTTTTTTTTATTTGGAGGACATGTTTGCTTATAGGAACAACTTGTGTAGTTTTTTGGTAACGGACGCGACACAAGGATAAGGGTAAGATCGAATCAGAAAATCTTCATTTTCCAAAGTTTCTTAGAGTTTTTCTCAATGTTATATAAGAGGCTACAAATATCGGAATTACAGCAATTATATGGATCCAGTTAAAACAGGCTCAATACAAAAATAAAATATGTTATATTTTGTTTGCAAAAAAGGCAAATGAAAACGCCGAAAAGGCCTTTTTTAGAAGTCCTATTTATCGGTCTATAATTTGAGAAAACTATAAACTATTTTATATCCATATCATATACATACATGCATATTTAACTTATGCTGAAATATAATAAAAACCAACTCTGACCACTTTGAATTTTCCGTTCGCGGTAGACCTTATTTGGGACTTACCCATATGTACGTATATGTGAGAACAGGTATGCATGTACGATTGTCCAACAAATACTGGACAGGAGCAATGGTAAGCAAGCTTCCTGAATACTGCCCGTTGTATTCAACCAAATAAATAATCATAAACATACCTACATACATACATACGTATGTACATACATAGGAGCTGTAAAAAAAATATGCATACATATGTATGTATGTGCATATACAAATTGCTTTATAACATATGTACAGTATGCAAAATTCGTATTAGTACACCTTCTCATTAGGTGAAGCATCAATATTTTTTACAAATGTATCTTTAACAAATCCGTTAAAATCAATTTATTTCGGAAAAAATTAATATGCATTGTAATTAACAAAATAAGCAAATTAACTCCATTTATTAAGTCAAAATTCGTATTAGTACACATATATTTACATATAGATTATTTGTGATGAATAAGCAAATTTTTCAATTGTTATTATTTTATGAAATATCCTTGTTTCAAATAGCAGATAATCTTTGCGGTTAAATTTTACTCCATTCTAGTTATAGTATCCAACGCACTGAATTTTGGATCGTTATCATTGCTTTTGAATTATAAACTTATATTTCTATGAAAGTCACACCCCGAACAGTTATTTATTACACTGTCAAACCGCTGAAATCCATTAAAATTACACTGTCAAAACAGAAAGAGACAAGGCGGAAATTAGAGAGGGATGGAACGAGATATCTTAATTGTAGAGTTGTACAATGATTTTTACGTAAAAATGCATGATGGAATAATGAAAGGTGTTGTACGTTGTGACAGCGCCAGTTTGAACGCCCTTAGCTCAATGTTGTATTTAGGACGTATTAGGGAAACGGTAATAAAAGAAGGCCGTTCTTATGAAAAAGAATAAATTAGTGAAGATATTTACATAAAATTTCACCACAATGATTTGAATATTAAGAATTGTATATGAAAACTGAGAAAGGAATAATAATTTTTATTTAAATAGCTGGTGAAATCTGCGCACATTTTTAGGATGCCAAAATTAAAAGACAAATCTCTTCGAAAATATTTATTATTGAGCAAGCAATGTAGAATGTTCAAATGATCCAGTCCAGCGATTAATTTTTTTCGGGAAAGTAGAACCTCACGGGGTTTCTCACATTAATTTAGTTTAGTTCCAATCATTGGTTCATGAAGAAACTGAAGGTAATCCTCAATGAAATAAATACTAATTTATTACTGAAAAATAAAAATATACATGTCCATGTAGGTCCTTTAGCCTTTATTGTTATTACAATAAGTTAAATGGAATATAAAATTAAAATTATTACAGAATCAAACAATATTTAAACCTTAAAGCGAAAAAGTTTATAAATCTGATTACTATTACTTTAAAATCCTGCAACATTGAAACCTAAAAGAACGCAAAAATTTAAAAGTAGAGGTTTGAATTAAAAGGTTAAAAATTAGGGAAGGAGATAAAAATGAGCAATACATAAAGACCGAAATATTTAACACATCTGACAAGGGTAAACGGCATTATGTTTTATATTCACTTGTAGTATAGTTTAAGTAATATTATCTTGAAGGGCGATGTGACCCAGCGCCAGAATTTAGCAGGTAGCTTGTACCAACGGCGACGTTCAGATATCATTGAGTTGTAATTTAAATGTAAGAGCTGATGTGATCGAGTCGGTTGAAGGCTGTTTTTTGAGAAATGGGTGTTCTTTTGTGACGATTTTTTATGCTGCAGCGTCAAACACTTAAGGTTGAGCAGATTATCAAACGATATAGAGGATATCTTCAGAGCCCATAGAGAAATATTAACTATTTTTGATACGGATATTTTTTTTGCCAATAAAATATTGAATTGAAAATGCAAATAAAATTGTTGATCCTGTCTTTCGCAAGGAACCTCAGAGCACAATTGCACTTAATAATTTAACAAATAATGTTTCATTACACAAATACTTGACAATTTTTACAAAAACTTATTCAAATTCTCGCTTTCAGACAACTAATTATCAACAAATAACACAGTGTTACAAAATGGAAAAAATTGAATGAACTTTTAAAGTGACATATTGGAAATTGTTCACCTGGTCGAATATAACTCAAAACGGTTTTTGGAAAATTTGTAACACCCTCAAAATCTTGCTTTACCGTTAAAAACCCGTTCTTCGGAAGTGTACGCGCTAATCTTTTCATTACTTGGCCATTTCTTTACCGATTTTCAATATAAAATATGTTTTCGAAAGGTAAGGATTATACCTTTAAATTGAGCTGGCGTGTTGTAAGTTTTCATCGGGTAAACTTGGAAATTTTGATTTTTCTTCAAATTTTTCTACTTTGACCGCATTTTATTGCAGTATTTTACTAAAAATATATCAAGTATGAGGAATTATTTTCAAAGTACATTCATGTCCAAAAATTTTGAGTGCTCATGCAATGAAATCGGACAAAAATTGACGAAGCTATTAAATTTTTTCTGCTATTAAATAAATTTACCTTGCGAAAAGTTTTTTTTTTTTTTAATTTTTCTACTTTTACCGCATTTCATAGCGTTATTTTACTAGAAACATAGCAAGTATGAGGAATTATTTTAAACACATTCATTTCCAAAAATTTTGAGTGGTCATCTAATAAATTTACGCCGTCAATTCAACCTTGCGACCGCTTCGCAATTATATTGTGTAATAAGTGTGGTAAAATGTGTGATAGGCGCAACAAATTTTGTTACGCCTGCAATCTATTTGTTGATAAGAAATATCGGTTCGATTTAAGAACAAATAAAGCTGTGGTTGAAGCGTTCAACCTCTTTTTCAGTTGCTCATACGTGGAAAGTGCTTGGTATGAACCCGAATATATTTGTTCGATGTGCTGTACAACATTAAAACAATGGAAAACCGGTAAATGCGATGACCAGCGTCTGCCGTTTGTGACTCCTATGGCTTGGCATTATCAAATATATCACAAGCCGGAGGATTGCTACT
This sequence comes from Philophylla caesio, assembly GCA_963971545.1. Taxonomy (NCBI): domain Eukaryota; kingdom Metazoa; phylum Arthropoda; class Insecta; order Diptera; family Tephritidae; genus Philophylla; species Philophylla caesio. The sequence continues at coordinate 59,052,244 of OZ020606.1, forward strand.
TTTGCCAAACAAAAATCACTGGTCACCACTATAAAAGTCGCCACCTCATAGAATATGCCAATGTGTTGACTGTATCGAAACCGATTCCAAGAGGAAAACAAGATCAGCGAACTAAAGACAAAAATCCAGCTACATTTCCTGATTCAAGCCACAAATCTTCTAATGAGGTAAATGACGAACCGTACCTTCCAACCAAAGCAATAGAAACGGAACGTCATTTCGTGTCAAATCACGATTATTGTGATCTTGTGCGGGATATGGATCTGTCTATAAGACAGACAGAGATTCTGGCCTCCAGATTAAAGCAGTGGAATATAGTAGACAGTAACTTTAAAGTAACGTCTGCACGAGACAGAGACCTATCTTCGTTCGAACACATTTTCAAAGCTGATGACACCAATAACAAACTAGTTTATTGCGTTGATGTGGATGAATTGTTTGCTGCACTCGATCACGTGCACTGTCCACAAGATTGGCGATTATTTCTAGACGGTTCTTGCAAAAGTAAGTATTTAATGTGTTATGAGTGTGAGAGAACTAAATTTGAATACAATTTATCAATTCATTTTCAATTGACTAACATCGTAGGTCTGAAAGCAGTATTGCTGCACAACAGAAATGAATTGCCATCAATTCCAGTGGCATATGCTACTGATATGAAAGAGACTTATCAAACGATGGAAAAAATTCTACGATTGCTTAAATACAATAAATTTCGCTGGCAGATTGTCTCGGACCTTAAAGTCCTGACAATTCTACTTGGAATGCAAGGTGGCTACACTAAATATCCTTGTTACTTTTGTGAATGGGACAGTCGTGCCAAAAATCATTACAAGTGTAACATATGGCCACCGAGAAAGTTTCAAATTGGCAAAAATAATGTTCTCAATATTGCATTAGTTAAGCCTGATGATATAATTTTGCCGCCATTGCATTTGAAATTGGGGTACATGAAACAGTTTGTTAAACGACTCGAAAAAAACAGCGAGGCTTTTCTACACCTGAAACTTGTATTCCCCAAGTTGAGTGACGCCAAGATTAAAGAAGGTACTTATAAAAATTTCCCAACAAGAATTCTTCAAAAAGAATTCATCCTAATTTATTTTTACATTTTGATCATGAATTACAGGCGTTTTCGTTGGACCGCAGATTCGTAAGATTATGACTGATGATGACTTCATAAAAAAATTGAACCCAGTAGAGAAAAGAGCATGGCTGAGTTTCATTTCTTTGTGCCGAAACTTTCTTGGAAACACAAGAAGTTCAAATTACGTTGAGGTGGTCCATGAATTTTTGGAAGCTTATGGAGAAATGGGATGCAACATGTCTATAAAAATTCACTTTTGCATTCTCATTTGGAATTTTTCCCGGATAATCTTGGTCAATTCAGCGACGAACAAGGTGAAAGATTTCACCAAGAAATCTCCAACATTGAAAAACGGTTTACAGGAAAGAACCAAGTTAGGATGATAGCTAATTACTGCTGGTCACTCAAACGTGAAACAGATGACTCGTCTTATAAACGCAGAAGATCAAGCAAACATTTTTAGCTATAAAGTTATTTAGCATTTTAATGATACATTTTTTTTTATTTTCAGTCACAATAAAAATTTGAAGTTGAAAGATAATCAAAATGTATGAATTTTTAAATATGGTCATCATCTAAAATAATTTAAATAGTAATAACTCTGTCAATTTCCAACCGATTTTCGATTGAAATAGCTTAATCGACGCAGTACTAAATTCACTTTAATAATATTGTCTTTGATAGGTACCTTTCTGAATTAAGACTATCGTAAAATCGTAGTCAAAGTTTCAAAATTAATTTTTTTTTATTAAGTTACGACTTTTTTCTCTGTAGCTTCGTCAGTTCTCGTTTGATTTTGATGAGTTATACGCCATTAAAATAGTGATTTGTCACCTTTCCAAATATATAAACAACTTTTGAATCGGATGAAAATTCGCAAAGATATTGATGATTGACTAGCGAATGACCTCAAAAAAAGTTTTTTGGCCCTAAAATGAGATTTTGGGGGTGTTTCGCAAATTTCAAGTATACAGTTTTTCTTAGTTTTATAAGGCCTAACGCCTAGGCTAGGTCTCTTTCAAAGTTCATTTTCAGTGTTACACAGTGTAATTCAATAAAAATATAAGTTCCACATGAAAAACTTAATTTTCTGCTACAATTCAAATTTTTTTTACAAAACTGGTAACCAACCTTTACCGAATAAAGGGACAACACAGTTTCTAGTGGCGTTCAAGATGGCCGATTCAGAGCGAGAGTTGCTAACGTTCAACACCTTTCATTATTGCATCATGGTAAAAATGTATGTACATGCATGATTCAATTATTGAAGTAGATCTGGTTCTCGCTTGAGCAAAGGGCAAGCCTAACAATTAAGCGAGTTCAAACATGGTTGGAGGATGCTGGCCTCCAGCTAGCCCAACTAAAAACCGAGGCAGTTTTAATAAGTAGCAGAAAAGCTCGTGAAGTCATTAAAATAAAAGTTGGGGGACATGAAATCGTCTCGAAACCTGTCCTCAAATATTTAGGCATAACGTTCGACGCTAGGTTGTGTAACGACAGCAGCTTGCCGGGAACTTGATTATGGGTGTGTGAGTGTGCGATCAAACATTCGGATCAAGCATGTAACCCGATCGGACTAATGTCAACTACATGATGCCCAACAGTGAAGGCATTTGAGTGAGAAAGTTCACTGAAGCCACTGTTCGGTAAAGCAAACCGGTGTGTGTTTATATGTTAACTTACCACAGTATGCGTGTGTTTAGATGTCAAGTTGGCACAGTGTTCTGGTTTGAGTATCTTTTTCCGCGGGTACATAGTTCAAATGAAATGTCTGGCAAGAAAAAGGGTATAAAAGGACCTGCAACACGACAAACGGGGCGAATAGCGAAAATTGCGGTTTGTTAAGAAACAAAGTAGTGCGGTGCAAAGTGCAAAAAAAAAACAAAAAAATTAAATGAAATAAAATAAAAATATAAGTGCAAAGAAAAAAAAAGAGAAATAAATAAAATAAAATAAACTATTTTTGTAGTGCTAAAGTGCTGGTGCATAAAAACCTGAGTGGATCACAGAAGTCCTACACGGAATTCAGACCAGCCAGCGATTGTAAAACTATTGCCTGGAACTGGAGGTAAGTTTGAGTTTAGCACTCAAAGATGCGCGCGGAAGAAGCATAAATATGCCCAGACATGCATGCATATACATGCGTATTTATATCAAACCTACGTTTGAGTGCACTTGAGTACACATGTATATGACAGGTTAGCATGTATGGGTACTAATGCAATGTTATTTAATTGTATAAACACTAATACCTAGCTTAACTAATATCATTATGATTACAGGTCGCCTGCTAACCCAGCCAAAGGACCTCCCCTTTTCAGTTTACCAAGGCACCTGGAGCCCGCAAATCCTGTGCTGATATCAGCAAATTTCATATGAACACATACATACACATACCAGCCTACTTGCTGGCAACAAATAAGAAAATGTCAGCATCAGCTGTGTCTGTAAAGCTAGCCGGAGTAGGTCAACGGCCACTGGACAGCAGTAACAGTGGACTATAAGGGGACAGAAAAATCATCATATGTAAAGCATAATCGGGAGCATAGCAGTGGAACGGATCAGGGTCTCAACAGCTTCAGAGTCTGCAAAACGGAGACTGAGAGAGAAGAAGAGACTTGTCTCCACCACTGATCGCCAGCAGCGGACACTGAAGCGTTCAGCAGCCGACGTCGCCGACAGCAGCAGCACAACAGCAGAGCAGCAGAGCAGCATTTAATTTTATTTTTGTGTTGAGACATATATATTTATTTTCCTTTTTTTTGTTTAACTTACCGGTAGAAACCTTCATGTTCATAATTTTTTTTGGTTAATCAATAGCCCAGAGTTTGCTATTTCAATCCATAATACTCATAGATTTATAACTTTGATTCCATTTTTCGCACGTGGCTCATTTCTTTTCTTTATGCGCTTGGTATATTTCATTCTCTTACTATACCTATATATGTATGTATATATATATATATATATTTATATTTGCTCATTTTTGCAATTCTGATATTATTTTTTTTGTATATTATATTTTTGAATAATTCTTCTAACTCTTGATTTTATTATAACAGTTAACTTCACCTACTATATGTACTTTTTCTGAAGGCCACTTGATCTTATTTTTTTTATTAATTTATCCGAACAGTAATTATAATATCTTAGAAGAAGAAGTTGGATAGTACGTAGTGAATACGACCCCCTCGGCGCCCGCTACCGGGAGTGAGTGATCATCACATAATTTTTAAATCACATTTACTTAATAGAACAGGCAATGTAGGTATGCTATGTATATGTATATGTATATTTTTCAGTTTTTGTTGTAACAGGCTCTCAAATACATGTTGGTACCATCATCGTTGGAGACCAAGCTGAGTACGCAAATCTTATTCACTCTTTTGCTATGCTATATATATATATACATACATACACATCAATATATATATTATATACCTTTTTGTTATGGCTAGTTAAAACCGATTGATTACAAACTAGAATCTCTTTGTTACTGAATGATAGAAAAAGAAAAAATATTAATAATAATTTGCAATCCGAAAGGTTGAAAGAAATTGGATTAGTTTTGTTTGTTAAAAGTATGCAAATTTTAATTTAAGAACTTTCATCTTATCATTAATGGTAATATTATATCATCAATAAAGTAGAGTCATAATATGAAATGAAAGAACAGGTTTCTGTCATTAGAACCGGAATTGCAATGAAGTGCTAAGCACGGATTTTTGGTGTGGGTGTTGCCTTTGTGCAACAGAGGGGAAGTAGGAGCGGACATATAATGACGTGAGGACAACTGACGAACAAATGGACGAAAGAATGTCAGGAAAGGGGGCATTGTAAGATAGCAGAGGAGTCGCTACAATGTCCAAGGCTTCGCGTGTAGTCAGCGTTGAAGAGGGGTGGGATGACTCCACCTGACAGGACTGGGTGTGTGGTCCGGCACCGCACACCCGTGAGGCTTATGGGAATTTCTCGCAGGGGTCATTTATAATTTTGGGGGGTTGAGGGAAGTGTGGCAGCCGTATTTAGAGTAGCACTTTCAAAGACGATGTGCCACACTAGTTGAAATAATAGAACATAGTTGACTTCGACGTCTGGACAGCGGACATACGAACCAGCACTCCTACAATGACCTCGCCAAGACAACACCAACACACACCAAAACACATTTCAATATTAAATAAAATATAAAAGTTTTATTATTAAAACCTACAATAAACCAAATTGTTTTGTTTTATGTTGTAATAAAATAATATCATTATAGCAACCTATTATTTTAAATATACTTTATTTTATTTTGCCATTATTTAATTTTCATTAATTTGGATTTGAAATATATAGCCTTAGAATTAATTTATATATCTATTGATTTTTAAAATTTACATTGCGTTTAATGTTTTTGTAAGTTTTGAAGAGTTGAATTCCTAGATTGTTATTTTTATTTATCTTTTTTTTCATTTATTATTTTATTTTATCATATACGAGTATTTCGGAATTTTATAAGTTCATTTAGAAGAGGTTTAATTTTGAAGGGTTTCATTAAGCTGCCCCTCAAATGCTTATAATTTTTTTATATAAAGATTTTTTTTTTTTTACTATTGTGTATTTTCTTTACATTTTGCTGTTCAGATTACAAGACACAATTCAATATTTTGTAATATTTTTGCTAAGTTTTTTTGTCTATTTTGTTAGTATTTATTTTGAGACTATAAAGGTCAATTTTAAGTTTCTGATTTTAAAATTTTTTTTCTAAACCATCGGATTTTTTTTAACGTGTTAGTTTCTTTTTAACTTAAAAATATATTGTTGAATTCTAAAATAAAAAGCAAATTGAATTTTATATTAGTAATTTTTTTTATATTTATCTTTAAAAATAAACTAGTCTTTTAAGTTTTTTTAAATATTTTTTTTTTTATCTTGAACCCTGTAGTTTTAATTTACTTATATTTTGTATATTATTTCTTATTTTACTTCTTTATATTTTTTTTTATATTATAATTTTTTTATCGTATTCAAATTCAAGGGGTTTCGATTAAATCTATATCTATGTTTTATATAATTATTTTTTCCATTCTTATAGTTTTATTTTTTTTTTATTATTATTATTAATACTCGTAACATTATGCTTGTGGTCCATATTCCAGAACAACGTCCATTACTTTTGAATTTCTGATTTAAATTTATTTTTTTATATTCTGTTTTGAAATATTGAATTTTATATACATATTTATTTTTTTTGTTTAATATTTTTTATTTACGTCTTCAAAATCTGAAAACTTTATTTTCATATTTCGGTTTTGTGAATTTCGATTAAAAACTTTCTGATGGTAAATTGTGTTAATGAATTTGGAATTTTTCTTCTAAAATAAAGTTTACCGATTGGAATCTAATAAAAATAAACATATTGAATTGAATAGCCTCTTAAAATATTTTGAATATAGACTTAAGTTTACTTCCAATTTTTATTTTTTACGCTATTTTGAATTCGATAGCTATTATTTAAATTTTAATTTTTCTTGTTACTTTATAATTGCTTTATTTTTTTTGCGTTGTTGTTGTTCGGATTACAGAACATTATTTCGAGAGTTCCATTGTTTGGTTACTGGCAATGCTTAGAAGTGGTATTGGCAGATACTTGAAGACAATGCAGATGACCCAAGCTTTGGTTATTTCGAACTAAAGTCTGAACTGCTAAGCCAACTCAAGACGGCCGAATCAGACTACGACATTATTAAAGAAATAATGGAGAGAAAGCAGCAGGCTCAATAATCTTTTGAAGACTTTTATGGAGACGTGCACAATCTCACCTTCCGCCTTCGCAAAAAGATACCTAAGAAGGAGTTGGTTGGCATCATTAGGGGCAATATAAAGCCGTATTTAGGCAATTTAACATTTGCCTCTTAAATAGAAACGCTAGCTGAACTAAAAAACGTGTGCAAGAGAGCTGAAAAAGTAATACGTGAGAATAGATGTAGGCCGAAGGAAGTAAACGAGTTAGACTTTCCGCCACCTGAATTGTGTGAAAGCATAGAAGATAGGAATATAGAAGAAATACGCCTAAAGAAACGCGGTAAACCACAAACGTCCATGTCTGTCCAACAAACTATGTCTCCATTGAACCGTCCTGATGTTTCTTCGTCTACAATTAATTCCTTTTGTCCTTCTCCGTTTCACCTTATGTTGTGTTTCAAGTGTGGTATGCCCGTTGACTATTTTTCAAAGAATCCCAGGGAAGCCGAGAAAGAAAATAAGTGTCAGTCTTCGTTACATAGTATGATTTGTTTTTCCTGTGGAAGTGATGCGTCCTGTTGTGTGTTCAAACCTGGGCAGGGAAACCTGAAACTGGCGGAGATGTCCGGGAAATCTCGCCAAATACAGGAAACCCCGGAAACCAAGAAATCTCAATCCTAAAAAGACGTAATAATGCCAGTGAAATCAAAGAAAACAAGCAAGAAAATAAAGAAGAATATAAGCAGAATAGTAGAAAATCTTTACACCAAAGGAAGATAGCGTATGATGAAGCGCGTAGAAGGATATTCTGTGAGGAAATTATAGAAACGAAAAAAATAGGAATTTTATAAAAATTCAGAAAATGAGGGAGAAGAAGAAAAATTTCAGAAGAATCCAAAACAAAATCATATCGACCATAGTCACTCTGAAGGGAGATAATAGATTCTTTGCGAAGACCAAAATAGGTGCGAATGAAGTGTTAGCTCTTCTAGATTCTGGGGCAGGAGCGAGCTGTCTAGGTAAAAACGCGAGTACGCTGCTCCAAGGAAAAGAGAAATTGATAATGCCAATCAAGAATCAGAATATTAGGACAGCGAACGGTGGTGAAACCGCTGTCACCGGTGTAGTAACTCTCCCAGTGCAGTGGGATGATATGACGAAAGACATGGAATTTTTGATTGTGCCTGGTTTGCAACAGGAAGTTTATTTAGGGGTAGATTTTTGGCAAGCATTTGGTATGAGTGTGGTAAGCAGAAGTGTGAGTATAAGTCCTGGCGGTGCTGTCGTTGCGGGCTTAATGCCTACTGGGGGTGACTTGTCATTTGAAGCGGTTCAACATCAACTGACCTTTGAGCAGAGCCTGGCATTGGAGCGCGTAAAAGCCCAATTCCCTTCGTTCGCAGTTTTAGGGTTGGGAAAGACCGACGTCGAAGAACATGTGATAGAAGTGAAAGATGAAGATTTGCCCGTTAAACAAAGATTCTATCCCATATCTCCGCCAATTCAAAAGCTCATCTATGACGAGCTCGACCGAATGCTGGGAATGGGAGTGATCGAAGAGAGCAACAGCAGCTGGAGCTCTCTAGTTTCATTTGTCGTTAAGGGGACCAAGAATAGATTATGTCTTGACGCGAAGAAAGTGAATTAGCGCACCGTAAAAGACGCGTACCCTTTGCCTCATATTGTTGGCATTTTGAGTCGCCTGCAAAACACGAGGTACATATCAGCGATAGACCTCAAAGACGCGTTCTGGCAAATTCCTCTCGAAAGAAAATCGCGAGAAAAGACTGCCTTCACTGTTCCAGGCAGACCGTTGTACCATTTCACCGTGATGCCTTTCGGTTTGTGCAATGCGGCGCAACGAATGTGCAGATTAATGGACAAGGTCATTCCCGCTTCTCTTCGTGAATCTGTGTTTGTATACTTAGATGACTTACTTGTTTGTTCTGTAGACTTTTTGTCACATTTGTGTTTGCTCGAAAGGGTCGCTAAATGTTTACGTGAAGCCAAGCTTACTATAAACGTGGAAAAAAGCAAGTTTTGTTTTAAAGAAGTCAGATACTTGGGCTATGTTGTGGGAGATGGCTGTATCCGTACCGATACCAGTAAAATCGCCGCAATGAGGGATTTTCCAGAACCGAAAACTCCTACACAGCTCAGGAGATTTCTAGGAATGACAGGGTGGTACCGTAGATTCATCCGGGATTATGCGACGATTGCAAGTCCTCTGCACGACTGCCTCACAAAGGAAAAGATAAAAAAATTTACAATGACGAATGACGCAAAGACAGCCTTTGAGTGCTTAAAGCGAAGCCTAATATCAGCCCCAGTGTTAACCCATCCGGACTTTAACAAACACTTTTACGTACAGTGTGACGCATCGACAGACGGAGTGGGCGGTGTGCTTTTCCAACTTGACGAGGACGGTAACGAACGACCAATTGCCTACGTCTCAGCGAAACTCAATACAGCTCAACGCAATTATAGCATTACCGAGTTGGAGTGTTACGCGGCGGTGTTAAGTATTAAACGCTTTAGACCATATGTGGAAGGATTACCCTTCACCGTTATAACGGATTACGCCAGTTTAAAATGGTTAATGAAACAAAAAGATCTTTCTGGCCGACTAGCGAGATGGAGCCTTAAGCTACAGGCATTCAATTTTGACATACAACACCGAAAGGGAACTCAGAACATAGTACCGGACGCACTTTCTAAAGCAGACATGGACGAGTTAGGAGTAAACGACAGGAATTTAGACATATGTTTAAATTCTCCATATTTTGAGTCTAAAGAATACGAAGAATTAAAGAAGACCATAGCGGAAAATGGAGAAAAGTTGCCAGACTTGCGCGTATCGGACGGATACGTTTATAAACGGACACAGTTTAACAGGGGGGACAGACTTCAAGAGGACCACTCCTGGAAACTCTGGGTTCCAACTGAGCTACGGCAAGGTCTGGTTAAATCCTGTCATGATTCACCTTCCGCGGGACATGGGGGTGTTCATAAAACTTTAGCAAGAATAAGAGAAAAATATTTCTGGCCCGGTGTTGTGTCTGATGTTCAAAGTTACATCAAAAAATGTGACATTTGCAAAAGCAACAAGACCCAGAACTCCTTCCAAAAACCACCTATGGGCAGGCAACACCTGACAGAGCGTCCCTTTCAGCGTTTGTATATTGATTTCATGGGTCCGTATCCTCGTACGTCTAGTGGTAATTCTTATGTGTTTGTATGTCTTGATCACTTCTCGAAATTCGTTTTACTTAAACAATGAGAAAGGCGACTTCAGCAGAAGTCGTTAAATACTTAGAAAAGGAAGTTTTCCATGTATTTGGAGTACCCGAATATATTCATTCCGACAATGGGAAACAATTCGTGTCAGAAACGTTTCGATCATTTTTGGGAAAATATGGAACAATACACGTGAAAACTGCATTTTATTCTCCTCAGGCCAACGCTGCAGAAAGGGTAAACCGATCTGTTCTACAAATTATTAGGTCATATGTAAAGGACAACCAACGGAGTTCCTATTTGGCATACCAATGGTGCTGCATGCCGGCGCGTATGAAGTGTATCGAAAATTGGGTGCATTAAGGGACGCAGACTGCGAAATCATCACAGAAAAGGATAACCTCCAAATGATAAGAGAAAAAATTATTAGAGAGCTGAAGTTAGCCCATGAACGAAGCGAAAAGGTGTATAATACGAGAAGTAGGGAAGTGAAATTCCAAATAGGACAAGTGGTATATCGTCGTAATTTTAAGCAAAGTTCACAGATCGAGAATTATAATGCCAAACTAGCGTCTAAACAGGTTAAGTGCATTATTTTAAAGACCATAGGGAACTCGATGTATGAACTTGGAGATGTTAGTGGAAAGAAGGTCGGGGTATACCACGCTAAGGATATTTTTGCTATGTAAATCCTCGTTAGAAGTTGTATTCGTGTTGGATGTTACATGTGTTCTAGCTCCATGTTACTAATTTGACTACCTACCTTTTTGTTTTGACTATCAATCTGAAATTATTGTTGCGATTTTACAGACTTGACTATGTATATGTATTTATTCATTTATTTAATTACTTATTAATTTAGTCATTAATTTAGTTACCCATACACCTTACCTCTGTGACCAAGTATGTAGAAATAGATCTGTGATATCGTATTGTGAGTGTATGTGTATTTACCATGCTGTAAACAAAAGGGGGAAACTGAACTGAACGGAAACATGATTAAGCCCGGCTCTAGGTCGTGGGTCGAGGCCACACGTTGAACGGAAACTAGACTTTGCAACCAGCCGCGTTAGGAATCTTTTTACGCACACGCTCCATGATGCGGGCACCATCGGCGGATGCGAGCCTGTAACGACAGCAGCTTGCCGGGAACTTGATTATGGGTGTGTGAGTGTGCGATCAAACATCCGGATCAAGCATGTAACCCGATCGGACTAATGTCAACTACATGCTGCCCAACAGTGAAGGCATTTGAGTGAGAAAGTTCACTGAAGCCACTGTTCGGTAAAGCAAACCGGTGTGTGCTTATATGTTAACTTACCACAGTATGCGTGTGTTTAGATGTCAAGTTGGCACAGTGTTCTGGTTTGAGTATCTTTTTCCGCGGGTACATAGTTCAAATGAAATGTCTGGCAAGAAAAAGGGTATAAAAGGACCTGCAACACGACAAACGGGGCGAATAGCGAAAATTGCGGTTTGTTAAGAAACAAAGTAGTGCGGTGCAAAGTGCAAAAAAAAAAAAATAAATAAAATAAAATAAAAATATAAGTGCAAAGAAAAAAAATAAAAATTAATAAAATAAAATAAACTATTTTTGTAGTGCTAAAGTGCTGGTGCATAAAAACCTGAGTGGATCACAGAAGTCCTACACGGAATTCAGACCAGCCAGCATAAACTATTTTTGTAGTGCTAAAGTGCTGGTACATAAAAACCTGAGTGGATCACAGAAGTCCTACACGGAATTCAGACCAGCCAGCGATTGTAAAATTATTGCCTGGAACTGGAGGTAAGTTTGAGTTTAGCAACTCAAAGATGCGCGCGGAAGAAGCATAAATATGCCCAGACATGCATGCATATACATGCGTATGTATATCAAACCTACGTTTGGGTGCACTTGAGTACACATGTATATGACAGGTTAGCATGTATGGGTACTAATGCAAAGTTATTTAATTGTATAAACACTAATACCTAGCTTAACTAATATCATTATGATTACAGGTCGCCTGCTAACCCAGCCAAAGGACCTCCCCTTTTCAGTTTACCAAGGCACCTGGAGCCCGCAAATCCTGTGCTGATATCAGCAAATTTCATATGAACACATACATACACATACCAGCCTACTTGCTGGCAACAAATAAGAAAATGTCAGCATCAGCTGTGTCTGTAAAGCTAGCCGGAGTAGGTCAACGGCCACTGGACAGCAGTAACAGTGGACTATAAGGGGACAGAAAAATCATCATATGTAAAGCATAATCGGGAGCATAGCAGTGGAACGGATCAGAGTCTCAACAGCTTCAGAGTCTGCAAAACGGAGACTGAGAGAGAAGAAGAGACTTGTCTCCACCACTGATCGCCAGCAGCGGACACTGAAGCGTTCAGCAGCCGACGTCGCCGACAGCAGCAGCACAACAGCAGAGCAGCAGAGCAGCATTTAATTTTATTTTTGTGTTGAGACATATATATTTATTTTCCTTTTTTTTGTTTAACTTACCGGTAGAAACCTTCATGTTCATAATTTTCTTTGGTTAATCAATAGCCCAGAGTTTGTTATTTCAATCCATAATACTCATAGATTTATAACTTTGATTCCATTTTTCGCACGTTACTCATTTCTTTTCTTTATGCACTTGGTATATTTCATTCTCTCACTATACCTATATATGTATATATATATACATATACATATATATATTTATATTTGCTCATTTTTGCAATTCTGATATTATTTTTTTTGTATATTATATTTTTGAATAATTCTTCTAACTCTTGATTTTATTATAACAGTTAACTTCACCTACTATATGTACTTTTTCTGAAGGCCACTTGATCTTATTTTTTTTATTAATTTATCCGAACAGTAATTATAATATCTTAGAAGAAGTAGTTGGATAGTACGTAGTGAATACGACCCACTCGGCGCCCGCTACCGCGAGTGAGTGATCATCACATAATTTTAAAATCACATTTACTTAATAGAACAGGCAATGTAGGTATGCTATGTATATGTATATGTATATTTTTCAGTTTTTGTTGTAACAGGCTCTCAAATACATGTTGGTACCATCATCGTTGGAGACCAAGGTGAGTACGCAAATCTTATTCACTCTTTTGCTATGCTATATATATATATACATACATACACATCAATATATATATTATATACCTTTTTGTTATGGCTAGTTAAAACCGATTGATTACAAACTAGAATCTCTTTGTTACTGAATGATAGAAAAAGAAAAAATATTAACAATAATTTGCAATCCGAAAGGTTGAAAGAAATTGGATTAGTTTTGTTTGTTAAAAGTATGCAAATTTTAATTTAAGAACTTTCATCTTATCATTAATGGTAATATTATATCATCAATAAAGTAGAGTCATAATATGAAATGAAAGAACAGGTTTCTGTCATTAGAACCGGAATTGCAATGAAGTGCTAAGCACGGATTTTTGGTGTGGGTGTTGCCTTTGTGCAACAGAGGGGAAGTAGGAGCGGACATATAATGACGTGAGGACAACTGACGAACAAATGGACGAAAGAATGTCAGGAAAGGGGGCATTGTAAGATAGCAGAGGAGTCGCTACAATGTCCAAGGCTTCGCGTGTAGTCAGCGTTGAAGAGGGGTGGGATGACTCCACCTGACAGGACTGGACGAGACTTCTTCTATCTGCTACTTTTCATTATTTTCTTTGCTCTCCGTCTCAACTTTCCTTTCAATATAGTCGGGCATGATTCTCTTTTTTTTTGTTTATGTGGTTTAGCAAGGTAGGACGTAATGACCCACCCCAACGACGAGCTAGCTTGGGATGCAAGCATGCCTGCATGTCACCCCACCTGACCCAAAGGAAACAGCTATATAACAATGGCGCCCAACGACTGGCTCGACTAAATTTTAGTTTCTCATTATTTTTACTAGTACTTTTTCATAGTTTACTTCTGTTTTTTTTTGTTTATATTAGCTATCTTCTTTTTTTTTCTAAGTACCTTTTTTTTATCGGACGTATTAGGGCCAATAGGGTATCATCACCTACGGCTTCCGTGAGTGGTTTGTGCCCAATTGGAAAATGACAGGGGGTGCCCGATTCATCTTCAGAGTGCCTTCTGGGGACCTTGAGTTCTCAGAAGTGGGAACTGAAGATTAGTAAATTGGAAGATGAGACTGACCATTGCAAGCTGCTGAGTGTGTGGTCCGGCACCGCACACCCGTGAGGCTTATGGGAATTTCTCGCAGGGGTCATTTATAATTTTGGGGGGTTGAGGGAAGTGTGGCAGCCGTATTTAGAGTAGTACTTTCAAAGACGATGTGCCACACTAGTTGAACATAGTTGACTTCGACGTCTGGACAGCGGACATACGAACCAGCACTCCTACAATGACCTCGCCAAGACCACACCAACACACACCAAAACAAATTTCAATATTAAATAAAATATAAAAGTTTTATTATTAAAACCTACAATAAACCAAATTGTTTTGTTTTATGTTGTAATAAAATAATATCATTATAGCAACCTATTATTTTAAATATACTTTATTTTATTTTGCCATTATTTAATTTTCATTAATTTGGATTTGAATTATATAGCCTTAGAATTAATTTATATATCTATTGATTTTTAAAATTTACATTGCGTTTAATGTTTTTGTAAGTTTTGAAGAGTTGAATTCCTAGATTGTTATTTTTATTTATCTTTTTTTTTCATTTATTATTTTATTTTATCATATACGAGTATTTCGGAATTTTATAAGTTCATTTAGAAGAGGTTTAATTTTGAAGGGTTTCATGAAGCTGCCCCTCAAATGCTTATAATTTTTTTATATAAAGATTTTTTTTTTTTACTATTGTGTATTTTCTTTACATTTTGCTGTTCAGATTACAAGACACACTTCAATATTTTGTAATATTTTTGCTAAGTTTTTTTGTCTATTTTGTTAGTATTTATTTTGAGACTATAAAGGTCAATTTTAAGTTTCTGATTTTGAATTTTTTTTCTAAGCCATCGGATTTTTTTTAACGTGTTAGTTTCTTTTTAACTTAAAAATATATTGTTGAATTTTAAAATAAAAAGCAAATTGAATTTTATATTAGTAATTTTTTTTATATTTATCTTTAAAAATAAACTAGTCTTTTAAGTTTTTTTAAATATTTTATTTTTATCTTGAACCCTGTAGTTTTAATTTACTTATATTTTGTATATTATTTCTTATTTTACTTCTTTATATTTTTTTTTATATTATAATTATTTTTATATCGTATTCAAATTCAAGAGGTTTCGATTGAATCTATATCTATGTTTTATATAATTATTTTTTACATTCTTATAGTTTTATTTTTTTTTATTATTATTATTAATACTCGTAACATTATCCTTGTGGTCCATATTCCAGAACACCATCCATTACTTTTGAATTTCTGATTTCAATTTATTTTTTTATATTCCATTTTGAAATATTGAATTTTATACACATATTTATTTTTTTTTGTTTAATATTTTTTATTTACGTCTTCAAAATCTGAAAACTTTATTTTCATATTTCGGTTTTGTGAATTTCGATTAAAAGCTTTCTGATGGTAAATTGTGTTAATGAATTTGGAATTTTTCTTCTAAAATAAAGTTTACCGATTGGAATCTAATAAAAATAAACATATTGAATTGAATAGCCTCTTAAAATATTTTGAATATAGACTTAAGTTTACTTCCAATTTTTATTTTTTACGCTATTTTGAATTCGATAGCTATTATTTAAATTTAAATTTTTCTTGTTACTTTATAATTGCTTTATTTTTTTGCGTTGTTGTTGTTCGGATTACAGAACATTATTTCGAGAGTTCCATTGTTTGGTTACTGGCAATGCTTAGAAGTGGTATTGGCAGATACTTGAAGACAATGCAGATGACCCAAGCTTTGGTTATTTCGAACTAAAGTCTGAACTGCTAAGCCAACTCAAGACGGCCGAATCAGACTACGACATTATTAAAGAAATAATGGAGAGAAAGCAGCAGGCTCAATAATCTTTTGAAGACTTTTATGGAGACGTGCACAATCTCACCTTCCGCCTTCGCAAAAAGATACCTGAGAAGGAGTTGGTTGGCATCATTAGGGGCAATATAAAGCCGTATTTAGGCAATTTAACATTTGCCTCTTAAATAGAAACGCTAGCTGAACTAAAAAACGTGTGCAAGAGAGCTGAAAAAGTAATACGTGAGAATAGAAGTAGGCCGAAGCAAGTAAACGAGTTAGACTTTCCGCCACCTGAATTGTGTGAAAGCATAGAAGATAGGAATATAGAAGAAATACGCCTAAAGAAACGCGGTAAACCACAAACGTCCATGTCTGTCCAACAAACTATGTCTCCATTGAACCGTCCTGATGTTTCTTCGTCTACAATTAATTCCTTTTGTCCTTCTCCGTTTCACCTTATGTTGTGTTTCAAGTGTGGTATGCCCGTTGACTATTTTTCAAAGAATCCCAGGGAAGCCCAGAAAGAAAATAAGTGTCAGTCTTAGTTACATAGTATGATTTGTTTTTCCTGTGGAAGTGATGCGCCCTGTTGTGTGTTCAAACCTGGGCAGGGAAACCTGAAACTGGCGGAGATGTCCGGGAACTCTCGCCAAATACAGGAAACCCCGGAAACCAAGAAATCTCAATCCTAAAAAGACGTAATAATGCCAGTGAAATCAAAGAAAACAAGCAAGAAAATAAAGAAGAATATAAGCAGAATAGTAGAAAATCTTTACACCAAAGGAAGATAGCGTATGATGAAGCGCGTAGAAGGATATTCTGTGAGGAAATTATAGAAACGAAAAAAAATAGGAATTTTATAAAAATTCAGAAAATGAGGGAGAAGAAGAAAAATTTCAGAAGAATCCAAAACAAAATCATATCGACCATAGTCACTCTGAAGGGAGATAATAGATTCTTTGCGAAGACCAAAATAGGTGCGAATGAAGTGTTAGCTCTTCTAGATTCTGGGGCAGGAGCGAGCTGTCTAGGTAAAAACGCGAGTACGCTGCTCCAAGGAAAAAAGAAATTGATAATGCCAATCAAGAATCAGAATATTAGGACAGCGAACGGTGGTGAAACCGCTGTCACCGGTGTAGTAACTCTCCCAGTGCAGTGGGATGATATGACGAAAGACATGGAATTTTTGATTGTGCCTGGTTTGCAACAGGAAGTTTATTTAGGGGTAGATTTTTGGCAAGCATTTGGTATGAGTGTGGTAAGCAGAGGTGTGAGTATAAGTCCTGGCGGTGCTGTCGTTGCGGGCTTAATTCCTACTGGGGGTGACTTGTCATTTGAAGCGGTTCAACATCAACTGACCTTGGAGCAGAGCCTGGCATTGGAGCGCGTAAAAGCCCAATTCCCTTCGTTCGCAGTTTTAGGGTTGGGAAAGACCGACGTCGAAGAACATGTGATAGAAGTGAAAGATGAAGATTTGCCCGTTAAACAAAGATTCTATCCCATATCTCCGCCAATTCAAAAGCTCATCTATGACGAGCTCGACCGAATGCTGGGAATGGGAGTGATCGAAGAGAGCCACAGCAGCTGGAGCTCTCTAGTTTCATTTGTCGTTAAGGGGACCAAGAATAGATTATGTCTTGACGCGAGGAAAGTGAATGAGCGCACCGTTAAAGACGCGTACCCTTTGCCTTATATTGATGGCATTTTGAGTCGCCTGCAAAACACGAGGTACATATCAGCGATAGACCTCAAAGACGCGTTCTGGCAAATTCCTCTCGAAAGAAAATCGCGAGAAAAGACTGCCTTCACTGTTCCAGGCAGACCGTTGTACCATTTCACCGTGATGCCTTTCGGTTTGTGCAATGCGGCGCAACGAATGTGCAGATTAATGGACAAGGTCATTCCCGCTTCTCTTCGTGAATCTGTGTTTGTATACTTAGATGACTTACTTGTTTGTTCTGTAGACTTTTTGTCACATTTGTGTTTGCTCGAAACGGTCGCTAAATGTTTACGTGAAGCCAAGCTTACTATAAACGTGGAAAAAAGCAAGTTTTGTTTTAAAGAAGTCAGATACTTGGGCTATGTTGTGGGAGATGGCTGTATCCGTACCGATACCAGTAAAATCGCCGCAATGAGGGATTTTCCAGAACCGAAAACTCCTAAACAGTTGAGGAGGTTTCTAGGAATGACAGGGTGGTACCGTAGATTCATACGGGATTACACGACGATTGCTAGTCCTCTGTACGACTGCCTCACAAAGGAAAAGATAAAAAAATTTACAATGACGAATGACGCAAAGACAGCCTTTGAGGGCTTAAAGCGAAGCCTAATATCAGCCCCAGTGTTAACCCATCCGGACTTTAACAAACACTTTTACGTACAGTGTGACGCATCGACAGACGGAGTGGGCGGTGTGCTTTTCCAACTTGACGAGGACGGTAACGAACGACCAATTGCCTACGTCTCAGCGAAACTCAATACAGCTCAACGCAATTATAGCATTACCGAGTTGGAGTGTTACGCGGCGGTGTTAAGTATTAAACGCTTTAGACCATATGTGGAAGGATTACCCTTCACCGTTATAACGGATTACGCCAGTTTAAAATGGTTAATGAAACAAAAAGATCTTTCTGGCCGACTAGCGAGATGGACTAGTACCGGACGCACTTTCTAGAGCAGACATGGACGAGTTAGCAGTAAACGACAGGAATTTAGACATATGTTTAAATTCTCCATATTTTGAGTCTAAAGAATACGAAGAATTAAAGAAGACCATAGCGGAAAATGGAGAAAAGTTGCCAGACTTGCGCGTATCGGACGGATACGTTTATAAACGGACACAGTTTAACAGGGGGGACAGACTTCAAGAGGACCACTCCTGGAAACTCTGGGTTCCAACTGAGCTACGGCAAGGTCTGGTTAAATCCTGTCATGATTCAGCTTCCGCGGGACATGGGGGAGTTCATAAAACTTTAGCAAGAATAAGAGAAAAATATTTCTGGCCAGGTGTGGTGTCTGATGTTCAAAGTTACATCAAAAAATGTGACATTTGCAAAAGCAACAAGACCCAGAACTCCTTCCAAAAACCACCTATGGGCAGGCAACACCTGACAGAGCGTCCCTTTCAGCGTTTGTATATTGATTTCATGGGTCCGTATCCTCGTACGTCTAGTGGTAATTCTTATGTGTTTGTATGTCTTGATCACTTCTCGAAATTCGTTTTACTTAAACAATGAGAAAGGCGACTTCAGCAGAAGTCGTTAAATACTTAGAAAAGGAAGTTTTCCATGTATTTGGAGTACCCGAATATATTCATTCCGACAATGGGAAACAATTCGTGTCAGAAACGTTTCGATCATTTTTGGGAAAATATGGAACAATACACGTGAAAACTGCATTTTATTCTCCTCAGGCCAACGCTGCAGAAAGGGTAAACCGATCTGTTCTACAAATTATTAGGTCATATGTAAAGGACAACCAACGGAGTTCCTATTTGGCATACCAATGGTGCTGCATGCCGGCGCGTATGAAGTGTATCGAAAATTGGGTGCATTAAGGGACGCAGACTGCGAAATCATCACAGAAAAGGATAACCTCCAAATGATAAGAGAAAAAATTATTAGAGAGCTGAAGTTAGCCCATGAACGAAGCGAAAAGGTGTATAATACGAGAAGTAGGGAAGTGAAATTCCAAATAGGACAAGTGGTATATCGTCGTAATTTTAAGCAAAGTTCACAGATCGAGAATTATAATGCCAAACTAGCGTCTAAACAGGTTAAGTGCATTATTTTAAAGACCATAGGGAAGTCGATGTATGAACTTGGAGATGTTAGTGGAAAGAAGGTCGGGGTATACCACGCTAAGGTTATTTTTGCTATGTAAATCCTCGTTAGAAGTTGTATTCGTGTTGGATGTTACATGTTTTCTAGCTCCATGTTACTAATTTGACTACCTACCTTTTTGTTTTGACTATCATTATGAAATTATTGTTGCGATTTTACAGACTTGACTATGTATATGTATTTATTCATTTATTTAATTACTTATTAATTTAGTCATTAATTTAGTTACCCATACACCTTACCTCTGTGACCAAGTATGTAGAAATAGATCTGTGATATCGTATTGTGAGTGTATGTGTATTTACCATGCTGTACACAAAAGGGGGAAACTGAACTGAACGGAAACATGATTAAGCCCGGCTCTAGGTCGTGGGTCCAGGCCACACGTTGAACGGAAACTAGACTTTGCAACCAGCCGCGTTAGGAATCTTTTTACGCACACGCTCCATGATGCGGGCACCATCGGCGGATGCGAGCCTGTAACGACAGCAGCTTGCCGGGAACTTGATTATGGGTGTGTGAGTGTGCGATCAAACATTCGGATCAAGCATGTAACCCGATCGGACTAATGTCAACTACATGATGCCCAACAGTGAAGGCATTTGAGTGAGAAAGTTCACTGAAGCCACTGTTCGGTAAAGCAAACCGGTGTGTGCTCATATGTGTACTTACCACAGTATGCGTGTGTTTAGATGTCAAGTTGGCACAGTGTTCTGGTTTAAGTATCTTTTTCCGCGGGTACATAGTTCAAATGAACTGTCTGGCAAGAAAAAGGGTATAAAAGGACCTGCAACACGACAAACAGGGCGAATAGCGAAAATTGCGGTTTTTTAAGAAACAAAGTAGTGCGGTGCAAAGTGCAAAAAAAAAAAAAAAAAAATTTAATAAAAATATAAGTGCAAAGAAAAAAAAAGGGAAATAAATAAAATAAAATAAACTATTTTTGTAGTGCTAAAGTGCTGGTGCATAAAAACCTGAGTGGATCACAGAAGTCCTACACGGAATTCAGACCAGCCAGCATAAACTATTTTTGTAGTGCTAAAGTGCTGGTACATAAAAACCTGAGTGGATCACAGAAGTCCTACACGGAATTCAGACCAGCCAGCGATTGTAAAATTATTGCCTGGAACTGGAGGTAAGTTTGAGTTTAGCAACTCAAAGATGCGCGCGGAAGAAGCATAAATATGCCCAGACATGCATGCATATACATGCGTATGTATATCAAACCTACGTTTGGGTGCACTTGAGTACACATGTATATGACAGGTTAGCATGTATGGGTACTAATGCAATGTTATTTAATTGTATAAACACTAATACCTAGCTTAACTAATATCATTGTGATTACAGGTCGCCTGCTAACCCAGCCGAAGGACCTCCCCTTTTCAGTTTACCAAGGCACCTGGAGCCCGCAAATCCTGTGCTGATATCAGCAAATTTCATATGAACACATACATACACATACCAGCCTACTTGCTGGCAACAAATAAGAAAATGTCAGCATCAGCTGTGTCTGTAAAGCTAGCCGGAGTAGGTCAACGGCCACTGGACAGCAGTAACAGTGGACTATAAGGGGACAGAAAAATCATCATATGTAAAGCATAATCGGGAGCATAGCAGTGGAACGGATCAGAGTCTCAACAGCTTCAGAGTCTGCAAAACGGAGACTGAGAGAGAAGAAGAGACTTGTCTCCACCACTGATCGCCAGCAGCGGACACTGAAGCGTTCAGCAGCCGACGTCGCCGACAGCAGCAGCACAACAGCAGAGCAGCAGAGCAGCATTTAATTTTATTTTTGTGTTGAGACATATATATTTATTTTCCTTTTTTTTGTTTAACTTACCGGTAGAAACCTTCATGTTCATAATTTTCTTTGGTTAGTCAATAGCCCAGAGTTTGTTATTTCAATCCATAATACTCATAGATTTATAACTTTTATTCCATTTTTCGCATGTTACTCATTTCTTTTCTTCATGCACTTGGTATATTTCAGTCTCTCACTATACCTATATATGTATATATATATACATACATATATATATTTATATTTGCTCATTTTTGCAATTCTGATATTATTTTTTTTGTATATTATATTTTTGAATAATTCTTCTAACTCTTGATTTTATTATAACAGTTAACTTCACCTACTATATGCACTTTTTCTGAAGGCCACTTGATCTTATTTTTTTTTATTAATTTATCCGAACAGTAATTATAATATCTTAGAAGAAGTAGTTGGATAGTACGTAGTGAATACGACCCACTCGGCGCCCGCTACCGCGAGTGAGTGATCATCACATAATTTTAAAATCACATTTACTTAATAGAACAGGCAATGTAGGTATGCTATGTATATTTTTCAGTTTTTGTTGTAACAGGCTCTCAAATACATGTTGGTACCATCATCGTTGGAGACCAAGGTGAGTACGCAAATCTTATTCACTCTTTTGCTATGCTATATATATATATACATACATACACATCAATATATATATTATATATCTTTTTGTTATGGCTAGTTAAAACCGATTGATTACAAACTAGAATCTCTTTGTTACTGAATGATAGAAAAAGAAAAAATATTAATAATAATTTGCAATCCGAAAGGTTGAAAGAAATTGGATTAGTTTTGTTTGTTAAAAGTATGCAAATTTTAATTTAAGAACTTTCATCTTATCATTAATGGTAATATTATATCATCAATAAAGTAGAGTCATAATATGAAATGAAAGAACAGGTTTCTGTCATTAGAACCGGAATTGCAATGAAGTGCTAAGCACGGATTTTTGGTGTGGGTGTTGCCTTTGTGCAACAGAGGGGAAGTTGGAGCGGACATATAATGACGTGAGGACAACTGACGAACAAATGGACGAAAGAATGTCAGGAAAGGGGGCATTGTAAGATAGCAGAGGAGTCGCTACAATGCCCAAGGCTTCGCGTGTAGTCAGCGTTGAAGAGGGGTGGGATGACTCCACCTGACAGGACTGGACGAGACTTCTTCTATCTGCTACTTTTCATTATTTTCTTTGCTCTCCGTCTCAACTTTCCTTTCAATATAGTCGGGCATGATTCTCTTTTTTTTTGTTTATGTGGTTTAGCAAGGTAGGACGTAATGACCCACCCCAACGACGAGCTAGCTTGGGATGCAAGCATGCCTGCATGTCACCCCACCTGACCCAAAGGAAACAGCTATATAACAATGGCGCCCAACGACTGGCTCGACTAAATTTTAGTTTCTCATTATTTTTACTAGTACTTTTTCATAATTTACTTCTGTTTTTTTTTGTTTATATTAGCTATCTTCTTTTTTTTTTCTAAGTACCTTTTTTTTATCGGACGTATTAGGGCCAATAGGGTATCATCACCTACGGCTTCCGTGAGTGGTTTGTGCCCAATTGGAAAATGACAGGGGGTGCCCGATTCATCTTCAGAGTGCCTTCTGGGGACCTTGAGTTCTCAGATGTGGGAACTGAAGATTAGTAAATTGGAAGATGAGACTGACCATTGCAAGCTGCTGAGTGTGTGGTCCGGCACCGCACACCCGTGAGGCTTATGGGAATTTCTCGCAGGGGTCATTTATAATTTTGGGGGGTTGAGGGAAGTGTGGCAGCCGTATTTAGAGTAGTACTTTCAAAGACGATGTGCCACACTAGTTGAAATAATAGAACATAGTTGACTTCGACGTCTGGACAGCGGACATACGAACCAGCACTCCTACAATGACCTCGCCAAGACAACACCAACACACACCAAAACAAATTTCAATATTAAATAAAATATAAAAGGTTTATTATTAAAACCTACAATAAACCAAATTGTTTTGTTTTATGTTGTAATAAAATAATATCATTATAGCAACCTATTATTTTAAATATACTTTATTTTATTTTGCCATTATTTAATTTTCATTAATTTGGATTTGAATTATATAGCCTTAGAATTAATTTATATATCTATTGATTTTTAAAATTTACATTGCGTTTAATGTTTTTGTAAGTTTTGAAGAGTTGAATTCCTAGATTGTTATTTTTATTTATCTTTTTTTTTCATTTATTATTTTATTTTATCATATACGAGTATTTCGGAATTTTATAAGTTCATTTAGAAGAGGTTTAATTTTGAAGGGTTTCATTAAGCTGCCCCTCAAATGCTTATAATTTTTTTATATAAAGATTTTTTTTTTTACTATTGTGTATTTTCTTTACATTTTGCTGTTCAGATTACAAGACACAATTCAATATTTTGTAATATTTTTGCTAAGTTTTTTTTGTCTATTTTGTTAGTATTTATTTTGAGACTATAAAGGTAAATTTTAAGTTTCTGATTTTGAATTTTTTTCTAAACCATCGGATTTTTTTTAACGTGTTAGTTTCTTTTTAACTTAAAAATATATTGTTGAATTCTAAAATAAAAAGCAAATTGAATTTTATATTAGTAATTTTTTTTATATTTATCTTTAAAAATAAACTAGTCTTTTAAGTTTTTTTAAATATTTTTTTTTATCTTGAACCCTGTAGTTTTAATTTACTTATATTTTGTATATTATTTCTTATTTTACTTCTTTATATTTTTTTTTATATTATAATTTTTTTTATATCGTATTCAAATTCAGGAGGTTTCGATTAAATCTATATCTATGTTTTATATAATTATTTTTTACATTCTTATAGTTTTATTTTTTTTTTATTATTATTATTAATACTCGTAACATTATCCTTGTGGTCCATATTCCAGAACACCATCCATTACTTTTGAATTTCTGATTTCAATTTATTTTTTTATATTCTATTTTGAAATATTGAATTTTATACACATATTTATTTTTTTTTTGTTTAATATTTTTTATTTACGTCTTCAAAATCTGAAAACTTTATTTTCATATTTCGGTTTTGTGAATTTCGATTAAAAACTTTCTGATGGTAAATTGTGTTAATGAATTTGGAATTTTTCTTCTAAAATAAAGTTTACCGATTGGAATCTAATAAAAATAAACATATTGAATTGAATAGCCTCTTAAAATATTTTGAATATAGACTTAAGTTTACTTCCAATTTTTATTTTTTACGCTATTTTGAATTCGATAGCTATTATTTAAATTTTAATTTTTCTTGTTACTTTATAATTGCTTTATTTTTTTTGCGTTGTTGTTGTTCGGATTACAGAACATTATTTCGAGAGTTCCATTGTTTGGTTACTGGCAATGCTTAGAAGTGGTATTGGCAGATACTTGAAGACAGTGCAGATGACCCAAGCTTTGGTTATTTCGAACTAAAGTCTGAACTGCTAAGCCAACTCAAGACGGCCGAATCAGACTACGACATTATTAAAGAAATAATGAAGAGAAAGCAGCAGGCTCAATAATCTTTTGAAGACTTTTATGGAGACGTGCACAATCTCACCTTCCGCCTTCGCAAAAAGATACCTAAGAAGGAGTTGGTTGGCATCATTAGGGGCAATATAAAGCCGTATTTAGGCAATTTAACATTTGCCTCTTAAATAGAAACGCTAGCTGAACTAAAAAACGTGTGCAAGAGAGCTGAAAAAGTAATACGTGAGAATAGAAGTAGGCCGAAGCAAGTAAACGAGTTAGACTTTGCGCCACCTGAATTGTGTGAAAGCATAGAAGATAGGAAGATAAAGAAATACGCCTAAAGAAACGCGGTAAACCACAAACGTCCATGTCTGTCCAACAAACTATGTCTCCATTGAACCGTCCTGATGTTTCTTCGTCTACAATTAATTCCTTTTGTCCTTCTCCGTTTCACCTTATGTTGTGTTTCAAGTGTGGTATGCCCGTTGACTATTTTTCAAAGAATCCCAGGGAAGCCCAGAAAGAAAATAAGTGTCAGTCTTAGTTACATAGTATGATTTGTTTTTCCTGTGGAAGTGATGCGCCCTGTTGTGTGTTCAAACCTGGGCAGGGAAATCTGAAACTGGCGGAGATGTCCGGGAACTCTCGCCAAATACAGGAAACCCCGGAAACCAAGAAATCTCAATCCTAAAAAGACGTAATAATGCCAGTGAAATCAAAGAAAACAAGCAAGAAAATAAAGAAGAATATAAGCAGAATAGTAGAAAATCTTTACACCAAAGGAAGATAGCGTATGATGAAGCGCGTAGAAGGATATTCTGTGAGGAAATTATAGAAACGAAAAAAATAGGAATTTTATAAAAATTCAGAAAATGAGGGAGAAGAAGAAAAATTTCAGAAGAATCCAAAACAAAATCATATCGACCATAGTCACTCTGAAGGGAGATAATAGATTCTTTGCGAAGACCAAAATAGGTGCGAATGAAGTGTTAGCTCTTCTAGATTCTGGGGCAGGAGCGAGCTGTCTAGGTAAAAACGCGAGTACGCTGCTCCAAGGAAAAAAGAAATTGATAATGCCAATCAAGAATCAGAATATTAGGACAGCGAACGGTGGTGAAACCGCTGTCACCGGTGTAGTAACTCTCCCAGTGCAGTGGGATGATATGACGAAAGACATGGAATTTTTGATTGTGCCTGGTTTGCAACAGGAAGTTTATTTAGGGGTAGATTTTTGGCAAGCATTTGGTATGAGTGTGGTAAGCAGAGGTGTGAGTATAAGTCCTGGCGGTGCTGTCGTTGCGGGCTTAATTCCTACTGGGGGTGACTTGTCATTTGTAGCGGTTCAACATTAACTGACCTTGGAGCAGAGCCTGGCATTGGAGCGCGTAAAAGCCCAATTCCCTTCGTTCGCAGTTTTAGGGTTGGGAAAGACCGACGTCGAAGAACATGTGATAGAAGTGAAAGATGAAGATTTGCCCGTTAAACAAAGATTCTATCCCATATCTCCGCCAATTCAAAAGCTCATCTATGACGAGCTCGACCGAATGCTGGGAATGGGAGTGATCGAAGAGAGCCACAGCAGCTGGAGCTCTCCAGTTTCATTTGTCGTTAAGGGGACCAAGAATAGATTATGTCTTGACGCGAGGAAAGTGAATGAACGCACCGTAAAAGACGCGTACCCTTTGCCTCATATTGATGGCATTTTGAGTCGCCTGCAAAACACGAGGTACATATCAGCGATAGACCTCAAAGACGCGTTCTGGCAAATTCCTCTCGAAAGAAAATCGCGAGAAAAGACTGCCTTCACTGTTCCAGGCAGACCGTTGTACCATTTCACCGTGATGCCTTTCGGTTTGTGCAATGCGGCGCAACGAATGTGCAGATTAATGGACAAGGTCATTCCCGCTTCTCTTCGTGAATCTGTGTTTGTATACTTAGATGACTTACTTGTTTGTTCTGTAGACTTTTTGTCACATTTGTGTTTGCTCGAAAGGGTCGCTAAATGTTTATGTGAAGCCAAGCTTACTATAAACGTGGAAAAAAGCAAGTTTTGTTTTAAAGAAGTCAGATACTTGGGCTATGTTGTGGGAGATGGCTGTATCCGTACCGATACCAGTAAAATCGCCGCAATGAGGGATTTTCCAGAACCGAAAACTCCTAAACAGCTCAGGAGGTTTCTAGGAATGACAGGGTGGTACCGTAGATTCATACGGGATTACGCGACGATTGCAAGTCCTCTGCACGACTGCCTCACAAAGGAAAAGATAAAAAAATGTACAATGACGAATGACGCAAAGACAGCCTTTGAGGGCTTAAAGCGAAGCCTAATATCAGCCCCAGTGTTAACCCATCCGGACTTTAACAAACACTTTTACGTACAGTGTGACGCATCGACAGACGGAGTGGGCGGTGTGCTTTTCCAACTTGACGAGGACGGTAACGAACGACCAATTGCCTACGTCTCAGCGAAACTCAATACAGCTCAACGCAATTATAGCATTACCGAGTTGGAGTGTTACGCGGCGGTGTTAAGTATTAAACGCTTTAGACCATATGTGGAAGGATTACCCTTCACCGTTATAACGGATTACGCCAGTTTAAAATGGTTAATGAAACAAAAAGATCTTTCTGGCCGACTAGCGAGATGGACTAGTACCGGACGCACTTTCTAGAGCAGACATGGACGAGTTAGCAGTAAACGACAGGAATTTAGACATATGTTTAAATTCTCCATATTTTGAGTCTAAAGAATACGAAGAATTAAAGAAGACCATAGCGGAAAATGGAGAAAAGTTGCCAGATTTGCGCGTATCGGACGGATACGTTTATAAACGGACACAGTTTAACAGGGGGGACAGACTTCAAGAGGACCACTCCTGGAAACTCTGGGTTCCAACTGAGCTACGGCAAGGTCTGGTTAAATCCTGTCATGATTCAGCTTCCGCGGGACATGGGGGAGTTCATAAAACTTTAGCAAGAATAAGAGAAAAATATTTCTGGCCAGGTGTGGTGTCTGATGTTCAAAGTTACATCAAAAAATGTGACATTTGCAAAAGCAACAAGACCCAGAACTCCTTCCAAAAACCACCTATGGGCAGGCAACACCTGACAGAGCGTCCCTTTCAGCGTTTGTATATTGATTTCATGGGTCCGTATCCTCGTACGTCTAGTGGTAATTCTTATGTGTTTGTATGTCTTGATCACTTCTCGAAATTCGTTTTACTTAAACAATGAGAAAGGCGACTTCAGCAGAAGTCGTTAAATACTTAGAAAAGGAAGTTTTCCATGTATTTGGAGTACCCGAATATATTCATTCCGACGTCAGAAACGTTTCGATTATTTTTGGGAAAATATGGAACAATACACGTGAAAACTGCATTTTATTCTCCTCAGGCCAACGCTGCAGAAAGGGTAAACCGATCTGTTCTACAAATTATTAGGTCATATGTAAAGGACAACCAACGGAGTTCCTATTTGGCATACCAATGGTGCTGCATGCCGGCGCGTATGAAGTGTATCGAAAATTGGGTGCATTAAGGGACGCAGACTGCGAAATCATCACAGAAAAGGATAACCTCCAAATGATAAGAGAAAAAATTATTAGAGAGCTGAAGTTAGCCCATGAACGAAGCGAAAAGGTGTATAATACGAGAAGTAGGGAAGTGAAATTCCAAATAGGACAAGTGGTATATCGTCGTAATTTTAAGCAAAGTTCACAGATCGAGAATTATAATGCCAAACTAGCGTCTAAACAGGTTAAGTGCATTATTTTAAAGACCATAGGGAAGTCGATGTATGAACTTGGAGATGTTAGTGGAAAGAAAGTCGGGGTATACCACGCTAAGGTTATTTTTGCTATGTAAATCCTCGTTAGAAGTTGTATTCGTGTTGGATGTTACATGTTTTCTAGCTCCATGTTACTAATTTGACTACCTACCTTTTTGTTTTGACTATCATTATGAAATTATTGTTGCGATTTTACAGACTTGACTATGTATATGTATTTATTCATTTATTTAATTACTTATTAATTTAGTCATTAATTTAGTTACCCATACACCTTACCTCTGTGACCAAGTATGTAGAAATAGATCTGTGATATCGTATTGTGAGTGTAGGGTAAAGCCGAGATAGATGCCCCAGGGGGATAGATGCCTCATATTCAAAAAACCTAACTTCCCGAACTCGTGACAAATTTTTTTTTTAATTATTAATAGGCTTAGTCATACCACAATTTATTTACCAAAGGTCATTCATGTAGTGTGGACGGTTTCGGTGATACGTACAATTATATCCGCGGCGAAGTTAATAAACGCGTAAAAGTTTTAAAGGTAAATTTTTGAAGTGACATAACTTTATAGTGAGAAATTATTTCGATTAAATTTTTGTTTCCCTCAATATATTGATTCATTGAGACTGCATCTACGTATTAATAAATGTATTTTTGTTAATAATTTATTTAAAAAATACGAGGGCATCTATCCCTGTCAAAAAGGATAGTTGCCCTGATTTTTCGAGGTATAGATGCCCCTGAGGGCATGTATCCCTCCCAACATCACACATGAGGAGTTCCAAACTAAAGCGCAATCACTGTATTCTGGTTTGGGGCTCCTCTTGTGTGATGTTAGTAGGTAAGTATATAATTTTGAAATATTCCTAGAGTCCGATACATATATTTTATATAGTATTTACATTTGCGTTTTTACAGATATCAAACTAAGTAGGTAGCTATGCCGAGAGTATATAAACGAAAGGAGGGAGTGAGGGCTCGAGTATGTGCATGGAGCACGGAGAGCCTGGAGGAAGCGTTCATTGAAATGGACAAAAAAAACCTGGGGATAAACCAAATATCCCGAAAATTTGGAATTCCATCGAGGACTTTGCGAAGACGGTATGCTGCTAAAAACACTAAAAAACTGACTGACGACGTCGCACTCCGACTGGATTCAATGTGTAAGCTGTCATATGTGGCTACATGAAACCTGTACACTTTTTAAAAATTATTGCATACGTTGTGGAAAAGTTAAAACAGGCTGAACTTCAATAAAATTGGAATTACTTTTATTTATTTTTATTTTACTGTTTATTTTAATTTTATTTTTTTATAAAAATGTATGTGCAATGTGACACCTACAATGAATTTTTATTACAAGTTTCTATTTTTGTTTTTTAAAAGCGTTTAAAATTAAAATTTATAAAAAAATATAACTATGAATTTTAAAACTCAATGATTTATTGTTTAGTTAAGTAAACGCCCATTATTGGCCATAAACATGTTCTAATGATAACAAATAAAATATTTAAAAAACACACCATATTTTCTTTATTATGGTTCTGGAGTAGGAGTCGAACTACCTTACATTTTGTGTAGGTTTTGCGCATACATATTACAGAGGGCATCTATCCTCCACTGTGGGCATCTATCCTTCTCAATATTTTCAGGGTGGGGCAACTATCCGTAGGGTAGGCATCTATCCCTCAAAAAGAAGGTTTCAGGAAAACCTAATTTCTGAAAAAACTGTGTATGATAGGTAAACCAAACTTTCAGTTATTCAAGTTTAAATATTGAACTAGCTATATAAAAAAAAATTATTCATAAAACACTAATATTTTAAAAGTTATGCGGGTTTTCCAAAAAGTGGGGCATCTATCCCGGTTTTACCCTATGTGTATTTACCATGCTGTAAACAAAAGGGGGAAACTGAACTGAACGGAAACATGATTAAGCCCGGCTCTAGGTCGTGGGTCGAGGCCACACGTTGAACGGAAACTAGACTTTGCAACCAGCCGCGTTAGGAATCTTTTTACGCACACGCTCCATGATGCGGGCACCATCGGCGGATGCGAGCCTGTAACGACAGCAGCTTGTCGGGAACTTGATTATGGGTGTGTGAGTGTGCGATCAAACATTCGAATCAAGCATGTAACCCGATCGGACTAATGTCAACTACATGATGCCCAACAGTGAAGGCATTTGAGTGAGAAAGTTCACTGAAGCCACTGTTCGGTAAAGCAAACCGGTGTGTGCTTATATGTTAACTTACCACAGTATGCGTGTGTTTAGATGTCAAGTTGGCACAGTGTTCTGGTTTGAGTATCTTTTTCCGCGGGTACATAGTTCAAATGAACTGTCTGGCAAGAAAAAGGGTATAAAAGGACCTGCAACACGACAAACAGGGCGAATAGCGAAAATTGCGGTTTTTTAAGAAACAAAGTAGTGCGGTGCAAAGTGCAAAAAAAAAAAAAAAAAAATTTAATAAAAATATAAGTGCAAAGAAAAAAAAAGAGAAATAAATAAAATAAAATAAACTATTTTTGTAGTGCTAAAGTGCTGGTGCATAAAAACCTGAGTGGATCACAGAAGTCCTACACGGAATTCAGACCAGCCAGCATAAACTATTTTTGTAGTGCTAAAGTGCTGGTACATAAAAACCTGAGTGGATCACAGAAGTCCTACACGGAATTCAGACCAGCCAGCGATTGTAAAATTATTGCCTGGAACTGGAGGTAAGTTTGAGTTTAGCAACTCAAAGATGCGCGCGGAAGAAGCATAAATATGCCCAGACATGCATGCATATACATGCGTATGTATATCAAACCTACGTTTGGGCGCACTTGAGTACACATGTATATGACAGGTTAGCATGTATGGGTACTAATGCAATGTTATTTAATTGTATAAACACTAATACCTAGCTTAACTAATATCATTGTGATTACAGGTCGCCTGCTAACCCAGCCGAAGGACCTCCCCTTTTCAGTTTACCAAGGCACCTGGAGCCCGCAAATCCTGTGCTGATATCAGCAAATTTCATATGAACACATACATACACATACCAGCCTACTTGCTGGCAACAAATAAGAAAATGTCAGCATCAGCTGTGTCTGTAAAGCTAGCCGGAGTAGGTCAACGGCCACTGGACAGCAGTAACAGTGGACTATAAGGGGACAGAAAAATCATCATATGTAAAGCATAATCGGGAGCATAGCAGTGGAACGGATCAGAGTCTCAACAGCTTCAGAGTCTGCAAAACGGAGACTGAGAGAGAAGAAGAGACTTGTCTCCACCACTGATCGCCAGCAGCGGACACTGAAGCGTTCAGCAGCCGACGTCGCCGACAGCAGCAGCACAACAGCAGAGCAGCAGAGCAGCATTTAATTTTATTTTTGTGTTGAGACATATATATTTATTTTCCTTTTTTTTGTTTAACTTACCGGTAGAAACCTTCATGTTCATACTTTTTTTTGGTTAATCAATAGCCCAGAGTTTGTTATTTCAATCCATAATACTCATAGATTTATAACTTTGATTTCATTTTTCGCACGTGGCTCATTTCTTTTCTTTATGCACTTGGTATATTTAATTCTCTCACTATACCTATATATGTATATATATGTATATATATTTATATTTGCTCATTTTTGCAATTCTGATATTATTTTTTTTGTATATTATATTTTTGAATAATTCTTCTAACTCTTGATTTTATTATAACAGTTAACTTCACCTACTATATGTACTTTTTCTGAAGGCCACTTGATCTTATTTTTTTTATTAATTTATCCGAACAGTAATTATAATATCTTAGAAGAAGTAGTTGGATAGTACGTAGTGAATACGACCCACTCGGCGCCCGCTACCGCGAGTGAGTGATCATCACATAATTTTAAAATCACATTTACTTAATAGAACAGGCAATGTAGGTATGCTATGTATATTTTTCAGTTTTTGTTGTAACAGGCTCTCAAATACATGTTGGTACCATCATCGTTGGAGACCAAGGTGAGTACGCAAATCTTATTCACTCTTTTGCTATGCTATATATATATGTATATACATACATACACATCAATATATATATTATATATCTTTTTGTTATGGCTAGTTAAAACCGATTGATTACAAACTAGAATCTCTTTGTTACTGCATGATAGAAAAAGAAAAAATATTAATAATAATTTGCAATCCGAAAGGTTGAAAGAAATTGGATTAGTTTTGTTTGTTAAAAGTATGCAAATTTTAATTTAAGAACTTTCATCTTATCATTAATGGTAATATTATATCATCAATAAAGTAGAGTCATAATATGAAATGAAAGAAAAGGTTTCTGTCATTAGAACCGGAATTGCAATGAAGTGCTAAGCACGGATTTTTGGTGTGGGTGTTGCCTTTGTGCAACAGAGGGGAAGTTGGAGCGGACATATAATGACGTGAGGACAACTGACGAACAAATGGACGAAAGAATGTCAGGAAAGGGGGCATTGTAAGATAGCAGAGGAGTCGCTACAATGCCCAAGGCTTCGCGTGTAGTCAGCGTTGAAGAGGGGTGGGATGACTCCACCTGACAGGACTGGACGAGACTTCTTCTATCTGCTACTTTTCATTATTTTCTTTGCTCTCCGTCTCAACTTTCCTTTCAATATAGTCGGCCATGATTCTCTTTTTTTTTGTTTATGTGGTTTAGCAAGGTAGGACGTAATGACCCACCCCAACGACGAGCTAGCTTGGGATGCAAGCATGCCTGCATGTCACCCCACCTGACCCAAAGGAAACAGCTATATAACAATGGCGCCCAACGACTGGCTCGACTAAATTTTAGTTTCTCATTATTTTTACTAGTACTTTTTCATGATTTACTTCTGTTTTTTTTTGTTTATATTAGCTATCTTCTTTTTTTTTTCTAAGTACCTTTTTTTTATCGGACGTATTTGGGCCAATAGGGTATCATCACCTACGGCTTCCGTGAGTGGTTTGTGCCCAATTGGAAAATGACAGGGGGTGCCCGATTCATCTTCAGAGTGCCTTCTGGGGACCTTGAGTTCTCAGATGTGGGAACTGAAGATTAGTAAATTGGAAGATGAGA
The DNA here is from genome assembly GCA_963971545.1 of Philophylla caesio. Lineage (NCBI taxonomy): Eukaryota > Metazoa > Arthropoda > Insecta > Diptera > Tephritidae > Philophylla > Philophylla caesio. The sequence continues at coordinate 59,086,279 of OZ020606.1, forward strand.
CTGACCATTGCAAGCTGCTGAGTGTGTGGTCCGGCACCGCACACCCGTGAGGCTTATGGGAATTTCTCGCAGGGGTCATTTATAATTTTGGGGGGTTGAGGGAAGTGTGGCAGCCGTATTTAGAGTAGTACTTTCAAAGACGATGTGCCACACTAGTTGAAATAATAGAACATAGTTGACTTCGACGTCTGGACAGCGGACATACGAACCAGCACTCCTACAATGACCTCGCCAAGACAACACCAACACACACCAAAACAAATTTCAATATTAAATAAAATATAAAAGGTTTATTATTAAAACCTACAATAAACCAAATTGTTTTGTTTTATGTTGTAATAAAATAATATCATTATAGCAACCTATTATTTTAAATATACTTTATTTTATTTTGCCATTATTTAATTTTCATTAATTTGGATTTGAATTATATAGCCTTAGAATTAATTTATATATCTATTGATATATACGAGTATTTCGGAATTTTATAAGTTCATTTAGAAGAGGTTTAATTTTGAAGGGTTTCATTAAGCTGCCCCTCAAATACTTATAATTTTTTTATATAAAGATTTTTTTTTTTACTATTGTGTATTTTCTTTACATTTTGCTGTTCAGATTACAAGACACACTTCAATATTTTGTAATATTTTTGCTAAGTTTTTTTGTCTATTTTGTTAGTATTTATTTTGAGACTATAAAGGTCAATTTTAAGTTCCTGATTTTGAATTTTTTTTCTAAACCATCGGATTTTTTTTAACGTGTTAGTTTCTTTTTAACTTAAAAATATATTGTTGAATTCTAAAATAAAAAGCAAATTGAATTTTATATTAGTAATTTTTTTTATATTTATCTTTAAAAATAAACTAGTCTTTTAAGTTTTTTTAAATATTTTTTTTTTATCTTGAACCCTGTAGTTTTAATTTACTTATATTTTGTATATTATTTCTTATTTTACTTCTTTATATTTTTTTTTATATTATAATTTTTTTTTATATCGTATTCAAATTCAAGAGGTTTCGATTAAATCTATATCTATGTTTTATATAATTATTTTTTACATTCTTATAGTTTTATTTTTTTTTTTATTATTATTATTAATACTCGTAACATTATCCTTGTGGTCCATATTCCAGAACACCATCCATTACTTTTGAATTTCTGATTTCAATTTATTTTTTTATATTCTGTTTTGAAATATTGAATTTTATACACATATTTATTTTTTTTTGTTTAATATTTTTTATTTACGTCTTCAAAATCTGAAAACTTTATTTTCATATTTCGGTTTTGTGAATTTCGATTAAAAGCTTTCTGATGGTAAATTGTGTTAATGAATTTGGAATTTTTCTTCTAAAATAAAGTTTACCGATTGGAATCTAATAAAAATAAACATATATACATATACATATGTACGTATTGAATTGAATAGCCTCTTAAAATATTTTGAATATAGACTTAAGTTTACTTCCAATTTTTATTTTTTACGCTATTTTGAATTCGATAGCTATTATTTAAATTTTAATTTTTCTTGTTACTTTATAATTGCTTTATTTTTTTTGCGTTGTTGATGTTCGGATTACAGAACATTATTTCGAGAGTTCCATTGTTTGGTTACTGGCAATGCTTAGAAGTGGTATTGGCAGATACTTAAAGACAATGCAGATGACGCAAGCTTTGGTTATTTCGAACTAAAGTCTGAACTGCTAAGTCAATTCAAGACGGCCGAATCAGACTACGACATTATTAAAGAAATAATGGAGAGAAAGCAGCAGGCTCAATAATCTTTTGAAGACTTTTGTGGAGACGTGCACAATCTCACCTTCCGCCTTCGCAAAAAGATACCTGAGAAGGAGTTGGTTGGCATCATTAGGGGCAATATAAAGCCGTATTTAGGCAATTTAACATTTGCCTCTTAAATAGAAACGCTAGCTGAACTAAAAAACGTGTGCAAGAGAGCTGAAAAAGTAATACGTGAGAATAGAAGTAGGCCGAAGCAAGTAAACGAGTTAGACTTTCCGCCACCTGAATTGTGTGAAAGCATAGAAGATAGGAATATAGAAGAAATACGCCTAAAGAAACGCGGTAAACCACAAACGTCCATGTCTGTCCAACAAACTATGTCTCCATTGAACCGTCCTGATGTTTCTTCGTCTACAATTAATTCCTTTTGTCCTTCTCCGTTTCACCTTATGTTGTGTTTCAAGTGTGGTATGCCCGTTGACTATTTTTCAAAGAATCCCAGGGAAGCCCAGAAAGAAAATAAGTGTCAGTCTTAGTTACATAGTATGATTTGTTTTTCCTGTGGAAGTGATGCGCCCTGTTGTGTGTTCAAACCTGGGCAGGGAAACCTGAAACTGGCGGAGATGTCCGGGAACTCTCGCCAAATACAGGAAACCCCGGAAACCAAGAAATCTCAATCCTAAAAAGACGTAATAATGCCAGTGAAATCAAAGAAAACAAGCAAGAAAATAAAGAAGAATATAAGCAGAATAGTAGAAAATCTTTACACCAAAGGAAGATAGCGTATGATGAAGCGCGTAGAAGGATATTCTGTGAGGAAATTATAGAAACGAAAAAAAATAGGAATTTTATAAAAATTCAGAAAATGAGGGAGAAGAAGAAAAATTTCAGAAGAATCCAAAACAAAATCATATCGACCATAGTCACTCTGAAGGGAGATAATAGATTCTTTGCGAAGACCAAAATAGGTGCGAATGAAGTGTTAGCTCTTCTAGATTCTGGGGCAGGAGCGAGCTGTCTAGGTAAAAACGCGAGTACGCTGCTCCAAGGAAAAAAGAAATTGATAATGCCAATCAAGAATCAGAATATTAGGACAGCGAACGGTGGTGAAACCGCTGTCACCGGTGTAGTAACTCTCCCAGTGCAGTGGGATGATATGACGAAAGACATGGAATTTTTGATTGTGCCTGGTTTGCAACAGGAAGTTTATTTAGGGGTAGATTTTTGGCAAGCATTTGGTATGAGTGTGGTAAGCAGAGGTGTGAGTATAAGTCCTGGCGGTGCTGTCGTTGCGGGCTTAATTCCTACTGGGGGTGACTTGTCATTTGAAGCGGTTCAACATCAACTGACCTTGGAGCAGAGCCTGGCATTGGAGCGCGTAAAAGCCCAATTCCCTTCGTTCGCAGTTTTAGGGTTGGGAAAGACCGACGTCGAAGAACATGTGATAGAAGTGAAAGATGAAGATTTGCCCGTTAAACAAAGATTCTATCCCATATCTCCGCCAATTCAAAAGCTCATCTATGACGAGCTCGACCGAATGCTGGGAATGGGAGTGATCGAAGAGAGCCACAGCAGCTGGAGCTCTCCAGTTTCATTTGTCGTTAAGGGGACCAAGAATAGATTATGTCTTGACGCGAGGAAAGTGAATGAGCGCACCGTAAAAGACGCGTACCCTTTGCCTCATATTGATGGCATTTTAAGTCGCCTGCAAAACACGAGGTACATATCAGCGATAGACCTCAAAGACGCGTTCTGGCAAATTCCTCTCGAAAGAAAATCGCGAGAAAAGACTGCCTTCACTGTTCCAGGCAGACCGTTGTACCATTTCACCGTGATGCCTTTCGGTTTGTGCAATGCGGCGCAACGAATGTGCAGATTAATGGACAAGGTCATTCCCGCTTCTCTTCGTGAATCTGTGTTTGTATACTTAGATGACTTACTTGTTTGTTCTGTAGACTTTTTGTCACATTTGTGTTTGCTCGAAAGGGTCGCTAAATGTTTATGTGAAGCCAAGCTTACTATAAACGTGGAAAAAAGCAAGTTTTGTTTTAAAGAAGTCAGATACTTGGGCTATGTTGTGGGAGATGGCTGTATCCGTACCGATACCAGTAAAATCGCCGCAATGAGGGATTTTCCAGAACCGAAAACTCCTAAACAGCTCAGGAGGTTTCTAGGAATGACAGGGTGGTACCGTAGATTCATACGGGATTACGCGACGATTGCAAGTCCTCTGCACGACTGCCTCACAAAGGAAAAGATAAAAAAATGTACAATGACGAATGACGCAAAGACAGCCTTTGAGGGCTTAAAGCGAAGCCTAATATCAGCCCCAGTGTTAACCCATCCGGACTTTAACAAACACTTTTACGTACAGTGTGACGCATCGACAGACGGAGTGGGCGGTGTGCTTTTCCAACTTGACGAGGACGGTAACGAACGACCAATTGCCTACGTCTCAGCGAAACTCAATACAGCTCAACGCAATTATAGCATTACCGAGTTGGAGTGTTACGCGGCGGTGTTAAGTATTAAACGCTTTAGACTATATGTGGAAGGGTAGGCACCTTGACGTTGGTGCAGGGGCTTAGTCGCACCTCAAATAGGTCCCGGTCATCCGATCGCATCAGCGCCTGTGTGCGTAGGTCCGGGCTGATGATCGGGGCCGCTTTGGGGGGCGATGACCAAGAACTACCACCTCCTAAGCCAGGGTGTTATGCGACGCCGTGCCCATTGGCTGGTTTGCAGCCAGGAGGACAACCGGCTGTATTTATACGGAGCATCTTCGACACCGGGCCAACTCGAGGAGTAGCAGTGGCCTTACCGCGGCAAGGGGCGCTGTCGCGGCGTACGTCCCTTTTCCCCAAACAAAGAAGTTGACTGCCAAGCTTGGCCTAGGTCGAGCTAGCAGTCGTAAGAATAAGATGAAAACAACTAAAACAAACAAAAATCAACAACAACAACAACAACAACAACAACAACAACAACAACAGCCAAAGCAGCAGCAACAACAACAACAGCGGCGACAACAAACGCAGCAGCTGCGAATAACAGGTGGCAAGGAAGCGTCGACGGCAACGAAGACGAAAGGAGGTGATGTCGCTGGCAACTCGGCCAGAACATCCACCTTGGTGGCAGGTTCGCCAGGAACTGCAGTGCTAGAGTTGAGTAGCAGTGCGAAAACCTCTAAGCGCAGGGGCAGTTTCCTGGACCGACTATCGGTAGAAGAGGCAGCGCTGTTCGTCGAGCACGCCAGAGATGACGACGAACCCAGCACCAGCAGTGGTGTCCGTCGCGAGAGAGTCGAACAGGTGAAAGGTGCAGACAGGTACGAATATTTAATACCCTCAAATGAGCATAGTTCTGTAGCAGATCGGTCGCAAGACAGATCAAGTAGGTCTCGTTCCAGGTTGGAGGAAGCAGAAAGCTGTCAGCGCTCTAGGAGCAGAAGACGCTCCACGAGCAAACAACGAGAGCAGAGATCCAGGAGCCGGCGCCGCTCCAAGAGCCGCCGTCGCTCCCAAAGTAGACGCTCCGACTCCGTCGCCTCACGCAGCTCCGGGTGGCAACAGCCACGGAGAAGGCATCGGCGGGCCAGGGCTCCCCCACTTCCGCAGCCAGGGCAGCCGGGGGCGCTTGACGACCACCGTAGAGCCGGTCTAAGCGGTTCCGGGTCGAAATGGTACCTCCGGTACTTGGCACAGGGGAAGTCCCCGGAGGAGGCTCGGACCATGGCTGGTGTGCGCATGGAGGTGGAGGAGGAGGAGAGGATGCGTAGAGCACAGGGCTCCGGCAACAAAACCGCGCCCGCTAACTTGCGGAGAAGCGAGACAAACACCCAGAGCCATCAACCCGCTCCTGCTACTGGGCAGAGAGGCGGCACACAGCAGCAGCAGAAGAGACCCGCGCCCGTTGATAGACGGAGAAGCGGGGAACCCACAAATGTACGTGGAAACATAGCTCCTGCCACTGGGCAGAGAAGCGGCGCTCAACAGCAGCAGCAGAGACCCGCGCCCGTCGATAGACGGAGAAGCGGGGAACCCACAATTACATGTGGAAACACAGTTCTCACAACCTCCGTAAAAAGAGGGAATGTGGAGATCACACCACCGGAACTACCCACAAGCAAGCGTCAGCGGGGGCAACCTCCTCTTCCAGCGGCGTGGAGCAGAGGGCAGACTGTCTCGGGGGGGGTGCGGTTGGAAGTGCGCAGCGGCCCAGCTACTCGAATGCCCTGCAAGGCGTTAGAGTGGCTGTGCTGTCCCGCGACTACCCGGCTGCTGCCCTAAGTTCGGACGATCTGACCCGCCTGCAGAACACCATTATGTTCGCGGTGGCTAGGGGATGGTCGCAACCGCTGGCGTTTTGTGGCGTACATTTCCGCTCAGGCATGCTCCTTGTAGACTGCAAGGATGAGGGTACCGCATCTTGGTTAGCGGAAAAGATACCGCAGCTTGAAGGCTGGGTAGGACCAAATTTGTGCACACGTAGAGGCGACGACATCCCTCCTGTGCACAATGTCTCAGTATTCCTCCCAAGAACTAGTGTGGAGTTGACCAATCACGCCATGGATTTACTCCGGGCACAGAACTCGGGCTTCCACACCTCGGCATGGAGGGTGATGTCTAAGAGCGCTGTGGAAAACGGGCTCCGACTAAACCTTTGCGTCGATGAGGAGTCCTTTGTGAACTTGAGGGAAGCTGGCTTTGTAGTCAACTACAGATTCAGCAGCGTCACGATGAGGCCGTGGCGGCCCAGAGCACAGGTGGGAAAGACGGCTGCGCCACAGGCTCCCCAGAACCCTGGGGCTGTGGCTCCTGTGGAGCCTGCAGTGACTGGGTCAGCGGCGGTTTCACCGTGCCAGCAAGGTGCGAGCCAATCGTCAGCTCCAGTGGAGGGGCCCGAGTCAGCGGATGCCGATGGCTCAGCTGAGCAAATGCCCTCCACCCAGGAGCTCCTAGAAGGCATCGACCTAAGGAGGCTAGAGCTGGAAGAGCAAAGCGAGGGCGGTCTAGGGCTCTCGGACGAAGAAGAACCCCGGCTCTGACAGTAAGACGCGTGCGAGCAGCCCAGGTCAACCTGCACCATGCGATAGCCGCCTCGGCGGTCATTGCAAGCAGGTTCTCCGCGGATGACCTGGGCATCCTGCTCGTCCAAGAACCGTGGACCTACAAAGGCCGGGTAAGGGGCCTAAATCAAAACATAAATAAGGTAATATGGGACCTCTCCTGTGAGAGGCCAAGAGCATGTGTAGTGCTGAGATCAGGTATTAACCACTTTTGCATTACAGAGTTTTTAACAAGAGATCTGGTGGCAGTGCAGGCGACCCTGATGGTAGATAGCCGGGAGACCGAGGTTGTCGTCGCCTCCGCCTATTTTCCGGGGGACAGTGCCAGTGTGCCGCCCCGTGAGGTACAGCAGCTAGTAGACCACTGTCGGAGGAAAAGGCTCCCACTTGTCCTAGGCTGCGACGCAAACGCCCACAACCTGGAGTGGGGCAGCACCGATACAAACCTTAGGGGTGAGTGTCTTTTAGAATATATCAGTAGCGTTGACCTTAGTATAAGCAATGTCGGAAATACACCGACTTTTGTAACCAGGGTTCGACAGGAAGTTTTGGACATTACCCTCAGCAATGAACTGGCTAGACCTCTGATCTCTCGATGGCGGGTCTCATCGGAGCCGTCCTTGTCGGATCACAGGATCATCCGATTCGAGCTGGAGGCAAGTGTTCAAACAGGCTATCCGAGCAGGAACCCCAGAAGGGCAAACTGGGCGAACTATAAAGAAACTCTTGCGTCCAACTTACCAAAAGTAAAATCTGGACACAACAGGGGAGGTTATATGGAGTTAGACGACAGAGTTAAAGGGCTTAACAGTGTCATTATAGATGCCTTTAACTCGAGCTGCCCTGAGAGTAGGCCAAGGGACAGAACCCAGCCGGTGTGGTGGTCTCGGGAACTCACCAAGCTCAGGAAAGAAGTGCGAAAGCTGTTCAATGGAGCAAAGCGCACAGGGCAGTGGGCCCAGTATGCAGCTAGTCTAACAAAATATAGCAAGGAAATAAGGAAAGCAAAACGTGGCAGCTTCAGAAGCTTCTGCGAAAACGTTACTGCAGTCCCTGCAGCTGCCAGACTCCATAGGGTCCTGGCAAAGGAAAACACAGAATCCAGGTTGGCAATTAGGCTACCTGATGGTACTTATACAAGCAACGAGAGAGAGAGGTCGCGTGCTCTGTTGGAGGCTCACTTCCCGGGTGCGGTGCAGGTGTCGCGGAATCCTGGTCTTCGGGCCCTCAGCCCGACCCCGACTGACTGGAAAGTAGCCAGGAAACTTGTTAACTGGCGAACAGTCAGTTGGGCTCTGGGGACGTTTCAGCGGTACAAGGCTCCGGGAGTGGACGGCATTAGTCCTGTGATGCTACAACAGGTCGGGACGCTACTAACTCCTCACCTAGTAAAAATCATGAGGGACAGCCTAACGCTGGCATACCTTCCGGAGGTATGGCATAGAGCTCGAGTTATCTTTATACCAAAAGTAGGTAGACGAGACTACTCGCTTGCAAAATCCTTCAGGCCCATAAGCCTTACTCCTTTCATGCTTAAGGCCATGGAGAAGATTATTGACAATGAAATCAGGCGTAACGCTCTCAAGCGACAGCCTTTGTATTTTGATCAGCATGCCTATAGGGCTGGCAGATCAACGGATACTGCGCTCTTCGCTCTGACTGAGGTGATTCGGGAGGCCTTTGAATGTGGAGAAATGGTGCTCTGCGCCTTCCTCGACATTGAGGGTGCCTTCGATAATACAACTCACTCAAGTGTCGATCGAGCGCTGGCAGGACGAGGTGTGCAGCCCACTATTCGGAAATGGATAGCTGAGTTGCTGCATACCAGAATTGCGGAAACACATACTGGCAACAGTGTGGAGCAGATTAAAACGGTCAAGGGCTGTCCGCAAGGAGGGGTCTTGTCCCCCTTATTGTGGAGCCTTGTCGTAGACGAACTCTTACAGATCTTCACAGAAAATGGCATTCGCTGCCAGGGGTATGCGGATGACATTGTGATAATTGCGAGAGGGAAGTTCCCTAGCACTCTCTGTGACATTATTCAGAGAGGACTTCAGCTAGCAAGAAGATGGTGTACTGTCGCGGGGCTTAATATCAACCCCTCTAAGACAGTCATTGTGCCCTTTACAAGGAGAAGGAAAGTGCAAGGCATGAGGAGCATAGCTATGGAGGGGGTCCCGGCTGTAATTCCCACAGAGGCTAAGTACCTGGGCCTAATCTTGGACTCTAAGCTTCTGTGGAAAAGCCATGTAGACGCGACCATCCCCAAAGCTACGAGGGCACTCATGGTGTGCAGGAGGCTGGCTGGTAAATCCTGGGGATGCACCCCGAAGATTTTGAGATGGATGTACACCATGATAGTCAGACCAATAGTTACGTACGGAGCAGTAGCTTGGGGCTCAAGGACCAACCTAGCTACGGTAAGGCAATCTCTTGCCAAACTGCAACGCCTGGGATGTGTCTGCATTACGGGAGCAATGCGCACATGTCCGACGGCTGCGCTAGAAGTGATCCTGGATCTCGAGCCACTCCATACACACGTAGTACAGGCAGCAAAACGCACAAGCTGAGCTTTGCGAGAGAAGGCTATGGCAAATGCAAGGTACTATCGTCCAAAAATAGGGAGAAGTTGGGCTGCCAGCTCCCACTAGCCCTTTTTCCCAGGGATGACATAAATAAAGAAATAGTGTTTGAAAGACACTTCAGAATTAGTGACATTACAGACAAAGTGTCGTGGAACCCCTCTCTTTTGAAGAGCTGGGTTCGGCAAAGTACATTGCAGTGGTATACTGATGGCTCCAAGACCGTGGATGGTATTGGGGCAGGCGTCTATGGTCCCAGAGCTAAACTCTCGATACCCATGGGCGCCTTTCCCAGCATCTTCCAGGCGGAGATATATGCGATCAGCGTTTGTGCCGAATTAAATCTGCAAAGGACCTATCGCGGAGAGAGAATACTCATCCTAAGCGACAGCCAGGCAGCGCTCAAAGCCCTTACGTCCTTCGAGGTAAAATCCTCAATGGTCTTGGAGTGCATAAATGGACTAAATGATCTGGCAAAAAGGAATACCATAAGTCTTTCATGGGTTCCAGGTCACGCAGGGATCGAGGGAAATGAGATGGCAGACGACCTGGCCAGGTTGGCGGCTAGCTCGAATCCCATAGGACCAGAGCCCTTCTTTCCAATAGGACCAAGCACTATAAAGGAGGCGCTCAGAAAGGAAACTAGACAGCTCAGGACTCAGCAATGGGAAGAGACCCTGGGCCTGCTACAGGCAAAGAAACTATTGGGGGGTTACAGTAACAAACGGTATAAGATACTGATAGACCTCCCAAAAGCAAAACTTAGAATCCTCACAGGCATCCTCACAGGTCACTGCAGATTGAGGGGTCATCTGCATAAACTAGGTATCTGGTCGAGCGACCTGTGTCGCTTCTGCGACAGGACAAAGGAGACCCCCACACACCTGCTCCTGGAGTGCGATGCTGTGGCTCGACGAAGGGAGAGATGCCTAGGTCAGATGTGGCCTAAGGAGGAGTACATACACTCCCTGTCACCGGGATCCATCTTGAAATTCATAGATGCTCTTGGACTAGGGGATGTGTTGTAGGTTACTGAGGGCACAATAGACCAATTGGTCGCAGTGCAATCCTCTTTTATTTATCTATCTATATGTGGAAGGATTACCCTTCACCGTTATAACGGATTACGCCAGTTTATAAACGGACACAGTTTAACAGGGGGGACAGACTTCAAGAGGACCACTCCTGGAAACTCTGGGTTCCAACTGAGCTACGGCAAGGTCTGGTTAAATCCTGTCATGATTCACCTTCCGCGGGACATGGGGGAGTTCATAAAACTTTAGCAAGAATAAGAGAAAAATATTTCTGGCCCGGTGTGGTGTCTGATGTTCAAAGTTACATCAAAAAATGTGACATTTGCAAAAGCAACAAGACCCAGAACTCCTTCCAAAAACCACCTATGGGCAGGCAACACCTGACAGAGCGTCCCTTTGAGCGTTTGTATATTGATTTCATGGGTCCGTATCCTCGTACGTCTAGTGGTAATTCTTATGTGTTTGTATGTCTTGATCACTTCTCGAAATTCGTTTTCCTTAAACCATGAGAAAGGCGACTTCAGCAGAAGTAGTTAAATACTTAGAAAAGGAAGTTTTCCATGTATTTGGAGTACCCGAATACATTCATTCCGACAATGGGAAACAATTCGTGTCAGAAACGTTTCGATCATTTTTGGGAAAATATGGAACAATACACGTGAAAACTGCATTTTATTCTCCTCAGGCCAACGCTGCAGAAAGGGTAAACCGATCTGTTCTACAAATTATTAGGTCATATGTAAAGGACAACCAACGGAGTCCCTATTTGGCATACCAATGGTGCTGCATGCCGGCGCGTATGAAGTGTATCGAAAATTGGGTGCATTAAGGGACGCAGACTGCGAAATCATCACAGAAAAGGATAACCTCCAAATGATAAGAGAAAAAATTATTAGAGAGCTGAAGTTAGCCCATGAACGAAGCGAAAAGGTGTATAATACGAGAAGTAGAGAAGTGAAATTCCAAATAGGACAAGTGGTATATCGTCGTAATTTTAAGCAAAGTTCACAGATCGAGAATTATAATGCCAAACTAGCGTCTAAACAGGTTAAGTGCATTATTTTAAAGACCATAGGGAACTCGATGTATGAACTTGGAGATGTTAGTGGAAAGAAGGTCGGGGTATACCACGCTAAGGATATTTTTGCTATGTAAATCCTCGTTAGAAGTTGTATTCGTGTTGGATGTTACATGTGTTCTAGCTCCATGTTACTAATTTGACTACCTACCTTTTTGTTTTGACTATCATTATGAAATTATTGTTGCGATTTTACAGACTTGACTATGTATATGTATTTATTCATTTATTTAATTACTTAATAATTTAGTCATTAATTTAGTTACCCATACACCTTACCTCTGTGACCAAGTATGTAGAAATAGATCTGTGATATCGTATTGTGAGTGTATGTGTATTTACCATGCTGTAAACAAAAGGGGGAAACTGAACTGAACGGAAACATGATTAAGCCCGGCTCTAGGTCGTGGGTCGAGGCCACACGTTGAACGGAAACTAGACTTTGCAACCAGCCGCGTTAGGAATCTTTTTACGCACACGCTCCATGATGCGGGCACCATCGGCGGATGCGAGCCTGTAACGACAGCAGCTTGCCGGGAACTTGATTATGGGTGTGTGAGTGTGCGATCAAACGTTCGGATCAAGCATGTAACCCGATCGGACTAATGTCCACTACATGATGCCCAACAGTGAAGGCATTTGAGTGAGAAAGTTCACTGAAGCCACCGTTCGGTAAAGCAAACCGGTGTGTGTTTATATGTTAACTTACCACAGTATGCGTGTGTTTAGATGTCAAGTTGGCACAGTGTTCTGGTTTGAGTATCTTTTTCCGCGGGTACATAGTTAAAATGAACTGTCTGGCAAGAAAAAGGGTACAAAAGGACCTGCAACACGACAAACGGGGCGAATAGCGAAAATTGCGGTTTGTTAAGAAACAAAGTAGTGCGGTGCAAAGCGCAAAAAAAAAAAATTTAATTAAATAAAATAAAAATATAAGTGCAAAGAAAAAAAAGAGAAATAAATAAAATAAAATAAACTATTTTTGTAGTGCTAAAGTGCTGGTGCATAAAAACCTGAGTGGATCACAGAAGTCCTACACGGAATTCAGACCAGCCAGCATAAACTATTTTTGTAGTGCTAAAGTGCTGGTACATAAAAACCTGAGTGGATCACAGAAGTCCTACACGGAATTCAGACCAGCCAGCGATTGTAAAATTATTGCCTGGAACTGGAGGTAAGTTTGAGTTTAGCAACTCAAAGATGCGCGCGGAAGAAGCATAAATATGCCCAGACATGCATGCATATACATGCGTATGTATGTATATCAAACCTACGTTTAGGTGCACTTGAGTACACATGTATATGACAGGTTAGCATGTATGGGTACTAATGCAATGTTATTTAATTGTATAAACACTAATACCTAGCTTAACTAATATCATTATGATTACAGGTCGCCTGCTAACCCAGCCAAAGGACCTCCCCTTTTCAGTTTACCAAGGCACCTGGAGCCCGCAAATCCTGTGCTGATATCAGCAAATTTCATATGAACACATACATACACATACCAGCCTACTTGCTGGCAACAAATAAGAAAATGTCAGCATCAGCTGTGTCTGTAAAGCTATCCGGAGTAGGTCAACGGCCACTGGACAGCAGTAACACTGAAGCGTTCAGCAGCCGACGTCGCCGACAGCAGCAGCACAGCAGCAGAGCAGCAGAGCAGCATTTAATTTTATTTTTGTGTTGAGACATATATATTTATTTTCCTTTTTTTTGTTTAACTTACCGGTAGAAACCTTCATGTTCATACTTTTTTTTGGTTAATCAATAGCCCAGAGTTTGTTATTTCAATCCATAATACTCATAGATTTATAACTTTGATTTCATTTTTCGCACGTGGCTCATTTCTTTTCTTTATGCACTTGGTATATTTAATTCTCTCACTATACCTATATATGTATATATATGTATATATATTTATATTTGCTCATTTTTGCAATTCTGATATTATTTTTTTTGTATATTATATTTTTGAATAATTCTTCTAACTCTTGATTTTATTATAACAGTTAACTTCACCTACTATATGTACTTTTTCTGAAGGCCACTTGATCTTATTTTTTTATTAATTTATCCGAACACTAATTATAATATCTTAGAAGAAGTAGTTGGATAGTACGTAGTGAATACGACCCACTCGGCGCCCGCTACCGCGAGTGAGTGATCATCACATAATTTTAAAATCACATTTACTTAATAGAACAGGCAATGTAGGTATGCTATGTATGTATATGTATATGTATATTTTTCAGTTTTTGTTGTAACAGGCTCTCAAATACATGTTGGTACCATCATCGTTGGAGACCAAGGTGAGTACGCAAATCTTATTCACTCTTTTGCTATGCTATATATATATATACATACATACACATCAATATATATATTATATACCTTTTTGTTATGGCTAGTTAAAACCGATTGATTACAAACTAGAATCTCTTTGTTACTGAATGATAGAAAAAGAAAAAATATTAATAATAATTTGCAATCCGAAAGGTTGAAAGAAATTGGATTAGTTTTGTTTGTTAAAAGTATGCAAATTTTAATTTAAGAACTTTCATCTTATCATTAATGGTAATATTATATCATCAATAAAGTAGAGTCATAATATGAAATGAAAGAACAGGTTTCTGTCATTAGAACCGGAATTGCAATGAAGTGCTAAGCACGGATTTTTGGTGTGGGTGTTGCCTTTGTGCAACAGAGGGGAAGTTGGAGCGGACATATAATGACGTGAGGACAACTGACGAACAAATGGATGAAAGAATGTCAGGAAAGGGGGCATTGTAAGATAGCAGAGGAGTCGCTACAATGCCCAAGGCTTCGCGTGTAGTCAGCGTTGAAGAGGGGTGGGATGACTCCACCTGACAGGACTGGACGAGACTTCTTCTATCTGCTACTTTTCATTATTTTATTTGCTCTCCGTCTCAACTTTCCTTTCGATATAGTCGGGCATGATTCTCTTTTTTTTGTTTATGTGGTTTAGCAAGGTAGGAGGTAATGACCCACCCCAACGACGAGCTAGCTTGGGATGCAAGCATGCCTGCATGTCACCCCACCTGACCCAAAGGAAACAGCTACATAACAGTTGACATTCAAGCCTCATCTAGAATATGCAGTTGAGAAAGCAGAAAAAGTTGCAGCGGCGCTCTCACGGCTTATGGTGAATAAAAGAGGTCCTAGGCAACAAAGCAGACGGCTATATGCAAGCGTGATACGGTCTGTACTTCTGTACGGTGCAGCAATTTGGTCGGAAGCGGTGAGGCAGAGTTGCTTGGAGAGTTGGCAGACGCGGTGGAGTGCAGCAGATAAGGGACGCTGGACCTTTAGGTTGATTCCCAGTTTAGAGATATGGCTAGTTAGGCGACACGGCGAAGTTGACTTCCACCTAACCCAAATTATTACGGGCCATGGTTGTTTCAAGTCTTATTTGCATAGGTTAAAACACGAAGATGACCCTTTCTGCACCTTCTGTGCAAATCAAATAGTTGAAGACGCCGAACATTGTTTTTTCGTCTGTCCGCGGTTTGCAACCGAGAGAAATGACTTGGTCATGAGGGCGGGGAAACCACTCACTGTCGAAAACCTAATAAATACTATGCTTGAGTCAAAAGCAAATTGGTGCGTCATTAGCAATATGGCGAACAAAATTCTTACTAAACTGCGTCACGCGGAAAAACTCCGCAGAAATTCATAGAAAGGCAATAGGACGCTCCCCCTCCGCGAGGTAATACCTAACGGTAGTTCAACGGAGCGAGGGAAACGGAGCAGGGGTGGGTTTTTAGTGCGGTGAGCCGAAAGGCAAGTCCCACACGTCGGCTTTCAATGCTTTGTGCCACCTCTAGAAAAAAAAAGAAAAAAAAAAAGATATTGTGCTGTAGTATACTCGCCTTTTCACAGGGTTCGTTGAGAATAAATGTATTACTGTGGAACTATTGAAATCATTATTATTCAAATATCGGTATATTAATTCAATCTGTAATAATGGTACACTTTGCCGGCGGTACTGTCCGGTGTACGGCTGCTGACGCTATAAAGGTTTCCTCCGCTGTCACTTACGTTAATACGGTGCGTCGGTATTGGCTCCGCGGGCCAAAATTAACCGAACTATTTGGGCATCACACCCCTTCTATGTTAGTATAAAACTACCGTCTACGGAGGATTTGGATTCCCAACGGTACACGACTACCCTGTAGTGATTAACCTCAGGGGCAAACAAAATTAATTGAGGAAATAAAAGCGGATTGAAAAAAGTATTACTCATCACTTGTTTACATTTTTTATTTGGATTTTAATGGGTGTTACACAAAAAAAAAATTAAACTGTTAGATAATTTAACGATGTTAAACCATAGTGCATCCACTTATATGTATATACACACGCTCTCGTTTGTATGCATGTAGTAGTAAAGTTCGTTGCGCTCTTACTACCTTTTTCATGCTGAATCGTTCTGAGCCTCTCATCTAGTTCGCTCAGCAAATTTGGGCTAATGCGCGCATCTCTGGACTAAAGCGATCATCGAGAAAATGGTATGAGAGTTGAGGATTTTTTAAACAAATTTAAATTAATGAAATCAGTTCTGGTTACCACAATTAATTAGACATCTAAAACTATAGTTGCACTATGCGTAGGTGAATTTTTCGTTTTTTCTAATATTCCAAGCGAAACTGAAGAATTAAATTTGTCATCAATATTGAAAAAGAATTAGGTATTTTAAAGAAATGATTGGGTATAAGGGTAAAATAGATAAGAAAAGCAATGTTATAAATACCATAACTTTAGGTCAAGAAAACAACTATTGGAGAAATTTAAACTTGTACGATTTTTTAACGGATATCTCATCTAAAAGTATGTATGTCAAAAGCTGCTACTAACTCTGGAGTCGACTAAAACTTGCCTTTGATTATGTCCCAATGTATTGCGCCGTTATCTAGTATGGAAGCCGAATGCATGGTCATATCTGATTGTTGTAAAGAGGCCGTATACTCAAGAAACTTGCAGATTGTGATTACGAACGAATTTTACACAAACAATATTTCATTAAAATTAGTCTCTCACAAAAACTATGTACAAACCCTGTTTGTCATACAAGATCGAAACACATTGATGTACGCTTTTAGTTTTGTAGAAAAAAAATATCCGATGGAATCGTAAAAATTGGTCTGGTACATACATATAACATTTCTAAATTATATTGTTACGAAAATTTACACTGAAGATGGCACAACGCCGAAGCCGGTTTGTCTCCAAACCAAACTTCACAAGGGATGACGGAAAATCGTTACAACAAATATCAAATTTCTAAGTTAGTTGGTTTATATAAATAGTTCTAAGTTACAACTGGCAGAATTGCTGATATACAATATGTTACATACTTTGAAATAATTTCATAAATGTTGTTGATTTTGTTTCATTTTAATTTTGAATGCAAGGTTAATATTTTTTGTTATTATATCTTCTGTTGTTACGCGAAGGCATTTCACGTTGATTCATGTTATGCATTTATCGAATTATGGCAAACGCTCGCTGCTGCAATCAAGGCGTTTTCAACCAAAAATTCTACATTAATGTAATATATTATTAAAATGCCTTGTCAGCAAGCACAGAAAGTGTGCTCAACTACAAGAAATTCGTAAAAAAAAAACCATTCACATATAGTACATATGTATGTATGTATATACATGTATGTACATATCTATAATGATTCTAATTATCTGTTCCAACCAACCGTTTTGTGGACATGAAAGCAGTAAGAGATAAATATCAATATTTGAAGTTATAAGCACAAACATATTTATAATTCCTACCTGTAGTTCTTCTTTTCCGGGATGCTGTTCTCCAAATTGGTTGGTTATACACATTTCAATCAAAACCTTCATAGTGGGATAATGTTTCCAGCAAAAGGCTCCGAAAGTAGACGGATTATGAGCCGATATCATTAGCATTATAGTCCACGCCTTCCAGTATAAAACTGTTATAGCAAGCTTTGGGGGAACATAGCCTAACGGCAAGCTTATGTTTTCCGGATAATGATATTCTACCATATTGAATAAAAAGTCAATTACATCATATTTATTAGCTTGCACTGCTGGGTAATTAGGAATTCTCATTGTTGAAGCTCTTTTAATGACCATCATTATAACATCTATAGTTTCTGGTATTGTTAAATGTATATTTTTAGTAATTCCAATAAGTATTATACGTAAAAGAGTGTCTTCGAGGACTGGAGTTTCAGAAGCAATTCTTAAGAGGGTTCCGCGCTCTGGTTCCGAAGGCCATTGATCACATCTTGAATACTGCTCAGGGCTGTCCAAAAGTAAGATTTTATGTAGAGCTTGGCTATATTCCAAAGGCTGGACCATGAAGAGACTAGGAACTGTTTCGTACATCCAAGAAACGGCTTCTAATTGAATTTGCGACATTTGTGTATAAAAGTTAAGGAGCAACGGATTATTTTTCATTTCCTTGTTGGTACGTAATACAACACATGCTTCACGAATTTGCGGCGAAACAGATAAAAGCATACAAAGGCATATTATATCAACCATTGAGTGGAATATTCTATCTTTGAATTCAGAGCGCTCAATTTGTTCCATCATGTCAATGCGTTCATTTAAAAACGATTTACAGAATTTCACAATATTCATATCATAACGAAGCACACGAACCAATTCCCGTAAAAATACTCTTAATGTACGTAAGCAGTCTTCTCGTTGTAATAAAAATTCTTTGTAAATTTCGGCAAGATTTTGAGATGACTGCTCCGGAGATATTTGGAACATTGTAGCTGAAACAAAAACATTTTTAATAAAAACCATTACCAACATTGTAGTTGAAACAAAAACATCTCTATATACATATAAGCATATATGCAAGGGCTAATCCAGCTGGGAGAAATGGGACTTTAACTTTCCTAGTATAGAATGATCATATGCAGATAGTAACTATGCTCTAATTCAAAAAAATGTTAATAGCTCTTTGGAATCTTATATATATGTATATAATTTTGGCGCGTACACTATATAGCTCAGTGTTTGGCCGAGCTTCTCCTACCATTTGTGGTATGCGTCTTTATATTATACCACAAATGGAGGGACCTACAGTTTTGTGCCGACTCCGAACGGCAGATGTAATTAATAAGAAGCTTTTTCAAGGCAGAAATACTCTCGGAAATACTTTTTCTATTATTAAGATTTTGCTTGCCCTGACTGAGATTCGAACCTCGAACTCACCAGCATATCAAGTTATAGCACGCACCGCTACCAACTCGACCACAGCGGCCACTCTTTGGAATCTTACTTAGTGGATAATTTCTTAATTTACGATTTTATTCAAATAAATTGTATAGTCGTCGTTGTATCAAAGTTTCATCCCATACTTTTGTTGCCTATTCTGGTGTCCCTCAAGGCAGTATTCTTGGACCATGCTTTTTCATAATTTTTATTAATGATATAACAGATTGCTTTAATTTTTCTGAATTTATTTTATATGCGGATGTCCTAAAATTTTTTAAAACAATTTCTAGCCACTCCGATTCTTGTAAGCTGTATGCAGAGATACTTTTTTTTTATCTTCAGGAGGTAAAAAATTATTTTTTTCGGTGCTATAATTGAGCGATGATAATTTTAAATTTTTTCGCATATCTTCAGCTTTAATGCATTTCTAATTGTTGCACTTTAAAACTTACCTAATCTTTTTTTGTTTCTATTTATCATAATAACACCTCTAGACGGGCTATCATAAAGAGCATACAAAAGTTTAGCAAGCAGCCTTTTTATAATTTAACCCAATTTATGCGTTCTGAATACTTCCAGACACACGACAATAATTTGTAGATGCGACATCTTCTGATATATATTTTTTTAAATTTTTGAAAAAACAAAATTTTGCGAAATAATTAATTCGAATTTTAGAAAATTTCAAATTAAAATGACTGTGGCAGTTGATCCTAGCGTAAGCATATGCTACAATTTCAAAAATATGAAATTTTTAGCTTCCCCGAACAAGGCAAAACGGAAAAACCAGAGATTTTAAATTTAAAAAGTAAACACGCGTGCAAGAAATGCATGCCGCCTCACTAGAGGCTTAAAAATCTTTTTAACCTAAATATCAAGCTATGTGAAGTTGACATCGAATTTACAAAATATAAAAATTTAATATGGCCGTGTATTGTACTTGTTGGGTACCCAATTGTACCATCTTCTGTTTCGTGTGTACCCCTCTTCCCTCTCGGAGAAATGTTGAAATGAAAAATTTCTATTTTATAAATTTCTGTTTTTTGATAAAGTACTAAAAATAGGTAATATTTCGCTATGGGCTCTAAAGAAATCCTCTAAATCGTTTGCCAATCTGCTCAAACCATATATATAATACTCATATTTTGGCAGTACCCTATCTGCGCAATGTGCAAAAATTCATAAAGAGCATACAAAAGTTAGTTGTGCGCATGCGCAGGTTCGACATGTATTAGTATCTGTGAATACATGTGACAAACACATAAAAGCGTGTTTGACATATCTGCAGTTGCGCCAAAAAATAAATTTGAAGAGGGTGGCTTCACTGTGGGGGGCTTATACCCTTTTTTGAAGAAGTGGGCTGATAAAGTATTAAAATTTTATTTTGTAGCTCCTTGGAAATCAAACAAAAACGGTTTGATTTGCATTGATAAGCAATTTTTTATATGTGAATGGTTAATTCATATGCATTATCATAAATTTCCATTTTTAGTGAGTAAAAATTTAATCATTGACTATTCAACTTGATAAAATAAATACGCAGCAAGTATTGTGAATAGATCCAAGTTGTCAGCAAGAAGAAGGATATGGGTAAGTCCCAAATAAGGTCTACCGCGAACGGAAAATTCAAAGTGGTCAGAGTTTGTTTTTATTATATTTCAACATAAGTTAAATATGCATGTATGTATATGATATGGATATAAAATAGTTTATAGTTTTCTCTATTTATAGACCGATATATAGGACTTCAAAAAAAAAGGCCTTTTCTTCTTGTATTGAGCCTGTTTTAACTGGATCCATATAATTGCTGTAATTCCGAAATTTGTAGCCTCTTATACATATAACATTGAAAAAAACTCTAAGAAACTTTGGAAAATGAAGATTTTCTGATTCGATCTTACCCTTATCCTTGTGTCGCGTCCGTTACCAAAAAACGACACAAGTTGTTCCTATAAGCAAACATGTCCTCCAACCAAAATAAAATTTTTTGCAGTTAAGTAGGCATATGTACATCTTTCAAAAAATAAAATAATTTTTTACGAACTGTTGAATAAAATATTTTATTAGTGATTAAAATTTGTCGCGTCCGCAACCGTGAATACAAAAATTCACTTAAACAATAATATGTGTATATTAACATTTTTGTTTATAGATGGAAACAACCATAAAGAAAAAAAGTACAGAAAAAATTAAGAAGTGGCAGGAAAATATGAAGGCAAACGAAGACAAGTGGCAGCAATATAAGCGCAAAGAAGCAGAAAAGTAGCGGAAGCTTCGAGAAAAATAAAAGGAAAAACTACAAATCGATCGAAATCTGCTTGATGGTCGAACTGCTTATTCTTTGAAAAAGAAAAAAGTTAAATCGCATGCAAGCAATATAGTTGTACCTTACTTTAAAGTCTCTTTATTACCTCGTTGCACTTGAAATGTAATTTTTGTTTATTCTTACTGTACGAGTATATTACTCATTGAGGTGGTCCCCATGAGGTCTGTTAAGATAGCGTAACCACATTAAGCAACCAAAGCCTAACGTATATCAAAATAAGGAGCTCATTTAGTGCTAATTTAATGCCGTAACCCTAAATTTAATGCTCTAATTTTTTTTCTAAAAAACTTGTTACGATAGCTTAACGTTAAGCTGGTGTATCCACAACTCCAAAACTAACTTATGGAAAAAACAAATATGCAGGAATTAAAAGCTCATTAAGTGCTCTCAAAATAGCCTACTTGTGGTTACGTTATCTTAACGTTAAGCTGGCGTTTCCACAACTAAAAACTAACCGAAGAAAATAAAAAACAAATATGCAGGAATTAAGAGCTTATTTAGTGCTCTCAAAATAGTTAAAAGTTTTCTTTTTTTTATGTTCTTGAAGCCCAATTTTTTTCTTTAAACTTTCCATTACGTTAAATTAACGTTAAGTTGACGGATCCACAACTTAAAAATTACCTCTTAATAAAAAATGACTATGCAGGAATTAAGGGCTTATTTAGTGCTCACAAAATAGCCTACAGGATTTAAAAAAAAAAAAATTTTTTTTGATAAAACTTGTGGTTAAGCTATATTAACGTTAAGCTGGCGTATCCACAACTAAAAACTGTCTTCTAAAAATAAAAAATGACTATGCAGGAATTAAGGGCTCATTTAGTGCTCTCAAAATAGCCCACAGACTTTTTTCAAAAAAAGTATTTTTGAAAAAACTTGTGTTTAAGTTATATTAACGTTAAGCTGGCGTATCCACAACTAAAAACTATCTTAAAAAAATAAAAATTAACTATGCAGGAATTAAGGGCTCATTTAGTGCTCTCAAAATAGCCTACAGTCTTTTTTCAAAAGAAAGTATTTAAAAAAAAAACACGTGTGGTTAAGCTATATTAACGTTAAGCTGGCGTAACAACAACTAAAAACTATCTTAAAAAAATATAAAATGACTATGCAGGAATTAAGGGCTCATTT
Organism: Philophylla caesio; assembly: GCA_963971545.1. Classification (NCBI taxonomy): domain Eukaryota; kingdom Metazoa; phylum Arthropoda; class Insecta; order Diptera; family Tephritidae; genus Philophylla; species Philophylla caesio. The sequence continues at coordinate 59,108,470 of OZ020606.1, forward strand.
AGTGCTCTCAAAATAGCCTAGACTTTTTTAAAAAAAAAAGGTATTTTTTTAAGCTGGCGTATCCACAACTAAAAACTATCTTAAAAAAATAAAAAATGAATATGCAGTAAATTAGGGCTCATTTAGTGCTCTCAAAATAGCCTACAGACGTTTTTCAAAAAAAAGTATTTTTTGCGCCCCTCGTATCCTAGAGATAAAACTGCAACTAGTGCACAAATGCTCTGCAGGGCCATTAGCCGAGAGGTAGCACTCTTTCCTATAAATCTAAAATCCCGAGTTCGAATCTAAAAAAAATTTTTTTTTAATAAAAATTATTATTTTTTAATAACAAATATTATTTTTTACTAAGAATTATTAAAAAAAAGGTATTTTTTAAGCTGGCGTATCCACAACTAAAAACTATCTTAAAAAAATAAAAAATTAATATGCAGTAAATTAGGGCTCATTTAGTGCTCTCAAAATAGCCTACAGACGTTTTTCAAAAAAAAGTATTTTTTGCGCCCCTCGTATCCTAGGAAATAAAACTGCAACTAGTGCACAGATGCTCTGCAGTGCCATTAGCAGCTCAGGGCTGTCCAAAAGTAAGATTTTATGTAGAGCTTGGCTATATTCCAAAGGCTGGACCATGAAGAGACTAGGAACTGTTTCGTACATCCAAGAAACGGCTTCTAATTGAATTTGCGACATTTGTGTATAAAAGTTAAGGAGCAACGGATTATTTTTCATTTCCTTGTTGGTACGTAATACAACACATGCTTCACGAATTTGCGGCGAAACAGATAAAAGCATACAAAGGCATATTATATCAACCATTGAGTGGAATATTCTATCTTTGAATTCAGAGCGCTCAATTTGTTCCATCATGTCAATGCGTTCATTTAAAAACGATTTACAGAATTTCACAATATTCATATCATAACGAAGCACACGAACCAATTCCCGTAAAAATACTCTTAATGTACGTAAGCAGTCTTCTCGTTGTAATAAAAATTCTTTGTAAATTTCGGCAAGATTTTGAGATGACTGCTCCGGAGATATTTGGAACATTGTAGCTGAAACAAAAACATTTTTAATAAAAACCATTACCAACATTGTAGTTGAAACAAAAACATCTCTATATACATATAAGCATATATGCAAGGGCTAATCCAGCTGGGAGAAATGGGACTTTAACTTTCCTAGTATAGAATGATCATATGCAGATAGTAACTATGCTCTAATTCAAAAAAATGTTAATAGCTCTTTGGAATCTTATATATATGTATATAATTTGGCGCGTACACTATATAGCTCAGTGTTTGGCCGAGCTTCTCCTACCATTTGTGGTATGCGTCTTTATATTATACCACAAATGGAGGGACCTACAGTTTTGTGCCGACTCCGAACGGCAGATGTAATTAATAAGAAGCTTTTTCAAGGCAGAAATACTCTCGGAAATACTTTTTCTATTATTAAGATTTTGCTTGCCCTGACTGAGATTCGAACCTCGAACTCACCAGCATATCAAGTTATAGCACGCACCGCTACCAACTCGACCACAGCGGCCACTCTTTGGAATCTTACTTAGTGGATAATTTCTTAATTTACGATTTTATTGAAATAAATTGTATAGTCGTCGTTGTATCAAAGTTTCATCCCATACTTTTGTTGCCTATTCTGGTGTCCCTCAAGGCAGTATTCTTGGACCATGCTTTTTCATAATTTTTATTAATGATATAACAGATTGCTTTAATTTTTCTGAATTTATTTTATATGCGGATGTCCTAAAATTTTTTAAAACAATTTCTAGCCACTCCGATGCTTGTAAGCTGTATGCAGAGATAATTTTTTTTTATCTTCAGGAGGTAAAAAATTATTTTTTTCGGTGCTATAATTGAGCGATGATAATTTTAAATTTTTTCGCATATCTTCAGCTTTAATGCATTTCTAATTGTTGCACTTTAAAACTTACCTAATATTTTTTTGTTTCTATTTATCACCTCTAGACGGGCTATCATAAAGAGCATACAAAGTTTAGCAAGCAGCCTTTTTATAATTTAACCCAATTTATGCGTTCTGAATACTTCCAGACACACGACAATAATTTGTAGATGCGACATCTTCTGATATATATTTTTTTAAATTTTTGAAAAAACAAAATTTTGCGAAATAATTAATTCGAATTTTAGAAAATTTCAAATTAAAATGACTGTGGCAGTTGATCCTAGCGTAAGCATATGCTACAATTTCAAAAATATGAAATTTTTAGCTTCCCCGAACAAGGCAAAACGGAAAAACCAGAGATTTTAAATTTAAAAAGTAAACACGCGTGCAAGAAATGCATGCCGCCGCACTAGAGGCTTAAAAATCTTTTTAACCTAAATATCAAGCTATGTGAAGTTGACATCGAATTTACAAAATATAAAAATTTAATATGGCAGTGTATTGTACTTGTTGGGTACCCAATTGTACCATCTTCTGTTTCGTGTGTACCCCTCTTCCCTCTCGGAGAAATGTTGAAATGAAAAATTTCTATTTTATAAATTTCTGTTTTTTGATAAAGTACTAAAAATAGGTAATATTTCGCTATGGGCTCTAAAGAAATCCTCTAAATCGTTTGCCAATCTGCTCAAACCATATATATAATACTCATATTTTGGCAGTAACCTATCTGCGCAATGTGCAAAAATTCATAAAGAGCATACAAAAGTTAGTTGTGCGCATGCGCAGGTTCGACATGTATTAGTATCTGTGAATACATGTGACAAACACATAAAAGCGTGTTTGACATATCTGCAGTTGCGCCAAAAAATAAATTTGAAGAGGGTGGCTTCACTGTGGGGGGCTTATACCCTTTTTTGAAGAAGTGGGCTGATAAAGTATTAAAATTTTATTTTGTAGCTCCTTGGAAATCAAACAAAAACGGTTTGATTTGCATTGATAAGCAATTTTTTATATGTGAATGGTTAATTCATATGCATTATCATAAATTTCCATTTTTAGTGAGTAAAAATTTAATCATTGACTATTCAACTTGATAAAATAAATACGCAGCAAGTATTGTGAATAGATCCAAGTTGTCAGCAAGAAGAAGGATATGGGTAAGTCCCAAATAAGGTCTACCGCGAACGGAAAATTCAAAGTGGTCAGAGTTTGTTTTTATTATATTTCAACATAAGTTAAATATGCATGTATGTATATGATATGGATATAAAATAGTTTATAGTTTTCTCTATTTATAGACCGATATATAGGACTTCAAAAAAAAGGCCTTTTCTTCTTGTATTGAGCCTGTTTTAACTGGATCCATATAATTGCTGTAATTCCGAAATTTGTAGCCTCTTATATAACATTGAAAAAAACTCTAAGAAACTTTGGAAAATGAAGATTTTCTGATTCGATCTTACCCTTATCCTTGTGTCGCGTCCGTTACCAAAAAACGACACAAGTTGTTCCTATAAGCAAACATGTCCTCCAACCAAAATAAAATTTTTTGCAGTTAAGTAGGCATATGTACATCTTTCAAAAAATAAAATAATTTTTTACGAACTGTTGAATAAAATATTTTATTAGTGATTAAAATTTGTCGCGTCCGCAACCGTGAATACAAAAATTCACTTAAACAATAATATGTGTATATTAACATTTTTGTTTATAGATGGAAACAACCATAAAGAAAAAAAGTACAGAAAAAATTAAGAAGTGGCAGGAAAATATGAAGGCAAACGAAGACAAGTGGCAGCAATATAAGCGCAAAGAAGCAGAAAAGTAGCGAAAGCTTCGAGAAAAATAAAAGGAAAAACTACAAATCGATCGAAATCTGCTTGATGGTCGAACTGCTTATTCTTTGAAAAAGAAAAAAGTTAAATCGCATGCAAGCAATATAGTTGTACATTACTTTAAAGTCTCTTTATTACCTCGTTGCACTTGAAATGTAATTTTTGTTTATTCTTACTGTACGAGTATATTACTCATTGAGGTGGTCCCCATGAGGTCTGTTAAGATAGCGTAACCACATTAAGCAACCAAAGCCTAACGTATATCAAAATAAGGAGCTCATTTAGTGCTAATTTAATGCCGTAACCCTAAATTTAATGCTCTAATTTTTTTTCTAAAAAACTTGTTACGATAGCTTAACGTTAAGCTGGTGTATCCACAACTCCAAAACTAACTTATGGAAAAAACAAATATGCAGGAATTAAAAGCTCATTAAGTGCTCTCAAAATAGCCTACTTGTGGTTACGTTATCTTAACGTTAAGCTGGCGTTTCCACAACTAAAAACTAACCGAAGAAAATAAAAAACAAATATGCAGGAATTAAGAGCTTATTTAGTGCTCTCAAAATAGTTAAAAGTTTTCTTCTTTTTATGTTCTTGAAGCCCAATTTTTTTCTTTAAACTTTCCATTACGTTAAATTAACGTTAAGTTGACGGATCCACAACTTAAAAATTACCTCTTAATAAAAAATGACTATGCAGGAATTAAGGGCTTATTTAGTGCTCACAAAATAGCCTACAGGATTTAAAAAAAAAAAATTTTTTTTGATAAAACTTGTGGTTAAGCTATATTAACGTTAAGCTGGCGTATCCACAACTAAAAACTGTCTTCTAAAAATAAAAAATGACTATGCAGGAATTAAGGGCTCATTTAGTGCTCTCAAAATAGCCCACAGACTTTTTTCAAAAAAAGTATTTTTGAAAAAACTTGTGTTTAAGTTATATTAACGTTAAGCTGGCGTATCCACAACTAAAAACTATCTTAAAAAAATAAAAATTAACTATGCAGGAATTAAGGGCTCATTTAGTGCTCTCAAAATAGCCTACAGTCTTTTTTCAAAAGAAAGTATTTAAAAAAAAAACACGTGTGGTTAAGCTATATTAACGTTAAGCTGGCGTAACAACAACTAAAAACTATCTTAAAAAAATATAAAATGACTATGCAGGAATTAAGGGCTCATTTAGTGCTCTCAAAATAGCCTAGACTTTTTTAAAAAAAAAAGGTATTTTTTTAAGCTGGCGTATCCACAACTAAAAACTATCTTAAAAAAATAAAAAATGAATATGCAGTAAATTAGGGCTCATTTAGTGCTCTCAAAATAGCCTACAGACGTTTTTCAAAAAAAAGTATTTTTTGCGCCCCTCGTATCCTAGAGATAAAACTGCAACTAGTGCACAAATGCTCTGCAGGGCCATTAGCCGAGAGGTAGCACTCTTTCCTATAAATCTAAAATCCCGAGTTCGAATCTAAAAAAAATTTTTTTTTAATAAAAATTATTATTTTTTAATAACAAATATTATTTTTTACTAAGAATTATTAAAAAAAAGGTATTTTTTAAGCTGGCGTATCCACAACTAAAAACTATCTTAAAAAAATAAAAAATTAATATGCAGTAAATTAGGGCTCATTTAGTGCTCTCAAAATAGCCTACAGACGTTTTTCAAAAAAAAGTATTTTTTGCGCCCCTCGTATCCTAGGAAATAAAACTGCAACTAGTGCACAGATGCTCTGCAGTGCCATTAGCAGCTCAGGGCTGTCCAAAAGTAAGATTTTATGTAGAGCTTGGCTATATTCCAAAGGCTGGACCATGAAGAGACTAGGAACTGTTTCGTACATCCAAGAAACGGCTTCTAATTGAATTTGCGACATTTGTGTATAAAAGTTAAGGAGCAACGGATTATTTTTCATTTCCTTGTTGGTACGTAATACAACACATGCTTCACGAATTTGCGGCGAAACAGATAAAAGCATACAAAGGCATATTATATCAACCATTGAGTGGAATATTCTATCTTTGAATTCAGAGCGCTCAATTTGTTCCATCATGTCAATGCGTTCATTTAAAAACGATTTACAGAATTTCGCAATATTCATATCATAACGAAGCACACGAACCAATTCCCGTAAAAATACTCTTAATGTACGTAAGCAGTCTTCTCGTTGTAATAAAAATTCTTTGTAAATTTCGGCAAGATTTTGAGATGACTGCTCCGGAGATATTTGGAACATTGTAGCTGAAACAAAAACATTTTTAATAAAAACCATTACCAACATTGTAGTTGAAACAAAAACATCTCTATATACATATAAGCATATATGCAAGGGCTAATCCAACTGGGAGAAATGGGACTTTAACTTTCCTAGTATAGAATGATCATATGCAGATAGTAACTATGCTCTAATTCCAAAAAATGTTAATAGCTCTTTGGAATCTTATATATATGTATATAATTTTGGCGCGTACACTATATAGCTCAGTGTTTGGCCGAGCTTCTCCTACCATTTGTGGTATGCGTCTTTATATTATACCACAAATGGAGGGACCTACAGTTTTGTGCCGACTCCGAACGGCAGATGTAATTAATAAGAAGCTTTTTCAAGGCAGAAATACTCTCGGAAATACTTTTTCTATTATTAAGATTTTGCTTGCCCTGACTGAGATTCGAACCTCGAACTCACCAGCATATCAAGTTATAGCACGCACCGCTACCAACTCGACCACAGCGGCCACTCTTTGGAATCTTACTTAGTGGATAATTTCTTAATTTACGATTTTATTCAAATAAATTGTATAGTCGTCGTTGTATCAAAGTTTCATCCCATACTTTTGTTGCCTATTCTGGTGTCCCTCAAGGCAGTATTCTTGGACCATGCTTTTTCATAATTTTTATTAATGATATAACAGATTGCTTTAATTTTTCTGAATTTATTTTATATGCGGATGTCCTAAAATTTTTTAAAACAATTTCTAGCCACTCCGATGCTTGTAAGCTGTATGCAGAGATAATTTTTTTTTATCTTCAGGAGGTAAAAAATTATTTTTTTCGGTGCTATAATTGAGCGATGATAATTTTAAATTTTTTCGCATATCTTCAGCTTTAATGCATTTCTAATTGTTGCACTTTAAAACTTACCTAATATTTTTTTGTTTCTATTTATCATAATAACACCTCTAGACGGGCTATCATAAAGAGCATACAAAGTTTAGCAAGCAGCCTTTTTATAATTTAACCCAATTTATGCGTTCTGAATACTTCCAGACACACGACAATAATTTGTAGATGCGACATCTTCTGATATATATTTTTTTAAATTTTTGAAAAAACAAAATTTTGCGAAATAATTAATTCGAATTTTAGAAAATTTCAAATTAAAATGACTGTGGCAGTTGGTCCTAGCGTAAGCATATGCTACAATTTCAAAAATATGAAATTTTTAGCTTCCCCGAACAAGGCAAAACGGAAAAACCAGAGATTTTAAATTTAAAAAGTAAACACGCGTGCAAGAAATGCATGCCGCCGCACTAGAGGCTTAAAAATCTTTTTAACCTAAATATCAAGCTATGTGAAGTTGACATCGAATTTACAAAATATAAAAATTTAATATGGCCGTGTATTGTACTTGTTGGGTACCCAATTGTACCATCTTCTGTTTCGTGTGTACCCCTCTTCCCTCTCGGAGAAATGTTGAAATGAAAAATTTCTATTTTATAAATTTCTGTTTTTTGATAAAGTACTAAAAATAGGTAATATTTCGCTATGGGCTCTAAAGAAATCCTCTAAATCGTTTGCCAATCTGCTCAAACCATATATATAATACTCATATTTTGGCAGTAACCTATCTGCGCAATGTGCAAAAATTCATAAAGAGCATACAAAAGTTAGTTGTGCGCATGCGCAGGTTCGACATGTATTAGTATCTGTGAATACATGTGACAAACACATAAAAGCGTGTTTGACATATCTGCAGTTGCGCCAAAAAATAAATTTGAAGAGGGTGGCTTCACTGTGGGGGGCTTATACCCTTTTTTGAAGAAGTGGGCTGATAAAGTATTAAAATTTTATTTTGTAGCTCCTTGGAAATCAAACAAAAACGGTTTGATTTGCATTGATAAGCAATTTTTTATATGTGAATGGTTAATTCATATGCATTATCATAAATTTCCATTTTTAGTGAGTAAAAATTTAATCATTGACTATTCAACTTGATAAAATAAATACGCAGCAAGTATTGTGAATAGATCCAAGTTGTCAGCAAGAAGAAGGATATGGGTAAGTCCCAAATAAGGTCTACCGCGAACGGAAAATTCAAAGTGGTCAGAGTTTGTTTTTATTATATTTCAACATAAGTTAAATATGCATGTATGTATATGATATGGATATAAAATAGTTTATAGTTTTCTCTATTTATAGACCGATATATAGGACTTCAAAAAAAAAGGCCTTTTCTTCTTGTATTGAGCCTGTTTTAACTGGATCCATATAATTGCTGTAATTCCGAAATTTGTAGCCTCTTATATAACATTGAAAAAAACTCTAAGAAACTTTGGAAAATGAAGATTTTCTGATTCGATCTTACCCTTATCCTTGTGTCGCGTCCGTTACCAAAAAACGACACAAGTTGTTCCTATAAGCAAACATGTCCTCCAACCAAAATAAAATTTTTTGCAGTTAAGTAGGCATATGTACATCTTTCAAAAAATAAAATAATTTTTTACTGTTGAATAAAATATTTTATTAGTGATTAAAATTTGTCGCGTCCGCAACCGTGAATACAAAAATTCACTTAAACAATAATATGTGTATATTAACATTTTTGTTTATAGATGGAAACAACCATAAAGAAAAAAAGTACAGAAAAAATTAAGAAGTGGCAGGAAAATATGAAGGCAAACGAAGACAAGTGGCAGCAATATAAGCGCAAAGAAGCAGAAAAGTAGCGGAAGCTTCGAGAAAAATAAAAGGAAAAACTACAAATCGATCGAAATCTGCTTGATGGTCGAACTGCTTATTCTTTGAAAAAGAAAAAAGTTAAATCGCATGCAAGCAATATAGTTGTACATTACTTTAAAGTCTCTTTATTACCTCGTTGCACTTGAAATGTAATTTTTGTTTATTCTTACTGTACGAGTATATTACTCATTGAGGTGGTTCCCATGAGGTCTGTTAAGATAGCGTAACCACATTAAGCAACCAAAGCCTAACGTATATCAAAATAAGGAGCTCATTTAGTGCTAATTTAATGCCGTAACCCTAAATTTAATGCTCTAATTTTTTTTCTAAAAAACTTGTTACGATAGCTTAACGTTAAGCTGGTGTATCCACAACTCCAAAACTAACTTATGGAAAAAACAAATATGCAGGAATTAAAAGCTCATTAAGTGCTCTCAAAATAGCCTACTTGTGGTTACGTTATCTTAACGTTAAGCTGGCGTTTCCACAACTAAAAACTAACCGAAGAAAATAAAAAACAAATATGCAGGAATTAAGAGCTTATTTAGTGCTCTCAAAATAGTTAAAAGTTTTCTTCTTTTTATGTTCTTGAAGCCCAATTTTTTTCTTTAAACTTTCCATTACGTTAAATTAACGTTAAGTTGACGGATCCACAACTTAAAAATTACCTCTTAATAAAAAATGACTATGCAGGAATTAAGGGCTTATTTAGTGCTCACAAAATAGCCTACAGGATTTAAAAAAAAAAAATTTTTTTTGATAAAACTTGTGGTTAAGCTATATTAACGTTAAGCTGGCGTATCCACAACTAAAAACTGTCTTCTAAAAATAAAAAATGACTATGCAGGAATTAAGGGCTCATTTAGTGCTCTCAAAATAGCCCACAGACTTTTTTCAAAAAAAGTATTTTTGAAAAAACTTGTGTTTAAGTTATATTAACGTTAAGCTGGCGTATCCACAACTAAAAACTATCTTAAAAAAATAAAAATTAACTATGCAGGAATTAAGGGCTCATTTAGTGCTCTCAAAATAGCCTACAGTCTTTTTTCAAAAGAAAGTATTTAAAAAAAAAAACACGTGTGGTTAAGCTATATTAACGTTAAGCTGGCGTAACAACAACTAAAAACTATCTTAAAAAAATATAAAATGACTATGCAGGAATTAAGGGCTCATTTAGTGCTCTCAAAATAGCCTAGACTTTTTTAAAAAAAAAGGTATTTTTTTAAGCTGGCGTATCCACAACTAAAAACTAAAAACTATCTTAAAAACTATCTTAAAAACTATCTTAAAAAAATAAAAAATTAATATGCAGTAAATTAGGGCTCATTTAGTGCTCTCAAAATAGCCTACAGACGTTTTTCAAAAAAAAGTATTTTTTGCGCCCCTCGTATCCTAGGAAATCAAACTGCAACTAGTGCACAGATGCTCTGCAGTGCCATTAGCCGAGAGGTAGCACTCTTTCCTATAAATCTAAAATCCCGAGTTCGAATCTAAAACAAATTTTTTTTTAATAAAAATTATTATTTTTTAATAACAAATATTATTTTTTACTAAGAATTATTTTATTTTGTGGCCGCTGTGGTCGAGTTGGTAGCGGTGCGTGCTATAACTTGATATGCCGGTGAGTTCGAGGTTCGAATCTCAGTCAGGGCAAGCAAAATCTTAATCATAGAAAAAGTTTTTTCTAATAGCGGTCACCCCTCGGCAGGCAATGGCAAACCTCCGAGGGTATTTCTGCCATGAAAAAGCTTCTCATTAAATACATCTGCCGTTCGGAGTCGGCACAAAACTGGAGGTCCCTCCATTTGTGGTATAATATAAAGACGCACACCACAAATGGTAGGAGAAGCTCGGCCAAACACTGAGCTACATATATAGTGTACGCGCCAAAATTATATTATATATATATATTTTATTTTTATTTTAAATAAATGTTTTATTACATTGTTCTTAAGTTAATAAATATACAAAGAGGTAAAAAAAGTATAATTAAAAATGAAAATATGTTCATTATACGTAATATGTACGTTAAAATAAAATTGCATTTCAGTTCTTCTATATGTACATATGTACATACATATTCATATAGCAAAATGAAAGAAAAAGTTTAATAATAAATAAGTAAGAAAAGCTAAATTCGGGCGAAACCGATTTTTATATACCCTCGCGAGGTATTTTTGTATGGGCGGTGCCCATAATTTCATAACTACCCCGTTTCCTTGTTTCAAATCGCAGCTAGTATTAAGCTTTACTCAATTTCTTTCAATAAACTCTGAAAAACGAAGTTTTTTGCATCTTTCAAAATTTGCGTTATATGAAAATTGGGCGTGGTTATAGCCCCATTTCAAAAATTATTGACAATTATGCTAGTGATATCAAGAACAAAATGTTTACCAAATTTTGTGACGATACCTTACATCGTTATTGAGACACCTACAGCTCTTTTTTTATAAGTGGGCGTGGTAACGCCCATTTTTCAAAATTTCATAAAAATTAAGTTTCTTAATTAACTATCTCTCTAAATATCAGATTTTAATTAATATGTTTCAATAGATAAAGAAAAAACGAATATTTTGCATTTTTCAAAATTTCCGTTATATGGGAGGTGGGCGAGGTTATGGTCCGATTGTAAAATATTTTAACGATGATAATAGCGATATTGAGAAAAATCTGTTCACCAAGTTTTGTGCAGATACCTTACACCATTATTTAGATACAGAAATTTGTTCCTAAGTAGGCGTGGCAACGCCCATTTTTTTAAATGACATAAATACCTAATTTCTTAGTTCAAAATCCCTCCAAATACCAAATTTTGCTTTAAGGGATACCGAAAAAACTGAGTTTTTACATTTTTCAAAAACTTCAGTTATATGGGGGGTGGGCGTGGTTATTTACCGATCTTGCCCATTTTGAATACCAACCTACCCTGTCCAAAGAGCAATATATGTATGTATGTACCAAATTTCATTGAGATATCTCAATTTTTACTCAAATTATTGTTACCACGGACAGACGGACGGATGGACGGATAGACAGACAGTAAGGGCTAAATCGATTTCTCTTTTCATTCTGCTCATTTTAGTATACATATGTATGTCTATATCTATCCTGATTATTTTTTGTTGTTACAAACAACCGTTATGCGAACAAAGTTATACCCTTGTGTACAAGAACGCTCGGGTATAAAAACATGAGATATTGAAAAGTTAATTTTATAATATATAATAGGCCGGGTCGATTTGTATGGGTGGAAAAAAACCAACAAAGCGGCTAGAAAAAACGAAAACTACAGAAAATTCTAAGAAAGTTTTGCCAAGAAACCATGGGTCTAAAATTAATTCCCAGTTCGCGCAGAGCGACTTTAGATTTTAAGGTCATACTTATTAAATTGTACTCAAAAACCTATACTTTCATAAGAAGCGATCCGAAAAATTGTGCTTGGTTTCTTCGATTATAACGAAAGTTTGTGCTTCTATGTATGCAGCATACAGATATTGTAATTAAGTTTTCAAAAAATTTAATGTTTTTGTGGTGCAAGTTACATACATTGCTTTTTTGCTGGGAATCTTTTTTAGTTTTAGTTTTTTTGGGTTTTAAAGTCTTTTTTGGATTCCATGCGTGGTGTTGTAGTACGACTTTCTATAGTTACGGCCATGATATCGTCTATATTCTTTGCGATAGCGCGTCGGGAAACTGTTGTCAGAAGCTGTACACAACGCTCAGTTGCTTGGGTATGACATGGAATACCTGGGTCAGGAAGCGGCGGATCATCAGACTCGATAAACTGCAACAAGTGTTCGTATGGAATGTTTCCTGAGAATGGAGGCTCAAACAAAACACTGTCATCATCTAGGTCAACCAGATCAAAGTAGTCTGAGCATTCAAAATGTATTGCGTGCTTTTTATCATTAACCCTTAGATTAGTCGGATCACAAACTTTATCACGATAATGTAGTATCTTTTTTATGGCTCTTTCGCGAACATCTTTTCTCTTATCATAAAGCATTGCCAGTAAGAAATTTTCAGGATGAGCGAAGTATGAATTATTTTGGATTACAGTGTTAACAATTTCTCGCAGCGTTGGTGGTAAATATCGCGTGGACTGTATAAATTTAAAAAACAAGAGACTGCCGTATACAACTGAGTTGTAGAACTTAATGGTAAAGTACATCGGTACGTAAACTTTTATTATGTAAGTTGCCAAAGTTTTTAAATTCGCTGATGGTGAACTAGTTGTCACGTATAAACGTAAGAGTCTGCTTGCCTTTGTTAGCCATCGAGAGTGCACAATTTGTCCCGGTTTCATACTGGCTAAATTTTCGGGGCAGAAACCACCACAAACTACATTTGCCATTCGATACAAGTACTGAAAAGTACTAAAGTACTGAAGTGTAATAAACAAATAAACCAGTGCAATGGTCTATTCAACATGACTTCGAATCTCCTTAAAATTCCATTTTCAGAAACTGTGTTTGTTGCTTCTCCATCACAGCAAATTCCAATCAGTCTCTCAAGGGACATATTTTTTTCTATAAGGAACTCGCACAATTGCCTCTGTTTTGTTTTAGCGTCCTCGGTGTCGACTTTTACGTAACCCAACAATCTGCTCTCAGGCTCTTTAAGAACCACTAAATGTGATTCTTTTACCATTCTCGGATGATATCTTCCATTTTCTTCTTCGCTCGTCAGAGAGTTGTTTTTTCTGCCATCAAAGGAGAAGGCTACCAGATCACAGTCCTTGCGTTGCTTTCTTCGAAGAGAATCCCTACATTTCTTTCTTTCACGTGAAACTTTAGATTTGTCCATAATTATTGGTTCCCCATTTTCATCTTTAAAGTCAATATCTTTGAAAAGCGATGTGGCCAAAAAAGAAGCAACCCTATTCCCGATTCCAAACCTATCGCACGCCATAGAGAAATGAGGTGTATCGTACCTTTTGGGGTAAAATTTTTTTTTCGACGAACTTGGCTCTCTTGCAGTTGGCATGGCAAACATCACCTTTGATTCAACATTCATATTTGTTGAGCCAGGAAAAAAAGTTGGATCAAGACTAGTTGGCGCCAGTGTTGATTGTTGGTCAACAGCAATCGCCTCGAATTCGGGAATGGTTAGCTTCCTCTTACTGTGCTGATCAATCATAAACTCTTGGAATTCAATGGGTATTAAACCACAGCAGCAAGGCAATGTTTTTGCGCACTGACATTTTCCAATATAAAACACTTGATCAATTGTTTCCAGAAACGTTGAAGACTTACTTGGTCTACTTTTAAATTTTATTTCATTATGATATTTATTTAGCACTGTTTTCAGTTTTTTCGAGGCAGTTTTTTCATTGATTAACGGAATGTTTAGTTTATTCCAAATTTCCCAAATTTTTTTTGCCACTTGTATGTTAAGATTACCGTACGATTGCTTTTTTTTGTTGTATTTTGCTCAGCCACGCGTAAAAATAAATAGTAATTTAATACGTCACGATTACTTGGTAGATTTAGATCACTTAAATCTCTTGGCAAGCCAATATTCAGACTGGGAATAACACAAGACCCGGAGTTCATTGAAATTGTATCAATTTCTGAATTGGTGGAATCAACTGACATTGCAGACGTTTCCATTATAATTTGTTAATCGAAAACTATTTAAAACTTGAAAAAAGTTATTTAGAACACACTATTGTTTATTCAACGCAGACCACTTGTGTGGTAAGAGTACCGTACGATTGCTTTTTTTTGTTGTTTTTTGCTTAGCCAAGTTACAAAAGCCTGCTATTATTGCATTAATTGCATGGCATGCTGTTATTTTTAAAACTATAGGTTTTTGAGTACAATTTAATAAGTATGACCTCAAAATCTAAAGTCACTCTGCGCGAGTTGGGAATTAATTTTAGACCCATGGTTTCTTGGCAAAACTTTCTTAGAATTTTCTGTAGTTTTCGTTTTTGCTAGCCGCTTTATGCGAAAAAAATTCGACCCGCCCTAATATATAAACATATGTATATTTGTTATCATATTTAAGTGCATGTTTTGACGAGGTCATAACAGAAAAAATTAACCTCCAAGCACTTATAAGAAAAGCGGTGTGTCGTTTTGAAATTTGCGATCAGGCAAAAAATATAAAACTCAAAAATAAATTTTCATTTCTGAGCTATAAAATTACGTTCAAAAAATATATATATATATATATATATTTTCAATCAAAACAATAAAACTAAAAAAATAATTTCATTATTTCAGAGCGAAAAATTAACAGTCAAAGAAAGAGTTTTATTTTTGATGAAAAAAATAAAACTATATATTTGATTATTCGTCATGATCGGTTAATAAAAATTGAAGTATAATAATTTTTATATGTTTTGATTAAACATTTTTAAATCGTAACAATTTCGTATAGAGCTTGAGTAAATATACACATGTATGTATCTTTTTAAAAATGTTCTGCGATATTTGGAACCTTGTGATTTTTTTGATTAAAAATTTTAAAATAATCACTATTTTTGGTCTATGGTTTTAACCGATTTTATGTAGATTATGGAGAAGTGGTTATGAAGAATAAATATATAATTAATTTAATAAAAAAGAAGTCTGATGAGGAAATGTGGTAATTTCCGAAATAGTACTATAACTTCTACCATTTTAAAAACTGTTGTTATTTTTCCAATAAAAATCTTCTATAAACTGGCCTCGAGCTCAATAAAATTGTCAATTATTAAACTTTTTCTTAAATTTTTTTTATATGAATATGTATATATGTACATTAGGGTGACAATTAAATGTATGGAGTATTTTTTTTTTCTTTATTGTTTTGGTCTCAGTGTTTTTTTGTGTGTAGTTTTATTTAAAAAAAATTCTAGTAAAATTTCAAGGTCGTAGGAAGAGGATTAGGGGGCGCGTCGGCCCCCCAAAGTTACACAAAATACGTTTTTTCACGCAAATTCTTACTTTGACTGCTTGTAACTTTCTCTGTGTTTTTTTTTTTAAACATTACTGGCGAAAGATGTTCATTAATATGTCTACAATAACATCTGTCAATAACATTTTTGTCTAATGTTAATATTTAATGAAAAAAACTTAAATATAGGAGAAAAAGTACGCCTCAATGTCGATTTATTATACTTAAATAAAACTACTTATGTATATGATTTCTCTTTTTATTAATATTGTTTAAAGCACTTGAGACAATGTCTTTTTATTACAGTCCGGAAACCGATGGCGGTAATCGCTAACAATTTTTAAAACAAATTGTTTTTGGCGTTCATTTTTGGTAAATAGTTTATTATACTCTTCCATCAATTTAACCCCCCTTTCGGCAGTGTCATTTGTAACATTTAATTTTTTCATCAGTTCAGCCGCTTTACAATAAGATTGGTCCTGCTCCCATTTGTCTGGGTTTAATTTAAAAAAATCAGTATTTATTTGAAATCTTTCAAATAATGCTTTTGTTTCGGCAGAGACGAACTGTTCAATTCCGTCATGGAATATTTCAACGATTTCTCTATCATTTATTGTAGCTCGCTTTGTGTTTTGCTATTGTTCAAAATCATTTTCCAAAGCCGCCACCATTTTTTGTTTTGAAAAAAGGGATACGTTGCTGTCAAAAAATGCAAGACCAACCGCCTCAGGGCTTAAATACCACAAGTGGTTCCTGAACTTTTTAAGAGCAACATAAGATATAGCAGCATCAATTTTTTTGAAGTTTTCAAGTTTTTGTAAAAATAAAAAATCTTGATATGGCGCTTTAATGGCCAAAGGAGCAGAAAACCACGCTTCGACATAGACTTCAGCAATAAAAACACAAATTTGACGAAGCCCATTTAATTCAGTTGCTGAAAGCTGGAACTCGTTACGGAATAAAAATATTTTTAGACAGTAAATCGCTTTTGCCATCCACCTTGCATGGTGAACAGCTCCTGGCGATCGAAACATTAGGCTGTTTGGATGTGTCTTTTCTGGTTTTTGACCCAGGAAGAGCAAAGTGAGTTCCAAGAATTCTTTATAGTCTTCCCTGGGTTGTTTTTCTTCCAAGATATTATTTACTGCACCGATAATGCGAACAGCAGACTCTTTCATGTACGTCTTGACAGTTGGATCGTTGATGCCATACTCATAGTTTTTAGCATCAATCTTAGCCCAAGCATTTTTAAATTTCTCAAACATTTTAACGTTTGGACTTCCATAACAGCTTATTTTTTCTTCGGAAACGCATCTTAAAACAATCTCGTATATATGATGACGGCATGGTAACCATAAAAGTTGTCTTTGTAAATTATTTTCAATTAACGTACAGGTACCATTGAAACGCCCAGTATTGACCGCTGTTGTATCAAACACTAAAGCTTTGATGTGATTTTGCAGACCATATTCATAAATAGCATCGCATACAGCGGATGCCTGTTCTTTTCCAGTACCGGAATCAAGTGCAGGTATTTCAAGAAGCTGTTCAACTTTACCGCTCGATATTATTATAGGCAACCTATCAACTTTATCATTTCCCGTCAGCGCCGGCAAAAGTTTACCATCCCAATGAAGGCAGATAGCGTCGAGCTCATTTAATTTTAATTTATTTTTTAATGCTGAAATTCTTTCTTCACGGATTTGTTCCCTTTCCTGGTGTACAGACGTTCGGTTTAAAATATAATCTTCAACATTATTACCCAGAGCTTCAACGACTGCGCTTATTAGATGAACCGCATGTCTGTCACTGATTTTACAGACATCGAGTGCGGCCGCCAGTTTTGGTGTTAGTATTTTATTTGTTCCCCTACATTTTTTGGCTGGAGGTTGACTACAACGTGGGTCACATTGCATATCTGGAAAACTGTTTTCATTCTCTGAAGATTCAGATGACAGCAACTCTGCAGTTTCATCTAATAAAAACGACTTAATTTAAAGAAAGTAAAAAATAAACAATAACATACAACGAACCAATTAATGCAATTTCACGATTATTCCGCTCCACTTGTTGTAATAAATTGTTGTTGCGTTCTTCAAGTCGGCACTCTCGGCGTACTTCTTCGTAATCGATACCATACATAAAGCCTGGGCGCCCCGTTTTTCGTTGACTTATCAAGAAATCAATATCTTCTTGATTCGACATTATTTTTAATGCACTTGCATGCGCCACGTCAAAAAGCATATCCAATTTTTCTTTCCACGTGTTTACTTTGCTCTTATGGAAATTAGAAGTCTTCTTTGAATCTTTTTGAAAGCTTTGCCATTCTTTATACAATTTCTCTACATTTTGTAATGCAGTGTTGTTTATCCTTGACCGGAATGCGGGCTTTTTCCCAGAACACGAATAGTTCTTTTACAACTAAATCTGAACTTTCCCGTAAATTTTTTTTTACTACACGTAAATTGAAAAACAAAACATTCAACACTTCTATATTGGAGGGTAGTTTACTTCCCGTTAATGAGTTGGTACCATAACCAATTAAATATATGCGTTCACGTAAATTTCTAGCAGACATTTTCGACTTTTCACATTCAAATATTCACTTCGAATGATTTTTTTGCAAATTTAATGCTATTAAAAAATGTTTGCGGCTGCTGCATATAACTGTAAAATAAGAATCTATTTTCCGAGAAACATTGGTGCTGATTTTTTGCCGGTAGCTTACGCAAGCATTGAGAATAATATTGTTGAGGTTGTAACGGGAATATTCTCGGTCACAATTGTCAATATTATAGATCGCTTCAGCATACAGGCAAAAAAAATTTGAAGCAAACTTTTAAAGACAATTCTTACACTTGAAAACAAAAGTAAACAAAAAAAAGTCTGAAGTTCGGACTAGCGAGGTCTTACTGTATATAATTGTTGAAGCTACTCTTACGTAAATCATAAGGAATTTTCTATATGAATCTTTAATTAAATAAATCTGAACAAAATCCAAAATTTGAATCATATAAGTAATTTTATTTAAGTATAATAAATCGACATTGAGGCGTACTTTTTCTCCTATATTTAAGTTTTTTTCATTAAATATTAACATTAGACAAAAATGTTATTGACAGATGTTATTGTAGACATATTAATGAACATCTTTCGCCAGTAATGTTTAAAAAAAAAAAACACAGAGAAAGTTACAAGCAGTCAAAGTAAGAATTTGCGTGAAAAAACGTATTTTGTGTAACTTTGGGGGGCCGACGCGCCCCCTAATCCTCTTCCTACGACCTTGAAATTTTACTAGAATTTTTTTTAAATAAAACTACACACAAAAAAATACTGAGACCAAAGAAAATATCACTTTCGAAATTAACTGTCACCCTAATGTACATACATATATGCACCATTATGTACATATAGAAGAACTGAAATGATTTTTTATTTCAACGTAATTGTGAACATATTTTAATTTTTAATTATACTTTTTTTAACTCTTGTGTATTTATTAACTTAAGAACAATGTAATAAAGCATTTATTTAAAATAAAAATAAAATAACTCTTATTAAAAAATATAACTTTTTATTAAAAAAAAAATTCTAGATTCAAACTCGGGATTTTAGATTTATAGGAAAGAGTGCTACCTCGGCTAATGGCCTTGCAAAGGATATACCTTTGGCATCATCGCGTAGGTGTGAGGATGATAGAAAGTCACACGTATACAAAAAACGTTTATCCTTGCGCTCTTAGCGGAGTGATTGCAATATGAAGCGTTTGGTGACCTATCAATTAAAACGCATGACCGCAACGCTACTAGGTAAATTGACCGGGAATGTTCTTACTGGGATGTAATAAACGATGCATTGATACGAGTATATGTTATGTACGCACTAAAGCAACGAAATTTGAAGCGCGTCCTTGGCATATAGGGAGAGCGTTCGCTTAGCAACCCTCGAGGGACCGGTTCGATACTCAATCGAAGCTATAATTTTTATTTTTGTTTTTATAAATAGACTGTTCCTCATTTATGTATACGCAATCCAGTATAAAAGAAGAATATTCATATGACATGCTCGAACAAAAGGGAAAGTTCACTCCATATAAAGAGGGCAAACTAAACATTTTGTAACAAAAGCTGGACAATGAAAATTATTTCTGTTCAAATGGAAAATTTTGTGAATAAACGTGGAAAAACATTTGAGGGGCATTACTTAATTCTCGATTTTCTCATAAAAATTTGTTTGAAAAAAATTTTTAATAAAAGAACAAACAAAAAGTTTTTTTAGAAAACCCTTTTTTATAGCTGGGAGGGAACACAATTTATATACATACATGTATTTAAAAAGTGTGAACTATTATTTGTTTTGCTAACTTTTTTCTGATAAAAATTGGGTGTATAAAGTATTTTTTTAATAACTTCCTTAATGGGCAATAAAACACACACATATTTTTTCCACAACACGCTACATTTCATTTAATTAAAATAATCTTTGTAGGATATTGTATATGTGGCAGTAACTTTGTATGCGAAACCCACAATGATAACTATAAAAATGAAGTCCGTATTGGCCGCGAACTCAAAGAGGGTGAAAAAATAATTTTTTTTGAAAAAATCCTGTAGGCTATTTTGAGAGCACTAAATGAGCCCTTAATTCCTGCATAGTCATTTTATATTTTTTTAAGATAGTGTTTAGTTGTGGATACGCTAGCTTAACGTTAATATATGTAGCTTAACCACAAGATTTTTCATAAAATACTTTTTTTTTGAAAAGTCTATAGGCTATTTTGAGGGCACTAAATAAGCACTTAATTCCTGCATAGTCATTTTATATTTTTTTAAGATAGCGTTTAGTTGTGGATACCCCAGCTTAACGTAAATATAGCTTAACCACAAGTTTTTTCAAAAAATAATTTTTTAGTTGTGGATACGCCAGCTTAACGTACATAAATATAGCTTCACCACAAGTTTTTTCAAAAAATATTTTTTTTTTAAAGCTAGTGTTTAGTTGTGGATACGCTAGCTTAACGTTAATATAGCTTAACCACAAGTTTTTTTATAAAATACTTTTTTTTTTTTGAAAAAAGTCTATAGGCTATTTTGAGGGCACTAAATGAGCCCTTTATTCCTGCATAGTCATTTTATATTTTTTTAAGATAGTGTTTAGTTGTGGATACGCCAGCTTAACGTAAATATAGCTTCACCACAAGTTTTTTCAAAAAATAATTTTTTTTTTTAAATCCTATAGGCTATTTTGAGAGCACTAAATGGGCCCTTAATTCCTGCATAGTCATTTTATATTTTTTTAAGATAGTGTTTAGTTGTGGATACGCCAGCTTAACGTAAATATAGCTTCACCACAAGTTTTTTCAAAAAATATTTTTTTTTTTAAATCCTGTTGGCTATTTTGAGAGCAGTTAATGAGCTTTTAATTCCTGCATATTTGTTTTTTCCATAAGTTAGTTTTGGAGTTGTGGATACGCCAGCTTAACGTTAAGCTAGCGTTACCACAAGTTTTTTGGAAAAAAATTAGAGCATTAAATTTAGGGTTACGGCATTAAATTAGCACAAAATGAACTCTTAATTTTGATATACGTTAGGCTTTGGTTACTTAATCTGGTTACGCTATCTTAACAGACCTGACAAACGAAATTGTTTGCTGGGGAATACTTTAGCAAAGCTGAATAAGCGATTTAAGGCGAATAAACTTCGGACAATTATATTAATTTATTGGTTAAATTTTGTATATTTTAAACAAAGGGTGGACAAACCAAAATTTTTGGTAGACAAACGATGTACAAGCGATTCAATGTAAAAAAATGCAAATTTCTATTTTTGAATTAAAAAATTAAATAAATTTTTTTTTTTAAAAACTTTTCAACAAAGTGTAGACAAACGAAATTTTTTGGTGGACAAACCAACGATATATATTTTTTTCTATAATTTGCATAAGGTGGTGTCAACTTGATACTTTCACATTGTTGGACCAATATTTTTTGGACTATAAAACTGCATTTTAAAAAAAATTCTAGCACTTCTGCGAAGTGAATTTCGTAAAGTTACATAAAATATTTTATAAGTTCTTATTATTAAAAAGCTAAAAAAAGGTTTTGTTTTTTTAGTAACGTGAGTTACCCAAACTATCTATTTTCAAATAATATCTCCATTTGTTGCTCAAACTAACTGGGTTTCCCTTTCATATCGGCAAGTAAATACATTAATAGCATGGAATTAGTATTGATTTGAATACTTATTATTCATTTTTAAATAAATTTGTTTTTTGTAACGCGAGTTGCCGGTAACTTGCGTTTTCACCAAAATCCCCGAAACAAAGTTTATTTAATCAAAATCTTCAAAATAATTAAGGATACTTCATGTTATGTGTGGCCAGCCAAGTCCAAAGGATGCAGCCGATGACAGCAGCCGGGAAATCAACATTCCCGATTCCTAGGAGCTCCTAGAGGAGCTTGATCTGAGGCGACTTGAGCTGGACGGGGTCAGTGAGGGCGAAATACTGCTCTCGGACCTTGAGGAGTCAGTGCTATGAGCGATGAAGCATTGTCAGGGCAACCTCCACCACGCGGTGACCCCTTCAGCAGTCATCGCAAGGGGGTTTACCACGGACGACCTGGGCATTATACTGATACAAGAGCCGTGGGTCTTCAGGGGCCAGGTACGAGGCCTGAACCACAGGAGTAACAAGATAATTTGGGACATCTCCTGTGACAGACCAAGAGCATGTGTAGTGCTAAAGTACAATATTAAACACTTCTGCATTATAGAGTTTTTAACACAAGATCTGGTGGCGGTGCAGGCGACGGTGATGGTAGGCGATGTCGTCTTCGCTGCTGCATATTTCCGGGGGGTTGACACCAACGTGCCTCCCCTTGAAGTACAGCAGCTGGTGGGGCACTGCAGACGCAGAAGGCTGCCGCTGATTCTTAGCTGCGATGCGAACGCCCACAATGTGGAGTGGGGCAGCACAGATACTAACCCCCGCGGTGAGTGCCTCTTAGAGTATATATTAAGCGAGAACTTAGGTATGGACATACTCCAACGTTTGTGACCAGAGTAAGGCAAGAAGTACTGGATGTCACCCTTGTCAACGAATTAGCCAATCCGTTGATTTCGGGGTGGAGGGTCTCATCGGAACCCTCCCTGTCAGTTCACAGGATCATTCAATTTGAGCTACGGGCCAGGATCAAGATAGAAGCAAACAGATGTAACCCCAGAAGAACAAACTGGGCTTCGTATTACGAACATTTAGAATTGAACCTAGCGAGCATTAAGCGTAACAATAAGAGAACAAGCGGTATGGAGTTAGAAAGCAGGGTCAGTGGTCTGAACGGCGCCATTACGAACGCGTTTCACTCTAGCTGTCCCGGGACGAAGCCGGGAGGTAAAACCCAACCTGGCTGGTGGTCTCGGGAGCTCTAGCCGCTCCGCAAGGAAGTGCGTAGGATCTACAACAGAGCCAGGCGACGGGGCGCACGGGGCGGAAGAGTATTCGACATGCCTAACGAAGTACAGCAAAGAAATCAGAAACTCAAAGCGTAGCAGCTTCAGGAAATTCTGTGAGAGCATTAGTTCGACTCCTGTGGCTGCAGGGCTGCATAGAGCCTTAGCAAAGGACAACCCGGGGACCACAATGGCTTTCAAAGGGCCCGACGGGTCCTACACAGGAAACGAGAGGGAAAGGGCCCTCGCCCTACTTTCGGCTCACTTCGCTGGTGCTGTCGGAATCCCACCCGCGGCTGGACACTGTGAGTCACGTCCAAGCCCGGCCGATTAAAAAGTAGCCAGAAGTCTGTTTACGTACAGCTCGGACGGCTGGGCTTTGGACACGTTTGAACAGTTCAAGGCCCCGGGGGTAGACGGCATTAGTCCGGTGGCCCGCTAGATATCACCCGCTAGATATCACCCTGATATATGTAGGTGCACTCCTCAGTGGTGAAAACCGATTGGTAGTCGGAGACTTCAACGCGCATCACGATCTTTGGTTCTCAATCCTACCAAACGATCGTAGGGGAAATATTTTGGCAGAGCACATAGAAGATTCGACATTCTGCACAATGAATGACGAAGCCCCCACCAGGATAGTGGGTAGTTGCAGCAGCTCGCCAGATCTAACAATAGCAAGCGCGGGTCTGATAAATAGCATATCGTGGCGACCTATGCTATCGCTATACCACCTACCCATTATCATCTCGATTGACAGGCCTGCCAACTATGTTGTCTCGGACCGCCACACCTACATCAACTTCAAAAAAGCTGACTGGGAGCGGTTCGAGGATTTCACTGAAGACGCCTTCAGTGCCCTTCCAGCTCCTACCGACGTTCGCGTTGGCTAGCGCGAGTTCGGCAGGGTGGTGAAGTTCACTGCAGCCCGTTTTATTCCGGCAGGTAGGATCCCCAAAATCCTTCCTGACTTCCCGGGTGAGGTGGTCACTTTGGCGGATGAACGCGACCACCTTCGGCAGACGGTAATCCCCGTATTAGGCAACTAAACGGGAAGATCCAACGCCTGGTTAACGGACCCAAGCTGAACAAGTGGTGTGGGGTGGGCAAACTATGGTCGACTGTGAGATCCCTGTCCAATCCGACGAGGCGTGACAACCGAACAGAAATCTCCTTTGAAGACCACGCCTCGTCGGACCCGAAGCGATGCGCGAGCTATTTTTGCCGAAAACTCATAATGCTTCCTTCGGCCGACCAATCCAAACGGTCAGTAATCAGAAGGCTGCGCAAGCAAAAATCCAGCGCACCAATTGTCCTCTCTAGCACTGAGGTGAAGGAAGCCATCGGGAAGGCTAAAGTCTCCAAATCCATTGGCCCAGACGGGTTAAGAATGATGATGCTGAAAAAATTGGTCAATGCGGGAGTAGCGAACTACCTGTGTGGTCGTCAGGCATCGTTGTGCTACCGTGACGCAGTGTCAAAAGCGAGAAGAATAAAACAGGGGGTACCACAGGGTGGCGTCGGGCTCACCCTCGACATACACATCGAGGGGACCCCTATCCCGACGGTTAACCACCCGAAGATCCTGGGCGTCACCCTCGACAGCCTGGTCTCCTTCTCAGCGCAAACAACCGCAACCGTCAACAAAGTACAGAGCCGCCACAAAGTACAGAGCCGCAACAAAGTCCTCAAATCGCTCGCCGGCAGCACTTGGGCCAAAGACAAAGAAACGGTGTTGGCAATATACAAAACGATTGGCCGGCCGGTCAAGACTGGAGACTTGCCAGAACGCCGCAGTCCTCTATCATGAGGCTAACGTGCTCCCAGTGCAAGAGCACAATCTAATGCTCACAAAGCAGTTTCTACCGTCCGGGGCGCCCTAATAGAGCCTTGCTCGCGCTGGATCCGGCACCCAGGCATATCAGGGGACACCTCCCACAACTGACAGACTTACGTACGCTTACCGCTGGACCCAAGGACGTACCGACAATCTCTGAGCAGCATTCACAGGGAGTCGGTATCCAAATATATCGACACCCGCCCTGTGAATGCAGTCCTGGGAGTTCAACCGCCACCTATAGCAGCTGAGGAGCTCCAGCTGCCTCGGGAGACGCGCGTCACTCTGGCTCCTCACTCGCCCGGCATGTGGAGAGTCTCCGCACGACACCAAACACCTATTCACATGACCGGCCAAACCCACTCAACTAACACCCCTCTCCCTGTGGTCCGACCCTGTTGAAACGGCTCATTTCCTGGACCTCTCGTTAGTTGAGGAAGCCCGCCAGCCCTATGGGGCGTAGCTAGCCGCTACAAAAACAACAACAATAGTACACAGATGGCTCCAGGACTCCCGAAGGTATTGGAGCAGGCCTCCATGGTCCCAGATCCAGCATCTCGGTTCCGCTGGGGGCCTACCCAAGCATCTTCCAAGCGGAGGTCTTTGCCATCAGTGAATGCGCTGAGATCAACCTGAGAAGGAATTACCACAGTGAGACCATTCTCATTTCAAGCGACAGCCAGGCCGCG
This sequence comes from Philophylla caesio, assembly GCA_963971545.1. NCBI lineage: Eukaryota > Metazoa > Arthropoda > Insecta > Diptera > Tephritidae > Philophylla > Philophylla caesio. The sequence goes on from OZ020606.1 coordinate 59,134,037, forward strand.
CTCAAAGCCCTCTCCTCCTATGGAATTAAATCATCATTGGTCATGGAGTGCTTTGAGAGATTAAATGCCCTGGCGGAGAGGCACCAAATCCAACTCCTCTGGGTACCAGGACATATAGGGGTTGGTGGCAACGAAGAAGCCGATCGCCTAGCCAGGACTGCAGCCTCAGCTACGGTAGGCGGTAGGTCCCAGCACTGTGAAAGAGATGCTGAGAGATGAAACTGACAGACTAAGAAACCAACAATGGCGCAATACAGCAGGCCTTAGACAGGTAAAGTCTCTCCTTGGTGGATACAATACGAAAAGACACAGGCTGCTGATGAACCTCCCCAAGGAGAAACTAAGAATTATGACAGGTATTCTGACGGGTCATTCTTCTCATTTATAATCTATCTATCTATCTATGTGTGGTATCTCGCGTTACATAAAATTAGTAACACGCGTTATAAAAAAAAAAGTGCAGCTTTAAGAAAGAGATTTATTTCGTATTGTAGCTAAAGGCTTCTACTCAAGTCTGTAGATTTTTTAGCCTTTTGCAAATGTTCGACGTCAGCACTCAAACCCAACCCCTGTGCGTTGGGAAGCTGGAAACTAGAAAGAAGTTTTTCAAGAATTTACTTTTTTTTTATTGGACAATTGGGCAGCGCTCTAGGAATACGCGAAGCTGCTTTTCCGAGTGAGTGTATATTAGAAAACGAAAGATCACCTAAAATTTGTGGAGGATTGGTTAAAGATTGCTTTTTCTTTAGCCTAAACTTTTCAACTCGCTTTTAACTTTCATTTTTTTCTGTTTAAATAATACTTTTTTGTTTAGATTTAGGTAGTTGTTCAATTAATGGCTTCTTTTTAGCTTTACTCTTCCGACACGCTTCCCTTTAGTTATTCTTATAAGCATCATATTTGGCTTTTTCCTTCAATTTATTATCATATTTTCAGCTCTTGAGAGTGGCATTGAGAAAAAAACCTTGAGAATTATCAAAATATTAGTAAACCTCAAATTAAATAAACTTTGTTTTGGGGATGTTGGTGAAAACGCAAGTTATCGGTAACTCGGGTTACAAAAATCAAATTTGTTTAAAAATAAATAATAAGTATTCAAACCAAAATTAATTCCATGCTATTTATGTATTTACTTGCCGATATGAAAGAGAAAACTAGTTAGTTTGAGCAACAAATGAAGATATTATTTGAAAATAGATAGTTTGGGTAACTCACGTTACTAAAAAAACAAAACCTTTTTTTTAGCTTTTTATGTAACTTTACGAAATTTACTATGGAAAGTGATAACTGAAGTGACTTTTGTCATCTGATAGCGACAAAAGAAATGGCGTTACTTTAAAGCAGGTACGCAACTAGTGTGGTTTTGTTCATGCACGAACATTACTTTTGATCCATGCCAATAAGTTCGGTGATGCCAAGTTCGCTGATTCCATATTTTTATAAGATGGTGTCATATTTTTCCAATACACTTTTCAAACAAATATTCTAAATAACTTTACATAAAATTCTCGAATCATATCATAATTTTGTGGAACAGTCGAGAAGCTCTTTCATGGCAGAAATACTCTCGGAGGTTTGCCATTGCCTACCGAGGGGTGACCGCTATTACAAAAAAATGTTGCAGAAGTGCTAGAATTTTTTTTAAACGCAGTTTTGTAGTCTAAAAAATATTGGTCCAACAATGTGAAAGTATCAAGTTGACACCACCTTATGCGAATTATAGAAAAAAAAATGTTTGTCCACCAAAAAATTTCGGTTGTCCAAACTTTGTTTAAAAATGTAGTCTGAACTTTATTCGCCTTAAATCGCTTATCCAGCTATGCTAAAGTATTCCCCCAGCAAACAATTTCGTTTGTCCACCCTTTGTTCAAAAGTTATTTAAAAATAAATTTTTATGAAAAAACCCAAAAGTGAACAATTCAACTTTTTTCAAGCTAAATGGACAAACGTCCATCATTTGTCCACCTAAAATTTTGAGGAGGAGGGGGCGTGGCACCCCACCAAGCACACAGTTACAAAGGAGAAAGAATACACTTTTTAATAAGACCCTCGGTGAGGCCCAAGGTAGTCTTTAAAAATGGGTAAAAACTCAAATTTTTTCATACAAAATCGAGACAAAGTCTTTAAAAATTCTAAAAACGGTGAAAATTGATATCACAATGTGTTAATAATATGTGTGTGATAAAATAAAAGCATTAGTGGCTCGATATTAAGTGCAGTAAATGAAAATCAAACACCAGATGTAACGACAGCCCCTGTATTTAGACATGTAATACTGTGTATATATGTATGTGTGCGCATGCATGTCTTAATGAATTTATTACCCGAAACGTTGTTGAGTTAGAGAAAGTTGGAGAAAGTGGGAGGCGTCAACTACAGACTTTTATGCGAGGCGAACCGTTTTAAAATCCGAGGAGAGTGCGCAGAAACAACCGACGGGGTCTGAGCCTTCAGCAACGAAAGAAAAACAGTCTAGAGACAGAAAGGAAATACCGCTTCTATGGTATAGATGTGTCAGTGCGTGCCGCTAGTGTGACGCTAAACAAAAAAAAAGGAAATAATAAATTACTTTTGCTGTACATAAAAAGAAATTGAACGATTAACCGTCCGTGCCGAAGAGCAGTTTTTTTTGGGTTTATTTAAATTGATCCAAATATATTCGAAAAACGGTCACCGGAGAAATTGGGGAAGGGCGACCGACGGAAGTGAATACAAAGATCACTTAAATTGGACAAACAGCAACAACCACAACGTAAGCCTTGAGGGTTACAACAAGTCAAGCGGTCACGGAGCAAGTACATTCACATAACTTATCGAGCTATCCTCATACCACCCCTGCGAGGGCGGGCACCTTGGCGTGGTGCAGGGGCTTAGGCGTTTCCCACCAGGAGCTGTGTATGGAGCGGAGTGACGATGTTTGATTGTTTATCTATCTCCATGCCGGCTTCAAGTGGGAGCGCTGACCAAGAACCGCCACCTCCTAATCCAGGGTGTAATGCGACACCGTGCCCATTGGAAGGTTTGCAGCCAGGAGGGCATAAACCGGCTGTATTCACACGGCGCCTCCTCGACACCGGGCCGCATCGAGGAGTATCTAGGCCTTACCGCGCTACGGGGCGCTGGCGTGGTGGACCATCAGAGAACCCCTTCTTAAATTTTTGACCGCTGAGCTTTGCTTAGGCCGAGCTGGCGGTCGTACGAACAAGATGAATACAACAAACAAACAACAAAAACAACAACAACAACAACAACAACAACAACAAAAACAGCAACAGCAAAAGCAGCATAACAGCAACGTTAAGCAAGCGCATAGTGGCAGCAGCGGTGTTCCTACGGCGGGCAGCAGCGCGAACGTGCCTCAGGCGGCAACAAGAAGAGGCAGCTTTATGGAGCGCCTAACAGAGCAGGAGGCTGCCCTATTCATTGAGCATGCAAGAGATGATGATGAGGCACCTAGAACCAGCGCATGCAAGCGCAAGGAAACTGCTCTGAGCGGAGGTAAGGAAAGGTGTGAAGGTGAGTCAACCGGTATGAACCTAACCGCCGGAGTAGATCGGTCGCAAAGCCGACCCGGCACTTTCTGCTCTTCTAATTTCAGAGAGAGCGAAGCGAGAGAGAGCCCTAGCAGACAACGTGCACCCAGCAGGCACCGCCCGGACCGCAACTGGTCTAAAAGCCGGCGTAGGTCCAGGAGTGAGTTGCGCTCGGGTAGCGTTCAGCGGCAGAGATCGCCAGGCAGGCGGGAGAGGTCACGCAGCCGCTCCTGCTCGCGGACATCCCAAGCAGCAGGGTGGCAGCAGCAGAGGAGAAAGCACCGAAGGGCGAGACTACCTCCACTTCCCCCCCGGGGCCAACCGGGGGCCCTCGATGACCGTAACCGCAAGGGGTTGAGCGGGGCCGGGGCGAAGTGGTACATCCGCTATCTTGAGCAGGGGAAAACCCCAGAAGAAGCTCGGGCCATGGCGGGTGTTCGGATGGAGGTCGAAAAAGAAGAGCGAGAGCGCAGGGACCGCAAGCGCACGCGAGAGCCACCCGTGCACGCCACTGAGCGGACGAGCGGGCCAAGCAACAACTCAGGTGTAACCGCGCCTGCTAATAAGCAGAGAAGCGGGGAACAACCCACTGGGTACCAACGACCTGCGCCCGCAGAAATGCGGAGAAGCAGGGAACCTGCATCGAAGCAGCCTTTAGCTGAGCCCGCTATTAAGCGCGGCAGTGAGCTGATTACTCCTCCAGAGCAACCATCCAGCAAGAGACAACGTGAGCAACCGCCACCTCCCGACACGGCGTCAGGTAGTCAGGGGGGCCAGATGGGGGAGCGGCGGCCGCAGGCCTCTCAGCAGTCCAGCTACTCGGCGGTCCTGAGGGGCATCCGGGTGGCTGTGCTGCCGAGAGATTACCCAGCGGCGGCCCTCAACTCAGACGACCTCACAAAGCTACAGGACGCCATTGTGCACGAGGTCTTTAAGGGAGCGTCCTTTCCCTTATCGTTCTACGGGGTGTATTTCCGGTCGGGAATGCTCCTCGTGGACTGTAAGGATGACAGGACGGTAGGTTGGCTAACCGAGAAAGCCGGCGAACTGGAAAGGTGGAAGGGGCCGGTGATGTGCGTGAAGAGGGGGGATCAGATTCCCCTACTGCACAACGTTTCGGTCTTCCTACCGAGAAGTGCCGATGAAACAGCGGAGTACGCGCTTCAGCTGCTGAAGACCCAAAACGAGGGCATTCACTCCTCAGTTTGGAGGGTCATTTCCAGCAGCTCCGAAGACGGCGGGCTGAGGCTAAATTTGGGAATAGACGATGGGTCTTACCTTGCCATCAAAAGGGCAGGCTTCATCCTGCACTACAGGTTCGGCATGGTTGTGGTGAGGCCGTGGAGGAGAGAACCTCCCGGCAACAAAGAGCCTAAAGCCCAGGGTTCCTTGGACTCAAGTGCCAAAGGCGTTGCCGTTCCTCCCGCGACTTTGGCCCCTGCAAACGCGCCAGTGCAAGGCACCCAGTCGTCTGCCCAGCCAAGTCCAAAGGATGCAGCCAAAGACAGCAGCCGGGAATTAAACATTCCCGATTCCGAGGAGCTCCTAGAGGAGCTTGATCTGAGGCGACTCGAGCTGGACGGGGTCAGCGAGGGCGATATACTGCTCTCGGACCTCGAGGAGCCAGTGCTATGAGCAATGCAGCGTTGTCAGTAGCCCAGGTCAACCTCCACCACGCAGTGGCCGCTTCGGCAGTCATCGCAAGGAGGTTTACTACGGACGACCTGGGCATTATACTGATACAAGAGCCGTGGGTCTTCAGGGGCCAGGTAAGAGGCCTGAACCACAGGAGTAACAAGGTAATTTGGGATATCTCCTGTGACAGGCCTAGAGCATGTGTAGTGCTAAAGTACAACATTAAACACTTCTGCATTACAGAGTTTTTAACACAAGACCTGGTGGCGGTGCAGGCGACGGTGATGGTAGGCGAACAGACTACGGACGTCGTCTTCGCTGCTGCATATTGCCCGGGGGACGACACCAACGTGCCTCCCCTTGAAGTACAGCAGCTGGTGGGGCACTGCAGACGCAGAAGGCTTCCGCTAATTCTTAGCTGCGATGCGAACGCCCACAACGTGGAGTGGGGCAGCACAGATACCAACCCCCGCGGTGAGTGCCTCTTAGAGTATATATTAAGCGAGAACTTAGGTATCCACAACGTTGGACATACTCCAACGTTTGTGACCAGAGTACGACAAGAAGTACTGGATGTCACCCTTGGCAACGATTTGGCCAATCCTTTGATTTTGGGGTGGCGGGTCTCATCGGAACCCTCCCTCTCGGATCACAGGATCATCCAATTCGAGCTAAGAGCGAGGACCAAGGTAGAAGCAATCAGACGCAACCCCAGAAGAACAAACTGGGCTTTGTATCATGAGCATTTAGAATCGAACCTAGCAAACATTGAGCGTAACAATAACAGAACAAGCTGTATGGAGTTAGAAAGCAGGGTCAGTGGTCTGAACGGCGCCATTACGGACGCCTTTCACTCTAGCTGTCCCGAGACGAGGCCGGGAGATAAAACCCAACCTGGCTGGTGGTCTCGGGAGCTCTCGGCGCTCCGCAAAGAAGTGCGAAGGCTTTATAACAGAGCCAGGCGCACGGGACGCTGGGAAGAGTATTCGACATGCCTAACGAAGTACAGCAAAGAAATCAGAAAATCAAAGCGTAGCAGTTTCAGGAAATTCTGTGAGAGCATTAGCTCGACTCCTGCGGCTGCCAGGCTGCATAGAGCCTTAGCAAGGGACAATCCGGGGACTATAATGGATATCAAAAGGTCCGACGGGTCCTACACTGGTAACGAGAGGGAAAGGGCCCTCGCTCTACTTTCGGCCCACTTCGCTGGTGCTGTCGGAATCCCACCCGCGGCTGGACACTGTGAGTCGCGTCCAAGTTCGGCCGATTGGAAAGTAGCCAGGAGTCTGTTCACGTACAACTCGGTCGGCTGGGCTCTGGACACGTTTGAACAGTTCAAGGCCCCGGGGGTAGACGGCATCAGCCCGGTGCTGCCTAAGCGGGGCGGGAAATTGCTTCTTCCCTACCTCGTAAGAATAATGAGAGATAGCCTAGCGCTGGCACACATTCCAGCGGTATGGCAAAGAGCTAGGGTAGTTTTCATACCGAAAGTGGGCAGAAGGGACATGTCCTCAGCGAAATCTTTCAGGCCGATCAGTCTTACCTCCTTCATGTTGAAGGCTATGGAGAAGGTGATTGACCTGGAAATAAGAGCCAACGTTCTCGGGGATGCACCGTTACATCCGGATCAACATGCCTACAGAGTCGGCCGCTCGACGGAAACGGCTTTGTATGCATTGACCACGGATATTCGGGACGCTTTGGAGAATGGAGAAACAGTGCTCTGTGCCTTCCTCGACATCGAGGGGGCCTTCGACAACACCTCGCATGCAGTGGTGAACAGAGCCTTGGAGCAAAGGGGAGTGCAGCCCACTATTCGTAACTGGATAAATAGGCTGCTAGAGACCAGAATAGCCGAAGTTGATACTGGCGAAGATACAGTTCAGCTACAGACGACCAAAGGATGCCCACAGGGCGGGGTACTATCCCCGCTTCTGTGGAGCCTAGTGGTGGATGACCTCCTGCATATTCTCACCAGTAATGGAATCCGCTGTCAAGGATACGCGGATGACATAGTGATAATTGCAAGGGGTAAATTCGTGAGCACCCTCTTTGACATAGTGCAAAGCGGACTGAACCTGGCAAAGAAATGGTGCTTGGAGGTAGGACTGAATATCAATCCTGCCAAAACGGCCATAGTTCCCTTTACCAGAAAGAGAAAATTACTAGGTAGTAGAGTTATAGCTCTGGGGGGGGTCGCGGTCGAGGTCACCACGGAAGTGAAATATCTGGGTCTCATCTTAGATTCTAAGCTTCTGTGGAAGGCTCATGTCGACGCTGCCGTCTCCAGGGCTAGGAGAGCATTAATGGTGTGCAGACGACTCGCAGGAAAATCCTGGGGCTGCAGCCCTAGAATACTGCGGTGGATGTACATCATGATAGTGAGACCCATGGTCACCTATGGTGCAGTGGCTTGGGGATCCAGAAGTGCCCTGACCTCGGTTAGGCAATCTATTACCAGGCTACAGCGCTTGGCGGGCGTGTGCATTACCGGAGCGATGCGCACGTGCCCGACAGCTGCGCTGGAGGTGATTCTGGAACTTGAGCCGCTGCACGTCACCATCGACCATGTGGCTAAGCGAACCCTGATGAACTTCTCAAAAGAAGGTTTCGGCAGGGGTAAGTTGATGTCGTCCAAAGCAAGGGACAGACTAGAACCTCAGCTGCCTCTCTTGGGCTTCCCCAGAGATGAGATTCATAAAAAGATAAGGTTTGACAGAAAGTTTGGAGTGGAAATATACAGCAAGGCTACCTGGAGTGCATCCATACTGGACAACCACGTCCAGAGAAGCACCCTACAATGGTACACTGATGGCTCCAGGACCCCCGAAGGCATTGGAGCGGGCGTCCATGGTCCCAGATCCAGCATCTCGGTTCCATTGGGGGCCTACCCAAGCATCTTCCAAGCGGAGGTCTTTGCCATCAGTGAATGCGCTGAGATTAACCTGAGAAGAAATTACCGCGGTGAGACCATTCTCATATCAAGCGACAGCCAGGCCGCGCTCAAAGCCCTCTCCTCCTATGAAATAAAATCATCACTGGTAATGGAGTGCTTTGAGAGACTGAATGCCCTGGCGGAGAGAAACCAAATCCAACTCCTCTGGGTACCAGGACATAGAGGGGTTGGTGGCAACGAAGAAGCCGATCGCCTGGCCAGGACAGCAGCCTCAGCTACTCCGGTGGGACCAGAGCCGATCCTGGCTGTAGGTCCCAGCACTGTGAGAGAAATGCTGAGAGATGAGACTAACAGACTGCGAAACCAACAATGGCGCAATATAGCAGGCCTTAGACAGGCAAAGTCTCTCCTTGGGGGATACAATATGAAAAGGCACAGGTTGCTGATGAGCCTCCCCAAGGAGAAACTAAGAATCATGACAGGAATTCTGACGGGTCATTGCAGATTAAGGGGCCACCTACACAAGCTAGGGATTTGGTCAAGCGACCTCTGTCGCTTCTGTGACTTAGAAACAGAAACCCCGCAGCATCTACTCATGGAGTGCGTTGCTGTGGCGCGCAGAAGAGGCACGGCCTTTGGACGGCCGTGGCCGGATGAGCAACACTTACACTCATTACCCCCGACAACCATACTAGGCTTTCTAGAGGTGCTGGGGCTTATGGAAGTACTGTGATATGAGCCGTAGAGGGCACAATAGACCTATCGGTCGCAGTGCATTCCTCTCATTTATAATCTCATCTAATCTAATCCTCATACCAACAAAGTAGCTTTTAGCATCCGTGTTCTACGGGCAGGCTTATACCTAAAGACATATAAACTTTCCTGAATAGAAAAGGGCAACGACCGGAAGCATAAAGGGCGTTGGAAAGATTCAGCTGTGAGCATGAGCGCGAAAGCTCCGCAAACACTCAATTAATAATATATTCAGAAAGAAGAAAGAGGTGCGAGAGAGAAAAAGTCCGGAGAGGTGGGAAATCGTCAGAGAGAAAGCCCCGCTCACTCGTTAATATTGTGCGAGTGTACTCAACCGGCAGCATCTCCCCCGCATATGAATAATCTCCATGGCCAAAACTTCCTCCGCGCGATCGTCATAGCCAAATACCCTTATATTTGTATGGACATATTTATAAACATAACTTACAAGTAAACAAAAGTTTTCCCCTGTGAAATGGCCAATGTTACGCAACCTAGTTTTTTTATGATTTCCTTTAATTATTCCTTTTTTTTTTACTTAAATTATAATGCATATTTTGAAAAATGCAAATTTTTTAATAAGTTCTTTTTAATCACACTCAACTATTTCTAAATACACATGCGCACATAATCTACTTTACAAAACATGGGAGAGCGTAGAACACTCTTTTTTGACGATTCCAGTGAATGTGTATTACTAAAAAAAACTCAACCAGCGACACATGCGCACATAATCTACTTTACAAAACATGGGAGAGCGTAGAACACTCTTTTTTGACGATTCCAGTGAATGTGTATTACTAAAAAAAACTCAACCAGCGACATATGTTGAGTGTGATTAAAAAGAACTTATTAAAAAATTTGCATTTTTCAAAATATGGATTATAATTTAAGTAAAAAAAAAAGGAATAATTAAAGGAAATCATAAAAAAACTAGGTTGCGTAACATTGGCCATTTCACAGGGAAAAACTTTTGTTTACTTGTAAGTTATGTTTATAAATATGTCCATACAAATATAAGGGTATTTGGCTGTGACGATCGCGCGGAGGAAGTTTTGGCCATGGAGATTATTCATATGCGGGGGAGATTCTGCCAGTTGAGTACACTCGCACAATATTAACGAGTGAGCGGGGCTTTCTCTCTGACGATTTCCCACCTCTCCGGACTTTTTCTCTCTCGCACCTCTTTCTTCTTTCTGAATATATTATTCATTGAGTGTTTGCGGAGCTTTCGCGCTCATGCTCACAGCTGAATCTTTCCAACGCCCTTTATGCTTCCGGTCGTTGCCCTTTTCTATTCAGGAAAGTTTATATGTCTTTAGGTATAAGCCTGCCCGTAGAGCATGGCTACAAGGCCATCAGCTCGCAACAATACTTTCATCTAGAACGACGGTAGGTGGCGGAGAACGAAGAGAATTGCGTCGGGCTGCAGCACAGACTTATATGACTTTGCAAAGGAATTGTTGATCCGAATTGAGAAGGAACTCAACGTCAGTTGGGAGAATGTTTACACAGGCAGGGTGAAACAGTTCATTGCACTTTACACGCTGAATTCATGGCATGATGATGCATATTTACGCGGCAATTAATTTAAGTCTATCTCGAATGGTAAAATACCAAAAAAGAAGCACAAACACAGCGTAATTACGAAATATATATGCAAGTGTGTAAATATGTAAATTGCTAGATAATATAACGAAAATTTGTGAAAACTTAAAAATCAGGGACCGATTTAAAAATAAGTCTTCTGCCGATCGCGTCTACTAGAATTAACACTTATAGTTAGCTTAATTAATACTTATAGTTAGGATAACTGAAAACGTTTAATTCAAAAACGAAATTAGATTAAATATACGTCCTTTATTCTTTCGTTCCGTTTTTTTTTTTTAAACTATAATAATAATTATATATTTTTTTTTGTGTTATAATTTTTACGCTCTGCCCTAATTATTCTTTTGCACACTCGCTGTTTTTCGCTAGACACTTTCTAATCACATTCATTTCAACTGTATGTACATATGTATGTATGTATTTATGTATGTAGCGTTTTGACCACCGATGTTGGTACCACCATACGGAGAGCTGAAAAGACCGACTTGCCTATTTCTAAATAGATAGATACTATTAAGCTTTTAATTTATTATAAGTTTAATAAATAATAATAATAATAATAATAATAATAGTATGCCTAACACTACGACCGTACCAAAGAGCTTAATAGTTCCGAAGAGCAAAAGTATAGCAACCGTTTGTAAACAAGTGCAGATACGCTCCTCCCCGCCTCAGCGCATATCTAATATCTCTGGCACTTCGACCAATGTCAAAGTTGCTAAGCAACCAATATCTCTTCAGTAACTTTTCGATGAGATTTTAGCTCTCAGAGCCGAGAATCTTCGTTTTCATTCCTTTGTTAATGTTCTGGTGAGTGATAATAAGAAGCTTTTTAGCAAAACTGAATCTCTTGAAGCCAAAATTGACTCTATGCAGAGTAAGCTTTGCTCCGTTGAGTTAAATTCAACCATTAATGCGCTCCCAGCAGAAATTAAAAACCTCCATACAAACTATAAAAAAATTACGCCTACCACTGTTCGTATCATACACCCATACATACTGGTACGTATGGCAATGTCCGCTCTCTCGCAGCTGCTACCTCTGCAGGCACATATCTTTCGTTGAGGAAGACATTGGCATTGACAGAAAATCCATTTTTTGCTTTAAGCTCATCAAAAAGGGTGCTGACATCGCGTCTTTTACGAAGGTGAATTTTAAACTTGGGGTTAATGAATCGTCATTTGACAAGGTTTTCGACCCAGCGCTTTGGCCTGCAAAAGTTAAGCTTCGCCCATTTCAATTTTTTCAACGAGAGGATCTTCTCAAAGAGCAAACCTAGCTTACTTCGGGAACCCTAAGTTAACGCTCAAGAATTTGACAATCAATAATAGTAACAGCCGAGAAAATAAAAAATTAAATATATTCTTTCAAAATATGGGAGGTATTCGCACCAAGTCTGAAGCTATCCGGATTTTTAGTGCTAACTTAGACTACGATGTCCTAGTTCTCGTCGAAACAAAGCTAAATTCCAATTTCTTCGATCAGGAATTTTTCGACTCTAATCTGTTTAACGTCTTTCGGAAAGACCGGGACGATATTAAAACTGGTTGTGCGCTTGGTGGAGGGGTATTTATAGCTGTACAGCGCAAGCTCCGATCTCTTCAAATAGCTCTCCATGATCCTGACTCTATATTGGATCAACTATGTATCTGCATTAAAGGCGCTTCAACGTTTGGATCCCTGTGTCTGATGGCATCCTATATTCCACCGGGCAGTTCTTTCGAGATTTACAAATGACACACGGACAACATTATACATTTGGTTCACAATAGCCTGGCTAATAATAATCATCTGTGCATACTCGGTGATCTCAATCTCCCTAACATCACGTGGTCAAAACGGTTCTCTAAATCTGGGCTACTACCAAATAATATAAGTACTCCGAAAGAATCTCATATTTTAAGTCTAGATATAGTCCAAATTAATAGTTAATATGAACCAGCTCAATAGAATTCTCGATCTTGTTTTCGTAAGTACTAATATTATTACGAATATCAATCAATGTTTCTCCCCGAATCCCTACAAACTTCCATGGTACACTTACGAACTAAAGAAAATTAAGAACCAACGAAATAAGTTATATAAAAAATGTTGTAAATCTAAAAGCAAGTCATGCTCCGGGATTCCATCAGCAGTTTGTCTGGGAGAAAAAACAGCAAGCTCACCCCTCGAAATGGCAGAGTTTTTTAAATCAAATTTTACTGGCGATGCACGATGCTCTCGTTCCTTTCAACATGCCAACTGCGACTCCACCATTAATTTCGGCCATCTAAAACTCACGTCTGATGACATTATTAGGGGTATAAGTTGTTTACATCTCTACACAAACCGATGTCGATGGTTTCTGTACTGACTTACTGAAAAAGTGCACGCCTTTAGTTGAACCTCTTAAACATCTTTTTAACAAATCACTAAATACTGGGATTTTCGTTGATGAATGGAAGATAACGACAGTCACTCCAATTTACAACAGTGGGAAAAAGAATGGTGCAGCTAATTATAGGCCAAACTCTCGTCTATCTCAAAACTTTTCTAGGTGATCGGTAAAGATAAGATGTATTTCGCCGTAAAAAACTTAATTTCCCCATATCAGCATGGCTTTGTTGCCAATCGGTCTACAGTTACTAACTTAGCCAACCAGCAAATAGACTGCTGTTGCGTTCAAACTTAAGCAATACACTGTGCGGTCTCGATCTAAGGGATAACCTGTGATCACTTCATAGCGACCTCAGGGGTACCGCAAGGAAGTATCTTAGGTCCTCTTCTATTCGTTCTGTTTATTAACGATATTGGAAACTGTTTTACTTCCTCACATTTTTTGCTATATGCTAAAGGTATATTCCGCCATAAAAAGTTCTGAAGATGCACGTTGCCTTCAGGAAGACTTAGACAGATTATATCTTTGGTGTAGTAGATCGCTCCTTTGTCTTAATATAAATAAGTGTTTTCATATAACCTATTCCAAAATGCGTAACGTGATGAAGTCGAATTATTACATAGAAAACAAGGCTCTTCAGTCTCCTGATGAGATCAAAGATACGTTAAAGTTACTTTTCACAACGTTATTTCGCCCTAAGCTTGAATATGCTGCATTCATCTGGAGACCTTATCACAAATTTGCAATAGAGCGGATCAAGCGTATTCAAAACATTTTCTCCAAGTTTGATCCAATTCCTTACCATTCCCGTCTCCTACTCATTAATCTGAAATCTCTTGAAATCAGAAGAACTACTCTATCCCTCTCCTTTATCTCTGGTGTGATCAAGGGTGATATTGATTGTCCCTCCTTACTTCACGCTATTCAATTTCTCATACCATTTAGAACTCTCCGTTCTTACTATCCTTTTTATATTAAGAACCTCACTACCAATTACGCAAGGAATGCTCCTTTAGTGCGTTCTCTTCGTGAATTAAACGAAATCTCGGATTCTGTTGCGCTGGACTTTTCTTTGTCGAAAACTGTGTTTTCCAAATTTTTAAACTCAATTATATAACATATGAGTAAGTCATCGTTTTTAGTCAGTAAGAACCTTTGTAGTTTTTTGACTATTTTCAAATAAAAATAAATTAATTAATTAAACTAACTATTATTATTATAGTTGTGAATAAATATGGAACCCTTTTCTACTTATTTTTCTTTAGTTGAACGTGCGAACGCGACACGGTGGAGTTCTTAACTGCATGTGTTTGTGACGGTTTTGCCTGTGAGATGAATTGGCGAGGGACAGACATAAGATGAGTTGATTCTACCCGGACTGTCTGACAGACGGACCATTGTCATAATAGGGAACTCCAGCTTTTGCTTTTGAAGCCACAGTGGAGTTCATGGCTGTTTATGCATATAAACACAGGGGGTGGGGGGTTTGGCCGGCTCCACCTGACGAGACAGTTTTCTACCGCTTATCTTCTTTCCATATGCTTGTTCCAAGGCATGATTAACATTTTTTGTTGAAGTCAGCTGGCTTGGGATGCTTTTTGATATTTTGGTACGTTTTAAAGTTAAAGGAAGGATCATATCATATACCGGTTCGACTGCGGCGCATTTTCTAAATAAATAAATTTTTCGTAATATATATATTGAAACGGGAAAAGAGCTGTTCACGGATATCAAAACCAGACATACATCATCAATAACATATGTCATGAACTCACGTTTTGTCTGGAGTTTAACAAAAAATGTTTGCTGGGTAACTTTGTCTCGATTTTTATTTGGTTTAATCATGGACGATTTTTGTAGCAAGTGCGACAAAGCATTTGCGCGGAATGACAATTCAACAGTCCCGTGTAGTGGCTTTTGTAGAAAGCGTTTTCATCCTACCTGTTGTGAAGGCGTTGTGTCTGATTACGATTTGGGGCTATTCAAGCGAAACCGGCATATTGGTTATTTCTGCATCGATTGTGTTAATGTGCCTGTAAGTGTTAGTAAGTCATTTGATTCGATCTTTGCCTCGCAAAAAATTGGCAATGACTTTTTAATGAGTGCCTTCAACGCAAATTTTAAAGATCTATCGGGAAGAATTGATAATTTATCAAAAGAAATTAATTTAAAACTTGCCAACAACAATGCTAAGTGCCTAGAAGAACTAACTGCAGAAATAAACACACTCAAAAGTGTTGTTCGTGCATCCCTTGACACCGCGGTCAACGTTAGCAAAAATACTAGCCGACCTTCAATTGCTTTGTCACCATCGGTTGCTGCTGCAGTCGTCTCGCCTTCGCACATACTAACTTGGGCTCAATGTGTGGAAGATAGTCTCCCGTCTCCCACTGTTCTAGTTGGCTCTGCACCTAATACAGGAAATGCAACTGCATGCTGTATGAAGTCAACACTCTGCTCAGCTGCTGCTGCCTCTCACCATTCTAATATTACAGCTGCTGCCAGTGACATGAGTACATTGTCGCTGATTGATGTTAATTCTAATGAGTTGGCTATGTTATCTCCCTCGTTGAGCGCTCATGTGGGTGTTAATGCTGAAGTTGGTTGGTACGCTAACTTGCCATCGGCGAAACGTTTTACCTCTGCGGTTGATGTTAATGCTGCTGCTGCTTATAGTGAGTCTGCAATTACTACCGCGGCTCGTAATGGTGTGAATTTACCATCGTCGTTTATTAAACAAGCCCGCTCGGTTGCTGTTAATGCGACTGCTGCTAATAAAGACAAAAAAGCGCCGCTGTACTTAAAAGCTGGCTCTGCTTCGTATGCTGATATTGCTTCTGCTGCTACTGCTGTAAACTCCGGGGATTTATCTGCTCCTTTGCCTACCGATTCGCTTCAAGCTGCGATCAACAACAATGGTGCTCATTCGAAAAAAAGCAAAGCAAACACAAACTTGCTAGCTCTTGGCACGGACCCAAACAATGAGTTGAACGTTGCTGTTCAAATGAAATGGATTCACTTGTCGTCTTTCAAACCTTCTCGTTACCGCAGAAGATGTGATTAATTATATTTCTAAGCATACAGGCATTGCATCCGCGCGAGTAGTCTGCTATAGATTGGTAAAAAAAAAAGACGTGGGTACGGTGTCACTGACCAAAGTGAACTTCAAAGTAGGCATTTGCCGCTCTGATTACGCTAAGATACTGGTAACTTCTGTCTGGCCTGCAGATGTAAAAGTGCGTACGTTTAATTTTTTTCCAAAAGCAAGAGACGCACAGGCAACTCAATAACTGCTATGACAGTAACTGAAGCGTTAGTCGGAGCTCTCGATTTACTTCCCCAACGCTGAGGGACTTGTTGAGACCTGGCTGACAACAGATTTTATATTGTCAGAGCTTTTTGATAGTCGTCATGAAGTCTATCGCAAAGACAGAATATTGCAACCTGGAGTAACTAGAGGGGGCGGCATCTTAATCGCAGTGTCTACTTCTCTCACTAGCCATGAGATAAAACTACGTCATACTGGGGATAACTTCGAACAAATTTGCGTCGCTGTTAATGTGGGTGAAACGCATCGCAGTAGCTTTAACGAAATCTGCTTTATAATAAGTTATATCTCGCCAAATAATAGTTATGAAATGTATAAGTCTCATATTGATAACATTAGCTCTATTGTGGACTCCTTACAACCTTATCAGACGCCTTGTATTTTGGGTGATTTTAACTTAGGTTCCATTCAATGGGTAAAAAATCCTGAAGACGGTTCTTTAACACCTCTTACTTCTAAAAAGGATAATGAAGACTTACTTTGTGATTCGCTTTATTCTTTTGATTTATACCAGATTAACGATATTGTAAATAATTTAAACAGAATACTAGATTTAGTCTTTATAAGTAGACATTAGGTTTAATATTTATAAGTGCGCAATACCTCTAACCTGTGAATCAACTCATCATAAAACAATAGAAATCCAATTCTCCTTTTACAAGTACGAAAGTGACCCTGGTGAATCCGAATACATTTTTAATTATTATAAAGCAAACTTTGCGGCTCTTAACACCTTCTTTGATGCGATTGATTGGAATATATTTTTTGAAAACCTTGACTTACACAGTACAACACATGATTTGCCAACTCAATCCTGAGAACTGTATGTGAAATTATTTATTTATTTAATTTAATTAATGCGGTCTTCAAAGTAATAACTTTTTATAGACTAGTTAAAGATACCAAACAAATCTAACTTAAATCTATACAAACTAGTGTTAAAATTAAGAATATTGCAATATTGATTAGATAACCGCATAGATCTTGCTCATTAAATGCATAGCTTGTTGAATGCCTATCCTCAATAAATAACTTACAACGTCGAAGATTGCGTGGAGGAATATATCGGCTGAATAAATTGGTTAACTGTGGAGAAATTATATTGCCATTGATTATATTAAAAACAAAAATTAACGAAAAGCTAATCCTTCTATCATGCAGGGCTTGGAGACTGTAGGGTTTATAATATATGTATCTACTTTATTAATTTAAACTTGTTTTAATATTTTTATTTTCATATATAAATTTGTCTTTCAATATTTTTCAATTTGATTTTTTAATTATTAATTTTCTGAATGTATAAAAGAAAAGTTGTAAAAATAAAATTTTTTAAATAGAATAAAAACATATTCTATATTGGCGATCCTACATTTATAAGTACTCATTTTAAAAATTCATCAATAACCATCATTGAAACAATAATAACAATTGTGAACCCGTTCGTGTTTTCACTTTGGTCACTTACTCCCGTTTTTACATATAACGCTACAAACCGACGCACCATATCTTGCAGTAATATTTCACAAGAATTTGTAATAAAGGAAATCATCGATTCAACGTGTTATTAATTGTTAGAAGCTGGCTTAACATTAACCCAGGACATTTTGTGCACTCACAAAGTTAGCATTTCCGAGCGTTGCAAGCAAACCAAGAGTGCGAATACTCGAATACCGAAAGCACAAACCATACTTGTGAAATAAAAACAAAGACGTCCTTCTGTGCGATTTGTTATAAATTTGACTACTTTCCTGAATTAAAACATTGCGAAATAAACAATCTCAACATTCAACATCAAATTCAGCACCAACAATCCGCACAACATCACTTCAAATATTCATATTTAACGTCGCTACAACCATCACAATGTCTACAACAACGCAATAACACTCCAGATCATCTATTATCTCTTTTATAATTACAAATACTACAACCATTTTTTGCTGAACATTTTGTGTGCAATCAAGTTCGTATCTTAAGTCTTTTATTAAAATAAAATTATTACAAATATTAAATATTAATTCTTAATATTAATATTATTTAAATTATTATTATTACTTATATTTAATTTACTTTTGTAAACTTTCTCTCCAATTATTTTTTTTTATATGCCACTATCACGTTCACCTATACGTACACGCAACTTCACAACAATGGAAAACCAAAATAACAATCCAACTTACACTTCAGACTTAAACACTACACAAAATATACACAATGATAATTTAACTCAAAACACTAATAACTTAAGAACAAATTTTTCAAAATCAATTAAATTACCTCCATTTTGGGAAGAATGTCCTGAAGCTTGGTTTCTTCTTGTTGAAGGACAATTTGAAATCAATAATATTCAAGACGATAATATAAAATTTCAAAACATACTTATTGTTTTACAACGTGAAACAATTTCCAAAATTTTGGATGTTATCAATCCACCTCCTTTTATGAATAAGTACGCTACTATTAAGAAAGCGTTGTGTGAAAGATTTTCTCTTAGCGAAGAAAAAAGATTAGAAAAGTTATTTTCAAATACAGAACTAGGCGATCGTTCTCCATCAGAACTTTTTAGATATATGAAGTCTCTAATAGGTTCTGATTCTATCGTCAGTAAGGAATTACTTTTCAAATTGTGGATCCGAAAATTACCACAACAGATACAAATTCATTTAACATCAAGTAATAATCAAAATAAAGATGAAAATGTTATTCTTGCAGATAAACTTTTTGATTTATTAAATCAATCTCAATCTTCTAAATCTTTGTCAATAGCAAGTGTTGAAAATAACATCCTCGAACAATGTATTAAAAATTTAACAGAATTAACTACTGCAATTTATCAAAATTTAAACAAAATTACTTCTGATATTAATGAATTACAAATTAGATCAAGATCTAGAAATAGAAATAGAAGTAATTCTAATTCAAGAAGATTTTCTAGATCAAAAGATAATATTATTCAAACCATTTGTTGGTATCATAGAAAATTTAAAAATAATGCTTTAAAATGTATTAAACCCTGTAGTTTTAATACAAATGAAAAACAATCAAATCAAAACTGTTTAAACTGAAACGTTCCATTATGACGGTGGCTAATAATGGAAATAACATTAAATCATCACGCCGCCTATGTATTTATGATAAATTAAATAAACTAAATTTTTTAATAGATACTGGCGCTATAGTTTCTGTAATTCCTTCTTCCAAATTCAAATCATTTAAAAGAAATTCAGATCTTAATTTGACTGCAGCTAACAATTCCTCTATTAAAACATTTGGTACCAAACTTTTAAAAATTGACTTAGGTCTTAGACGTGATTTCGAATTCCCTTTCATTTTAACAGATATTTCAACTCCAATTATAGGTGCTAATTTTTTAGAGAAATTCGGGATATTAGTGGATATCAGAAATAAAGAAATTACTGATTTAACAACAAAATTAAAAGTTTCTGGATCTTCTGGATTTTGCGATATATTTTCACTCAAAATACCAATTTCTGAAAATAAATTTACAACCCTTTTAAATAATTTTCCTTTAATAACCTGTGAACCAGATTACACTAAACCAGTGCAACACCATACGGTTCACAGGATTGAAACCAAAGGAGTTCTACCTTTTTCAAAACCTCGTCGTCTAGATCAAATTAAATTTAAAATAGCAAAAACTGAATTCGATTTTTTAATAAAAACTGGTATATGCAGACCTTCAAATTCTCACATTGCATCTCCTTTACATTTAGTTCCAAAAAAAGAACCAAATGATTGGAGACCTTGTGGCGATTACAGAAGACTCAATTTTATAACGATACCTGATCGTTATCCATTACCACATATTCATGATTTAGCTATAAATTTACATAATAAACAAATATTTTCGAAAATTGATCTTGTTCGTGCATATCACCAAATTCCAATGGCTGAAGAAGACATTCATAAAACAGCAATAACCACACCTTTTGGAATGTTTGAGTTCGTACGGATGCCTTTTGGTTTACGAAACAGTGCCCAAACATTTCAACGTTTTATTAACGAAGTATTTTCCGGTTTAGAATTTGTATTTGTTTATATTGATGATATTCTTGTTGCTAGTGATAATGAAGAACAACATTTAGAACATTTGAAACTAATATTTAAAAGACTTGAGAAATATAATTTAAATATTAAACCTTCTAAATGCATTTTCGGAACTAATAAACTAGATTTTCTCAGTTATGAAATTTCTAATCAAGGCATTAGACCATCTTCCGATCGTATTGAAACCATTACAAATTTTGAAAAACCACTTTCAATAAATAAATTACAAAAGTTCTTAGGTATGGTAAATTATTACCATAGATATGTGAAAATGTTAGCAGCAGAACTTAGTCCTCTGCATGAAATGTTAACATTTGCAACTAAACAAAAACTCAAACAGCTTATTTGGACAGAAAAGACAACCACTGCTTTTGAAAACGTTAAACAACTCTTTGCTCAACAAACTTTACTTACTCATTTTGATAAAAATGGTAAATTATCACTTGCTGTAGATGCATCAAATGTAGCAATTGGTGCAGTTTTACAACAATTTAGTAACAACACTTTAGAACCACTTGCTTATTTTTCACGAAAATTATCTTCTACAGAAATGAATTACTCAACATTTGACAGAGAACTTTTAGCCATATACAATTCAATTAAACATTTTAAACATTTTCTTGAAGGTAGAATTTTCACAATATACACTGATCATAAACCTTTAACACATGTTCTAAATTCAAAAACAGATAGATCACCTCGACAAATTAGACATCTTGAGTACATTGCACAATTTACAAATGATATTCAATACATTTCTGGAAAAGAAAACATTGTTGCTGACACACTTTCACGTATTTCAGATATTAACACAATTTTAACTCAAGATATTAATTTTCAAACTTTGTATAAAGAACAACAAAAAGACCAAACTCTTCATGACTTAATTTCTGACAAAAATTGTAACAATAATTTAAAAGAAATTAATATTCCAGTTCTTAATCTTAATATTTGGTGTGATATTTCTCAACAACCTTTTAGACCTTTTGTTCCAAATTCTATGAAGAATATAATTTTTGATAAAATCCATTCTTTATCACATCCTAGTGTTCGTACTACTAGACGTTTAATTCAATCAAAATATTTTTGGCCTAACATGCGTAAAGAAATTAATAGTTGGACTTCCGCATGTATTAACTGCCAGAAATCAAAAATTTCTAAATATACTAAAACACCAGTACAAAAAATTAATATACCATCTGGACGATTTGAACACATACATATGGATCTTGTTGGTCCATTACCTGTTTCAAAAGCAAATCGTTACATTTTAACTATAATTGACAGACATACACGTTGGCCGGAAGCTTATCCACTTAAAGATATTTCAGCGAATACAATTGCCAAAACATTTGTACAAAATTATATTCCCCGTTTCGGCGTTCCACTTAATATAACAGTAGATCAAGGATCACAATTTACATCAAAATTATTTACTGAATTAACAAAATTATTAGGATCTCACAAAATTCATACATCTCCTTATCATCCTCAATCAAATGGAATGATTGAAAGATTTCATAGAACATTAAAAACTGCTATTACAGCATCAAACGATTCAATTCACTGGTCTGAAATTCTTCCTTGGATTTTATTAGGACTTCGTATATCTATTAAAGATGATTTAAAATGTTCTTCTGCAGAATTAGTTTACGGCCAAACACTTAGATTACCTGGAGAATTAATCGTTTCAAATAATAATAACAATAATGAATTTGATAATACAATGGAAACACTTTCCAAACTGAGAGAACATTTTTCACACGTTCGTTCAAAAATTGTACATCATAATAAAGAAGATTTTTTTGTTCCCAAAAATTTGGATACTTGCGAATATGTGTTTGTTAAAGTTATTCATAAGTCAAATCTACAACCACCTTATGAAGGCCCATTTAAAGTTATCTCTAAACACAATAAAGTATTCAAAATTCAAAAAGGTAACTTAATCAAAACAATTTCCATAGACTTATTAAAACCTGCACATACAATTCCTAATTCCAGTTCACTAACACTTCCAAAGAAAACCAAAAAAATTACATTTAATATTAATTAATTTTTTTTTTTTTTTATTGGAGGGGGAGTATATGTAGGGTTTATAATATATGTATCTACTTTATTAATTTAAACTTGTTTTAATATTTTTATTTTCATATATAAATTTGTCTTTCAATATTTTTCAATTTGATTTTTTAATTATTAATTTTCTGAATGTATAAAAGAAAAGTTGTAAAAATAAAATTTTTTAAATAGAATAAAAACATATTCTATAGAGACCAAGCAGCTTACGCCTACTTATATATGGTGGGAGGCCAAATGGCCATCTAAGTTTATTTGCAGCATATTTTGTAAACACTTTTTGAACTCTCTCAATTTTTTTGGAGTAAATATCGTAGTACGGATTCCAAATTATTGAACAATATTCAAGGCGGCTTCTAACTAATGGAACGAAAATCGTCTTCAAGGTCCTTGAGTAAGTAATCACACAACATTTATTTGCATTTGAAATAGGTGATTGTCATTGCACCACCTACTGAGGGCGTCTATTTCATGTTGAAGGTTTATGCAATCATTTATGGTGTCGATTTGTAAAAAAAGTTTTACATCATCAGCAAACATAAGACATTTAGCAAATTTGAATTGATTGGTCATTTATGAAAATGAGAAAAAGCAAGGGTCCACTATGTGTCAAGGCATGACAAGGCATCGATAAGTATTGATGACTTACTGGATCCAATTGTCACTTATAGTTTCCTGTTTGATAGAAAACTAGAGAACAGTTCTAAAAGCCTACCATTTATTCCGTATGATTTAAGCTTGAGCAGGAGAATTGAGTGATCAACTTTATCAAACGCTTTTGAGAAGTCTGTGTAAAGTACATCAAGCTGTGCGTGATTACCAAAAGCATTCACTATGTGGTTAGTCAACAAAGCTAGATTAGAGGTCGTTGATCTTCCTGGAAACAATCCGTGTTGACAATCAACTATAGCATTATTCATATGATCAAATAATTTTTTGGAAGAATATGATCTAAAAGCTTAGCCACAGTACTCTGTTTCACTATTGGTCTATAGTTGGAGATAATTTTGCGATCACCGCATTTATATGTATACTGGGACTACAGAGCAAAGCTTCCATGCGTTTAAAAATTTTCCGTTCTTCAAGCATTCCTGAAAGAGTTTTGAAATAGGTTTTGCAATGCTAAGCGAACAAATTTTGAAAAATATCGGAGCAAATCCTTCAGTAACCGGTTTTGCACTAGATTCTAACTTAGAAATCGACATGAGAACACCATCTTCCGAGATATAGAAACATGAAATAGCTGGTAATGAAGCTGAATGAAAGTTAGGAATTGAAGTGCTGGAGTACCTTGTATAGACTTTTTGGAAAAGTTTAGCGAACAAGTTACAAGCGTCTTGTGTATTGTCCGATGTCTCACCATCATAGTGCATAGTTGTTGGAAAACCATAGGTACGTCTCTTTGTGTTAATTACATACCAAAAGCATGACGGATTAGTTTTTAGTTCGATTTTAAGCATATATTTTCTGAAAAGAAATTTTTTAAGGCAATCAAAATAATAATAATTTTCTTAAGAATAAGGAAGCGATTGGCGATCAACTAAGCTACTGCTTTTTTTATACCTTTTCAGGGCCTTATTTTTAATATTCTTTAGATTAATAAGTTTATAGTTAAACCAGGGTGGTTTGTTGCTCGAAATTTTATTTTCCATCAAAGGAACAATGCTAGAAATAGCTGACAAGAAATGCTGACGTAAAATATCGTATGATGACTCCGGTTTATTTGAGGAGTCGAGGAACGACCAATCACTACCTCCTAAAAAATCATTAATCGCTAAACAATTTGCTTTGAGTAATTATATTCAACCGCAGATAAAGCTGGTTCATTATCGAATTTATAAAATTCGAAATAAACAGCTAAAGAGTTATGGTGCAAGCTATTTACTAAGATAGGTGATAAGCATAAGATACAAGAAATTCTTAAATCGGCAGAGCCAAATATAAGATCCAGGAATCTGCTGTTACTATTAGAATATGGATTAAGTTGCTTAATTCCGTAAGAAAGCAATGTACTTACAAATAAAAAATCTGTATCTGTATTAAGACCGATTGGTAGGATGTTATTACGTTCACGTACCCAAGCTATGTTACATAGATTAAAGTCGCCTAAATATTTAACTTCAGTGTTTGGCTTAATACTATTAAAAATAGATGCTACTTTATTTAAGTGCTTCTTGTAAAGAATATAATCACTGCCAGGAGGAATGTGGACAATAAGATAATAGACTTATTGTCGGAAAATTTAACATTTACACAAATTTGTTCTACATCACCATCCAATATATCAAGATTAACAATTTCACTACGTAAATCAGCTCTAACTGCCAAAAGAACTCCGCCACCTCTTGAAATACCATACCACTAGATAGATAGTATAGATTATAAATGAGAGGAATGCACTGCGACCGATGGGTCTATTGTGCCCTCTACGGCTCACATCACAGTACTTCCATAAGCCCCAGCACCTCTAGAAAGCCTAATATGGTTGTCGGGAGTAATGAGTGTAAGTGTTGCTCATCCGGCCACGCCCGTCGAAAGGCCGTGCCTCTTCTGCGCGCCACAGCAACGCACTCCATGAGTAGATGCTGCGGGGTTTCTGTTTCTAAGTCACAGAAGCGACAGAGGTCGCTTGACCAGATCCCTAGCTTGTGTAGGTGGCCCCTTAGTCTGCCATGACCCGTCATAATTCCTGTCATGATTCTTAGTTTCTCCTTGGGTAGGTTCATCAGCAACCTGTGCCTTTTCATATTGTATCCCCCAAGGAGAGACTTTGCCTGTCTAAGGCCTGCTATATTGCGCCATTGTTGGTTTCGCAGTCTGTTAGTTTCATCTCTTAGCATTTCTCTCACAGTGCTGGAACCTACAGCCAGGATCGGCTCTGGTTCAACCGGAGTAGCTGAGGCTGCTGTCCTGGCTAGGCGATCGGCTTCTTCGTTGCCACCAACCCCTCTATGTCCTGGTACCCAGAGGAGTTGGATTTGGTTCCTCTCCGCCAGGGCATTCAGTCTCTCAAAGCACTCCATTACCAATGATGATTTTATTTCATAGGAGGAGAGGGCTTTGAGCGCGGCCTGGCTGTCGCTTGAAATGAGAATGGTCTCACCGTGGTAATTCCTTCTCAGGTAAATCTCAGCGCATTCACTGATGGCAAAGACCTCCGCTTGGAAGATGCTTGGGTAGGCCCCAAATGGAACCGAGATGCTGGATCTGAGACCATCGACGCCCGCTCCAATACCTTCGGGAGTCCTGGAGCCATCAGTGTACCATTGTAGGGTGCTTCTCTGGACGTGATTGTCCAGTATGGATGCACTGCAGGTAGCCTTGCTATATATTTCCACTCCAAACTTTCTGTCAAACATTATCTTTTTATGAATCTCATCTCTGGGGAAGCCCAAGACAGGCAGCTGAGTTTCTAGTGTGTCCCTTGCTTTGGACGACACTAACTTACCACTGCCGAAACCTTCTTTTGAGAAGTTCATCAGGGTTCGCTTAGCCACATGGTCGATAGTGACGTGCAGCGGCTCAAGTTCCAGAATCACCTCCAGCGCAGCTGTCGGGCACGTGCGCATCGCTCCGGTAATGCACACGCCCGCCAAGCGCTGTAGCCTGGTACTAGATTGTCTAACCGAGGTCAGGGCACTTCTGGATCCCCAAGCCACTGCACCATAGGTGACCATGGGTCCACTATCATGATGTACATCCACCGCAGTATTCTATGGCTGCAGCCCCAGGACTTTCCTGCGAGTCGTCTGCACACCATTAATGCTCTCCTAGCCCAGGAGACGGCAGCATCGACATGAAGCTTAGAATCTAAGATGAGACCTAGATATTTCACTTCCGTGGTGACAGGTCTCTTCTGCCCACCTTCGGTATGAAAACTACTCTAGCTCTTTGCCATACCGCTGGAATGTGTGCCAGCGCCAGGCTATCTCTTATTATGCTTACGAGGTAAGGAAGAAGCAGTTTCCCGCCCCGCTGATGCCGTCTACCCCCGGGGCCTTGAACTGTTCAAAAGCGTCCAGAGCCCAGCCGACCGAGTTGTACGTAAACAGACTCCTGGCTACTTTCCAATTGGTTGAACTTGGACGCGACTCACAGTGTCCAGCCGCGGGTGGGATTCCGACAGCACCAGCGAAGTGAGCCGAAAGTAGAGCGAGGGCCCTTTCTCTCTCGTTACCTGTGTAGGACCCGTCGGACCTTTTGATGGCCATTATAGTCCCCGGATTGTCCCTTGCTAGGGCTCTATGCAGCCTGGCAGCCGCAGGAGTCGAGCTAATGCTCTCACAGAATTTTCTGAAACTGCTACGCTTTGATTTTCTGATTTCTTTGCTGTACTTCGTTAGGCATGTCGAATACTCTTCCCAGCGCCCCGTGCGCCTGGCTCTGTTGTAGAGCCTTCGCACTTCCTTGCGGAGCGCCGAGAGCTCCCGAGACCACCAGCCAGGTTGGGTTTTACCTACCCACTAAGCAGCGATCATTTCGATAAACATGATAGTCGTTCCCACGACAGTCGGGTCTACGATACCGGAACGACCCGGATTTATGTCCGGCCAAGGACTGTTACTTCGGCATATTTTATGCTGCTATAACAACAACAACATAAACATGATAGTAATTGTCAAAGTATTCGCTGGAACAAAAATTTCCGTTCAGCCATGTCTCTGCTAAAGCTAATATGTCATATTCATGTAGTATAACATTACGATAGAATTTGGAAGATTTTGTGCGTAGGCCGCCCACATTATGATAATATAGCGAAAGTTGTACTTGATACATTAAGAGCTAAGTCAGGCGAGTTTGTT
This sequence comes from Philophylla caesio, assembly GCA_963971545.1. NCBI lineage: Eukaryota > Metazoa > Arthropoda > Insecta > Diptera > Tephritidae > Philophylla > Philophylla caesio. Next base: position 59,161,116 of record OZ020606.1, read on the forward strand.
TTTCTGTTTTTTTCTAAAAAACGGAACGGTCTAACGGATACATGGGTAGGCCATAACTCTGGCTTCATCAGTCGATTATAAAGATGCTCCCCGACACCAAGTTTAAAATTAACATATTTCAGCGAATCCAAATTTGAGTCTTTTTTTACGAGTTTGAAGCATGACATGTTCTTCTTATCGATACTGGCATGTTTGGCCACATAATCTAATATGTTGTCAGCTGAAACTGTTGGTTGGAACGATGACAAATGTAGCCACTTGAAGTGTAATTACACATAGCTCATTGCATTCGCTAGATCCTACCACTCGGATGCGTTTTTGATTTAGATTATTATTATTTTTTTTGCTCGCAACTATTGACCACGTATAGTTTCTCTTAGAACCCAACATAATTTGAAATAGTAGCAGGAGCGGCGTTGACATCAACATCTTTATCGTCAACTGCGTTATCAACAACAGCATTGCCGACTCGACGAGTAGGCAATGGCGAGTTGTCAGGGCCAACGGTCAAACCAGGTGAGTGGCTGCATTAACAACAGCTGTTGAGCAGTGCGATGACCTCACATTTGCAGACTTTATGCTTTTTTTATTTGCTTTAGGCGAAGGTGAAAATGATATAGAGGGAGATAGGACGTCATCGCTTACGCATTGAGCCCAAGTCCTCTCATGTAGAGGAGAGATGATCGTAGCAACAGGTGCTGGTGTCGAAGCAATATGAAAACAGCTGTTATCTTTTGTAACGTTGCCCACAGTAGCGGATGCATTGAAAATACTTTTCAGTGAATTAACCTCGGTGGAAACGCTTTTTACAAAAGCCAATACATGGCACAATAAGAGTATCACTTCTTGCGAATGCTTTATCGCATTTTCCGCAAAATTCGTCCATAACGAAACAAATAAAACAAAAGAAATATGCTGGATCGGAAAACACGTCTGAACTCAACGACTGTACGCGTTCGAATTAGACCCAAAAAGAATAATTTCTGCATCATTCGTTTTGTCTTCTTACCTGCCAAAATATTTTTAATATCGATTTAAAGTTAGTACTATCGTATAGGGGAATTTATCACGTTTTAGGTCCTGTTGTTTGCAGAAATTATTCTTTTGGGGTCTAATTTCACATACAGTTCAACAGAATTGAGTTGGCAATCAATGAACTGAAAAATGTTGTACTGTGTTATTTAGCATTTATGTAAAGTTTAAGAAAGTACTGGAAGAAAGCCTGAATTTATACCTCCGCACTTACAAAAAGAGGAAGTCCTTTAATCTACCATGGTACACAAAAGAATTACTAAGCTTAATAAATCGACGGAATAAGCCGATTAAAAAAATTAAAAAAACAGGCTCCATAGAGGATGAAAAAATTTTTGTCCAGCGAAGAAAAGATTTCGAATGCTTATCAAAATTTGTATACGACAAATACATCAATTCGCAGGAAACGAATATAAAATCTAATCCTAAATCTTTTTGGTTATTTTTTATTTCGAAAAGGAAAGTTAATGGTATCCCGAAATCAATGTCGCTTAGGGACTCCGTTGCTTCCTCAACTCAAGGTGTTTGTGAACTCCTTGCCCGGTTCTTCGGGTCGGTGTTTAATAGATTCAACACTGTCAGTACATCGTTTGACACCTCAACCCTACAGGAATCTGTGAATATTGGACAGTTTACGGTCACTGAAGAAGTTTTCGAAGCTCTTATGAATTTGGATGTATCGAAAGGAGCAGGCTATGACCTTCTGCCACCTTTGTTTTTAAGGAACTGTGCAACTTCTCTATATTTGCCTTTTGCAAAAAAACAAATCTCTTGAAAATGGTTGCTTCCTTGAAGAATGGAAGATTTCGTTCATTGCCCTAATTTATAAATCTGGATTACGAAATTTAGTTGAAAACTATAGCCCCATTGTAAAAATGTATATCATTCCAAAGCTGTTGGATAAAATTGTGAACAACCAGCTATTTAAGGCTTTTAAGAACTATATTGTTACTCAGCAACACGGTTTTTATCCGGGCAGATCCACCAATACAAATCTCGCTATATTCCTAAATTCTGTAATCAAAGTGATTGAAGAGGGCGATCAAGTGGATACTCTTTACACAGATTTTGTTAAAGCTTTTGACAGCCTAAACCATAATTTGCTTATTAAAAAGCTGGAGAAACTTGGAGTTCATTCCAACGCGCTTAGGTGGCTGAAATCTTATCTGACAAACAGAAAATTGGTGGTAAAAATTGGCAACAATATCTCTAAATCAATAAAAGTTACTTCGGGGGTTCCACAAGGAAGTCACTTGGGTCCCTTGTTTTTTCCTTTATTTATAAATGACATCAGCCAAGCATTGAAATTTTGCAACTGTTTGATGTATGCCGACGATTTGAAGCTGTATTATCGAATCCAAAACTTGGGCGATTGTTTTAGACTACAGCAAGATATTCTATCTATGATAGAGTGGTGTACTTACAACGGTCTTTCTCTGAACTTCTCAAAGTGTAACATTATTTCATTTTCGCGGAAAAAGCTCTGTTTAATGAATAACTACACTTTTAACCACTGCGATTCTTTTAGCCGTAAAACCACCGTCAAGGATTTAGGGGTCTACTTAGACTCGAAACTTAATTTCGACTTTCACAGAGAATATATAGTCTGTGCAGCAAACTCTAAACTTGGCTTTCTCAAGCGAAACTCTAAGGACTTTTTAGATCCGCTTACGCTTAATAGTCTATACACATCTTTGGTGAGATCTATTTTAGAATACGCGTGCATCGTTTGGGACTCAGATTTTGTCACACATTCGGACAGAATAGAGAGTTCAGAGGAGGTTTACCAAATTCGCCCATCGGCGCATGTTTTCTTCTGAATCTATGCTGTCTTATGAACTGAGGTGTAAAATCTTGAACTTACAATTGCTTGCAAATCGGAGAAAAATTTTTGTTATTCTTTTAACGCACTCTTAATTTTAACTTTACTACCTTCTCTCTCTTTTCTCTATGTATCACTCACAACAAATTCTAACTTATATTATTTTTCAAAGTAACGAAACTTTATATTGCATGCAAAAACCCGTTTTTGTTGTTGTTGTTATATTTAAATCATTGCGTCTTAAATATTTTACTAAAAATAAGTACATATTCCTTTAAACGTACTAGCTTTGTTTTTAAAATAGACATATTTATTTAATTTTTACTATTTAATTTTCCCAAGCTTCCTTAATCGCCAACTTGAGCTCTAGGACAGTCCTTTAAAGACGTCCTTGGGTTTTTTGTCCGTAGATTTTTCGCGAAACACATCCCCAAAGGTTCTCTACCGGATTCAAATCGGAATTGCATGCTGACCATTTCATAAGCTGGATGTTGTGCTCCTCAAACCCTTACGAGGACTTTTTAGAAACGTGAATGGCAGCGTTATCCTGTTGGAATATGCTATCTTCATCCATTTTATCATTCAAAAACGAGATGAGAGCATCGTTAACAAGTTCTGCGTATATTTGTTGTGCAAATCGTGCCAATAACAACTATACGAGTCTGGGCCATCTAAGATGATTTTTTTTTTCGTCGGAGAACAGAACATTGTCCCACACAGTTATTCACTGCTTGTGTTTTTTGGCGAAGTTTAAGCGCGGTTGTTTGTGATGCGGCTTGCTCACCGGTTTCTTCCATTTTACGTTTTCGGAGTTACGTAAAATATGTGCAATGTGAAAAAAATGAATTCAATAATATACACAGAATTGCTCTCATCTCGTTTTTGAATGATAAAATGGATGAAGATAGCATTTTCCAACAGGATAACGCTGCCATTCACGTTTCTAAAGTCCTCGTAATGGTTTGAGGAGCACAACATCCAGCTTATGAAATGGTCAGCATGCAATCCCGATTTGAATCCGGTAGAGAACCTTTGGGGATGTGTTTCGCGAAAAATCTACGGACAAAAAACCCAAGGACGTCTTTAAAGGACTGTCCTAGAGCTCAAGTTGGCGATTAAGGAAGCTTGGGAAGATTTGGACCGCACATTGCTGCAAAATTTAGTGGCATCGATGCCAAATCGTTGTTTTGAAGTTATAAATTAACATGGAGGCCAAATTAAATATTAAAAATTAAATAAATATGTCTATTTTAAAAACAAAGCTAGTGCGTTTAAACGAATATGTACTTATTTTTAGTAAAATATTTAAGACACAATGATTTAAATATAACAACAACAACAAAAACGGGTTTTTGCATGCAATATAAAGTTTCGTTACTTTGAAAAATAATATAAGTTAGAATTTGTTGTGAGTGATACATAGAGAAAAGAGAGAGAAGGTAGTAAAGTTAAAATTAAGAGTGCGTTTATACGAATATGTGCCACTGTATATGTGATAACAAAGTTGATTCGCCAGATCTACTTTCGCTTCTACCTTTTTATGCGCCGGAAAGGCATCTTAGAGAGAAATACATTTTCTACGTTCATATGCGTAAAGCAAAGTTTGCTAACAATGCGCCCATTCACAGGTCCATTTCATTGTGTAACGCAGCTTTGCGTTATGACAGATTTATTTTTTTTTTAGGCATTAAATTAGTCCTTTTGATATACATATGTCATGGTTTGGTTGTTTATTTTGGAAAAAACATTTTAGCGCAAATATTGTGACTTACCAAGCATACCCATATTGTTGGGGTTTCTCGTGTTTGAAAGCTCATTTTGTACCACAAGTTTAAGCATTAACCTCAGAACAGTCGGCTGTTGCGTTATCATTTCTTTTATACAGAGCATAAAGAAATTAAGAGAAGGCTTCGTTTTAAGTCGAATTCTTACGAGTATTGCTAAAACTTCCTGATCTTTCGTTATACCTTCTTTTATGTTGAAGCATATATGATATAAAAGTTGTTGTGCATATTTAACAAGTTTTCCATTATGGATCCATAACTCTAAGCGTGTTATACAAAGATATCGAACTTCACTTAAGCCAGCGGTTGAACATAAAAATTTTAAAAAGTTTCTTGTATACCAGTCTGTTTGTTGTCTTTTATTTAATTGCTCTTTTATTGTATCGATTACCATTTTTTCAACATTGCTTTCAATGTCACCAAAACGACAAAAAACTAAGTACGGCGGATCAATATCCATTCCGAATCCTAGAGATTCTATGGTATTTGAGCTTCCATCTCCGGAATCATCTTCTAAACATAATAGCATATCCCGATGCTGCGCTGTTGCCACAGCAAATACCGCAGTTTCAACTTGTAAGGCATTGGCCGGAGGAATGTTCGTGTTAAAAACAAAGCATACGTTTTTTATGAAGGGCATGCAAAAATCATTGTCTGCCCATGTACGTTCGTTTATGGCATCATCTATATATGTTCGCATAAAATGCTCAGGCCAGTTGTTTTTATCGTAATAAGCTTTCGTCAAAAGGTTAGTTGCAATTGCGTGGGAAGTTGAACTTTGCTTGAATTTAATATTAACATCTCTGCGTAGTATGTATAAAAGTGCCGCACAGAGAATATCTTCACGGAATATGTTAGGTCGCAGTTTGGCAATGAACAATAATCCCAGATACAAAACATGGTCAAATTTCATTCGAGAGTAAGGCTCCATTAAGTGTTTTACTGACCCACATATAACGCTTAGTACATTATCATCAAACTGATCAGAAATTTCTCGTATGATAGTTATTAGCTCCGTACATTCGCAATCAATTGCAAAATGATCCCAAGAGCCGTGAATGGTTAATCCAGAAGTTTCTTCAAATCGTATTAATTTTGCCTTTTTATTTGTGTTGGAAATAGAAGTATTTGCTTCACGTTTACGCTCTGAAATCGTTGAACTTGCTTTACATGGTAGTTTCTTGGATTCGTCCCGGTTTCCTTTAACTCCTAAGGCAAAAAATTCGTTTCCCATAGCGCCGACCACTTTTTTCTGTCCTCTTACGGTAGCAGCTCCTTTATTACGTTCCATAACTTAGCAATACTTAATATCTTATTGCGGACACAACAGTTTATTTACAATAGTTATAACATATTTAATCGCGATACGATTCTAATAATTTTCTCCAGTCATCGAATAAATAAAATAGAGTTTCTAATCGATTGTTCGATAGAGGTTGGACGATACATCGATGATTGTATCGATGTTTTGCTAAAATGTTCAAACATCGATGTATATTTGCCAGCATCGATGTTTTCCATTAAACATCGATGTTTTTCATAATATTTTACTTTCTCTAAGGAAGAGCGGGAAACTGATGCGTACAATATTGAAATAAACCTTAATTCATTTTTTATCTTGGATTTTCGTTATAGAATATATTTTAAAAAGCGTATTACAGCGGTGGTTCGGTGGTGTGAAAGTGGGTACTGCGAGATATGGACAAATACCTTAAAGGTAACTTTTCGTTATGATATCGAAAGAAATATCACTTTTGCGTAACGAAAGGTTTATAACGAACAATTGTTTTGAAGTGTTTCTGTCATTGTGTATAACAACAAGTGAGATATCTTATTTGTCAGTTGCTTTTGACAGGATACCTAAGATGGCGTTTGACAGGGTACCTAAGCTGGCCGCCAATATGTCGACAATTACGAATGGCCCGAAGTTGGAAAAAGCTGATCTGAAAATATTTTGGGGGGGTTTAAATTTTTTACGATATTTTACATATTTTGAGATATTCGAATAAAATCCATTATAAACATAGATATAATAGTATTGGGTAAAATGTTGAATGCATTTTTATAAAGCCATCGATAGGCTATGATATCATTTGAATCATAAAACGTCAGGGGTTTAAAGTGCTTCAGCGATTCTCCTCTTTTTCTTTGCCAAAATATCTAGGTCACTAGTAACCTCAATATCTCGAGATACGTCTTCAATCCCCGTAAAATAGAAAAAGACCGTTCACTCGGAGCCACCGTGACTGGCAACGTAACACTGATTTGAAAAATTCGGTAAATGTGTTTGTAAAATTGCATATTACGAATGCGGTTTGATAAGTCATAAACTTTTAGAATAAAATATACTTTTCGGCAAAAAATCATTTCTTTGTATTCCAGTTACTGGGTAATAATTTTTAATTTTTTTGTCTAGAGTGAGTTTTTGTGTGTGCTACGAATTTGAAAACACGGTTGAAATTTTCTGAGACTACCGATTTTTTGGGGGAATCCAGACACCTAGAACCCCTCCCCTGTATCCGTCCCTGCATTCGGGTAAAATATACGAGGAACGCCAGGGTTGCGAATTTACTTTGCAAAAACAGGTGATCTCAGCTGTTCCAAATTTTGACGTTTATCGAAAAGATATCTCACTTGTTATTATACACAATGGTTTCTGTAACTCAGAAAATTCACCTTTCGTTATGGTTGTGGTGAGTCGTTATCGATGTTATCGAAAATGTGCTATAACTAAAATGAATGCATAAAGATCTGTCAATGTACACGAATATATTTGTTTTGTTTACTGCAAAAAAGTTTTGTTTACTCTTATTTTTTTTATTCGTAAGTACAAATAATATTTTATATACTATATATATATTTTGAATGTATAAATTTATTATCAATGTTATAATTTCTTAGGGCCAGTTTTTCAGTGCAAGTTGAACTCTGTTTGTCGTTTAAACTAAGTTTAAACTCTGTATGCTGTTTTTCAGTCAACTTTAAACGGAGTTTAAACTAAGTTTAAACGACCGATTGTGCTCGGTTAAACTTAGTTTAACTTATCAGCTGTGTGCTGACTACTTCGTTTTGGTTGCAACAAATTTTATTGGGCGCAAAGAAACTGGGTTTAAATTTAAACTGAGTTTAACTAAACTTAGTTTAAACTGAGTTTAAACCAGCACTGAAAAACTGGCCCTAAGTGAATCAAATTATGATAGCTGCTGCCTTATTTGGCTTATTGGAGGACCAACGGCATATGTTACGCGTTCATCGGCGACATCTGAGGGATACAACTGACCCATTTCATTTGCCGAAAGCTCGCTTTGAAGAGCTATTCCGTTTTAAAAAAGATCCCGCAATAGCCTTGTTACAAGAGCTAGGTCCTCATATGAAAAGTGGCGAAAGGCGTACGTTTGTCCCAAAATCATTCACGGCTATTATAGTAAACGTCGGATGTGCTACGGTGGGCAAAGATAATATGATACGAAACTCTTTGTTTCGAGAGAGCGCTGTCAAAAGGCGCATTTTTTATAACATTTTCCAAAAGAGCCACTCTGTAGAAATAGTATCTGGGGCTTTTTAATTAATTTTTTTGGGGATTTTGCAGTTGCTTCGCCACAGTTGAGGTTTTCTAACAAAATGAATGAAAGTGCAATAAAAATAAGAGTAAATAAGAGATGTTATTTACCTTAATGCCAGAAGATAATATATATAAAATCAAAACAGTGAAAACAAATAAAATATCGCAGAAATTCATATTTCGCAAAAACTGCTTTTATATATGCATTAAACATAAATTTAAGATATAGCGTGTTTTCTTATAAACATACATGTTTATTCATGTATATTAAAATGCAATATTTACCCAGTTCGCTTTGAAAAAATAGTTTTGGTATATATTTTTAAAATAAAATACAATATTTGTATGTAAATCAAAACCTTCATAGTTTGCTAAAACTTCTATATTAAATTTAACTCTTAATTTAGAGATTACAAGACACATTCTATAAAAAAAATAACATTTACTCGCTTTTATTATCCAAATAAAAATTATAGCTATTTCCACGCATTTGCCTCTGGTAGTCCACCTTTTTGCGTGCCAGCTGTTCAGTAGCCCATGATTCGGCTTTGTTGCCAGCCCAAAATGTGAGATCATGGGCTCTCGCAGCAAGCGAAAGAGAGAAGTTTCGTATCATATTATCTTTGACGGTGGGAGTAAACTCGATCCGCACTCGACTCACTTTTTTCATTAAACGCTATTATTGACAACGACGGATGCACTGCATAACTCACCGTGAACTGTATTATCAATATAATCAGCTGTGCTGAAATATCAAAATGTTGTGTACATATTTGTGAGTTGCATGAAAGTAAAAATATGGATTCGATAGCATTTTTTATTGATTTTGAAGAAAACACAAGGAGTGATATGGGCCTGATTCGAAGGAATGTCAGGGATAAAGCTGTTGATGTGTTTGGGTTGCCTGATGATGTGTGAGTAGAACAATTAAAATCTTCAATCCCTTTTATCATGTGATCTCCCTTTGTAGATTCGTAAAACAGTTCCGGCTTAATAAGTTGGCTTTAAAATACATATGTCTTGGACATATTGAAGGGGAAATTGCCTCCAGTTCGTAGATCATGGTCGATAACGCCAGAGCTGAAATTAGAAGCATGTCTAAGATTTTTTGCTGAAGGGGGCTATCAAAATGGAACTGGACAAAATTTCAATATTGGCATGGCACAACCCACAGTCTCCGTAGTACTGTCAGAGGTGCTTAATATTTTGGAAGCAACTCTATGTCCAAAATGGATTAGTTTAGCAATGACGGACAGTGAAAAACTAGACGCCAAAAGGTATTTTTTTGGAAAAACAAGGATTCCTGGGATAGTTATGTGTGTAGACGGCACCCACATTAAAATTTCAAAACCCGCTGGAGACAATACACACCTTTATTATAATAGGAAGGGCTATTATAGTGTTAATACAATGATAGTAAGAACTAAGTTAATAATTTCTTCAATTACTAACAGCAATTATTTTTCATCTTCAGATATGTGACCATAAGCAGCGCATAAGGTATGTGTGCAGTAGGTATGCAGGTGCAAGCCACGATTCTTTTGTTTGGGAAAACAGTGATGCTTCAACATATTTTCAAGCGTTGTATGAAAATGGAGACAGAAGCACAAGATTGCTAGGTAAAAATAAAGTGAATATTAATTACATATTTAATGATTTCTCATAGGCGATTCTGGATATCCACTGTTACCCTGGCTTATAACACCCTTTCGAAATGCAGGCATTAATACTCCACAGAGCAGATTCAACAAAAGCCATAGTGCAGGCCGTAACATTGTTGAACGCACTATAGGCGTTTGGAAGAATTGGTGCCGATGCCTGCTTTCGGCTCGCCAACTACATTATGTTCCGGAGAAAGTGGTTAAAATCATCAATGTTGCGGCAGCACTTCACAACATTCGGATACATTACAATATTTCCGAAGAATTTCTCGACGGGGTCCCTGAAATCGATGAATATGTAGACGAACCTGTACAACCCCAAAGATACACAAATGAAGCAACCCAAATTCGCAATGAGGTGTTACGCAGCTTTATGTAAAATAAAAAAAAATTATTTATTTATTTATCACCGAATTCATACACATATTGTTTAAAACCTAAATAAAAAAGCATACATATCATATATATGTACATATTTCTTAAAATCTAAATAAAAAGCCTCCATGGCAATGACTTGCAAAAAGTTGTTAGACACTTAAGTTATAAAAAAAGTCTAATGCATGATAACTGAATTCGTATTTTTTAAAATCTAAATAAAAAAGCATGCATATCATATATACATCATATATATGTACATATTTCTTAAAATCTAAATAAAAACGCCTTCATGGCAAAAAAAAATATTCACATATACATACATCACAGTTAAAAAAAAAACATTTAAGGATTAAGGTGTCGGTCTACGTTTCCCAGCTCAAAATTTAAAAGTTCTGTTTTAACACTTAATTTGTCTAATGCAGTCTTTTCCATTACAGCGTTGTGCCTTTTTGTTTCTTCAAGGATATGTAGAAGAATTGCGTTACCTTGGTCGCCCAGCCGCTCAACTGCTCTATTCAGTCTTTTAACATTTTCCTTCAGGTACTCAAAATGTTTACCTTGGGTGTCAACACCTTCAGAAACTTTTTCTAATAGACTCCCTTGAACACCTATTTGTTTTTCTAACAAATCAAAATGTTCAGGTCTCTTTTTTCTTTTTTTAATTTCATTCCCAACATTTGGATCGTTCTCCATATCACCATCGTCACGAGCTTCAATACCGTCGTCATTTCCCGAAGTAGATGGAGAAATGCACTCACGTATTCTCTTCTGTTGCACATTTCTCGAAGTAGATGGAGTAGGGTCATCATACCTCTTCTGCTGCACATCTCTCGGAGTAGATGGAGTATTGCCATCACACCATCTCTTCTGCGGCACCCCAAATTGTTTGGTGTTATTGATCCCACCAATACAATCGTTGAAGCACACAAGAGCAGCAACATCTTCTTCTAACGATGACAGAGGCATTTCTCTATTTTCTCCTCCACCAGTTGCTTGTAGCTCTCTTTTATTGTGCACCAGCTTCTTCTTTACTGCCGATTTATAATCTGACCAAACCTGCAGTTAAAATTAAGTAAAACATTTTTTAAATAGCTTTTAAATATTTCAAAAACCTTTTTCCATTCAGCAATGCTTTTAGATGGCGGCCCTATCGAGTTTAATTCTTCTCGCACACTTTCCCAAAATCTTTCCACGACGTCAGGTGCATTTTTGGTGAAATTTTTTGCTATGTCCGGATGCTCCTTCATTTTGGAAACTAAACATCTGAATTGCTCCCTGCGCGTTGTACGCTTCCTAAAAAACACATTTGTGACTACAATTTAAACATATTGTCTGGGAACGCGCGTTATGGTGGTAGTACCCATGATGCTTTTATTTGGGAGAACAGCCAATGTAAACAATTTTTGGAAAGGCAAAACGCCAGTGATGTAGATTCAAGTTGGCTTATTGGTGATTCAGGCTATGCACAGCAACCATGGTTGATGACACCATTTCGAAATCCACAGACGATTGCGCAAAATAATTACAATGATTGCCACATTCGGGCTCGGAATTGTGTTGAAAGGCTTAATGGAGTTTTGAAAAAGGTATTTGGGTGCTTATCACATGAACGGGGTGTATTGTTTAAACCAGCATATGCTGGATCAATAATAAATGCGTGTTTAACCTTGCACAATATCAGATTAAAAAGAAATTTACCAATTCCAGACATAAACGTGTCGTCAAATTTCAGTATGGAAGTTGACAATTTCGAAGAGAATCGTGAAAATTGTAGTGTGCTAAATCAAGGCAGAAGATGTCGGGATAATATAGTACGAAATTATTTTAACTAACTAATTATTTTAATTATAAAAAATTCACAAATTAATTAACATAAAAAAAGGATTTCATTTCAACAAAAAAAAACAATTCATTTTAAATAATAATAATAAAAAAATAAAATATAATATAAAAAAAAAGCTTTGTTTATTATTTTTCGCATAATTGTTTAAGCGAAGCGGCCATGGATTGCACGGAGGCACAAATGTCAGCAACGGACAGAAATTGGTCAAATTCCTCCTGTCGTTTGCGTTCCTGCTCAGCAAGAGTGGTTTTCACTTGTTCAAATGCACTGAAGAAAGTGGCGGTCTGTCGCATTCTGTCTGGTGTGGGCGATGGCACTGTATTGGGTTTGGTTGATGGCAGTGCAGCATTTGACGTTTTTTGAGGTGTATCCAACACGTCATCAAGTGATTTCTGCAATTCTTCATCTGCAATATCATTCATCTAAATATGAAACTTTGTGATTAAAACTCAATAATTTTTTTTTGTTATACGAAGATATTACCTCTTGAAACCCCGACTCCTTAGTAACGCCATCGCCATCAACAAGTGCAGTTGGGAAAAAGTCTAACACTTGCAGGTCCATACCATCTAGCGGCGCTGGACCTTCAGAGGCAGGACGATTTCCAGTAGCGTTTTGGAAACGCATAATTGCGGCCTGCTGCTTCTTTACGCCTGACTTCCAGTCTGCCCAGCACTGCGAATTGAAATAAATATCAATGAATGCACATATAATATACTGAACGAACCTTTTTCCACTGCTCAACGGTTTTACATGCTCCTCCGCATGCATTCAATTCCGCTGTGAGAGTTGCCCATACAGCATTACCTGCTTTGCCGCTGTGTGGGCCACCAAATTGTCCGGTACCAACATTTCTATGATTTTTCAATAAATCTAGAAATTTTTGTTTTTGTCGTTTCGTAACTTTTCCACTTCTTACTTTTGGGAAATGTTTAGTATAGTGCCGCATAAAAATGGGGTGGTGGGCGGTGAAGGAGGGGCGTGGCACCCCTCCAAGCACACCGTTAGAAAGGGGAAAGAATAAACTTTTTAATAAGCCCTCACTGGTTCCTCTAGACCCTAGGTGAGGCCCTAGGGAAGCCTTTAAAAATGGGCAAAAATTCAACTTTTTGCATACAAAATCGACACAAAGTTACCCATCAAACATTTTTTTTGTTAAACTCCGGACAATATGTGGGTTCATGACATATGTATGTTATAAATGATGTATTTATTTATTTGTAAAAAGCGCCGCAGGCGAAAATTTGTAATAAAAAATCGCGCGATTTTTTATTACAAATTTTCAATTTATTACAAGGTATTGATTTAGTTAAGAAAACCGCCACATGCCTTAATTATGTATTGCAGAACTCTTTTCCGCGTACTTTTAGGTTACTGGGTTATATCAATTTGCTTTGTTTTCTCTTTCGCTCGTTGTTTTTCAGTAGTTTGACAGATGCATTTGGCATTATATTTAGTTTTTTGTGCGGGGCTTAAATATGCAATTTTTTATTTAATAATTGCGAAGTATTTAAGCATTTGTTGATTCTAAAAACGTTGAAAATTGATAGCACAATGTATTAATAATATGTGTGTGCCAAAATGAATGGATTAGTGGCTCTATATTAAGTGCAGTGAATGAAAATCAAACACTCTATATGTGAAAAATGCCAAAAAAAGAGCATTTTCAAAGTTAAATTCTGATAAAATTTGTGGACGGATTTTTGCAAAATGATAGTTAAACAAAAGTTTATTTTGTTGTTCATCTATGTGCATTTGAATTTTTCAATTTGATATACGCGTTTAGCCACAGTAAACCAAATTTATGCGGCACTATACTAAACCCTACCCTTACTTTTTTCTGTAAATAATATAAACATAAACAAAACATCAAAATTTTTCCAGCTTACCTCGCTCATCTTTATTTTGGCGCAAAATATCACTGCAATTTTTTTAATGATATGATAACGAATGTCATAACGAAAGAAATAACGAAAATGCTTTTCACCAGACTTACAGAAACACTACACTTCGTTATACTAGTGAATTCGATATATCGTTCGTTATTATGCATAACGAAAAGTTACAGAAACGCACTACTGAGCAATGTCATAAATGAACATTACGTACATATATATGTATGTATCTAAATGTTGGTGCTTTTTATATATTAAATATATTATTGACAATGTACGCTATTCACTGATGCAAATGCATAGGTTAACTTATTTTACATCTATTCTGCAAAATGGATAACTATAGTTATAGTCTTAAAATATTGTATTATAGTTGTAACGAATGAAGGACAGAAGGATCCATCGGACAAAAACACTGAAGTGTCCCAAAAAGTCGTCGCTGTAAACAAGAAAAGAGATTCGTCAATTTGATTGTGATCTTTAACCAACAGAAAGCTCCTTAAATATTAGTTTATAAATTGATATATGTATGTACATATTTCGAAAGATCTCATCAATAAACAAATTTTTGTTGATAAACATCGATGTTTCCAAAAATCGATGTTTTCCGAGCTCTATTGTTCGAACCATGGCGGAATTATACAGGTGACATTTTTAGAACAGCTGATTCGTTCTATTTTTCGCCGCGGTACATACATGCCAAATTGATCAGTTTTCTGATTGGCTTAATTTGTTTGGTAAACTGTTGTCAAAACAATGTTTGATGACATTTTTATATTTGTTTACAAATAAATTAAAAATAATTAATTTTATATTCTTGTGCGGGTTGTGCGATATTCCGAAGTGGAAAAAATAAAAATAATTAAGAAAAGATGGGCAAATGTGTGTTATGTGAAAAAAGATTGGAAGGGGGAAAAGGGCCCTTTTTTCAAGTGCCGAAAGAGGACGAAAAGAGGATGCAATGGGCCAAAGTGTGTGGTATAAGGCTTAGGTTAAAGGACAGGATATGTGCGGATCACTTTTGCCCTTCCGATATTCAAAATTTAGGACGAAAGAAGAATTTGTTGCCTGAAGCTGTTCCAAATCCTTCATCTACACATAATAAAAACATCGATGTAATGACGGCTGTGGAAGACAATTCAGTTAGGAAGCAAACAATGTAAGTAACTAGCCAGGTTCTAAACTTTTAGGAGTTTGAATATAAGCTAATTCCCATACATAGGGCGAATTTCGAGCTTTCAAATGCTGAAGCCCAAAATATCGACGATTCCGGAATAGTTTTACAAACGAAGTAAGTTCGAAAATTGATATTTAAAGTTAAATTGTGAGCTTTATTTTGATTTAGCTTAAGTGTCCCGCGTCCTTTTTGTACATCAACATACACCCTTGAAGATGTCGTTAAGGAGCTGGTTTTAGATTCCTCCGTTAAGTATGTAGATTGAAATTCATTATAAATAAGTTTTCGCTTTAAATCAATTATCATGTATAGTTTCATGGCTGTGCAACCTTCAGTGCTTGTTGAAGACAGCCAAACACAAACCGAGTAAGTGCATCTGAACATATTCATATGTACATATGTATAGTGAATAAATGCATAATTACTTTTAAACAAACTTTAAGCTATGCTATTCTGAAGTCGAATACGCAGTTTGAGATCTCAACCTTAAAAAAAGAGATAAGGGGATTAAAGGCGGCGAACAGATCCTTGGAGAGCGAACTCATGGAGGCCAATGCCATCCTTGATAACTTCAAAAACATTTTTACGGAAGGACAAATGAGGAAAATGATTATTCCTTGTATACTTTTCGTTTTCTTATTAATGACGGAACAATATAATAAGTTAATTTATTAATTACAGTACTCAGACTTCGGATGTGGATTTACTACGCTTGCACCACCATGTCCTGCCTCATATATTTAAACAAATTTAGAATACTGTAATTAATTTTTATATACTACGCTTTATTATTCACCTGCCTAATAGTTACAAATTGTCTTGTAAATTGAAGATTTTTTGTTCGAGTCGACCACTATGTCACGTTAAAATTTAATTATATACTATATACATACATATGTTACATATACATACATACTATACATAAATTAAGCAGTAAAAAAAACTATTAATGTGGATTTACGCTGCAATTCGTTGTTATTGTATAACACTTTAAGGTACATCGATAGAAATGTCCGCTGGAAAGAAATTTATAAAATTCAATTAGTTAAAATAAATGTCTGAAATTAAAAAAAATGTTTGAAGTTTTTCTTCTAATTATCACCTTAATAATTTATCCCTTAACATAATTTTGTATTCGTTGTATCAATCTGTGTTAGGATGGAACGACAAGGAGTATTATTGTAATGCGCCAGTATATTCTGTCCCTTAAAAAAAAGAAAACTTAATTAGTTAAAATGAATGCATATTTGTATGCAGTATGTAAATCAGTTATTTTTCAACTCTGATTATATTGCATATTTATTTTTAGAAGTTATAATCCGTTGCTTCATATTATGGTACTAAAGTATTGCATTATTGTAGAATTAAAAATATATTGCTGGCGTATTAATTGCTTAAGTTACTATACTATACGATCGGTGGTCAGAGGTAATAACAGCTTAAGTCGACATAAGCAAATCGTAAATTTTTTCCTTATATCTATATTTTATATATTTAGATATTTTAACTTAAAATAGCCCAACAATAATTATTATGTCGTCTTAAACTGTTTGCATATGATCACAGAGTTATGTACAAATACTTAGCTTTGCGAATGCATGTACTTACATCAATACTTCGTATATCGTTTTGGAACATATTGAATACGTGCTTTCCTTAGGTCCTATTGTGCAACGATGTTGTGAATTTGCTTTGTTATTTTCACGGTCATACATTCGTACATACTTATGTGGAGTTGTTCATACCACTTTCAGCGCTGGAGGCATTTTCGGTGGTGTCCTTTCATTTAATGGCTGAACAGTTTGTGTTGAGTTATGTGTATATTCATTAGCTAGAAAAGAAACATGAACATTGTTGGGTAAATATTCAAATGCCTCCAAATTATATTTACTCACGCATAAATCCGAAAAACGTCTCTAGCTCGGCCAAATCCTTGCTGTGGTTCCTTACCAATACTTGCACTCAAGCTTTGGTAATGAACTTTTTTTATTAAAGCGCGCACGAATGTGTTTTTGTTATCACTTTTTGCCAACGTGCAATTAAATAATTTTTTTGTTTTTTTTTTTCATCAATGGTAAATAAATGTCAATTACAATTCGCCTGAGCTTTTTTTAACAAAAGTCAATTCATTCAACTCGCCTTGATTTTGACAAATATTTACCGAAAGCTAAAACAAAATACATGTTGTTTTTGGTGTTGTCGTGGCGATACCACCTTATAGATTCGCCTTGGTTCGAACAATACATATTTAAGGCATTGAATTATATGGCGTTTCCACGAAAAGGGATTCACGTGTTCCGCTATTTAAAGAATGGCGAATTACTACGAAAAAATAATGTCCCTACCAGACCAAGACGAATTTCGGCGTGTATAAGTAAAATTGGCATGTTTTTTGTTTTTTTATCTGCTAGACTGAATGTCAAAATCAGCTGATACTACCACAGCGAATTTCTTGTGAAAAGAAAATAAGCATCAAACAAATTGTCGGATAGTAATAATTACCACACATTTCTTATCATAAATAACTCTTTATTTCTTATCTGCTGGGTGTTGTAGTAGGCTGGAGCGGATCGCTTGAGTTGATAAGCGCGCGTCTGTGATGAGCGTTGTCAAATATTTCTTCGGCGACCAAGAAAGCTGGCTTTATTCGGTCAATGTTAGCGTTGATTGTTTTGCCATTTACTTCAACGGCGAATACACGCGTGTCGATCCTTTTTATTATTTTATCTGGATCCGAATAAGGTTGGTGTAGTGGTGGCTTAGTTGCGTCGATGCGTAGTAAAACGAGTGTGCATTTCGACAAATCTTTGAAGCAAAAGGATTTTTGTTTATTGTGATGCGTCGTGGGAGCTGGACGATGGATTTTTCTCATATGTGCATGAAATGGTCAACATGAGCAAATCTTTCGTCGGGCTCAGGGAAAACAGCAGGTGGTATATGAGCATGGCGTCCAATTGTAGAGCGTTGACGCGTAATACAGATCCTGGCCCATGGCGTTATGTCTTTGTTCATGTGGGGCCATAAACAACGTTGTACGACGATTTTAACAGTTGCTGTACTGCTGGGATGAGCAAGATTGTTTAAGGCCTTTCGAGGCCACTTTGGCGGAGTGCTTGGTGGTTGGAAATGTTTCCTAGTAATTCTGGAAAGTCTCTAACGATGTTGGTGAAATTGTTTGATGTACTGAGTATCGTAGTAGCTTTTATTGGTGCTGATGCGTACGAACCAGTTGCGGACGTTTAAGCGGGCGTGTCTCAAGTCCACTATTAATCCGTATTAGTATAAGAGATCTGCACCGATGACGCAGTCTAAAATTAAGGGCGAGGGCTTTCTCTCCGTATGTTTCGATTTAACTGCTATTTGCAGCTTTGCAGCATTACGAAAGTGTGTGAGGTGGCTGAGATTGTAGGCAACCAACTTAGCGGGAACATCACACGAATATTTGTATATAAAAACGCTATCCGAGCGATGGGTTCGAACAATACATATTTAAGGCATTGAATTATATGGCGTTTCCACGAAAAGGGATTCACGTGTTCCGCTATTTAAAGAATGGCGAATTACTACGAAAAAATAATGTCCCTACCAGACCAAGACGAATTTCGGCGTGTATAAGTAAAATTGGCATGTTTTTTGTTTTTTTATCTGCTAGACTGAATGTCAAAATCAGCTGATACTACCACAGCGAATTTCTTGTGAAAAGAAAATAAGCATCAAACAAATTGTCGGATAGTAATAATTACCACACATTTCTTATCATAAATAACTCTTTATTTCTTATCTGCTGGGTGTTGTAGTAGGCTGGAGCGGATCGCTTGAGTTGATAAGCGCGCGTCTGTGATGAGCGTTGTCAAATATTTCTTCGGCGACCAAGAAAGCTGGCTTTATTCGGTCAATGTTAGCGTTGATTGTTTTGCCATTTACTTCAACGGCGAATACACGCGTGTCGATCCTTTTTATTATTTTATCTGGATCCGAATAAGGTTGGTGTAGTGGTGGCTTAGTTGCGTCGATGCGTAGTAAAACGAGTGTGCATTTCGACAAATCTTTGAAGCAAAAGGATTTTTGTTTATTGTGATGCGTCGTGGGAGCTGGACGATGGATTTTTCTCATATGTGCATGAAATGGTCAACATGAGCAAATCTTTCGTCGGGCTCAGGGAAAACAGCAGGTGGTATATGAGCATGGCGTCCAATTGTAGAGCGTTGACGCGTAATACAGATCCTGGCCCATGGCGTTATGTCTTTGTTCATGTGGGGCCATAAACAACGTTGTACGACGATTTTAACAGTTTTTGTACTGCTGGGATGAGCAAGATTGTTTAAGGCCTTTCGAGGCCACTTTGGCGGAGTGCTTGGTGGTTGGAAATGTTTCCTAGTAATTCTGGAAAGTCTCTAACGATGTTGGTGAAATTGTTTGATGTACTGAGTATCGTAGTAGCTTTTATTGGTGCTGATGCGTACGAACCAGTTGCGGACGTTAAAGCGGGCGTGTCTCAAGTCCACTATTAATCCGTATTAGTATAAGAGATCTGCACCGATGACGCAGTCTAAAATTAAGGGCGAGGGCTTTCTCTCCGTATGTTTCGATTTAACTGCTATTTGCAGCTTGTAATCAAAGTGGTGTAGGCAACAGTTTGGTTCCGCGCGGTGGTGGAGACGAGGAGTTTTTCCATCTTGTACGGTCATGGATGAATAGTCGACGATGAGCTGTTTTGCCACCAGTAGTCGCCGATTCTACTGGAAGCCGCTTATGTTTCCCTTATTTTGTAAAAATGCACAGGGTTGCGTACACTTGTTAGCGCGTATTCCGAATTTCCGGTGGTAGAAACATGTTGATGGCGCCGCCGTGGGGCCGTTGGGATTTGAACTAGCTGATTCCTGTAAGATAACACCAGCGCATTGGCGAGTTAGCTTGTTGTTGCAATGAACTGGTTGTTGAGTTTCGGACAATCGGCATTACATTCCGGTTAGTTGAGTCGCGTTGAATTTCAATCATCTTGTTTGCTAACTGTGCTAACAGAGTGTTATCTTTTTCGCCGGAGCATACTAGTGCCATCTGGACTTGTTGTGGTAGCCTATCGAGCCAAATAGTTCGGACGAAAGCTGGGTCAAGTTTGTTACCGCCCAAACGATCAATCTCTGCGAACAATTCGGATGGGCGTCGATCGCCTAGCTCCACCCCGGACAACAGCATTTTAAAACGTGGCTCCTGCGAGAGTGCAAAATGATTAATTAATGCTTCTTTCAAAGCGGCAAACTTGTCATTTGGGAGAGGTTTCGATATTAAATTCTCCACCACGATAAGGGCATCTTGATCCAAACGGCCGATGGCTGCAGAGTATTTGGTTGCATCTGCAGTGATTCTGCGCAACTGGAATTGGGAATCAATAGCAGCGAACTACAATTGAACCTGTTGGTTCCAAAACGGTTGTAATTCGAGTCGTTCAAAACGGTCTATATGTGCTGAGGGGTGTAGCTGTGGCATCGTCGTTTCCGAGAAAAACTCTTCGCTGATTTGTCTATCTTGTGTGGCTGCGATTTTTGCGGAATTCCTTGTGTTCTTTGTTGGGGTCACCAATTATGTGGGGTAGTAATAATCACCACTCATTTATTATCTTAAATAACTCTAATACAATGTTCTGAATGCGCCCTAAGTATGCTGATTAGGCAATATTTTTTGCGTAAAAAAACCATCAGCTAAATCAAGCAAAGGCTTGATAAATATTACAAAGACCTTGCACCAACAATTTCAATAGTTAAAAATTGAATTACTAAGTTCCGTTGTTGTCGAGGCATCACAAGTGGCACCGAACGTTCAGGTCGCCCAAAAGTGATCGTTACACCTGAAATCGTCGTTAGAATCCATGGAATGATATTGCAAGACCGGAGAACGAAAGTGTGTGAGGTGGCTGAGATTGTAGGCAACCAACTTAGCGGGAACATCACACGAATATTTGTATATAAAAATGCTATCCGCGCGATGGGTGCCGCGATTGCTCACACTTGTAACCGGTTGATCTCTTCAAAACCATGGCAAAAATCTATATATTGGACTACGAATTGCTGCCCCATCCAGCATGTTCTCCAGATTTAGCCCAATGCGACTATTTCCTGTTTCTAAACTTGAAGATACTGCTGGCTGGTAAGAGGTTTGGGTCTAATGAAGAGAATATCACAAAAACAAACGCTTTTGTGAAAAAACAACAACAGTTTTTTAATGGCAGAAGTTATAGTAGTAGTAGAAGTGGTTATGAAAAATATATTTAATTAATTTAATAAAAAGAAGTCTGATGAGGAAATGTGGTGATTTCCGAAATAGTACTATAATTTCTACCATTAAAAAACTGTTGTTGTTTTTCACAAAAATCTTCCATAAACTGGCCTTGAGCTCAATAAAAAATA
Organism: Philophylla caesio; assembly: GCA_963971545.1. NCBI lineage: Eukaryota > Metazoa > Arthropoda > Insecta > Diptera > Tephritidae > Philophylla > Philophylla caesio. The sequence continues at coordinate 59,182,674 of OZ020606.1, forward strand.
AACAAACTTTTTTTTTAAACATTTGTAAATATAAGTACAAATGCATTTTAATAAACAAAACAAAATTGCAAAATTTTTGAAGTTGCAATATCAGATAGTAAAAACAGTATCAGGGAAGCACTTAGTATACTATATGAATTTTATTTAGATTAGCGCACTGAATTTTTTATACGATATACCGCTGATGAAGCGACCACAGCACAGCAGCAACAGCAAGTGCAAGAACGTGAGTATGCATACACTAATGCACCTCGCACAACGGATTCTGCAAAACAGCAACTAGTGCACAATCTTAATTACCCTCCTATCCAAAAGTGCGACATCTAAATAATAGTACTATATATCTTAAAGATGAAAATAAACCAAAAGGGAAAGTGAGTATACCACTAGCATACCACCACTAGTATACCACATAGCTCAGCAGCCACTAGCTGTCAGTATTTAAAACATCAAACCATGGTTGGGGACTGCGTTGCATAAATGACGTACCCAGGGGCAGCTTCGTGTGTATTTATGCCGGTTGTTGACTGAAGCAAAAGCAAACGAGGTAAGTACATACATTCGCAGAATTTTTACTTTAAAACAAATGACTTTTATACATTTTAAGGGTGGTTTAGACACTGGTGATAAATATTTTTGCGATGCACCGAACGGTCGCCTGCGTCTTCTTTAAGAAAACACTCGTAATTGTAAAAGGCTAGACACACATCGTCTTCGTCATTTTCCTCTGCCTGAGCAAAACGTTGTTAATATATTTTCAAAGCATTAGCTGGGTTTAAATTGGCATCATTAACTGACCGCTTGTTTCCACATCCAGCAACAGGACAACTAAGAATGCATAATATCGATATTGAAATGTTCTTTTATAAAATAGTTCATTCATACATACCTTAGCATGGGATAAATTCTTAACGCGTCGTGTATGCTGCCCTTTCCGTCTGTGTCCACAAATGGTATTCTTAACTGGATCAATCATACGTTTTTTGTTAGCGGACCACTTATATTGACTTGCATTTCCATTTCAATGCATACACCGTCTCGAAAAAATTTTGACGGCCCCGCCTCATCCCAACCGCCGTCTAAATGATCACTGAAAGCTTTATATTCGTGTGTTTTTTTAGTTTGAACTTTTTTCTTATTTTTATTTATTTCCCACGTAGCTAAATAGAGTGCTCGCAGAAGAGCACTAAAAATTTCAAATCCTCAGGTACCTACATATATAAATATTGTTTTGTTAATGTATAACTGTATGACAGGAGCTATATTACCATGGGTCCCAAGGACGCGAAATTGACGAAACTTACTTTGATTTTGCGTTATTTTATAATAAATATAAAATAAATATTTTTCTTTCGTGTTGAGCCTGCATTGAAGTTGTAATTTATATATATCTGCTAGAAAACTGATTATTTATTAATAAAAAAAAATAGTTGCTTTTGCTTATTACTCAAATATTGATTTTAATGAACTTTTTGTAGCCCATTATTCCCTGTTTGGCTTTTTTAGTTTTAAGCTTTTTATTTAAATTTCGCACGCGGAAGTGAATCCTGCCCTTAAAAAATAAACGTTAAATGTTCTCAGGCAGTTCAACATCCGCACTTCTTTCGACCAAGTTCCGCTTAATATTTTTGCAATAAGCTATGTTCGAAATTTATAACACACAGACTCGAGACATTTTATACCATTTAAAAAATGTGGTGTGGGCTTGTTTAAAAAGCCTTTTGATATTTGGTCAACCCACGTAAATAAACTTTCGGAGTTCTTATATTCCTGCAGATTAAGCTTTTTGATTATGTAGCCTGAAATGTACTCCAGAGCGTCTTCGGTCGAAATACCGCAATCGTCTGGATGAGAAGTACTCAGCGCTTCAATAATTTCCGGCTCCATTTCCAAATCTGGCTGATAATCGCTTGGAGGTTCGCAATTCCCGAAGAAAATACTTCTTTCTATTGAAGATTTTACAAAGCTGGAAGGATTTCTTTAAATACTACTTTTAGAAGTTCACCGTATAAATGCTTCTTATGAATACTTACTCCGTTTGTACTTCACAATCTTTAACAGACACTTAATTTGTCTCGACCAATGAAGAAGACAATCTTCGAGGACAAAAAAAAATACTTATTGAAACGAATGCACTTCTGAAACGAATGTACTTCTTCCCGGATACATAGCTAGCGGCTCCAAATTTGACGTAACGGTGGACGCGTTTGTAGTGATCGGGAAACCAGATCTACATTTAAAATATATTTCAATACATTTTCAAACTAAATATTTTAAAATTTACCGTGTTTGTGAAAAAACACCGGAATTAGCAAAATTCACATTTTGAAAATTTGAAAACTCAAAACCCGTACTATGCAGAAAATTAATATCAACACTCACAAACGAATAGCTCGATACTTACTCTGAATCCTCATAAATGCTATTATACTCTACTGGAATTAATGGAACGCAGTTGGAGCCAAAGCACAGTAAATATTAAAGAAAATGCAACCTTCAAAATAGATATATCAAATTTGACGAGTTTGATAATTCTAAATGTAAACAAGATATACGTAATTCGAAATTTTGCTTGGAAAATACATTTGTTTTCAACGCAAACAGTGCAAGACGCATCATACTACAACGGATCCTCAGGAAACATTGCTCCTGAATATGAGCATGGCGTCCAATTGTAGAGCGTTGACGCGTAATACAGATCCTGGCCCATGGCGTTATGTCTTTGTTCATGTGGGGCCATAAACAACGTTGTACGACGATTTTAACAGTTTCTGTACTGCTGGGATGAGCAAGATTGTTTAAGGCCTTTCGAGGCCACTTTGGCGGAGTGCTTGGTGGTTGGAAATGTTTCCTAGTAATTCTGGAAAGTCTCTAACGATGTTGGTGAAATTGTTTGATATACTGAGTATCGTAGTAGCTTTTATTGGTGCTGATGCGTACGAACCAGTTGCGGACGTTAAAGCGGGCGTGTCTCAAGTCCACTATTAATCCGTATTAGTATAAGAGATCTGCACCGATGACGCAGTCTAAAATTAAGGGCGAGGGCTTTCTCTCCGTATGTTTCGATTTAACTGCTATTTGCAGCTTGTAATCAAAGTGGTGTAGGCAACAGTTTGGTTCCGCGCGGTGGTGGAGACGAGGAGTTTTTCCATCTTGTACGGTCATGGATGAATAGTCGACGATGAGCTGTTTTGCCACCAGTAGTCGCCGATTCTACTGGAAGCCGCTTATGTTTCCCTTATTTTGTAAAAATGCACAGGGTTGCGTACACTTGTTAGCGCGTATTCCGAATTTCCGGTGGTAGAAACATGTTGATGGCGCCGCCGTGGGGCCGTTGGGATTTGAACTAGCTGATTCCTGTAAGATAACACCAGCGCATTGGCGAGTTAGCTTGTTGTTGCAATGAACTGGTTGTTGAGTTTCGGACAATCGGCATTACATTCCGGTTAGTTGAGTCGCGTTGAATTTCAATCATCTTGTTTGCTAACTGTGCTAACAGAGTGTTATCTTTTTCGCCGGAGCATACTAGTGCCATCTGGACTTGTTGTGGTAGCCTATCGAGCCAAATAGTTCGGACGAAAGCTGGGTCAAGTTTGTTACCGCCCAAACGATCAATCTCTGCGAACAATTCGGATGGGCGTCGATCGCCTAGCTCCACCCCGGACAACAGCATTTTAAAACGTGGCTCCTGCGAGAGTGCAAAATGATTAATTAATGCTTCTTTCAAAGCGGCAAACTTGTCATTTGGGAGAGGTTTCGATATTAAATTCTCCACCACGATAAGGGCATCTTGATCCAAACGGCCGATGGCTGCAGAGTATTTGGTTGCATCTGCAGTGATTCTGCGCAACTGGAATTGGGAATCAATAGCAGCGAACTACAATTGAACCTGTTGGTTCCAAAACGGTTGTAATTCGAGTCGTTCAAAACGGTCTATATGTGCTGAGGGGTGTAGCTGTGGCATCGTCGTTTCCGAGAAAAACTCTTCGCTGATTTGTCTATCTTGTGTGGCTGCGATTTTTGCGGAATTCCTTGTGTTCTTTGTTGGGGTCACCAATTATGTGGGGTAGTAATAATCACCACTCATTTATTATCTTAAATAACTCTAATACAATGTTCTGAATGCGCCCTAAGTATGCTGATTAGGCAATATTTTTTGCGTAAAAAAACCATCAGCTAAATCAAGCAAAGGCTTGATAAATATTACAAAGACCTTGCACCAACAATTTCAATAGTTAAAAATTGAATTACTAAGTTCCGTTGTTGTCGAGGCATCACAAGTGGCACCGAACGTTCAGGTCGCCCAAAAGTGATCGTTACACCTGAAATCGTCGTTAGAATCCATGGAATGATATTGCAAGACCGGAGAACGAAAGTGTGTGAGGTGGCTGAGATTGTAGGCAACCAACTTAGCGGGAACATCACACGAATATTTGTATATAAAAACGCTATCCGCGCGATGGGTGCCGCGATTGCTCACACTTGTAACCGGTTGATCTCTTCAAAACCATGGCAAAAATCTATATATTGGACTACGAATTGCTGCCCCATCCAGCATGTTCTCCAGATTTAGCCCAATGCGACTATTTCCTGTTTCTAAACTTGAAGATACTGCTGGCTGGTAAGAGGTTTGGGTCTAATGAAGAGAATATCACAAAAACAAACGCTTTTGTGAAAAAACAACAACAGTTTTTTAATGGCAGAAGTTATAGTAGTAGTAGAAGTGGTTATGAAAAATATATTTAATTAATTTAATAAAAAGAAGTCTGATGAGGAAATGTGGTGATTTCCGAAATAGTACTATAATTTCTACCATTAAAAAACTGTTGTTGTTTTTCACAAAAATCTTCCATAAACTGGCCTTGAGCTCAATAAAAAATAAACAAACTTTTTTTTTAAACATTTGTAAATATAAGTACAAATGCATTTTAATAAACAAAACAAAATTGCAAAATTTTTGAAGTTGCAATATCAGATAGTAAAAACAGTATCAGGGAAGCACTTAGTATACTATATGAATTTTATTTAGATTAGCGCACTGAATTTTTTATACGATATACCGCTGATGAAGCGACCACAGCACAGCAGCAACAGCAAGTGCAAGAACGTGAGTATGCATACACTAATGCACCTCGCACAACGGATTCTGCAAAACAGCAACTAGTGCACAATCTTAATTACCCTCCTATCCAAAAGTGCGACATCTAAATAATAGTACTATATATCTTAAAGATGAAAATAAACCAAAAGGGAAAGTGAGTATACCACTAGCATACCACCACTAGTATACCACATAGCTCAGCAGCCACTAGCTGTCAGTATTTAAAACATCAAACCATGGTTGGGGACTGCGTTGCATAAATGACGTACCCAGGGGCAGCTTCGTGTGTATTTATGCCGGTTGTTGACTGAAGCAAAAGCAAACGAGGTAAGTACATACATTCGCAGAATTTTTACTTTAAAACAAATGACTTTTATACATTTTAAGGGTGGTTTAGACACTGGTGATAAATATTTTTGCGATGCACCGAACGGTCGCCTGCGTCTTCTTTAAGAAAACACTCGTAATTGTAAAAGGCTAGACACACATCGTCTTCGTCATTTTCCTCTGCCTGAGCAAAACGTTGTTAATATATTTTCAAAGCATTAGCTGGGTTTAAATTGGCATCATTAACTGACCGCTTGTTTCCACATCCAGCAACAGGACAACTAAGAATGCATAATATCGATATTGAAATGTTCTTTTATAAAATAGTTCATTCATACATACCTTAGCATGGGATAAATTCTTAACGCGTCGTGTATGCTGCCCTTTCCGTCTGTGTCCACAAATGGTATTCTTAACTGGATCAATCATACGTTTTTTGTTAGCGGACCACTTATATTGACTTGCATTTCCATTTCAATGCATACACCGTCTCGAAAAAATTTTGACGGCCCCGCCTCATCCCAACCGCCGTCTAAATGATCACTGAAAGCTTTATATTCGTGTGTTTTTTTAGTTTGAACTTTTTTCTTATTTTTATTTATTTCCCACGTAGCTAAATAGAGTGCTCGCAGAAGAGCACTAAAAATTTCAAATCCTCAGGTACCTACATATATAAATATTGTTTTGTTAATGTATAACTGTATGACAGGAGCTATATTACCATGGGTCCCAAGGACGCGAAATTGACGAAACTTACTTTGATTTTGCGTTATTTTATAATAAATATAAAATAAATATTTTTCTTTCGTGTTGAGCCTGCATTGAAGTTGTAATTTATATATATCTGCTAGAAAACTGATTATTTATTAATAAAAAAAAATAGTTGCTTTTGCTTATTACTCAAATATTGATTTTAATGAACTTTTTGTAGCCCATTATTCCCTGTTTGGCTTTTTTAGTTTTAAGCTTTTTATTTAAATTTCGCACGCGGAAGTGAATCCTGCCCTTAAAAAATAAACGTTAAATGTTCTCAGGCAGTTCAACATCCGCACTTCTTTCGACCAAGTTCCGCTTAATATTTTTGCAATAAGCTATGTTCGAAATTTATAACACACAGACTCGAGACATTTTATACCATTTAAAAAATGTGGTGTGGGCTTGTTTAAAAAGCCTTTTGATATTTGGTCAACCCACGTAAATAAACTTTCGGAGTTCTTATATTCCTGCAGATTAAGCTTTTTGATTATGTAGCCTGAAATGTACTCCAGAGCGTCTTCGGTCGAAATACCGCAATCGTCTGGATGAGAAGTACTCAGCGCTTCAATAATTTCCGGCTCCATTTCCAAATCTGGCTGATAATCGCTTGGAGGTTCGCAATTCCCGAAGAAAATACTTCTTTCTATTGAAGATTTTACAAAGCTGGAAGGATTTCTTTAAATACTACTTTTAGAAGTTCACCGTATAAATGCTTCTTATGAATACTTACTCCGTTTGTACTTCACAATCTTTAACAGACACTTAATTTGTCTCGACCAATGAAGAAGACAATCTTCGAGGACAAAAAAAAATACTTATTGAAACGAATGCACTTCTGAAACTAATGTACTTCTTCCCGGATACATAGCTAGCGGCTCCAAATTTGACGTAACGGTGGACGCGTTTGTAGTGATCGGGAAACCAGATCTACATTTAAAATATATTTCAATACATTTTCAAACTAAATATTTTAAAATTTACCGTGTTTGTGAAAAAACACCGGAATTAGCAAAATTCACATTTTGAAAATTTGAAAACTCAAAACCCGTACTATGCAGAAAATTAATATCAACACTCACAAACGAATAGCTCGATACTTACTCTGAATCCTCATAAATGCTATTATACTCTACTGGAATTAATGGAACGCAGTTGGAGCCAAAGCACAGTAAATATTAAAGAAAATGCAACCTTCAAAATAGATATATCAAATTTGACGAGTTTGATAATTCTAAATGTAAACAAGATATACGTAATTCGAAATTTTGCTTGGAAAATACATTTGTTTTCAACGCAAACAGTGCAAGACGCATCATACTACAACGGATCCTCAGGAAACATTGCTCCTGGTCACAAAATTTGGAAAATACTCTCGTGGTATACCTTCAAATATGCAAAAAATGGTCGGAACGCACCCAACCGTTTGCAGAAAGCGGCACGCCGAAGTTCTGTTTTAATTGGATATGAAAAGCAAGATCCGACCTTTTCCCGTCTTTTAGAACACAACGCCTCCTTTCTGAGTAGGTACATATGTTTTCCAAATCGCGTTAATGAAAAATTTGTATAAATTAGAAATTATAAATATACAAAATGTTGTTTTGTTTTTTTTTTAAGAAAAAAGATAGTTTTGTAAACAAAGTTTGACCAACATTATATGACCTGTTTATTCCTCCATGGTAGAGCTATCTACACACAGCGGCGGAGGATGCAGAACTGCTGCGTGCAATATCCGCACGAAAAAAGTGTTTGGAGCAGCTCCAAGCTGCATCCAAGTGCATGTGCACAGTACATGTACGGCATTTCACATACTTGTAAGCAAGGTATAATTTTTTCAAAAATGTTCAATAATTACAAGTTTTAATGAATATTATTAAAAAGAACAGTCAATTGTCTTCCTGTTCATGTTATTTTCTTTTAAAAATATTAATGTTTTGAATGAAAATTTTCAACTTGCGAAAATTGCTTTATTGTATGTGCACAGTACCCTACAAGACGGAGGTAGCCAAGGCGAATTAGATTTACTAATACCCACACAACTTTTCCAGCAGACTACGCTGCTCAGCCATGTTTACAAATCGTAAAAAACGATCACTTTGTTGTGAAACTTCGTTGGATTTGCGGTAAGTTGCTTTTATTTTTAGTTTTATTAATTAAAATATTGATATTTTGGTCTTTAATTTCAGCATAAGCAACGCAGAAAGAATATTTCAAAGGTATGTATAGAAATTTCGACACGTACATATGTACATATATTTTAACTAATTGTATTAAAACTTACAGGTACTGCGCACCCAAGCCGGCATCAAATTATCCAAGGAAGATGGCTGCAGAAGCACCATTAGAAAAAGTTAGCGAGCGGATTCATCTTTTTAAAATAAAGGTAGGTACGTGGTTCAATTAAGATGATTTTTAAATGTTTTACTCAGAACTAATTGCCTTTTCTTTCGATTAAGACTAAAACCGTTCGTAAACCGAAGAAAAACCAAGTGGGAAAAGTTTAAAGCAACCTTTTCCAACAATATTAATGGTCTAAATTGCCAAATAGACTCAGAGCATCAATTGGACAAAGTCGTAAACGATGTAACTAAAGCCATCCAACGGGCTGTTAAGTAAGCTTGTCCGATAATGACTGCGAGTAAGAAATCGAAACCTCCATGGTGGTCGACTGTAATTGCAAGTCTTCGAAAAGAATGCAGAACAAAATTCAACCGGGCCAAGTTAACAAACTCATGGAATGAATTTAAGGATAAACAACGACGCTTTAAGTATGCAGTAAGAAGCGCTAAACAATCCTCCTGGAGAGACTTCTGTCAGAAGATAGAAAGCACTTCGGAAGCTAGCAGATAAAAGATGAAGGATATTGGACAACAAACAGCAGTGAAACATTAGAACTCCTAATGCAAACACACTTTCCAGGGTGCTTGGAAAACAGAGTCAACATAGCTTGTACTCGATCTGAGAGCAACAATGATTTCTCCATGCTCACTATAACCGAAGGGAAAATAAAACGAGCCTTTGGCAGTTTTCAGCCCTTTAAATACCGGGGACTAGACGGGATCATTCCTGCCGACCTTCAGAATACTTCGGAGCTAATTTCGCCTATACTCGTACACGTCTACGAGGCGCTGTTACGGTATAACCCGGAGATGGGAAGAGGTAAAAGTAGTCTTCATTCCTGAAGGAGGAAGAACAACCCATACGATACCGAAAGACTTTAGACCAATTAGTCTATCGTCCTTCTTCCTCAAATTGTTTGAGCGGCTACTGGACGAGCATATTAGAGATAATATTGGCAGTGGAGTTACCACCGCGCAGCATGCCTACAGCAAAGGAAGATCAGTGGAAACAGCGCTACACTCCCTAGTCAATACGATTGAGAAATCACTGCATTAAAAGGAATACACTCTAGCTGCCTTTCTAGACATCGAGGGTGCTTTTAATAAAATTTCTCACGTGGCGATCACCTCACCACTGGTCAATCTTGGGGTGAATAACTCACTGGCCTCGCTCATTGGACGTATGCTTGTTGGAACAGAATTAAGCGCTGAGCTACGTGGGTCTTCCCTTAGGAAGTACCCAGTCCGAGGAACGCCTCAAGGAGGAGAAATCTCACCACTCTGGAATGTAGCCGTAAACGGGCTCCTCCAAAAACTCGAAGAGGCGGGTGGCAAAAGAATTGCAAACGCTGATGACATTGTCATAGCAATCTCAGGCAAACACCTCTCCACAACAACGGACCTGCTTCAAAGATCGTTAAATAGTTTAACTCTGTGGTGCAGCAGCCGAGGACTTGGAGTAAATGCATCAAAGACGGACCTGGTGCTCTTTTCTAGGAAGCACAAGACACCAGATCTCGTACAAATAACTCTATTGGGAAACGCCCTCGTAGTAAAGGAACAGACCAAGTATCTGGGACTCATTTTGAAGAGGAAGCTTAACTGGAAGTCAAACATCCAAGACAGAGTGCGTAAAGCGACAATAGCTCTCAACTCCTGCAACAGGACAATTGGGAAAAGGTGGGGAATGCAACCAAGAATTATATACTGGCTATACACAGCCGTGGTCAGGCCGATCCTAAGTTACGGCATAGTAGTATGGTAGGACTCCCTCCAGGAAGGTGTAAACTTTAAAATGATGGATAAAGTTCAGAGACTGGCGTCCATTCTCATAACTGGTGCGATGAGAACAACGGCATCGAAGTCACTATATACCGTACTAAATCTACTTCCGATAGACCTGCATGCCAAACAAGTGCTACGGCGATACGCTTGAACACCCTAAAGAAATGGTCAAACAGTACCTACGGTCACGGCAATATACCAGCGGAATTCTCGGAATTTCCTGGTCCTCCTACCTTCAAAGGAAGAGTGGAAACTGAACTCAGTTGGAAATAGCGAGTTCATCCATATATACACAGATGGATCAAAGCTTTAGGGAAAGGTGGGTGGAGGTGTATATTCCCGGCATCTTGGGATCTCTTATAGCTTCCATCTACCGGACCACTGTAGCGTCTTTCAGGCGGAACCGATGGCGATATATAAAGCCACACAACTGGTAAACGGTGATACGATACCCGTGATTGATATCTACACTTTCACTGACAGACAGGCGGCAATAAAATCTCTCACAAAACAATCAACGACCTCCATTGTGGCTATGAAATGCGACGCATCTCTTAACGAGATGGCTGGGTCATTTCGCCTGAGGGTGACATGGGTCCCAGGTCACAGTGGAATAGAGGGAAATTGTAAGGCCGACGAGCTAGCCCGACTCGGCACTGGGCTCTCGACCGAATATATAGATGATGAACTAGGAATACCCTAGCAAACTTGCAAGCTTCGTATAGCCAAAAGGTTTACAAAATTATCGAACGATAGATGGCGGCAGGAAACAACCTGCAAAATATCGAAGCAACTGTGGCCGGCTCTCAGCGCAAAACGCACAGAGCAATTACTAAACATGAATAAACACGACTTGAGCATATAATATCGGTTAAAACAGGACACTGTATTATAGGCAAACACGCCTTTCGATTAGGGCTGAGCCTGTACGACTTCTGTAGAAGCTGTTACGACGAAGAGGAGGAAGAGACTATCTTGCACCTTCTGTGCCAATGTCCTGCTCTATCCCGAAGAAGACTCTCCACTCTGGGCAGACAGTTCTTCAACGACCTGGAAGAGCTTAGGGAGATTGAAATAAGAGATCTCCTTTAGAAGGTGGTTCCTTCGTGGGGAGTTACAACCCCGAAATGCGGCATCACAATGGACCATGAGCCTAAGTGTGTCTGTAATGACAACCGCACTAACCTAACCTAAACCTAGACTAAAACGCAGTTCCGGGTTTTATCATCCTGACATAACATCTTCCCCAGCTGCCCCTGAATGTTAAAGGTAATATCAACACAAATATTTATTTAGATAACTACTTTCCTATCTGTTGCACTTTCTTTTAAATTATTTCACATGTTTTGTAAAAAATTCGTTAGCTTATGCCCGAATTATTGAAAGTCGCAAAATGAGCGAGAGATTATTGCTTTTCCTCGCTTTCATGTCTGCATACTGAGTTTGAACTTAATTTAAACGACAAACAGAGTTCAACTTGCACTGAAAATATTAGTTGTTAATATTATTGGGGATTATATTCATTTACTAATGTTGTATTGTTATTTGAGTTTACAACCATTCTGTGCAAAAATTTGGATATTCTATGAAAACTAGTTGCTAGCCGAGTCTTATTTTTTCAAGAATGTTTGATAATTGCAAATGGAAATTGTTACTATTTTTTTGCTTTTAAATAAATTATAATTTTTTTATTTACATCTGGAAGTTTTGCGAACGTTATTAGTGCATCTACTGGATATATAATAATTATTATCACCTGGCAATGCCATTACAGATACATAGGACAAAAAGGACGGAAAATAAGAGCAAGATAACGCGAACATATAGCGGACGAAACATATAGAAAAAGTACGAAAGCCGACCACTGTACCTGACTCGAACTTCGCTAACCACATGTTCAGCAATAAATGTCCACCAGCAAACATTAAGAAGACAGCCGGACTACTTCATGTGCAACAGAAGGTCCCTGCCTGTACGTACTCGAAAACATGGAGATTTAAAAACAAAGAACCTTTGATGGAAGAGTAATAAACGAGCAAAAACAAACCTATTCCGATGCAATATTCGAACCGATTAAGTTGGTATACAAAGGAGAGAACAAAAGCGGGGTAAAAAGACGGACAACAACACACAGAACGAAGACAAAATGTTGCACAAAACTAAAATTACCGACTTCTACCCGTATAAAGGAAACCCGAAGAGAACCTAAGAATAAAAAAACTCACTTAACAGAATTTTATACTGACGAAAATTAAGGTACCAAAAGCATAAAACACCAAAGTTGCAAACATTTCGCAAAACTGAATCCAATACCAATGGACAGCAGTAATACATCACAACCAACACTAATTACTCAGCACTAAAAAGGCACAATGCCGAAACCGGTATACCTAAAGAGGCTTCTGAGTATTTGCCCCATTCTCTGATTTCTCTAAGTATGTCTAAACACGTGTTATTTAAAGCTATTGTATCATGTGACTTACTAAAAACGAAAGCATCGTGGATATCATTGTGTAATTTGTAAAATTCTGACAGCTTGCTGTTAACTCTGACATGAAGCAACGACCCACCAAATTGAAGGTCCTCGGACCAACGCCTTAACAGGCGCGTTGTTGAAGCACAGCATGCACCCCACGCGATCATATGCCTTTTCAACATCTCTTGCTAAAATGGTAACATGATTCTTTGACGAAAGGGCGTTAGATACGTAATGTTGAAGATGCAATAAATAATAATATTAATAATCCCTACGCACAGTGTTGCGAAACCGGAATTTTTTGGAAATCATATTGCCTAAACTGTAATTTTAATTGTATCGATGAGAAACTTCTACAGATTGGTCAGAATGAAATCCCAAACAGAATAAGTGAAAAAAAAATTTACACCGAAAAAAATTGTTGGGTCAAATTTTCAACAAAAGTCAAAAAAAAAAAAGTTGTTCGAAAAATTTACAAAAAAAAATTATTTTAATTCTTCTTTTATTTCTGATAAATACCCTATGATTAGTTTTTTAAACAAAGTATAGGGTGGTCCGAACAAGAATTATAAACGTCAAATTTTCATGATTTTTCGATATTTGTTGAAAAACTCTGAAATTTTATATAAAACCAAAATCTATTTCATTTCTTATTTGAAAGGTGGCAATAAAAGCTTTAATTGGATACCGGTTTGAAGTCAATAGCTTCAGTTTTAAGAGAGTTATGCTCATTTTTGTGGAGTGCTAGAATAGATGTAGAATAAAAAAAAATTTGAAGATACTATTTTATAACACAGGCATATTTTATTGCATTCTACAGAAAAATTACAAATTATCAGTCATCTACCAATAAGTAAAACAACAGAGAGAGAGAAAGGTACACCACAAGCTAAAAGAAAACACTATATAAAGACGGACACACATGCGGACAAATATGAAACCGAAAACCAATATGATTAAATTATTCAATAAGTGATTCCGAGAATTTCCGTTCTATTTCTATGGAATAAATACTGAGAGTGATATACTAAAATCGCTATAACTCCCAGGAGGGCAGGTATGGGCAGCTGATTTTTTCACAGTTCGTTGAAAACAAATCATGTAACATTTCTGTAGTGATTTGGAACTGGGACTCTCTGGGACTTTTTAGATATTGCTTACCTAACCCAAATTTAAAGGAAAAATGGACCTTTAGTCGGGTTTTCGCTCTAAAAAAGGTGCATATGAAAATGTCTCAAACAACATTCCTTTTTTTTAGAGAAGATACTTCTCCGAAGGCAGATTTTTTTTCCGAATCAAAATATCTGTCACCAAAATCAAATGAGATCATTTTGAATACAGCCCTGAAATCCTCTCTTTTCGTGAAAATTTTGTATATTTGACTTCTAAAATCAATTAAAAATCAACGGGCCAACATAAAAATAAGCTTTATGTGTTTTTTGTTTACTTGGAATGTCTGTGACAAAATTGCATTATTAAAAACACTGAAAAAAATAATCGGAAAAAAGTTACTTTTCCACTAGCCGCAACACAGTGCTACGGTTTTATCCCTCCATACCCGCCCGACCGACGCGAGGAGCGCATCCGCATGACGCACGGATATATAAAAAAAAAAAATTTAGTTTTTTTTCATATATGTTGCGCCGAGTCATGAAAGGCAGAGGTTTGTTAAGTGTCGAGATCTAAAACTGTTCAGCTACAAAACAAATGCTCATCAGCTGATCGAATAGTAATATATATGTATGTATGTATCAATTATTGAGAGCAGTGAGTATAGTTTTCTTCATGTAAAAAAGTGAGTCTGAAATATCAAAAGAACCGGAGTGAGTGTTAAAATCCTGACACAAACTACGGAGTGGCACATTTAACTGAAAATACCTTTTGACGGCAGGTTGTACTGAGAATCCCAACGAAAATTTCTTAAAGCAAAAAGCAGAAATTGTTTTTTAAATTGACTCTATTCGGTCGGAATGAACTTGATAGCGCGGGTTCCAAATAACAGATCCATACTCCAGTATGGGCCTCACTAACGTTGTGAACAGAGCCTTCCTGATGTAAGGGTCATTGAATTCTTTTGACTACCTTTTTACAAATGCAAAAACACCCTTGGCTTTGTTAACTGTAACATTTATGTGAAGATTAAACTTAAATTTCGGGTCCATCGTAATTCCAAGATCAACAAAGTTAAACACTTGTTCGAGGTTATGGTTACATATGTCATAAGAAGCTGGTTGAACTGCTCTGCGAGAAAAGCACATTGCTTTACATTTTCTAAGGTTAAGTGGCATGTAATTTACTTCACACCAGTTAGTCATCCTATTTAAATCCGCTTGTAGTAATGACCTTTCCTCAACAGAATGTTACGATCTAAAAAGCTTTACATCATCAACATACAATAAAATTTTTGAATAGTTTATTACAGAAGGTAAGTCATTTATAAAAAGTAAAAACAGGATGTAATTAAAAAGATAAATCAATTATATTTTAGTCCAATATATATTTTTTTAATTTAGTTAATTTTTTTTGTTAATCTATTCAACTTTTAAGAAATGCCTTGTTGCATGCAAAGTATAGTTCTAACTGAATTTTAAATGGAAATGCATACCAATAGTAGATTAGATTTAACTATGAGGATCGCACTGCGATCTGTAGATCTATTGTGCCCTCAGTACCTTACAACACCTCCCCTAGTCTGAGGGTATCTATAAATTTTAAGATGGATCCCGGATTAGGAAACTTCTGACCTAGCCAGCTTTCCCTTCTACGCGGTACAGCGTCGCACTCTAAGAGTATATATGAGGGCGTCTTCTTGGCAATATCTCAGAAGCGACATAGGTATTTGACCAGATACATATCTTGTGCAGGTGACCCCTTAACCTGCGGTGAGAACCGCCTGGCTATCGCTCAGAATAATAATTTTTTCGGTCCTGGTACCAAAAACGCCTGCCCGAATGCTCTCCGAGGTCATAGAGCCATCAGTGTACTACTACCGTGTACTTTGCCAAACCCAGTACTTTAAAATAGAGGGATTCTAAGACGCAAGCTGACTACCTAGCCTCCCCGCTTCTGGACGATGAAACCTTGCCTTTGCCGGAACCCTCTCTTACAAAGTTTAACATCAAACGTTTCGCTGCCTGAGCAATATGAGTATGGAGCGGCTCGAGCTCCAGGACCACCTGAAGCGCCACCGTAGGACACGTGCGCATCGCCCCCGTAATGCACACACTCCAGACATTGCAGTTTGGCTAGCAATTGCCTCACTATTGTCAAGTTGATTCTAGAGACCCAAACCACCTCTCCATGAGCCACCATTGGTTTACATCCATCTTCAAATCTTCGGGGTGCATCCCCAGGATTTTCCGGCGAGACGCCTGCATACCATCAGTGCCCTCGTAACTTCGGAGATAGTCGCGTCCACATGACTCTTCCATAGAAGCTTGGAATCCAGGATTACACCCAGATACTTTTCCTCAGTGGCAGTCATGGCCGGGACAGCTATTTTTCTCATACCCTCCAACTTCCCTTTTCTGGTAAAAGGAACTATGACTGTTTTAAACGGACTGATTAGCCCTACATCAGTACACCATCTGTTTGCTAGTTGGAGCCCTCTGTGAATGATGTCACTCGGGTACTCGCAAACCTTCCTCTTGCTATAATCACTTTGTCATCCGGATAATCTTGACAGCGCATTCAATTTGATGTGAATATCTGCAATAGTTCATCTACACAAAGGTCCACAACAGGGGAGACAAAGCTCTTTCTTGTGGGCAACCTTTGACTGTTTTGGGCTAAACCACACCGTTACCAGTGTCAGTTTCAGCAATTCTGGTATGTAGCAGCTCAGCTATCCACCTGCGGATGGTTGATAGCACACGTCGTCCTACCAGCACCCGATACAGACTTGATAGGTGGTATTGTCGAAGGAGCTTCAATGTCGGGAAAAGCGCATAGCGATCGACGTGAAGAGACTCTCTATTGAGAGCATTGTACCTTATACTGTTCAAAAGTTTCCAACGCCCAGACGACCGTCTGCTAGTTTATTAATTTCCTGGCCACCATTCAGTCTTCCGCGTTCGGGCTTAACTCCCTAAAAATAAGACCCCGTGGCACTGGGACAGCACCGGGGAAGTAAGCTGTCAACAGCGCCTGTGACCTCTCCCTCACATCACTCGACTACGTTCTGTCAGGTAGTTTAATTGCTAACTTGGCTTCTGAATTACCCTTTGACTCAGGTTAAGGAACTCTTAGTCAACGCATAGGTTGAGCCTAAGCCCGTTCTCAACCGCACTTTTGGACATCACCGGGAAATCGCGGGAACAGTGTTGCCATTTGAACGAGAGGGTTCCCCTCTTCTCCGTCTATCGACGGCCATCCGAACACCTTTGAGTGCATTTGAGTAGCTGGGCTTGCTAGTAGGTTGCTCCGGTGGAGTAATCTCTGCAATTCCACGTTTTGACGAGGACACGGGAACTGCGTTGCCACTTAAACGAGTGGGTTCCCCGATTCTCCGTCTATCGACGGGCGCGGGTCTCTGCTGTCGCTACATACCCCCTCTATGCCCGACGATGGCTCCTATTAGCCCGCTACCAGCCAGAGCCTCGTGATGCGACAGAGGCGGAGCGACTTCTTGATTCGCGCCCTCGCCGGCTGCCGGTGTCCACTGTCTACGCGCCGACGATTTCTACGGCTATTCGACCGGCATCGGCTACCAAAGCGATGCCGGCTCTTGGAGCAACACCTGCTTCTGGAACGGAGCCAGCTACGCCTTATCGAACCTGTAACGAAAACTACCAGATCGGTCTTGCAACCGACCTGCTACAGGATCTACATTAATGCTCTCTAAGGAGGAATCATACCTGCTTCACCCGGCGGACCCCAAGCCAAGCGGCTCCGACCATCCTCCACTCCTAAACCATGCGTTGTTGCGATCGGATGGTCGGAACCCTTATGAGGTGCGACTAATCCCTCCACCAACGTCAAGGTGCCTACCCTAGCAGAGGATATCATTAGTAAGAATATTCAATTATCTCTCAGTCCAATATATATATTTGTTCTAAATAATTAACGGTTTTTTGTGAAAATATACAATTTGTGAAAATCGCGTTATTGTGTGTACACATTATAGGGCTGCATGAGCACATTCATTTCTTCTGTTAGCCGGATTACACGAATGTGAATGCGGTGCTCATTCAACTCAGGCACTCATGCAATCATAAATATGTGTACTTACAGAGAAAAAAGAGACCAATATGGGTACTCTCTGCATATGATTTAAGGGATGTACACATTTTTCTCTTCGCTACGCTCATTTATAGTCATCGATAATTCATGCATTCACGGCCTGTCCGGATATTGCACGAATGTGACGAATGTGGCGGACGTTGTGCAGGGAAACGCCACAAAGACACATACATACATATGTAAGGCGCAGCTAGCTATGGCTGTTATTACGTGTGTACGTAATAACGCTTAGCATATGCGTTGTTTTCGCTTATGCTTACTACTTTGTTATTAAAGCGGATGGATAACTGATTAGAAAATTATTTTAACTCATGTTATTTATACAATACTATTATTATTTAAGACTTAAATAATATTGATGTGAATAAAATATTAGTGGACATTTGACTTCATTAAATTATCCAAATAATCCTCAAAAATAATTTGAAATTTGAATATTTAAATATTTTCTGAGTTGTTTTTTTGATATTATTACTTTTCCACAATTCGATGTACATACATATGTTTGTAGGTATTAATTAATTAGATATAATGGTTTTTTTGGAATAAATTCGAAATGTCTTATGTATGAATATGTTTTATAATACCATTGAAACTATAGTGCACTTCCATTTTCAAAAATCAGAACCTGAAACTTTATAATTTTTTTTCAAAGGTATACAGAATATGATATAGGATCACACACAGGAAGGGAATATATGTATGCATGTATGTACATTAGGGTGACAGTTAATTTCGAAAGTGATATTTTCTTTGGTCTCAGTATTTTTTTGTGTGTAGTTTTATTTAAAAAAAAATCTAGTAAAATTTCAAGGTCGTAGGAAGAGGATTAGGGGGCGCGTCGGCCCCCCAAAGTTACACAAAATACGTTTTTTCACGCAAATTCTTACTTTGACTGCTTGTAACTTTCTCTGTGTTTTTTTTTTTTTAAACATTACTGGCGAAAGATGTTCATTAATATGTCTACAATAACATCTGTCAATAACATTTTTGTCTAATGTTAATATTTAATGAAAAAAACTTAAATATAGGAGAAAAAGTACGCCTCAATGTCGATTTATTATACTTAAATAAAATTACTTATATGATTCAAATTTTGGATTTTGTTCAGATTTATTTAATTAAAGATTCATATAGAAAATTCCTTATGATTTACGTAAGAGTAGCTTCAACAATTATATACAGTAAGACCTCGCTAGTCCGAACTTCAGACTTTTTTTGTTTACTTTTGTTTTCAAGTGTAAGAATTGTCTTTAAAAGTTTGCTTCAAATTTTTTTTGCCTGTATGCTGAAGCGATCTATAATATTGACAATTGTGACCGAGAATATTCCCGTTACAACCTCAACAATATTATTCTCAATGCTTGCGTAAGCTACCGACAAAAAATCAGCACCAATGTTTCTCGGAAAATAGATTCTTATTTTACAGTTATATGCAGCAGCCGCAAACATTTTTTAATAGCATTAAATTTGCAAAAAAATCATTCGAAGTGAATATTTGAATGTGAAAAGTCGAAAATGTCTGCTAG